>OU612058.1:116156748-117356748 GCA_914767635.1 Melanostoma mellinum | reverse complement strand
GCACCTTTTACCTCCAGTCAGCCGCAATCACCTTAAGGGTGCTGTGCATCGGGTCGGGCCTACAGTGGTCATAAAATGGTGTACCCTGACTTGTGTTAAATTCGATTTCTCTGTCAATACTAATGGTAGAGACATAATTTTAGACTTAATTTTTTGTTCAAATAATAAACTTTAACAGCCGTATTAATAAACGTGGAGTAGCGAAGGGTTAAGCCTTATTCCATGGACTTAGTAGAAATTGCTATTAATAAAGGAAAATTTTTGAGTTGAAATACATGTGCTTGGTGGTGAACCGCACTAGTTCTATTTTTATAATTTTTTTTCTGTAAATTCATAGACTAGTACTAGTAGAAATTTGACAGAATTGTTCTAAAACATTTGTTTATGTGCAAAATCAATCAGCCCCCAATGTCTTTTCAGCGTATTAGCCGACTCAACCGTGTTTTTTTGGCACGGTCACCAATTACTTGCGTTTTTTGACTGTATGCATTGCACGAAACTGAAAAGGCCCGTGAGTGCATCCTGAAGGCTAATCAGTTGGCCCTCAAATCACCAACCAGCAAGAAGGCACTGTTCTTGCAGGGTATGCGTACTGCCCGTACTGCTAACAAGCACATCGGTAAAGGCACCTGGAGTATCCTGCTCGCATACACTCGTCCATACGTGCGATCAAAGAGACGGAAATTCGAACGCAATCGTGGTCGCAGCTCGCAGGAGTACCTTTGGTTGCAAGAAATAAAAATGCATGTTCTATGCTTAAATACAACCAAACTAATAAGATATGAGAGTAATAAAAAAAACTTTGTAGTGGTTGAAAATTACAAAACAAATTTTCGTTTGTTTATTATCAAGCAAACATAAAAGGAGGTAAGCGGTTTCGCTTTTTGCTTGTTGTCTGGTTAGCAAGTGTTGACTCCAATAGTTGACAAGTTGTTGACCTCGATACTGTGCTCCGAGCACTTTTTTCAATTTCGGCGATCCACTAGAAGATGTGGCGCGGTTGAGGAATATCACTTTGCTGAAACGACCCAAAAGTTATCAAAAAAAAAAAAAAAACATAAATGGGTCTTCTTCAGTGCGTAAGGCTTACTTTTTCCACTCATCTCCAAAACCAAATCGATGAAACGATCCTTTTTTACTGCTTTAATAAGTTTTGTCAACAAATCTGGTCCTCCAATCAATTTATCATAATGTTCTGGTCGTCCAAATTTAATGCAAGAAACTACCATAAACTTGGCATCTTTCCGGGCCATTTAATCGACCATGAAACACGCTATTTCACATGGTCACAGCATCTAATCTAATTACAGCGAAATATGCAAACCAGACACACTTTAAATTTGTTTCTCTAGAAACAAAAGAATTATCAACTTTCTAAATAAATATTTCAAGTTGCTTGTCAACAAGCAGCAAAAATAAATTTCCCTGAGGGAAATCTCTGGTAAACGTCACTTTACTATTCCGGGAACAATTTATTTTTATTAATGAGAAATTTTAACCCATGGACTAACTCTTATTCTGTGGTTTAGTGAGTCTGTAGAATAAGAGTGGAATAAGCGTTTTTTATTAATATGGCTGTAAAACTGTATTTAAATTGGGCTCTTGTAGGATTAGGGTAGCCAGATTTTTTAAATGGTGTTCAAATATTCTTCCCGAAACAAAGTTTTGCTTTTGAGGTAATTTTTTTTTTTTCACAAAATGCCTTATAAACATAAGAGTTTCTTTATTTTTGACAGATGAACAAAACAATAATAGAAAAATACTTATGAATAAGTGCACTCAAAGACCCATACAATTTATGATATGTACTTGAAAAAATACAAAATGGGTAAAATTTAAAAAAAAGAAAAAAAAATTTTAGCTTTGAGGTTTGATTGAATAAAACTATAATATTGACACTATTAGTAGTTTCTTTTAAATTTTCTACAAATAAAATTATAACAAGAGCTCAATGTGTCCTCTTTCGTTTTGAATGAATGCCAGAGCTCGTTTTTGGATTTCATTCATTTCATTCATTTATTGAGTTTATTTCAATTTAAACCAATCTTTGTACTAATGAGTAATTCGTTTCGTAATCTAAACAATTGTTGCCTCCACATTATCAGCATTTGGCTACAAAACTACATTGCTCAAATCATTCGTACAACCTAGTTTATTCACACGCTGCCTCAGTTAAGGTGAATTCAGTTACATTTTCCGGCACTCTAGAACCTTGCTATCCTTTTTTTTCCTCATCGACACATCGTTGGTAAGTTATGACAGCAACTACAGAAAACTAATTTTGATGAAGTCATTTTCTTTTCTTTGTTTTTTGGGCCGGTGGCAGCCGGTGCGACATGAAGTGATTGATGTACAAACAAATTTAGAAACAAGGGGAATTGACATAAGAGTGTGCGCTCAGAAAGTAAATGCTTTGCAGATGATACTGACAGAGAAAAGAGAAGAATGGGTAAATGGCGCTGTAGGTGGTTATGCCAAAAATATGTGTGAAGTACTTGGATATTCCATAAAACCTCGGAGGCACATAACAAGAAAGCATATTTTAGATGACGGCAATAGAGATGCTAGCTTGTCTTCTGAAAATGAGTTGAGACGAAAGCTGTTTTCTTCGTTAGATAGTTGTTGTAGAAGTTCGTGAGCGTTTTCAACAGCTACAGAATTTAAGGGATAAGTTTGCCTATCTAACGCCGGCTATATTATAGGATCTAGACAACACTGAATGCAGTTTAGACCACAGAGTATAACCAGAGATTCAACTCCGGCAAGGTAGTGCCATTTTGCCTGCAAGCTAAATCTAGACCGGGAACCCGCGTTTACCACGACCGGGAACCCACGTTTACCACAGCCGCCATTGATTTTTCAGAGAATAAAAATCAGTTGAGTTTGAAAAGTAAAAAATATTTTTTTGGTTGCAAAAAAATCGATAATTTTTAATTTTCATACAGCCTAGAACTTAGAAAAATGAATTTAAGTTACAGGAATTAACTTTTTTTTCCATTTTGACCAGTATTTCACTGAAAAAGACAAAAATTAGTAAAAAAAAATTCATACCGATGTAGGCGGTTTGTTAACTTTCACAGAATATACCAGTTTGCACATAGCCTTAAGCTCCCCACTCGATAGCACCTGGTGTGGTAAGTCAAATGTCAAATAACAGATAGCAAATAAAAGTTTAGAAAT
This sequence comes from Melanostoma mellinum, assembly GCA_914767635.1. Lineage (NCBI taxonomy): Eukaryota > Metazoa > Arthropoda > Insecta > Diptera > Syrphidae > Melanostoma > Melanostoma mellinum. Next base: position 117,353,568 of record OU612058.1, on the reverse strand, counting down.
AATTTGTATCTGCAACAAAGAATAAAGTGAAAGTGAAAAATACCAAACAATTCTTTGATTACTAAATAATAATGGAGCCCCATGATGTCGTAGTAAATAAACCTGTTGTAATCGATAATGGTTCTGGTGTTATCAAGGCTGGCTTTGCCGGTGAGCATATCCCAAAATGCCGATTTCCCAACTATATTGGATGACCAAAACACGTCCGGGTTATGGCCGGTGCATTGGAAGGTGATTTATTTGTCGGCCAAAAGCGGAGGAACATCGAGGTCTGCTGAGCATAATATACCCAATGGAGCATGGAATTGTGACAGATTGGAATGATATGGAGCGTATTTGGAGCTATATTTACAGTAAAGAACAACTGGCCACAATCACAGAATATCATCCTGTTTTGCTGACAGAAGCACCATTAAACCCTCGAACAAATCGAGAAAAAGCGAGTTCTTTTTTGAGGGTATTAATGCTCCAGCCCTTTTTGTTTCCATGCAAGCAGTGCTCAGTTTGTACGCAACTGGACGAGTAACTGGCGTTGTTTTGGATTCGGGCGATGGTGTGACACATGCCGTTCCTATCTACGAAGGATTCGCAATGCCCCACAGTATTATGAGGGTAGATATCGCTGGTCGAGACACACAGAACACTCATACGAAAAAAAGCAACTTACACATTACCCGATGGAAAGACACTTGAGGTAAGCTACCGTTTCCTTTTTATTAAGTTGAAATTTAATTCTTGTAACCTTTAGATTGGTCCAGCACGATTTAGAGCTTCCAGAAGTTGAAATGGATTTGAATTCCGACCCAGTACCGCGTCACAGGACTTGCACAATCTCGAGAAACTCGACCTATCTTATGCCGAGGTGTTGCGACGAGTAGATGCATGTAAGCAACCCTACGATCGAAGGAAATAAAGACAGTGAAGATTTGCATATATCTACATGCACAATTTACCATTTAATTAAAGGGAGAGATTGAGAAGTGATGAAGTTTGCTGTAACAGATTTGATAGTTTTAAATATGTATATCGAACGCGTCTTAGCGATAGAATTGCTTATTAATATAGTTAATACATTTCATCAATATTGTTCGGATGATAAAACAATAAAAATGTGATAACTGATAAGACCTATGCGTTATTTGTATGGCGGAATAACAGTGGCAAGGGGGGTTGGTTTCTCTTCAACGACGAGAGACAGCTTTGGTTTTTGGAAGCATTGAATACTACTGCGGTTTGTTATTGTAATTCCAAATCAAAAGTGATTTTTACTATGCTACCATATTTAAATGGCAAGTGAAATCACTTTTGATTTTTGAATTTTTTCAAATTTTGTTTTAATTGAAAATGTGATGATGCAGGTTTGTAGTCAATGCAATACCTGATTAGGAAATATATAATTTGTAGCTGTATGTCTATTCATATACAAGTGACGCCACCAAATACACGAAGATTGTTTCAATTTCTGATTTTGATAGAAATTCTTGGTACATTTTTTGGAGTTACATCTATATTACTAGACATAGAGCTATAAAGTATATATTTTCTGATTAGAAATTATATTTATACAAAGCTGTATAATTTTTTTTTAATAAAAAATTTTTTTGAAGAAATTCCTTATCTAAAGCCGTTTTCATTGGTTTTAGTCAAAAAAGTAGAAAATGATAGCTTTTGAACTAAACTTTTTTGAAATATAGCTCGCATTGAAAATCTCATGATGGAGCTTTGTAGCTAATACAATAGAGACTCCGAAAATGTATAGTTCGTAACCGTAAGTGTAGCCATTCATCACCAAATGTTTTTGATTTTTCAGATAAAGTTAGCTGATTGGAAGTCGACATTAAACCATGACGACAATTTTTGAAAAACGTATCACAATGAAAATCTTAAAATGCCAAAATACTTTATGCTGAGCTCAAAAAGCCTTCATTTGTCTCTGTAGCACAATTATTAACCAATTGTCAGCAGTTTAAGTTTCCACTTTTTCTTAACACAAACAAAAGTGGAAACTTAAACTGTTGGCAATTGGTTAATAATTGTGCTACAGAGACAAATGAAGGCTTTACAGATTTTCACTGTGACAAGATTTTTAAAAATTGTCTACATGGTTTCATGTATGCTTGTAGCAAAAAAAAAATTGTATACAAATTTTGAAAGTAAAATACTTTAATACGAAACCAATAAGATATAAAACATAAATACACATATAAAGAAGGATACAAATTTAACTCTACAACCTGCAACTCATGCAGACATCTTTGTTCTCCAGGGAACACAGCATCTCTGCCATCTTTCGTTCACGTTCCGCTTTCTCAGGTGTGGAAGAAACACTTCTTTGACCAGTTTGGTTATTTAGTGTCATTGGTGAGCTACCGTTTTGGATTACAGTTCCTGCCAGACGTGTCTTGTCTACGATAAATTGTATTGTCTTGTAGAGTTCACGCAGCTAGATTGGAATCCTCTCGATGTGCTGAATTGATCCACGACTAGCTTTCTTCATGTCTTCGTCCCACAAGTCACCAGCTCAGTTAAAGTTTTTCAGAAGATGCTTATTGACGATCTGGAATTCACCGGACAGGACTCTGTTGTAGATGTTTGAAGTGTACGGTTCAAAGAACTCATTGTTGTGGTTGATGCAGTTGGCATTGAAGCAACAAGTAGAGAGTTCCGAACGCCATGTTTGGCAATTTTTTCTTTAAGAGCAGACCCAGTCTGTATTGGTGAAAGTAGAGTTATTATTTCCACATTTATTTCTGGAAATATGGGTTTTAGTGAATCCTTTGTTGATTCTAGGGAATCACGTCTTTGTGGGACGGATTATATAAATTCGGGTCCATTTCGCAGAAGCTTAGTAGTTCTAAAGTGACTTCCCGTGTCCAAATTCCTGATGCCGTTATAGAATTAAGAAAAAAAACATCCAGTTGACGCTCATTTGACCAACACAAAAAATACATTAAAGCAACATAGCAAAAACGAATATGGAAAAAGAGAAACATCAACATGAGCCTGCTAACAATCGGCAAGATACTCACCGGGAATTTTTTTGTGCATCTCATTTCCTCACATCTTTCTTTTTCGCACTCATGTGAGACTGGGCTCGTGAGACATCATGTAATAGGGGACTTAAGAGAAATTTTCTTTTATTGCACTGTCAATGTCTATCGCATTACACACCTCTTGCTCAATAGATAAAACATCGAAATCAGTTAGTCTTAGGCTACTCATTGTCAATCTTAAATAGTTTTTAATCAATTTCAATTTTGGAAAGCTTCTCTCTCAGCTGGCATTGCTGATAGCAACCGTAAAAAATATTCGGAACATTATTAAAATATTGAGCTGAGTATCTTTCAGCCTGGATTTAACAATAAATTTAAATAATTCAAGTGAGTCTGCATTAGTCAATTTATTTTCGTTGCCTGTAGCAGCAACGAAAGTCCGCAGTCGAAGTAATTCCAGCTTGATAACTTCTCGTCAATTTCGTCAGATGCGTAGTCTAAACCACAGAGTAGATAATACAGAGTACCAACTCGTACCCCCCTTGCCTGAAACACCCTCAAAAAATTTTTCAACACGAATTCAAAATGGCGACCTATTTCTTGATTAAAAATGGAGTCGTGGTGAAGTTCCAAACTTCAATAAATAAAAAAAAACAAGATGACATTTATCTTTGACAGTTCCAAAATATTGCAAAATTTTGTAATGTTTTATTTCTTGTAAGTTTTTCTAACTAAGTTAATTTTTAAATTGATCAACCAGCAGATTTTCCAGACAATCTACTACGGGGCTCTGGAAGCCAGTTGTGAGCTGGCTGAGAAGGAAGGCCCATATATGAAACGTACGAAGGAAGTCCAGTCAGCAAAGGTATTTTGCAATATGACATGTGGAACAAAACTACAACCTGCTACAACCGACCACAAACAAAAGTGGAAACTTAAACTGTTGGCAATTGGTTAATAATTGTGCTACAGAGACAAATGAAGGCTTTACAGATTTTCACTGTGACAAGATTTTTAAAAATTGTCTACATGGTTTGATGTATGCTTGTAGCAAAAAAAAAATTGTATACAAATTTTGAAAGTAAAATACTTTAATACGAAACCAATAAGATATAAAACATAAATACACATATAAAGAAGGATACAAATTTAACTCTACAACCTGCAACTCATGCAGACATCTTTGTTCTCCAGGGAACACAGCATCTCTGCCATCTTTCGTTCACGTTCCGCTTTCTCAGGTGTGGAAGAAACACTTCTTTGACCAGTTTGGTTATTTAGTGTCATTGGTGAGCTACCGTTTTGGATTACAGTTCCTGCCAGACGTGTCTTGTCTACGATAAATTGTATTGTCTTGTAGAGTTCACGCAGTTAGATTGGAATCCTCTCGATGTGCTGAATTGATCCACGACTAGCTTTCTTCATGTCTTCGTCCCACAAGTCACCAGCTCAGTTAAAGTTTTTCAGAAGATGCTTATTGACGATCTGGAATTCACCGGACAGGACTCTGTTGTAGATGTTTGAAGTGTACGGTTCAAAGAACTCATTGTTGTGGTTGATGCAGTTGGCATTGAAGCAACAAGTAGAGAGTTCCGAACGCCATGTTTGGCAATTTTTTCTTTAAGAGCAGCCCAATCCCAGTGGTCGGTTGTAGCAGGTTGTAGTTTTGTTCCACATGTCATATTGCAAAATACCTTTGCTGACTGGACTTCCTTCGTACGTTTCATATATGGGCCTTCCTTCTCAGCCAGCTCACAACTGGCTTCCAGAGCCCCGTAGTAGATTGTCTGGAAAATCTGCTGGTTGATCAATTTAAAAATTAACTTAGTTAGAAATACTTACAAGAAATAAAACATTACAAAATTTTGCAATATTTTGGAACTGTCAAAGATAAATGTCATCTTGTTTTTTTTTATTTATTGAAGTTTGGAACTTCACCACGACTCCATTTTTAATCAAGAAATAGGTCGCCATTTTGAATTCGTGTTGAAAAATTTTTTGAGGGTGTTTCAGGCAAGGGGGGTACGAGTTGGTACTCTGTATTATCTACTCTGTGGTTTAGACTACGCATCTGACGAAATTGACGAGCAGGTATCAAGCTGGAATTACTTCGACTGCGGACTTTCGTTGCTGCTACAGGCAACGAAAATAAATTGACTAATGCAGACTCACTTGAATTATTTAAATTTATTGTTAAATCCAGGCTGAAAGATACTCAGCTCAATATTTTAATAATGTTCCGAATATTTTTTACGGTTGCTATCAGCAATGCCAGCTGAGAGAGAAGTTTTCCAAAATTGAAATTGATTAAAAACTATTTAAGATTGACAATGAGTAGCCTAAGACTAACTGATTTCGATGTTTTATCTATTGAGCAAGAGGTGTGTAATGCGATAGACATTGACAGTGCAATAAAAGAAAATTTCTCTTAAGTCCCCTATTACATGATGTCTCACGAGCCCAGTCTCACATGAGTGCGAAAAAGAAAGATGTGAGGAAATGAGATGCACAAAAAAATTCCCGGTGAGTATCTTGCCGATTGTTAGCAGGCTCATATTGATGTTTCTCTTTTTCCATATTCGTTTTTGCTATGTTGCTTTAATGTATTTTTTGTGTTGGTCAAATGAGCGTCAACTGGATGTTTTTTTTCTTAATTCTATAACGGCATCAGGAATTTGGACACGGGAAGTCACTTTAGAACTACTAAGCTTCTGCGAAATGGACCCGAATTTATATAATCCGTCCCACAAAGACGTGATTCCCTAGAATCAACAAAGGATTCACTAAAACCCATATTTCCAGAAATAAATGTGGAAATAATAACTCTACTTTCACCAATACAGACTGGGTCAACACTTTGAGTGTTGAAGTTTTTCGTCCTCCATCTTCGCAGTCAGATGGAGCGAGGTCTTCATTCACCTCAGATTTATCTGAGCATTTATTTATTTATTTATTTATTTATCTAGCAAGTCTTAAATTCTAATAGATAACAATCTTCTTCTTTTTCATTTCCGGCGTTACGAGTAGAGATCTTGAAGCGATCACAACTCTCTCACTTTTCCGCTTCACACTAGTGCGGCAAGCCTCCCGGTTTTGGATTGTTCCATGTCTGAGGCCAACCAAATGCTGCTGTTTTTGCATTTGCTTGTACCAGGTATGTTTTGGCCTGCCTTTTCTTTTTCGTCGCGAATTTGTTGAAACGTTGTACGATATTGCCTTTTGGACGGGGTTCTGCGGATCTCTCCTTTGAACATGACAATACCAACTGAGCCGGTCGTGCTGAATTTTATCCAAGATGGTACTTTTGACATGAAGGCTTCCACGGATCTTAGTACTTCTAATTCGATCAAGCTTTGTTACTCCTGCTGTCATCCGAAGCATCTTCATTTCGGCTGCCGTCAATTTGCTCTCATACTTTTTGTACATTGTCCAACATTGTGAACCGTATGTCAGAGCTGGACGGACAACTGCTGTGTAGAGTCTTCCCTTCAACTTAGGGGGCATTTTTCGATCACAGAAGATAGCGGAGTTTTCTCGCCACCTCATCCACCCTACGCTTACTCGATGATTGATGTCGTCATCACAAGTTGCTTCACTATTGATCATAGATCCCAGATATTTAAACTTTTCACACTTGGGAAGCACATTTCCATTCAAATAAATGTCTGGAATAGGCTTGTCTGGATCAGAAAAAGGGCAGCACAGGTATTCAGTCTTTTTAGCGCTAATACGGTACCCATTTCCTTCCAGAACATCAATCCAAATGTCAAGTGCTCGTTGCAGGGATGTAGGATCCTCGCTTATGATGGCTCCATCGTCAGCAAAGAATAATTGTTGTACTTTATTGTCCGTTACTTTTCCTTCGAGCAAACAATCCAGAACAGCAATAAAAAGCAGTGGACTCAAGACACTTCCCTGATGTACACCTACTGTTATTTGGAATTCTTCGGTGACTCCAGCTGGGCATCTCACTTTTGTAACTGCTCCCTCGTACATGTCCATAATTATTCGCACATAGGCTTCAGGAACTCCTCGGTGTCTGAGGGCCACCCATATCAGATCTCGTGGTTGTCGATCGAATGCCTTTTCGAAGTCAACCAACACAATATGCAAATCCTCTAAGGCATCTCGGTGTTTTTCCAATAACAATAAGTAACAAAAAATATAATAAAAATGAATAACATTACAGTCGATGGAAGCAGAAGTAGTTTTCGAAGAAACTGATTTTTCTGATTAATTTATTTAAGTTTATAAGAAAATCTCAAATAAAATGTTAAAAATTAAACCTTTATTACTTTCAAATATATTGGGCACAAGTTTCTCCACAGAGTTCTGCAAACTTCAGGCACAGTTTTACTCAAAAAGGGCTGTGATAACCGAGTTTGGTAGTTCATGCTCATGTATGAGTCACCTGTAGCTAGGAACCTCAAAGTGACTGCTGGTTTTTTTTTTTCTATGTCACTTTTGACCAGCCCCAATAGAAACTGTAAAGGATTGAAAGAGAAATGAAGAATTGTCAAATTTGAGACGTGAGCCTTCAAAATGGAACATGTACCTAATAGTGATTGTCTCACGGGATGGAAATTTAAAAGGAACGTCAAAAATGAGACATGTCTCGTGACTCGTGAGACATCGTATAATAGAGGACTAAGAAAAGTAGACGTATGAATTTTTAATTGACGACGGAAGCTTTGTTTTTAATTTTAAAAAGTACTAATATTTCTTTTCAATAAAAATATAACATTATAGTATAGTTCTAGTTCAATTTAAAAATTGATTTTATTTAGTCTTGTCGATCGTCGCCGTCGGTGTACCTAATGTACCTAATCTTAAGTGATAGGTAACAAAGTTATATCAATTAGTGGTTAAAGTAAAAGAATTTTTGCATTAATAAACGTGACTGTAAAACTTAGACAAACTTTTTTATTTAAAATTTAACCTGTATAATGCAAAATAATGATGACTGCTCTCACCGAAAAGAACTCTATTATTAATGTGTGTAATGTATAGTATACATTTAATTAAAATACTGTAATGTGCACCCAACATTTCATGATAATTTCCTAATTGAAACGTTAAACCGAAAACACAAGTGCTGGCAACGCTATAATGGAGTGCTATAATGGAAGACGTTGTTTGTGAGTGTGTGTGTGTGTGCAGAAAAATACCGGGAGGGGAACTTGTCTAGACATCATGGTTCATAGAAAAACTACTAGAAATCTCTCGATGTTTCACACTGCTATATAAAGAGGCCGCTGACGCAACCAGAGTCAGTTTTGTTTATAGAGTGATAAAGTTATGAGTAAATACAAGTGATAGTCCAAAAGTCGAGTTGAGTTCGAATAAAGTGTATATCGAAAGTAGAAACTGAATAAAGTGGTAGAATTAAATTGAAAGGTAGAGTTTTATTTTTGCGAACTAAGCGCACGTTACATTGGTGTCAGAAGTGTAAATAAAACTTATTTTGACTAGTAAAGTGTAAAAAAAAAAAAAGTAAAAAGAAAATAATAATTATATACAGTGAAAATGGGTAAGTTGTTGGAAGAGCTCAACTGCACTGAGCTTAAAAGTGAGTTAGGTAAGCGAAATCTTTCTAGAGCGGGATCGAAAAATGAGCTCGTCCTGCGCTTGCGTAACTATTTGGAACAGCAAGGGGAAGACGTAAGCACTTTTGTTTTTGAAACAGAAGTGGAAAAAGAGGAAGTAAGTGAAAGTGTAGATTTTTCTAGTATGATGAAGCTTTTATTAGAACAACAAAAGAAGCTGATTGAAGAGCAACAACAGAATATTCTCGGACGTCTGGAAGAGCAACGAAACGATCAAAAGAAGGAACAGCTGAATGTTCTCGAACAACTTGAAGCACAACGACACGAGCAAAAGAAGCTGATTGAAGAACAACGAAACGAACAAAAGAAGGAACAGCAGAATGTTCTCGAAAGACTCGAAGTACAACAAAAGAATCTGGAAGAGCAACGAAACGAACAAAAGAAAGAACAACAGAATATTCTCGAAAGACTTGAGGCGCAACAGAATGTTTTGGAAGGTCAGAAAAACATTCTAGAAGGAAAATTGGGTAATATTGAGAAAAATGTATGTGCCCTTGACGAACGAGTTGAAGGTGTGGAAAAGCAGCTTTCTGTTGTAGAGAATCGTTTGGAAAGCCGATGCGATAACCAGTTCTCTGTTCTGTCCAAGGAATTAGACCAGATCCGGAAAATAAAAATTCGAGAGTCTGCTGGAGAGTTTGCAAGGAAAATGGAGATGAAACCCCCAACATTTGATGGACAGTCTTCTTGGCCAGTCTACAAGAGACAATTTGAGGCAGCTGCGACAACAAATGGCTGGGATGACGAAGACAAGTACATTGCACTGACTCTTGCTCTTAGAGGACCAGCAGCTGAATTACTTCAAACAGTTCCAGCTGGTAAGAGCGGCGATTTCAGTTCTCTCGTGGCAGCTATAGATAAACGCTTTGGAGATAGCCACTTGAAAGAAGTCTTCCGAGTCCAACTCAATAACAGAGTCCAGAAAAGGGGTGAAAGTCTACAGCAGCTCCAAGCAGACGTCGAAAGACTGGTTCACCTGGCATACCCGGATGCTGGAGAAGAAATCATCAACCAGCTCGCTGTTGAGTCCTTCGTTCGTGCCATTTCCGATATACATCTTCAGAGGTCTGTGCGAACTGCTAGAACACGTACTCTTTCCGAAACTTTAGCATTCGCATTGACAATTGAAGCAGCAGAACAGGCTTCTCATGGAGTACATCGACTTAGAGAGGCCATAGTCGAAGAATGCTCGTGCCAAAGATCAGAAATACAAAAGAACCAGCGGAGTGGACCAGTAAGATGTTGGAACTGCAACAAGACCGGGCACTTACAGCGTCAATGCCGACTACCACCAAATAAAGCCGGTTGTCAACATTGTGGAAGCAAGAGATCCAACCCAGAGCAAGGTAACAACAACACCAGCGTTGCCTATCAGCCCGTTTCCCATCAGGGAAACGAGTAAGAACCAACTTCGAGGGGCAGAGGCTGGTTTCTTGTATCGATGGCCCCAGAACCACCATCCAGGTCTCTCAGACCAAACGAGACAACAAAAGTCTGACTGTGGAGACTACTATTAACGGCAACAAACATGTGGCTACCATCGACACCGGTGCCACAGCCTCCATAGTACGTCGAGACCTGGTAAAGACGACGTGGCTTCATAACACCAATAGCTACCGTCTAAGAACCGCAACGGGAGAAGCAGCAAGAGTATATGGAGAAGTGTGTCTTAAGATCCTACTGGCCGATCTAGTGTTTACTCATCAATTCCTGGTGGCAGATATATGTGACGAGTGCATCATTGGAATTGACTTTATGAAACAGCACGGAGTTATTTTGGACATCGGTAATCAGGTTTTGAAGTACCAAAATAAGGAACTTCCAATGACCTATTCCAACGAAAGTACGTCGACACTGAGGACTGTCATCACGGAAGATCTGATTCTGCCTCCTTCTTCTGAAGTGTTCGTTTGGACAAAACTGGAAGGTGAGTTTGGAAGCCTTCGATACCTCATGGTGGAACCAGACCCAGAGTGTTCCTCCCAAAGCGTCATCATTGGGAAAACACTGGTAGCACCGAAAAACAAAATGGTCCCGTACGATTACTAAACACCAGACCGTACGATGTAAAGTTGAAGAAAGGAGAAGTCGTTGGACGTTGCGAATCGGTTGCAGCAATTACGAAGATCACAGACGAAGCCCCGAGAAAAACTATAACTCCGGAGGAGCTCAAAACCATCAGAGCTAAAATACTGAATTCATCCAACCTTGATCACCAACAAACAAGGATGGCTGAAAATCTCCTACAAGAGTACACTGACATCTTCGCATCGCAAAAGGGACAATATGGTAGGACACAGTTGGTGCAGCATCGCATCAACACAAGAGATGCAAGACCGATTCGTCAACCCGCAAGACGCCTTCCACTGGCCAAACAAGGTGAGGTTGAAGAAATGATAACAGCAATGAAAAAGGACGGTCTTATCGAAAATTCCAAAAGTCCTTGGGCTTCACCAGTGGTGCTAGTGAAAAAGAAAGACGGAAGCACTCGTTTTTGTGTGGACTACCGAAGGCTGAACGATGTGACTAAGAAGGACAGCTATCCACTGCCGAGGATCAGTGATACCCTGGATGCCATGGAGGGAGCCCAGTGGTTTTCGACGCTGGACTTGAAGAGTGGATATTGGCAAGTTGATATCCACCCTGATGATCGGGAAAAGACGGCGTTTTCTACAGGTAATGGGCTCTGGCAGTTTAAAGTTATGCCGTTTGGGCTATGCAACGCTCCGGCAACATTCGAGCGTTTGATGGAGTGCGTTCTTCAAGGACTGACGTGGAAAGCTTGCCTAGTCTACTTGGACGATGTGATTGTTTACGGGAAGACATTTGACCAACATTGCAAGAACCTAAAAGCCGTGTTTCAGAGACTTCGAGAGGCTAACCTTAAACTGAATCCGGAAAAATGTGTACTTTTCAAAACCGAAGTTAAGTATTTGGGACACATCATCTCTTCCCAAGGAGTGAAAACTGATCCTGAAAAAGTTGACTCCGTCAAAAATTGGCCAACACCACAGGACAAACATCAACTCCGAAGCTTTCTTGGTCTTGCCACATATTACCGACGTTATGTTAAGAACTTTGCTGGAGTTGCAAAGAGTTTGCATCAGCTCACCGAAAAAGGGAAGCAGTTTAAATGGTCAGGTGAGTGTGAGAAATCTTTTAAGGAACTCAAATACCGCCTCTGTAACGCTCCAGTGCTTGCACATCCAACACCTGGCAAAACATTCATCATCGACGCAGATGCAAGCAACGTTGGAATCGGGGCGGTACTATCCCAAGCGCATGATGGCGAAGAGAAAGTGGTGGCATATTACAGCAAGGTCCTCTCGAAGCCCGAAAGAAACTACTGTGTGACCAGAAGGGAACTGCTAGCTCTTATCTTGGCAACAAAGCACTTCCATAAGTACATCTATGGACAGAAATTCCTTCTGCGGACAGACCACGGTGCTCTGAGCTGGCTGTTGAGCTTCAAAAATCCAGAAGGTCAAGTCGCAAGGTGGATAGAAATATTGCAGACCTATGACTACCAGATCCAACACCGCAGAGGAAAGCTGCACTCAAACGCCGATGCATTATCCCGAAGACCTTGCAAAGTGGATTGCAAGCATTGCAGGCGGCAAGAAGACAAAGAAATCATTACCGCTCAGCGACTAAGAGCTGATCCAATAAGCGGATGGAGCAATGAGGAAGTGAGGACTGCTCAACAGGAGGATCCAGACATCGAACCCATTCTCGCATGGAAAGAAAATGAAGAGAAACCTGAATGGGGAGACATTTCTGACAGGAGTCCAGTTCTCAAAGCCTATTGGGCACAGTGGGACTCACTATATGTGCAAGAAGGTGTCCTCAGGCGAAGATGGGAATCCGCTGACGGTAAGTCATATGTGATGCAACTGATCGTACCGCAATCGAAAGTCAGTGAAGTTCTTCGGGAGATGCACGACGGACCTTCTGGAGGCCACCTCGGAGTAAGCAAAACACTGGAGAAGGTGCGACATCGGTTCTACTGGTTACATGCTAGAGATGACGTGGAGAAGTGGTGCCGAACATGTCGAGCCCTTCCCGCAAATTTATCGTAAGCGACAAAAACAAATTTATCGTAAGCGACAAAAAGGAAGTTCTATAGGAAGACGTTTTCTTTGTACGATAAAATTTATTTTCGCTGAAACTTGTCGTAAAACAAAAAATGCAGAAAACTGCGAAACAACGTAAACTTTTGAAAAGCATAAGAAAAACCATTTTGTTTAAAATGTCGCTTACGATAATTTTGCGGGAAAGGCTCGATGTGACAAGTGTGCTGCAACCAAAGGACCTGGTAGGAAGATTCAAGGTAAGATGCATCAGTACAACGTTGGATCGCCTTTTGAGAGGATTGCAGTAGATGTGGCTGGGCCTTTTCCAGAGACCAACGCTGGAAACAAGTACATTCTGCTTGTAATGGACTATTTTAGCAAGTGGCCTGAAGCGTATGCCATCCCAAATCAAGAGGCCAAAACGGTGGTCGATCAGATTGTGTTTAACTGGGTGAGTAGGTTTGGCGTGCCTATGGAACTCCATTCCGACCAAGAGAGGAACTTTGAGTCAAATATCTTCCAAGGAGTGTGCGGACTACTTGGCATTAAGAAGACTAGAACCACACCGCTTCATCCACAGTCTGATGGGATGGTTGAAAGATTCAACCGGACCTTGAAAGAACACCTCACCAAGGTCGTAGGCGACTACCAAAGAGACTGGGATAGGCACGTACCGCTATTCCTGATGGCCTATAGAAGTGCAGTACATAGCTCGACAGGACAAACACCATCTGACATACTGTTCGGGAAAACCATGCGGCTGCCCAGCGAACTTAAATTTGGATGCCCCACAGAGGAGCCACAGGACACGAACGAGTATGTGGACGACCTCAAGGAGAGACTCGCTGACATCCATAAAAGAACAAGGGAACGGATAAAAACCTACAGCGACCGGATGAAGACACGGTACGACACAAAAGCGACAACGGCAGGATTCCGAGCAGGAGATCGTGTGTGGCTTTATAATCCTCATCGTCAAAAGGGATTGTCACCGAAACTTCAGCAGAACTGGGAAGGTCCTTATACTGTTGTCACGAGGATTAACGACGTGGTTTACCGCATTCAAAGAGGGCAAAGAGGCAAGTTAAAAGTAGTTCATTGTGACCGGCTGCATCGATATAGTGGCGAGGCTTCAGATGGAATTATTCGGGACGAACAATCTTAAGGAGGGGGCAGTGTAATGTGCACCCAACATTTCATGATAATTTCCTAATTAAAACGTTAAACCGAAAACACAAGTGCTGGCAACGCTATAATGGAGTGCTATAATGGAAGACGTTGTTTGTGAGTGTGTGTGTGTGTGCAGAAAAATACCGGGAGGGAAACTTGTCTAGACATCATGGTTCATAGAAAAACTACTAGAAATCTCTCGATGTTTCACACTGCTATATAAAGAGGCCGCTGACGCAACCAGAGTCAGTTTTGTTTATAGAGTGATAAAGTTAAGAGTAAATACAAGTGATAGTCCAAAAGTCGAGTTGAGTTCGAATAAAGTGTATATCGAAAGTAGAAACTGAATAAAGTGGTAGAATTAAATTGAAAGGTAGAGTTTTATTTTTGCGAACTAAGCGCACGTTACAATACATAAATAAAAGGACGGCATCATTGTCTTCCACCACGGGCAGCCGACACTCACGCTACGCCATTGCTCCAAACTTGGCTTAAGATAGCCCTAAACGACGAACATGCTCGCCGAGCATGCTCGTTTGCGTTATTCCCTACACGGCGAACATATTTGCCGAACATTCATTTGGTGTTGATGGAGAATCAAAACATGCTTAAACATGTTCAACAAACAACATCCCGAGTCAAACCGAGTTGGACTGCGGTTCGGTTTTTTCATTGTCGTCTGTTGATAGGTAGACGGTTTGAATGTTTTGGATACATACTGAAACTCGAGTTAGGAATTAATTTTCTGTAAAATATCCCGAGTCAAGTTTAACAGATGTGTGTGTTTCTGTATGCCTGCGCAAATAACTCACTTGCTTTGATGCTATACATACTACTACCAGTCGACTATCGACTTTATATGTATGAGTGCATTGTGTTTGGCACAGACCGCAACTAAAAGAGGGTAGTTTTGATTATGTTCAAGTGAACTCGGTCTGCTTGCATTAATTTCATTTTAATTATTTGGTTGACGGTTCGGTTTTTTCTTCGGTTTGCCAACTCGGTTCGAAAAAATGTAAACCGAGTCAACTCGGTTTGGGCTCGACTCGGTTTGACGCGGTTTATGAAACCGAGTTGACACATCACTAATCCAATTAAAGAAGACACAAATGCAACGGATGAAACAATCGATAGAAATGGAAAAAAGTTGATTGAATTGTGCGATTTAATGGGACTAACGGTTTAAAATTGGCGATCAAATAGTGACGTTAAAGGCCATTGTACATTTACCAGGGGTACCGAATGGTGAACAACTGACTATTGTTTTGTAAAAGGAAATTGGCTTGAAAACATTTCTGATTTCAAGGTAAATGAGCTGACACACTCGGATCACTTCCCAATATCTGTACAGATTAATATGGTGGTGCAACACGAAACTCCGACACAGCAGAGTTTGCTACCAAAACTCCGGTGGAGACATGACGATATCAAGAAGTACACTGCAAACTTGAATCACGTTACCAATCTCACAAATGAAAATGAGCTACAATCCATTAGAGGTTCGGATATACTAACCGCAGCTATTACGGAATCAGCAAGACCTCTACAAACTAGGGTGAGAAGTAAGGGTAAACATTAATTAACCTTGGTATGATTGGGAGTGTAAATCAGCGAGGAAAAAATCGTTTACCTATCTCCATCTTGTAAGAAGAAGCAACTCAAACTACGCAAAATTCATGTATCAAGAAGCAAATAAAAAGTATAAAACCATATGCGTAGACAAACAAAAAGAATATACACTTAACCTTTCAACATTGTTGGTGAACATCAATGACAGTCGATCTTTTTGGAAGACTGCGAAAATGCTCAACAAGGCATTATTCACAAAAGGAATCAAATTGGAATCATTGATTTAAGCAGAACATATTGAACATCAACTCAATCCACAACTTAATTAAAATGCAATCCAATATGCTTTCCAATACCAAGAAGTTATGACATTAGACCGGCCCATAGAAATTGTTACGACCACTGTATGTCCAAACTGATGCACAGCACCCTTAAGGTGATTGCGGCTTCCTGATAGTTGACGATGCCTTAGGAGAAACAAAACGATAAGGTAGGCTTTAATGTTAGCTGCAAGAAAGCATTAAAGAATTAAAAATGTGAAGAGCTAGGATACATGTACCATTCATCGAAGGGAATATTGTTTAGGGGTAAACGATAAAATAAACGTTGCGAAATACGGAATGTGTTGTGTTTTGTCGGACACATCCAGAAAAATGAATTGCGAATTGTGACTGGAGTTGACAGAACACAGCTGATGGGTAATTTCGTGTTTCGAACTAAAAACTACTGTAAAGATTATTGTCTTAGATAAATAAAACGATGTACACATTTACTCTTACGGTGAGCCTAGAATTTTGTGACATTTCTAAACGCCATCTAAAATCCGATTGGTGGGAAATGACGAGATGGTATTGATGGTAAACGGTCGTAAACGGCAATCAAAGCAATGAAACAGCAACAGCTTTGGAAAATAACGTACAGAGGGTACGTTATTGCACAAGAAGAAGAAAGGTCTTTAGTTTAGTTCAATAGTTGCAGTGGTGCATTGCCAATTAAAAACCCAATTGCAGTTGAGCCAGAACAAATTAGAGAACAAAAAAAAAAAAGAAAAAGTAGTGCAGTGATTAGTGAAAAAAAACTAAATTACATATTGCTAGACATAGACAATAAAGATAAGTGATATCTAAAGGTGCATAAAGATACATAAACAAAAACATTAAAAATACGGAAAATAAAGTGAAGAAAGAAGAACAGGAAAGAATATTTGAAGCGGTGCGAAGGTGATTTACATCATAGAAAAAAAGGCGAAAACTACACAGACAGAAAAAAACCCTATCGTACCGAAGAGGTCACGAAGCCAAAGGTCGTCGGCGAAATTAAGAGCCTGTGGGAGTCCCAGGCAATCAAGGACTGTAAATTTATTTTGGTGCCTGGGGGAAGAAAAAGTGCCGGAACAAAAAAAATACCGGACGACACTAAAACAGTACCTGAGGGGACAGTGGGGGCTTTCAGAAGCACCGCAATATATTCAAGGGCCTATTGGAGCCCATAACGACACCGTTATAGACTTAAGATATTTTTGGCGTGATTCTTTTTACTGATTGTTTTTCTTTGTTAATTTCGTTTTTTTTCTTAATTTTGCTTAAAATTTTTCGTGGCTTTATTTTTCTAAAGTGAATTTGTTTTAAAACTTTTATTGTGCGAAAGGGGGAACCTGTGGCCGAAATAAGCCAAACAAAAATAAAATTGAAAAGTGCACCACTCGAAAACCGAAATTTCTCGAGACATTGACTGACCTTGGTACAATTTTTGGGGTCAAAGTATTCTGAAGGCCCACTACGTAAAGAGAGCTCTTTTTAGGTAGAGTAGTAGAATAGAGGGCGTGAAATTAAATACGCCAAAGGTAAAGCGCGAATCGAGGGATTTTCTGTTTTTTTTTGCCGGGGTGGGTTTGCGATTAATTAAATTTTTTTGTTGAGTTTGGCTGTGTTAAAGAGGGCCATATTTTCCTCGGTTTCGTGGTATTTCTTTTGTTTGATATTTTTAGTAGTAAGTTAATTTTTTATATTCCTATTTATTTTGTTATTTATTTATTCATTTTCGTAGTTTTTTTATAATTTTTATTTGAGTGTTGTGATTCACACACTTTTCAAACTTTTCTATATTCATTTTTAATTTGTTCATATTTATTGTGTAATATTCCTTTCTTTCGATTTCTTTATGAGCCACAATTTTTAAAAAAACGATTTTTATTCATTTTTTTTATAAGTAAATAAATAGGTGCTTACGCCAAACAATATGAAAAATTTTGCGTTTTAAATGAGCTAACCGGCTCAATGGAAGCCTAATTTGAAATTTTCAGGGGGAAGCAAGAGGATGGTGAAGTGACTAGGTAAGTGGTATTAGCAGCGGAATGGCGGCAGGGGAATCCTACCACATAGGCCGAAAGGGTTCCAGGTAGGGTGGGTTAGAGGCCACACTGCGTCACCATCTGCAGTGCCTGGAATGTGGAGTGTATGGTGGTCGGTTTTGGCACGATATGTGTTTTGATTGAGGCGAGGGGTAGCAGCGGGGACAAGACCCCCCCTAAATCCGACGAGCTGAGCCGCGTGTTGCTAGCGTGCCAGGTCTTCGCTGTTCCCATTCTATATCCCTTTCCCGTCGGCTTTCTTTTCTTTTCTATCTCCGTTTCCTTTGCTTTTATTTTCTATTTTAATTCTATTTCCTTATCCATTTCCTCTTTCCCTTACCTTCCTTCTTTCATTTTTCTTTTCCTTTCCATACCTACTTTTCTATTCTTTTTCTTCTGCCGGCATATTCCTTACCTTATCCACATCCTGTTCAGTCCTTCCGTTTCCTTTCCAAAAATCCAACTTCCCAAATCCTCTCCTATTGCCCTCATATCAAATGGCGCCCAGACGTGTTGTCAAATGTGTTGTCTTAGTCCCGAATGTTGTTATACCTACCTATCCTTCCCAACCTTGGAACAAGTCGTAAGTCATGTTTTGGATAGCTCGTGAGCATGCCGAAACATTTGCGACGACTTGTTTCTTGGTAATCCTTTCCCATTGTTGTTTTGTCTACAGTTGTAATGGTTGTTGAGTTACATAAAGGCGTGTATGTCTTCGAGGAAGGTTTCAGACGTACCAGTCGGAATGCGACACAGATTTTAAAACTTAACAACCA
This sequence comes from Melanostoma mellinum, assembly GCA_914767635.1. Taxonomy (NCBI): domain Eukaryota; kingdom Metazoa; phylum Arthropoda; class Insecta; order Diptera; family Syrphidae; genus Melanostoma; species Melanostoma mellinum. Next base: position 117,335,031 of record OU612058.1, on the reverse strand, counting down.
GAACAACTCAACCTTTCCCAAATACCTCTCCGTTGTTGTTGATGGTTCAAGAAACTTCGTATGTCATGATCAGGATAGCTTTTAGCAGGCCTGAACATTTGCGACGAGTGGATTGATACCAACAACAACAATTAGTGTTCGTAAATTTCCTGTCGTTTTTTTTGTGCACCACATTCCAGGGTACATCGAGAAAACAAAAACGCCATATACCGCTGCTAATAAAACCCCAACGAAGAACAAATACCAGTCACTGAAGTACCACCTCAAGCAACCCCCGTATTACAAACAAAAACAAACAAATAAACAGCAAATCACAAAAACAAAACAAAATATATGCATATACAAATCACATTACAAAACAAAGAAAAGTAAAAGTTCATTTGAATTGGTTTTTGTTTTTTTTTTACTATTTTATTGTTTGAAATTCGTTTCTTAGTTTCATAGTTTCATTTCATAGAGTCTTAGTTTCATTTTATATTTTCTTAGTTTCATTTCATAACTTCTTAGTTTTTGTTTCAGCTTATAATTCTTAGTTTATTTTTGTATGGTTTTTAGTTTCATTTTATGGTTTTTTAGTTTAATTGTTTTGATTTTAGTACTTTTAGGTTTCAATTAAAATATTATAGTCTATAGGTAGTGTTAGATATTTAGATAGTTTCGTTTAAAAAAATAAATAAATAATAATAATAAAACAAAAAAAAAAAAAAATATAGTATTAGTTACCTTTAAATACTTTTAAATAGTTTAGTTTCAAGCAATTCCGACTGTTGTTGTTGTTTTCTTCAGCTGTCGTTGTTGCGTTGTCGTAACCACGATCTCTCGTTTTCACTCGTCGTTCCTGGGGAATGAAAGCTGTAACGGAAAAGGGAAATATCAACATAGTTTCTAGTAAAGGTAAGAGTACGATAGTTACACGTTCCAAAGCGAAAGTTCCTGTCAACCAACCAACCAAAGCAATGGCATTCGCAGGTCACTCACCAGTGAAAAATAAGGGTAACCAACCAAGTTCTTTAGTTCCAACCAACATGCAGTCCCAATATCAGTTTCCACCGCCACCTCTAAATGAAAGAGCTGGGGTCAGAACTGACAGTGTAGATACTGTAGAGCAACCTCTATATAGCCCCTTGAGCGGACTTGCTGGACAGCAAGGAGGTGACCTAGAAATAAATTTATTAATGAATAACGATAATGCTAGACCTGCGGGTAGTAAAGATATTTCTAGGGAACAAAATTTAGTGGATAGGAAAGATGTTACAAACGCAAGTCAGGGTAACGATTTTATTTCGGCAGAGCTTAAGACGCTTATTAATCTAGCGGTGGTGAATGCGTATGATTCATACACTAAATCACTTGAAGACAAAATTTCAGAATCCGTAAAGGAACAAGTGAAGAACAGCTTCATGGATTTCATGAAGGATATAAATCACGCTATTCGTCCTACTCCACCACAGGAAGAAAGGATTCCACGTCCTACTAATCCTAGGTCAAACGAGCAAGACCAGGCAACCGCGAACAGATATCCTCAGCTGGACCATACAGGTAGACCGGGTGTGGCTGGATCGAATCCAAACCCGAACGCTAACGTTTACCGGGAAAACAGGTCAGATCCAAGGGGGTATCAAGCCAATTATTTTCAGGAAATGCGTCAGTTCAACAGAGAACCTCCGAGTACTGGCATTGCGTATAGCATGCCATACTATTCGTCTCACTCAAGTAGCAGACCTATAAAAATAGATAAATGGGGGTTAAAATTCAATGGGAAGATTGAACAACTTACCGTAGAAGATTTCATTTTCAGATTAGAGACATTGCAATGCCAGTACGATTGTACCTGGGCGGAGATCCTAAGAGATTTTCATCTATTACTCTCAGGTGCGGCACATGATTGGTATTGGCAATTTCATAGGTCAAACTATAATCCGGATTGGCCGATGTTAAGAGATGCGCTAATGAGGCACTTTCGGAATTCTCGTTCCGATTTTGACATCATGAGAGATATCATGGACCGTCGTCATGGCACCTGGGAGTCCTGTGATGATTATTTTGCAGCCATCTCAAAGTTTAGATCTCAGCTCAGGATACAAATTCCGGAGGGAGAATTGGTTCGGATCATGAAGAAGAACCTGAATGAAAAAATTGGACGTCTTGTGTACCCTCAGCCGATTTTCACCTTGGACCAGCTGAGGATTGCTTGCAAGGAGGCGGAATATGCTTTTCCTAATCGCGAGCGGGAAGCAACGAAGCCAGCTAGACCACCTAGATATGGAGTTAGCGAACTAGGAATGGAGACAGAAGAATATCGGTTTCCGGATGACCAGGTAGCTGCATTCCAGTACTCCGGCGCTATGCCTAATGTATGTCGAGGTCAGGGTGACCCTAAGGCTATAAAATGCTGGAACTGCCGACTACCAGGTCATTTATACCAAGATTGTTCTGCAGCCAGAAATATTTTCTGTTATAGATGCGGTAAGGAAGGGGTGATCACACCGAAATGCTCCAACTGCAACCCGGAAAACCGGGGCGGGAATGCGATCCAAGCGGGGGAGTCGCGTTCGATGCAAACCCCGCAATGAAAATACACCTTACAAATAGTAGCAATGAAGGAAAAGTAACAGTGTTACAAAGAGAGTCTGGAGAGAAAGGAGAAAATATTAAGAAAAAATTTGAAATTATACCTTTACATGTTAGGTTAAGAAATTATTATGCAGTTAGAGATAGAATTTTTAGTAATAGAGTAAGTGTAGTGTCTAATAGAATTGTTAAAACTAGGAAAAGGTACAAGTTGAGGAAGGAAGAAAAAAAGAATATACTAGCGACCGTCATCGGTAATAGTAATGACCCCAGGCCATACGCTAAAGTCAAAATAGCAGGCAGAGAAATACTCGGCTTATTGGATAGCGGAGCTAGTATAAGCATTTTGGGAAAAGGATGTGAAAAATTCGTAAATGATTTAGAGATTCCAGTTTTGCCTCACAAATCCGGCGTTAAAACCGCGGATGGTAAAACGCAAAGTATTGTTGGAAAAATATGTGTAGATGTCATTTTTAAAGAACATAAAGAACAGATAACATTTTATTTAGTTCCAAATCTAGACCAGGAACTATATTTAGGGATAGATTTTTGGAAATTGTTCCACATAGCACCAAGCGTCGTTAGTGGAGTTTCAATTTTAGAAGAACCGGCTGATATGATGAATGCTCATGTCTTATCTTTAGAACAGCGTGCAAAGTTGGATGCTGTCAAGCAAAAATTCCTAGACTATGAACGTCATGGTCTAGGTAAAACATCAATAATGGAGCATGTCATAGATACAGGAGACGCGGAGCCTGTCAAGCAGCGTCATTACCCTGTCTCGCCAGCGGTACAAGCATTACTCTATCAGGAGATAGATAGGATGTTAAAAATCGGTGTCATAGAAGAAAGCGAGAGTCCTTGGTGTTCGCCAGTGGCACTTGTAAAGAAAGTAGGTGAGAATAACGTCATTAAGTATAGGTTTTGCTTAGACGCTCGAAAAATGAACGCGGTTACGAAAAAAGACGCCAACCCTCTACCGCACATCGAAGGACTACTCAGCAGATTGCCTGACACCTATTTTATAAGCAGCGTAGATTTAAAAGAAGCATTCTGGCAAATACCGCTGGAAAAGCAGAGTAAGGAGAAAACTGCGTTTGCGGTTCCGGGGAGACCTTTATACCAATTCACGGTCATGCCCTTCGGACTGTGTAATGCAGCGCAAAGGTTGTGCCGTTTGATGGATAAAGTTATTCCTGCACGACTCAGGGATCGGGTTTTCGTGTATCTCGACGACCTGCTCATTATTGCTCCTGGTTTTGAGACACATATCGCACTGCTGGAACAAGTAGCCGACTGTCTCAGAAAAGCCAACCTGACGATCAATTTAGTGAAATCAAAATTTTGCTTCAAAGAGCTAAAATATTTGGGTTTTATCGTCGGGGGAGGGAAATTAAAGACTGATCCTGCCAAAGTCGAAGCGATCGTCGATTTTCCTCTGCCTAATAACCCAAGACAAGTTCGCCGGCTACTTGGTCTAGCAGGGTGGTATAGACGTTTTATAAAGGATTTTTCGAGCTTGACAGCACCACTAACCGACATGCTCAAAAAGGGAAATGTGAAATTTAAGATGAGTGAGGAAGCAATTGCTGCGTTCGAAAAGTTGAAAACTGCACTAACGACTGCACCTGTTCTCACACATCCAGACTTTAGCAAGAGATTTTATATTCAGTGTGACGCTTCCGACTCTGGTATCGGAGCTGTTCTTTTTCAAAGAAAGGATGAAGATCAAGAATGTCCGATTTCATACTTCTCCCAAAAACTGAATTCCTGCCAAAGGAATTACAGTGTGACCGAGATGGAGTGCATGGCTGCGGTCATGGCTATTAAAAAGTTCAGGCCCTATGTTGAAGGTATGGATTTCACCGTCATCACCGACCATTCCAGTTTGAAATGGTTGATGAACATGAAAGACCTTAACGGTAGATTAGCCAGGTGGAGCTTAGACCTGCAGTCATATAACTTCAACATAGAGCACCGAAAAGGAGCTTTAAACGTCGTGCCGGACACTCTTTCTCGGGCACATTTGGAGAGTTTGGAAATGGAAGAAGTAGCTCCATGGGTAGATTTGGAATCGGAACAATTCTTATCAGAAGAATATACGAGTCTGATAAAAACAATAAAGGAACACCTAGAAGAGTTGCCAGATTTAAAGGTAATAGAAAATTTCGTGTATAAGAAGTCTATTCCAAATGGGGGAAATGAGCTCGCATCTGAACACTCTTGGAGACTCTGGATACCATCGAGCTTAACTGAAAGCATAATAGCAAATGCCCATGAGCCACCTGAATCTGCTCATGGTGGCGTCGCCAAGACGTTGCATAGAATTCGACAATATTTCTACTGGCCCAATATGACCATTCAAATTCGAAACTATGTTAGTAAGTGTGATATCTGTAAACAGTGTAAACCGTCTAACCAGATTCAGCGTCCACCCATTTCCAACAGTTTTTGTACCGATCGTCCGTTTCAGAAGTTGTATGTTGATTTTTTGGGGTCCTTACCCAAGATCAAAGAGTGGAAACACTATTATTTTTGTTGTGTTAGACCATTTTTCGAAATATGTGTTTTTTAAACCTTTAAAGTCAGCCATTTCGTGTAGTGTTATTCGATTTTTAAGCCAAGAAGTTTTTAATGCCTTTGGAGTGCCTGAAATTATCCATTCAGATAATGGAAAACTGTTTATTTCGAAAGATTTTCAAAGCTTTCTCCAAAAGTACGGAATTCGTCATTTCAGAACAGCCAACTACGCTCCTCAATCAAACGCCTCTGAGAGAGTAAACAGAACGCTGTTAGCAGCTATTCGTTCATACTTGAAAGAAGATCAACGGAATTGGGATACCCATCTTAGCGAAATCGCAGCTTCATTGAGAAGTTCAGTACATTCAGCTACTGGGGTATCACCATATTTCGCACTGTTCGGCATGAATATGATGACCCACGGTAGTAATTATGAGCTGTCTCGAAAACTGAATGTCGCTGAAGATGGTGAGCTAATGACGATTCCCAAGCATAGCAAACTTCAATGCATACGAGATCAAGTAAAAAAATCGATTCTTAACGCGAACGATAAAAGTGCAAAAACATATAACATTAGGGCACGAAAGGTTAACTATCTACCAGGACAGGAGGTTTTCAGAAGAAATTTTGTTTTGAGCGATTCTTCGAAATACCTCAGCTCTAAACTTTGTCCTAAGTACGTTAAATGTAGAGTAGTTAAACCAGTGGGTAAAAATTTATATGAAATCGAAAATTTGAATGGCAAGACATTAGGTATATTCCACTGCAAGGACCTTAAGCAATAGACAACTGTGATAACCAATCCCATTACCCGAAATCCCACCAACCCAATAACCCAACAATTCCATAACACACCAACCCAACTAACCAAAATTTCAACAACCCAACTAACCAAAATTCCAACAACCCAAATAACCACCTACCCATTAACACAATAACCAACCAATTCCATTCAACTAACGCTGACCCAAACCCAACACCTAACGATTCCGATAACATCCAACCGTACATACATTCTTCTACCTCATACTTAGTGCAATATTTACATATATAGACCTATATTAGAATTTATTTATTATTATTTAAAGTTTATTTATTTATTTATTTTATAGTTATTTAATATATAGAGTTATTGATAGTTTATTTATTTACTTTATTGTTCCTAAGTTTCATAGTTTATTTATCATTGTTATTAATTTATAGAGTATTTATAGTATTTATTTATTTATTTATTGTTATTTATTAATATTGTTGTATATCTACCTAGCAGTTATTATTAATTCCCATGTTATTTATTTCTCTTATGTTCAAATCTTAGTTATCAACTGTATGTATGTTCGTAAAACAGTCTTGTTTATCTTATCAATAATAATTGTTAGCTACGTATCTATACTAATCGTTGTTCAACTATATGGAATGTGTTGTTCAACTAGGTTAGATATTCTTTCTTATAATTCTATCTTGTTTCTTCATCCTATGAACAGCAACCAATCAGAACATGAGATACGTGTGCTATGTTACGTATCATATCGAATATGAAAAATTGCTTTCAGAGCAAAAGTATTATTGTTTTCATATATGTACGTATGTATCCTGTAACTATATGTATATATGTATGTACCTTAACTTATAGTTTTTGTTCCCTTATATACCTTACCAACCCTGAAGCTATTCCCTACTCCTACGCACAGAGTCTTAAAATCGTTCTAAGTACTATGAATAAGTAAATCTAAACACTCACCAATTACGTTTGCATGCATTCCTAAACGATGCTATTTCAGAACAGGTACCTAGTTAGAGATGAAAAGGTTTAGATAAAGATGCAGGTAGGTGGATAGGGATACTCAAACTCCAAGTCTCGATCATCTGAAACAAAAATGAAACAGTTGTAGAAAGGAAAAAAGAACATGATGTTTGATATGATTTGATATGAGTATACCTGTCGAATGAAGAAATCGCTTAAGTAGCATGCCCGGCTTGAGTACGTGGGTTCTTCCCCACCTGAACGTATTTAGTCGTGTCCACCGAATTTGGCGAGTACAGGTACACACCAAATCCTGTGTTTTGTTACGACCACTGTATGTCCAAACTGATGCACAGCACCCTTAAGGTGATTGCGGCTTCCTGATAGTTGACGATGCCTTAGGAGAAACAAAACGATAAGGTAGGCTTTAATGTTAGCTGCAAGAAAGCATTAAAGAATTAAAAATGTGAAGAGCTAGGATACATGTACCATTCATCGAAGGGAATATTGTTTAGGGGTAAACGATAAAATTTATATATCTCACTGATGATGGAAGCATTGCTTCTGAAATGTGCATTTGAGGAAATATAAAAAGTGTTTTTTACTGTTTAAAATTGTATTAATCTCTTTATTTACTAGATAAAATAAACGTTGCGAAATACGGAATGTGTTGTGTTTTGTCGGACACATCCAGAAAAATGAATTGCGAATTGTGACTGGAGTTGACAGAACACAGCTGATGGGTAATTTCGTGTTTCGAACTAAAAACGACTGTAAAGGTTATTGTCTTAGATAAATAAAACGATGTACACATTTACTCTTACGGTGAGCCTAGAAGTATGTGACATTTCTAAACGCCATCTAAAATCCGATTGGTGGGAAATGACGAGATGGTATTGATGGTAAACGGTCGTAAACGGCAATCAAAGCAATGAAACAGCAACAGCTTTGGAAAATAACGTACAGAGGGTACGTTATTGCACAAGAAGAAGAAAGGTCTTTAGTTTAGTTCAATAGTTGCAGTGGTGCATTACCAATTAAAAACCCAATTGCAGTTGAGCCAGAACAAATTAGAGAACAAAAAAAAAAAGAAAAAGTAGTGCAGTGATTAGTGAAAAAAAACTAAATTACATATTGCTAGACATAGACAATAAAGATAAGTGATATCTAAAGGTGCATAAAGATACATAAACAAAAACATTAAAAATACGGAAAATAAAGTGAAGAAAGAAGAACAGGAAAGAATATTTGAAGCGGTGCGAAGGTGATTTACATCATAGAAAAAAAAGGCGAAAACTACACAGACAGAAAAAAACCCTATCGTACCGAAGAGGTCACGAAGCCAAAGGTCGTCGGCGAAATTAAGAGCCTGTGGGAGTCCCAGGCAATCAAGGACTGTAAATTTATTTTGGTGCCTGGGGGAAGAAAAAGTGCCGGAACAAAAAAAATACCGGACGACACTAAAACAGTACCTGAGGGGACAGTGGGGGCTCTCAGAAGCACCGCAATATATTCAAGGGCCTATTGGAGCCCATAACGACACCGTTATAGACTTAAGATATTTTTGGCGTGATTCTTTTTACTGATTGTTTTTCTTTGTTAATTTCGTTTTTTTTCTTAATTTTGCTTAAAATTTTTCGTGGCTTTATTTTTCTAAAGTGAATTTGTTTTAAAACTTTTATTGTGCGAAAGGGGGAACCTGTGGCCGAAATAAGCCAAACAAAAATAAAATTGAAAAGTGCACCACTCGAAAACCGAAATTTCTCGAGACATTGACTGACCTTGGTACAATTTTTGGGGTCAAAGTATTCTGAAGGCCCACTACGTAAAGAGAGCTCTTTTTAGGTAGAGTAGTAGAATAGAGGGCGTGAAATTAAATACGCCAAAGGTAAAGCGCGAATCGAGGGATTTTCTGTTTTTTTTGCCGGGGTGGGTTTGCGATTAATTAAATTTTTTTGTTGAGTTTGGCTGTGTTAAAGAGGGCCATATTTTCCTCGGTTTCGTGGTATTTCTTTTGTTTGATATTTTTAGTAGTAAGTTAATTTTTTATATTCCTATTTATTTTGTTATTTATTTATTCATTTTCGTAGTTTTTTTATAATTTTTATTTGAGTGTTGTGATTCACACACTTTCCAAATTTTTCTATATTCATTTTTAATTTGTTCATATTTATTGTGTAATATTCCTTTCTTTCGATTTCTTTATGAGCCACAATTTAAAAAAAAACGATTTTTATTCATTTTTTTTATTAGTAAATAAATAGGTGCTCACGCCAAACAATATGAAAAATTTTGCGTTTTAAATGAGCTAACCGGCTCAATGGAAGCCTAATTTGAAATTTTCAGGGGGAAGCAAGAGAATGGTGAAGTGACTAGGTAAGTGGTATTAGCAGCGGAATGGCGGCAGGGGAATCCTACCACATAGGCCGAAAGGGTTCCAGGTAGGGTGGGTTAGAGGCCACACTGCGTCACCATCTGCAGTGCCTGGAATGTGGAGTGTGTGGTGGTCGGTTTTGGCACGATATGTGTTTTGATTGAGGCGAGGGGTAGCAGCGGGGACAAGACCCCCCCTAAATCCGACGAGCTGAGCCGCGTGTTGCTAGCGTGCCAGGTCTTCGCTGTTCCCATTCTATATCCCTTTCCCGTCGGCTTTCTTTTCTTTTCTATCTCCGTTTCCTTTGCTTTTATTTTCTATTTTAATTCTATTTCCTTATCCATTTCCTCTTTCCCTTACCTTCCTTCTTTCATTTTTCTTTTCCTTTCCATACCTACTTTTCTATTCTTTTTCTTCTGCCGGCATATTCCTTACCTTATCCACATCCTGTTCAGTCCTTCCGTTTCCTTTCCAAAAATCCAACTTCCCAAATCCTCTCCTATTGCCCTCATATCAAAATTTAAGATGTTAAAGAGTGCTTAATCGAAGTGAAACAAACAAAGATCCGGGAGAAAATCGAATCTCATATGAATCTTTCAAAAACGCTACAGATGACTATCTTCAAAAACTAATCAATAATTGGAAAATCCTCTACAACTACCTGAAACCCGCTCTAAAATATCGACAGCAAATTATTAATGAATCGCATTGATATTGTAGTGGTACCCGTGGTGTGATGGATAGCATGTCCGCCTGCATGTTATGGCGTCCCCAACATCAAAAAAAAATTTAAAAAATACAAAACCCCAAAAAAAATATAAAACACAAAAAACAAAAAAAAATATATATATAAAAAGCTACTATGGCTGCTCTAGTTTTAAGTAGTTTTAATTAGTTTTAAGTAGTTTTAATTAGTTGTAAGTAATTTTAAGAAAAACGAAAAAATTGGATCGATGAAACTAAGTTTTTTAAACTTTCTTAGTTCTTAATATTAGCTCTAGTTTGAATTATATATATTTTTTCTTTAGGCCGAAAGGCATTAGAAATAAGTTATTGTGTAATTTAGAGTACCCGCCTAGGGTCAGTAAGTTAATTAAGTTATTATTTAAGCTAGTTTAAACATTTTTGTTAGCAAGTAAGTAGATATAAGTGAAAAACAATAAAAACGAATTTAAAACTGATAGCATGTCCGCCTGTTAGTCCAGAGGTTCGAGTTCGAATCCCAACAGAGGCAAAAATGTTTTTTCCACGGGTATCGCCTTTCGCGAGGAATTGGCAGGTCCTCCGTTAGTATTCATTGCCATGAAAAGCGCTTTCTTGAATAGCCGTTCGGAACCGGCAGAATATCGTAGGTCCCTTCCATTCCCTCACAAGGCATGGTTGTGAGAAAAGCGCTAGGCCCAGGGGCTCCTCGCTCTGTTGCGCCACCCTATTTGTTTATTTTATTGTACTTTTGTATATATAGTTAAGCTACGTGCAGACGGCATATAAAAGCCGCACATATGTGCGGATCTGACGTCATTTTACGTCATAATTTGCGTCAATTGACGCATATCGTCTGAACACCCTTTTGCGACAGTCCGCACATGCACGCACATGGTTTTGCGGACGATGTGCGGCTTTTTTGCAAATCGTCTGAACACCCTCGCACATTTTTTGTGACAGTTTGCGTGCATGTGCGTGCATGTGCGATCGTCATAATCATTGCGTTGACACGAAAATAGGAACACGCAAATTAGTAGTGATTGTGAAGTGTAGTTGTGATCAATATTCAAATGCAGAAGGAAAAACATAATAAATGAGCGAACACAAAATAGTTTTTGAGGGCTCATAGCACAAGATAATCAGAATCCAGTATTCGAATAGTGCAGCACAATTGGATTCCCAATGAAATGAAATCCTTAATTACTGCGGTGTAGAAGCGCCCTAGGCTTTGGGATGCAGGTTCGGCAGAGTACAAGCTCGAAAAGTTTGATTTTTGGCGTGAGATGGTTGACGAAATCGGCTGAAGGCTGTTTGCTTGTGATGTTCAAGGCAAATTTGGAAAAACTTTGCACCAAAAAGTCAGGTCGAGGCACAGAATCATCCTCCGTGCATTGGTAGTTCTTTAATCAAATGATGTTTTTTGAAACGAACGATATAAAAAGATCCTATTTATCTGTTTTGTCAACAGACCTTGTAAGTTTTTCTAAAATACTGGTTTTTGTTTTTATATAAACAATTTTCTTTTATTTTATAGGAGTTTGCTGCTCTCTTTAATAACGCCGTTACAGATGATTAACCATTGTCAAAACCTATAGTCAGAAAGCAGCGCAAACGTAGATTTGTCACGAAAGCCTTTACAATGCTTGAATCGCTATTTATTAATTTTTTTTTAAAGGATGATTCACGTTCGTCATCGGTTCATTTGGTTCGTTTTCTCAAGAATACTGAAGAGGAAATCGATATAGAAGTTTTAGAACCGATCATCGTTGATAGTGATGAAGAGGAAAGAACGAGCTGATTGATTGAACTTTCAAGTGATTGCAAAGCTTGTGGTTCGACCGAAGAATTGGAGGAGGAGCTGATTGAAATCTAATTTCATCCCATTTAATCGCCAAAAATTAAAAATTTACTGTTTCTATGTTTTTGTCTCTGTACTGTATGTATCTAAATAATAGAAGAACTGTGGAGTATTTGGTTTTTTGTTAATTTGAGTATTTATTTTTTAACTGTTTTTTTTTTTTAATTCTAAAATAATAAACAAGCTGAAATTGATTGTAAATCATAAACAAAAATTTTTTTCTTATGTTTAAAGGTGAGCATATTGCCATTCAATATCGCCTTTTTCGATGAAGAAGTGCGTGAGCTCTTTTCGAATGTCTCCTATTTCGGATCCATGGTCTCGCGATCGTATTTCTTCAAGGGAGTACATTGTTGAGCTTCCGTCTGGCGATGCAGAAGCAAGTCCTTCGTCCGCAAATCCGTAAATGTTCCACACCCGATTCTTCGCAAACACCACTTTTCTTATCTTTTTCAATCATATCTAATGCCAAAACAGCAATAGCAGCCCACTTTCTTTCTAACATTTTCAATTTATTGTAGTAAGCAATGACAAAAAATGAGCAAAACAAAAGTTAAACAATCGATTAATTTAACGCAAACTTGCATATGAACGCAAATGGGTGATGTGCGGATTTTTCTGCATATCGTGTGAACACGTCGCACATCGACCGAAAAATTAGCGTGCATTTGATGTGCGAGCAAATCAACGTAAACTAATGAAAATTCATAACAAAGATCTATACAACTATAAAACTTTTTTAATTATATCTCAATAAAATCTCACATTGCTGCTACTACTGCTTCCATCAGTATTGACAGAGAAATCGAATTTAACACAGGCCAAGGTACACCAAAGTAAGCTTTTTTTAAATTGTCAAAGTTGAAAAATGGACTTTACTTTAAAACAATTTTTTTCTTAGAATATTGTAACGCGAACCCAACATTTAATACCAATTTCCTAATCGAAAACGTTCAACCGAAAACTAAAGTGGCAACACTAATGTAAGTGTAGAAATATACTAGGGGGAAAAATGTTTGACAAGAGTGGAGAGTGGAGACCATGTGGAAATTACTGGAGAGTTCTAGATAAAAGAAATGTCATTCGATAAAAATATGCCGCCCGAGGCAACCAGAGGGCAGTTTTGGGTTATAGAGTGAGAAAGTTAAGAGTGAATTATTGTGTACAAGTGATAGTCCAAAAGTCGAGTTGAGATCGAATAAAGTATAGATACTGAATAAAAGTGGTAGAAATAAATTGAAATGTGAAGTTTTATTTTGCGAACTAAGCGCACGTTACAATATGATCAAGAATCACATCCCAAAGTATCTAACATGAATTACGGGACACCATGTATGTATATTACTATATGAGCAAAAACAGATGAATAAATTTGTACATGTCAAAACAGTTCACCCAGTCGTTCAACAAGCAGCAACTGCAATTTTTTTCCATTTCCAATTCATTTTTCTTATAACTATTTCCATGCTAACATAAAATGTGTTACACTAGCTTATACAGGGTGATTCGCATAAGGTGTGACAAAAAGATAGGGTGTGTAGGTTGGACCTAGACAAGCAAAAAATCGTATGGGGGGGGGGGTCCATTTTCCCCCGTTTAGGCGGGAGGGGCAATTTAAGAAAAAAATCACAAAAAATGGGAAAAATTATTTAAAAATAACGGTAATACCTAAAGAGTCGTGCTATAGCATTTTGAAAAGCCAAAAACTTTTACATTAATTTAAATTTAAAAATAAGTTGTTCAAATAAAAAGTTTTTGAAATATTAATTTTCAAAGTCAAAATTTGGAAAAAAAAACATAATTTTTTTTTTTTTTAACCACTTTTTTTCCAAATTTTACGTAATTAAGTAGTATTTTTCTGGCTTATTTTCAATGCTCTTATTTATTTTTGATCAAACACAAAAAACCGGATGTCAAAATAACCTGTAGTTTTTGAAAAAACCAAAAATTACAAAAACGACTTTTTAAAATTTTTTTATTTTTAAAGTTTTTTCTTCGTTTTTTGATTCTTAAGTGAATTTAATAAATTAAGGATGAATTTTCTCTTTACTTTTTTTCACTTAAGAATCACTTAAGAATCAAATAACGAAAAAAAAACTTTAAGAAAAAAAAAATTTAAAAAAGTCGTTTTTGTAATTTTTGGTTTTCTCAAAAACTACAGGTTATTTTGACATCCGGTTTTTTGTGTTTGATCAAAAATAAATAAGAGCATTGAAAATAAGCCAGAAAAATACTAATTAATTACGTAAAATTTGGAAGAAAGTGGTTTTAAAAAAAAAAATTATGTTTTTTTTCAAAATTTTGACTTTGAAAATTAATATTTCAAAAACTATTTATTTGAACAACTTATTTTTAAATTTAAATTAATGTATAAGTTTTTGGCTTTTCAAAATGCTATAGCACGACTCTGTAGGTATTACCGTTATTTTTAAATAATTTTTTCCCATTTTTTGTGATTTTTTTCTTAAATTGCCCCTCCCGCCTAAACGGGGGAAAATGGACCCCCCCCCTCCCATACGATTTTTTGCTTGTCTAGGTCTAACCTACACACCCTATCTTTTTGTCATACCTTATGCGAATCACCCTGTATAATAACTAAATTAACTAACTGACCCTAAGCGGGTACTCTAAGTTATTCAATATCTTACTACTAAAAGAAATGCGTTTCGGCCTTAACATACTGTGACGTTGCGAACCTAAAAGGATTTAAAGAACAAGAGGGAAAACCACACTAACACATTGATACCACCCCACAAGCTGCTGCACGCACTCATTCACAAAATTTCACTAGCTCCACCTTATATTCGGATCTCAACACTGGGCTTACACAAAATTTCACTAACACTACTTTATATTCGGATCCACACACAGGGCTTACACAAAATTGGGCACGAGTACGATAACTATGGCGACAAAAAATAATAACGGTTTTTGGTGGAGGGGTTCAATACAAGCATTTTTTACTATGGGAGGGGGGGGTCTATCTCCCCCCGTTTAGGCGGTAGGGGCAATTTTATAAAAATTGACTTAAAATCTAAAAAAAAATATTGTAGAACAACGGGAAAACTTACAGATACAATTTATACTTTTTATGAAAGCCAGAAACTTGCACTTTATAACAAATTTTAAATGAAGTGGTTTCAATTTATAGTTTTTGAAATAACTGACTTCAAAGTCAAAATTTACGAAAAAAAAATTTTAAAAAATCACTTTGAGTACTATGTTTCTCGTGATTACAAATGCCAATAAAAAAACATTAGATGTAGTTAGTTGCTTCAATAAATTTTTTATCAAACGATATAAATTACTTTTTTATATGTCTTATAGTTTTTGAGATAATTGAAAAATAGTAAAACTATTGAAGTATGCATTATTTTCAAAAAATTATGGAAATATGTACGAATTTACAATAATGTTAGGAAATAGACTAGTGAAAGTATAAAAATTCATAAGACAGGTACTTATGTGCAATTAATTTCCGTATGCAACAGCTTTCCGCATGGACCGCTTCGCGGGGCTCATTATTTCAACCCTTTTTCCGCAGGGTTAAGCTGCTCATGCTAAATATGAAAATAGCAATTAATTTCCGTATGCAACAGCTTTCCGCATGGCCCGCTTCGCGGGGCTCATTATTTTAACCCTTTTTCCGCAGGGTTAAGCTGCTCATGCTAAATATGAAAATAGCAATTAATTTCCGTATGCAACAGCTTTCCACATGGCCCGCTTCGCGGGGCTCATTATTTTAACCTTTTTTCCGCAGGGTTAAGCTGCTCATGCTAAATATGAAAATAGCAATTAATTTCCGTATGCAACAGCTTTCCGCATGGCCCGCTTCGCGGGGACTCATTATTTTAACCCTTTTTTCCGCAGGGTTAAGCTGCTCATGCTAAATATGAAAGTAGCAATTAATTTCCGTATGCAACAGCTTTCCGCATGGCCCGCTTCGCGGGGCTCATTATTTTAACCTTTTTTCCGCAGGGTTAAGCTGCTCATGCTAAATATGAAAATAGCAATTAATTTCCGTATGCAACAGCTTTCCGCATGGCCCGCTTCGCGGGGACTCATTATTTTAACCCTTTTTTCCGCAGGGTTAAGCTGCTCATGCTAAATATGAAAATAGCAATTAATTTCCGTATGCAACAGCTTTCCGCATGGCCCGCTTCGCGGGGAATCATTATTTTAACCCTTTTTTCCGCAGGGTTAAGCTGCTCATGCTAAATATGAAAGTAGCAATTAATTTCCGTATGCAACAGCTTTCCGCATGGCCCGCTTCGCGGGGCTCATTATTTTAACCCTTTTTCCGCAGGGTTAAGCTGCTCATGCTAAATATGAAAATAGCAATTAATTTCCGTATGCAACAGCTTTCCGCATGGCCCGCTTCGCGGGGACTCATTATTTTAACCCTTTTTTCCGCAGGGTTAAGCTGCTCATGCTAAATATGAAAATAGCAATTAATTTCCGCATGCAACAGCTTTCCGCATGGCCCGCTTCGCGGGGAATCATTATTTTAACCCTTTTTTCCGCAGGGTTAAGCTGCTCATGCTAAATATGAAAGTAGCAATTAATTTCCGTATGCAACAGCTTTGCGCATGGCCCGCTTCGCGGGGCTCATTATTTTAACCCTCTTTCCGCAGGGTTAAGCTGCTCATAAGCTTTGGGGTGCAAATTTTTTATATGAAAAGTTTCTTTTAAAATTAGAAAATTTTTTGATTTTAAAAAAGAAATATAGTTTTACTATTTTTCAATTATCTCAAAAACTATAAGACATAGAAAAAAGTAATTTATATCGTTTGATAAAAAATTTATTGAAGCAACTAACTGCATCTAATTTTTTGGCATTTGTAATCACGAGAAACATAGTACTCAAAGTGATTTTTTAAAATTTTTTTTCATAAATTTTGACTTTGAAGTCAGTTATTTCAAAAACTATAAGTTGAAACCACTTCATTTAAATTTTATTATAAAGTGCAAGTTTCTGGCTTTCATAAAAATTATAAATTGTATCTGTAAGTTTTTCCGTTGTTCTACAATATTTTTTTTTAGATTTTAAGTCAATTTTTATAAAATTGCCCCTACCGCCTAAACGGGGGGAGATAGACCCCCCCTCCCATAGTAAAAAATGCTTGTATTGAACCCCTCTATCAGAAACCGTTATTATTTTTTGTCGCCATAGTTATCGTACTCTCCCCCAAAATTGTACCGTAGTATTGGTATTCTCGTCTGGGAACCGGATTTTGTTTTTTTTTTACTTTTAGTCACCTTAAGGCTACGTCTGGCAGAATTTTTGGATTTAAAACTTTTTTTTTGGGTTTTGTAAATAAAATTTATTTGTGATTATATACTTTTTAAAGTATTTGGAAATAAAAATTTAAGCATCAAAATATTAAAATATTTTCTTTTTTGTTAAACATTTCTCTGAGTAGTCTCCTCCCTTCTATTTCTTCTTTTTTAAAAAACGTTTCTTAAGAGAAATAGACAGAAAAGTATGACTGTTAAAAAAATATATACTAAAGCAAAACAGTAACCAATAAATATGAATTCATTTTGCATTTGTTTGATGAAAGAGATTCCAACTTAAGCTTTCGATTCTCTTCTTGAAGCTGAGTTGAAAATTTAAGCAGTTAATTAATTGAATTAAAAAAAAAAAATCAAAAGTAAAAGAATTGAAAGCGGATATCAAACTATGTAGACATTTTTTTTAAAACTTATCTCAATCAAAATATTGAAATGCAGAAATCTTGTAGATATTATGGAGAGCTCAGAAAGCCTTCATTCATCTCTGTAGCACAATTACTTACAAAGCACCAACACTTTAAGTTTTGATTTTTTGTTTTTATTAAAAGCTCGGTAGAAAATTTTTTAAAAACTTGTCTCAATCAAAATCTTTAAATGTGGAATTTTTGTCCACGTTGTGTTAAGCTCAGAAAGCCATCATTCATCTCAGTAGCACAATTATTAACAAAGCTCCAACACTTTAAGTTTTAAATTTTTCTTAACACAAAAAAAAAATTAAAACTAAAAGTGTTGGTGCTTTGTAAGTAATTGTGCTACAGAGATGAATGAAGGCTTTCTGAGCTCTCCATATCCATAGTATCTACAAGATTGCTGCATTTCAATATTTTGATTGAGATAAGTTTTTAAAAAAATGTCTACATAGTTTGATGTTTATGTTTTGGTATTAAAAAAAAAGTTGAGACAAATAACCGAGCTGAGGGAGCAAATCACAATATAATGAGTCCCAATAGAATCAGTATAGTTGCATGTATATGAGTTTTCACATCTTGCCCAACTTTACAAAAAAAATAGAGTTTATAAAAAACTATAACTTTGGTGTTGTTCAAACCCTGCCCTTAAGAATTTTTCAGTAATGTGGTGAAAATTAAATTTCAGGTTATGTTTCAAGCTGCCAAGCAAAAAAAAAATAAATTCACCACGCATATACTTCCACAACTTTTTCGCGCCTTTTTTCTGCAGCTCACACGTATTCACAGATGGTGGCTGCGATTACAAAAACAACAATGTAAACAAATGGAAGTGGCGGGGAAGGAGACGTAATGGTTTTCCCTCTTGTTCTTTAAATCCTCTTAGTTGCGAACTAAGCGCACGTTACAATATGATCAAGAATCACATCCCAAAGTATCTAACATGAATTACGGGACACCATGTATGTATATTACTAAAGGGTTTTCCAATAAGAGTGATATGATTTCTTTTTTGAAAAAAAAACACACTTTTTATTAAGGAAATTCAAATATTTTTTATTAAATGTGCAGTTCAATCATTACCATTATGTTTTAAATAAAACGTCATTCAAATGGCCTCCACGACTTCTTCTGCAGCAACAAATACGATGAACCCAATTTTCGAGCACTTTTTCTACTAAATCAAGTCGTATATCATTAATGGCACGTTCAATATTGACTTGTAAAGCTTGAAGAGAATCTGGTTTATTTTGAAAGACCAATGACTTCAAATAACCCCACAAAAAAAAGTCTAATGGTGTTAAATCACAACTTCTTGGAGGCCATTCAATATCACCATTTCTTGAAATAATCGAATCACTAAACTTCTCTCGCAGTAATTCAATTGTTGCACTTGCTGTGTGGCACGTATCCTCGCCTTGTTGAAACCAAATGTTTTCAAGTTCAACTTCTTCCAATTTCGGCCATAAAAAGTTGGTTATCATCGACCTATACCTCTCTCCATTGACAGTAACGGTGTAACCAGCTTCATTTTTAAAGAAGTACGGACCGATGATTCCACCAGCCCAAAAACCACACCAAACTGTCAATTTAGGTGAATGTAATGGTTTTTCATGAATATTTTGTGGATTTTCATCGCACCAGAATCGACAGTATTGTTTATTTACCGCACTAATTAAATGAAAATGAGCCTCACCAGAAAAAATAATTTTCTTAAAAAAAAAAAAAAAAAAATGTTGCAATAGAACGATTATTTTGATAGTAAAATTGAATAACTTGTAACCGTTGTTCTTGCGTATACTTCTGCATGGTGAAATTGTAAGATTTTCTGAATGCAATAAAAAACAAATGACAGATCATGGCAAACTACAAATGGCCGAAACGCCTCTGAAAAATCATATCATACCTATTGGAAAACCCTTTATACGAGCAAAAACAGATGAATAAATTTGTACATGTCAAAATAGTTCACCCAGTCGTTCAACAAGCAGCAACTGCAATTTTCTTCCATTTCCAATTCATTTTTATTTCATTTTTCTTGTAACTACTTCCATGCTAACATAAAATGTGTTACACTAGCTTATATAATAACTAAATTAACTAACTGACCCTACTAAAAAAAGCGTATGCTCCCCAACGTTAGTAAGAAGACTGCAACATTTTTGCTAGCCCGTAGCAGAAAAGACTGTAGAAAGCTTATTGGCGTTGCCAGCGGGCACTTCTCTTTTGCCAAGCATTTAAACGTGTTAGGCTTAAGTGATACCACACTCTGTGAATCTTGTGGAGAAGATGAGGACACCGCAGAGCACTTCCTCTGTGAATGTCCTGCTTTTTCTCGCATGAGGTTACAGATACTCGGCGCAGACATGGTGAGAGCTGGTAACTTAGGCTCCTTATCATGGCAGCGTCTTTTGGCTTTTCTCCGAACATCTGGAAAGCTATAACAAATAGAAGGTTGCTATCTGGTAGTACAATGGACCGGCATTTAGGTCTGAGTGCTCCAGCTGGTGTTTTAAAAACCTCCAACAAAAAAAAAAACTACTAAAAGAAATGCGTTTCGGCCTTAACATACTGTAACGTGCGCTTAGTTCGCAAAAAATAAAACTTTACCTTTCAATTTAATTCTACCACTTTTATTCAATATCTATACTTTATTCGACTCAACTCGACTTTTGGATTATCACTTGTAAACAACAATTCACTCTTAACTTTATCACTCTATAATTAAAACTGACATCTGGTTGCCTCGGGCGGCCTATTTATATCGAATGACATTTCATCTAGAACTCTCCAGTAATTTCCACATGGTCTCCACTCTCCACTCCTGTCAAACATTTTTCCTCCTGGTATATTTCTACACTTACACTAGTGTTGCCACTTGTGTTTTCGGTTGAACGTTTTCGATTTGGAAATTGGTATTAAATGTTGGGTTCGCGTTACACTGCCCCCTCCTTAAGATTGTTCGTCCCGAATAATTCCATCTGCAGCCTCGACACTATATCGATGCAGCCGGTCACAATGGACTACTTTTAACTTGTCTCTTAGTCCTCTTTGAATGCGGCAAACCACGTCGTTAATCCTCGTGACAACAGTATAAGGACCCTCTCAGTTCTGCTGAAGTTTCGGTGACAATCCCTTTTGACGATGAGGATTATAAAGCCACACTTGGCTGCTGCTTGGAATCCTGCCGTTGTCGCTTTTGTGTCATACCGGGTCTTCATCCGGTCGTCATACACTGTGGTCCATGTCCCTGTTCTGTTAGGTCTATCGGTAAGCCTACCCACAACTATGAATCACAGACATTAAAAATTTCGGAACCACTTCTCCACGTCACCTCTAACATGCAATCAGTAAAAGCGTTTTCGCACGTTCTCCAGCGTCTTGTTGACTCCCAGGTGGCTTCCTGTAGGGCTCCTATGCATCTTTTGTAAAACCTCCTTGTTTTTCGCTTGAGGAACTGTATGAGAACGAATGAAAAAAAAACCATCGAAATAAATTGCAAATCAAGTCAAGTTTAATTTTCCAATGTTCACTTGTCGACGACTACGAAACGAATGACCTAAGTCAAGCGTGTACATTGAACATACGAATAGTAGACAAAGCAAAGAGAGAACAATAACCGTTTACAATGAGATATGCATATGAAATTTTAGCAGTTACATAAAGATAGGGTAAATGAACAATGTTAGGCGATTTACAACAAAAACAAGTAATTGAAATTAATTAATAGGTAATTATGATGAACAAAGGAATAGCAAATTCAATTAACAAAATTAAAGCATTTCTTATTTCAATGAAATTAAATAACATTTTATTAAAATGTAGCTCCATTCTCAAACATCCCGGCCCAGCTGGAACGCAGTTTCAGTTTATGGGTAAAATAGCCAATTTATGTATGGGTCGTACAAGGTTTCCACTGCTTGTTTTCAATGAGACAACTCGAATATGTCCATCCTTTCCTGGGTGCAAGTTAATGACTCTACCCATTGCCCACTTGCCTGGAGGTAGATTGGTTTCCTTGATCACTACTAAATCTTTGAGTTTGATGTCCTGCGTAACGTTTTGCCATTTTAGTCTATTTTGAAGAGAGGTTAAGTATTCTAAGCTCCATCGTTTCCAATACCCCTGGATTTTAGCCTGCAGGTTTTGCCAGTTTGAAAGACGGTTTTGCGGTATATCTAAGGTTGGCTCTGGTACAGCTGCATAGGATTCACCTAGAAAGAAATGTGAAGGGGTTAAAGGATCTAGGTCAGAATCAGACATTTGGCATAAAGGACGCGAATTTAAGATTGCTTCGATTTGAGTAAGCAGGGTATAAAGTTCTTCGAAAGTTAAATTGTCTGTACCGATCACTCTTCGCAAATGTTGTTTTACGGACGTTACCCCTGCCTCCCACAACCCGCCAAAATGTGGTGCCGAAGGGGGGTTGAAGTGCCACGAAATTCCATCACGCGCCAATGATTCTGCTACGACAGAGTTGTGGTGCTCCGATAAAACCAGATCGTGCATTTCCGAAAGAGATCGAGCAGCTACATGAAAATTCGTTCCGTTGTCGGAGTAGATATTTGACGGTTTACCACGACGTGCTACGAACCGGCGAAAGGCTGCAAGAAATTCATCAGTCGTCAAATCACTCACCAGCTCCAGGTGTATCGCTTTCGAAACAAGGCACACAAACAGCGATATATAGCACTTGGTTAATGCGGATTTTCGACCCAATTTAGTTTTCAAGGTAAGTGGTCCTGCATAGTCGCAACCACAATGCACGAAAGGTCTGCTTGCATGAACTCGTTGGGGTGGCAGATCACTCATTTGTTGGGTTATCGTAGCCTTTCGTTGTCGAAAACATTTAATGCAGTCATGGGTTATTTTTCGTAATAGGTTTCGACATCCGATCACCCAGTATTCTTGACGAACTAACGCGAAAAGTGTCGATACACCCGGGTGCAGAGATCGAATATGTGCATCGACCAAAATGAGGTTTGTAATAATATGATCCTTAGGTAAAATTATCGGATGTTTAACACTGAACGACACGCTTGCATTTTCGATTCTTCCACCCACACGAAGAAGACGTTCGTTATCTAGGAAAGGAGATAAATCAATTAGTTTGCAGTTTTTAGGAATAGATTTATAATTTTGTAAATGTCGAATATCCTTTCCGAAGAACTGATCTTGTAGCCATCGAATTATTTTGATTTTGGCATTAAAAATTTCTTGTGGCGTGAGAAGGGTTGAAGGACGTTCCTTTCTGTGGCAGCGATCTACGACTCGAATTATTTGTGCGACGGTTCTGACAAGTATATTCCACGAAGATATCCGTTTCGAAAGAATCTCATATGGATGCTCCTCTGTTGTTGTAACAAGTGAAACTGGCTGCTGTTTTCTCTCTTCGACAGAACAACTTGGATCTTCTTCAGGATTCATTACAATTGGCCAGTGGTTAAAATCTATCTTGAGCCAATCGGGACCTGACCACCAAAGAGGATGCTCAATTAACTGTGAAGGCAAGATGCCACGTGATGCGCAGTCGGCTGGATTGCATTCACCTTTGACATGGTACCACCTGTTTCTTGGGATATTATTTAGTATTTCGGAGGTACAATTGCCTATAAATATATTCCAACGTCGGGGATGAGAAGACAACCAAGAGAGCACAACTTTAGAATCGGACCAAGCATATACGTCAGCGAAAGTAATGTTAAGAGATTGTTGTACAGAAACGAGTAGCCTAGTAAGAAGAACAGCTCCACAGAGTTCCAGTCTTGGAATACTTAGTTGCTTCACAGGAGCGACACGAGATTTCGCAGCTACAATGTTCGTAATGTAGTTTCCATTGGGTAGTTGATAGCGAGCGTAAATTACAGCAGCATATGCGGATGCTGACGCATCAGAAAATGCATGCAGTTGAAATTCAGGGTTTCCGATGCCGATTTCTCGCGAAACATTTATTTTAGTTAAAAACGAAAGTTCCGTTCTATAGTTAATCCACCGACTTGACAACAAAACTGGAAGTTCTTCATCCCACTCTAGTTTGTTCAACCAAAGTTCTTGGAAAAGGATTTTTAAAAGCACGATTGAGGGAGCTAGAAAGCCGAGAGGATCAAATATACGCGCAACGTCGCGAAGGATTTGGCGTTTGGTAATTGGTTCGTTTGGAACATAGTTTAGGCGAAAGGTAAAGATATCAGATTGAGTATTCCAATAAAGACCGAGAACCTTAACATAGGAATCCGAATCAGAGTCTAACGAAATGTTCACATTATTCCCGGAATTGTCTGTATTTCGAAGAAGCTCTTGGCAATTGCTTTGCCATTTGCTTAGCTCCATACCACACTTAGAAAGAAGTTCAATGAGCGAATTTTGGTTAAGTAATGCTTCTTCCAATGTATCCGCGCCCGAAACCACATCATCCACGTAAAAGTCATTGAGGACCACATCAGCAGCAACGGGGAATTCTATTGCATAGTCCATGGGGAGTTGCTGCAAGATTCTAACCGAAAGATATGGCGCACACGAAGTACCGTACGTCACTGTGCGTAAACGAAAATGTTCCAGAGGTTCTGAGGGTGATTCCCGCCAAAGAATACGCTGGAAATCCGAATCTTTCTCAGAAACCCAAATCTGGCGAAACATTTTGATGTTGTCCGCGGAAAAAACGAATTTATGACGGCGGAAACGCAAACAAACAGAGAATAAATTTCTTTGAATAGGTGGTCCTATCATTAGCGATTCGTTCAAACAAATACCATTGCTATCTTGAAATGAACTGTCAAAAACAACGCGAAGTTTTGTGCTTATACTGTCGGGTTTTAGCACTGCATGATGTGGTAGGTAATACACGTTAGGGTTGTTGATTTCTCCTTCAGGTACCTTGGCCATATGTCCCAAGGCCAAATATTCCTTAAGAAAGGTGGAGTAGTTTTCAAAAAAAACTTTTGTTGGAAGCGAATTTCCTTTCCATAGATTTCAGACGCGAAAAAGCACCATAAAATGTATTTTTAAAGTTAGGAGCTAATTTGAACGGAAGATCGACGATGTATTTTCCATTTGGATCACGAGTGAGTTCTAACAAAATGTTCTTCAATTGCCTGGTCTTCTTTAGAAACAATGGATTTGGAATCAACTTCCTCAACTGTCCAAAATGCTTGAAGAATCGAATCAATATTAAGGGTGGCTGGATAAGACACGATGCAAGTATTGCTCACAGGTGATAATTGTCCTGCCAACACCCAACCAAAAATTGTTTTTTGAGCTATAGGTTGACCCTGTTTACCATAAACCACACTTCCTGTAAGGACTTCCCAAACCTTGTCAGCTCCAAGTAAAATATCTACACCAGAGGATTTACTAAACGAAGGGTCAGCTAGTTCCAAGCCTTGTACATGCTCCCAATCTTCGACGCTGAATGATGATGTAGGCAAGTTCGAAGTTACGCTTGATAAAATGTAAGTATTAACAAAAATACTAGATAAATCAATGCGCGATGAGATAACGATCGAAAGAAGACCTCTAGATTTACCGGCATCCGTAAACCCAATACCACTAATTGGTATACTCACGTTTCTTCTCTTAAGCCCCAGTCGCTGGACACAAGACTCTGTAATATTATATATATATATAATATATATATTCGAACCTCCTGATAAGCGCCATGCATATCCCTTATCTTTCCGATCGCAGTAGGAAGTAGTGTCTGTGGTACATAGTGTGAGATGTTAAGCGAATTGTTATTCACAAAGGTTGCGTTTGAAGTCGCAGGAGGCGAAGGAACAAGTTCTTGCGGCTTGAACTCACGGATAGGACCTTCATTGTCTAAATTGTTTGCCGATGTCTCAGCTGAATAATGGTCATTGCGTTTTACGTAAACGGATTCATCGTGTACTAAACTGTGATGTCTAGATTTACAAACTGAACAACGAAATTTCGATGAACACCTACTCGAAGAATGACCAACTCGAAGACAATTAAAACAAAGTTTAGAAGATTTAACAAAATCCCTTCTCAAACTAACCTGCATTTTAAGGAAATCTGGACATTGTGTAAGCCCATGTAGACCAGTGCATTTTATGCATGAAGGAGACGAAACGTGCATGCTTTTTACAGCGGGCTTTTTTGGTGTTCTAGTTTCAGAAAACCCAGTATGAACACTTTCCAAAGCATCACAACGACTTTCCAAAAACTCGAAAAAATCATCAACTTTTGGATGATCTGTAGTAGAACTCTCTTCTGACCATGCTTTTCGTGTTTCTGGATCCAGTTTGTTGAGCAAAATGAAGATTATCCAGGGATCCCAATCAAGCGAATTGATTGCAGTTAGACCTCTCACTATTTCGTCAGCACTGTTAGCAATTTTTCGAAGTTGACTTACATTTGAGTTATTTGCAGGGGGAAGTTCCATAAACGCCTTAATATATCCATTTATAATAAACCGAGGACGCTCATAACGCTTTTCCAACCTATACCAAGCTTCTTCATATGCTGCATTTGTTATTGGCAAATAATTCAAGAGACCTAATGCAGAACCAAGAAGAGACGATTTTAAAAAAAGAAACTTCTGAACAGGGCTTAAATTTGGTTTTTCATGAATAGCACTTTGAAATATGTCCCTAAAGCTAGGCCATTCATGATAGTTCCCAGAAAAAGGCTCAATATGAATTTTGGGATAAAAGAATTCCGCCTTAGTTTCGCAGACACGTGTTTTGCCCAATGTGTCCATCAAAAGTTTTTGCTGTTCTGCTAACTGACCAACGATGTCCTTGTTCTTTTCAGCAAACTCTCTTTCGCGAATTGAGGACAATAATTGCACAGTGAAAAACTTTGTTTCAAATTCTTCATAATCTGAAGCGGGATCTACATAACCTTCCTCTGCAGCAAATTCATAAAAAGACGTTTGCGATTTGTCGAATTTATCCCATAAAGTCAGGGCTTTAGTAAGACGAACGCGTAAATCGTCCAGCGTCACCCTTTCATCAATATTCTCTATGTATTTTACCAAATTTGTCAGAGAAGTTTTTAGGTGGCCACGTACTAATCGAAGTGTTGCGAGCTTAGTTGCACCAGTTTCAGCCATATTAAAGAGATTAAATTAGCCAATAGCCCACGTGGCTAACTTTCAACTGCCCTAGATATAAATTTTTAATATATAATTTTAAACCCCTTACTGTGGTATGTGTATGATTGTATGATTGTGATTTGGTGTAATTTATGTTGATGTGTATTGTGTAATGTTTTTTATTTAACAAGTGTTTAGTTACTGTTTTAATGTTTAAAAACTATCCGATTTCACGAAAAATGTGTAAGGTTTTACCGAAAGTGTTTAATATTTCACAAGAAAATCGTGTACCTATTTGCTTTACTTCTACGAAAATGTGTACTTATTATAACAACTGTGTATTATTAACCCGAAACATTTGTGTCTTAATCTAACGAATAGAACGAATGAAAAAAAAAACCATCGAAATAAATTGCAAATCAAGTCAAGTTTAATTTTCCAATGTTCACTTGTCGACGACTACGAAACGAATGACCTAAGTCAAGCGTGTACATTGAACATACGAATAGTAGACAAAGCAAAGAGAGAACAATAACCGTTTACAATGAGATATGCATATGAAATTTTAGCAGTTACATAAAGATAGGGTAAATGAACAATGTTAGGCGATTTACAACAAAAACAAGTAATTGAAATTAATTAATAGGTAATTATGATGAACAAAGGAATAGCAAATTCAATTAACAAAATTAAAGCATTTCTTATTTCAATGAAATTAAATAACATTTTATTAAAATGTAGCTCCATTCTCAAACAGGAACAATAAGCTCCATTACAAAAGATTTACCGTCAGAAGATTCCCATTTTTTTTTTCTTTCTTTTTTTTCATTTGCACTGGAGTACGCCTTCTTGAACGCGAAGCGAGTCCCACTGTGCCCAATAGGCTTTGACATCAGGGCTTTGGTCAGAAATGTTGTTCCAGTCAGGTTTCGTGTTGTTCTCTTTCCATTTGAGAATCATTCCAACAACTTACCCATTTTCACTGTATTTAACTTTTCTTTTTTACACTTCACTAGTCAAATTTGTTCTTTTTTTAAATAAGTTTTATTTACACTTCTTTACTTTCTCACTTCTTTTGCTAATTGAACAAAACATCACAATAGATATTTAATAACGTAGCTGAAAAAACAAAGCCCCTTTCTAGAAAAGCTTTAAAGAATCCTGATCACCACAATTCTGCTATAAGACCAGGCGTTGTAAAGCCGATGAGTATACCGATGGTCGTTTCAGAAGAAAAATAACCGATATGATGTGTGAAGAAGATTTAAGAACGAAAGTATGAGGTGTACCGCGACATGACCATAGCTAGAGGAGTTCGAATCTCGAAAAAA
Organism: Melanostoma mellinum; assembly: GCA_914767635.1. Lineage (NCBI taxonomy): Eukaryota > Metazoa > Arthropoda > Insecta > Diptera > Syrphidae > Melanostoma > Melanostoma mellinum. The sequence continues at coordinate 117,307,171 of OU612058.1, read as the reverse complement.
CAATGGCTGTAGAAGGCAGAAAAGAAGGATATTAATGCCACAAGTAGCAAAATTGACAAAGATTGAATTGTAATTTACTTCCAAATACTGCGCCGAAGAGTAAAAACAACTTTATCTTTATATATTTAGCCATAATTCTTTCTATATTTTTGTATTTATAATACAACTTAAAAGTACATCTTTTTTGAAATTTTGTAAATTATTTATCTCTTCTTTTAATTTAACATAATTATTTACTGTTTAAATGATTTGTTTTGCTTTTCTTTATTCTCTTTATTTCCTATAATTAACAGACAAGTGGATTTATTTCAAAAATATTGTGTTACACACACACATTTTGCTTTTATATTTATATACTTATATGTGTGTATAGTATATATTATATATGTATATAACCATACATTTTCAGGCATACATATGGATACATATATATATTATATATATGTATATATATATGTGTGTGTGTATAGATTTATGCATGTATATATGTATATATGTATGTGTGTATGCGAGCGTGCATTTCTATATATATATATATATATAAATTAATATATACGTATATATTTTTACATCATATACATCATATACTATACATATATAAACATATACATTTATCTGCACACATGTATATATTTGAAGAAAAAAAGCAATATTTATAAAATAATATAAAATGATAAAAACAAGGCGTATAATATTAAATATACAATTTCTGTATTTGTTTGTGGTTAATTATTAATTTTTATTATATCTATTTACGTTTAAATATTACACAAAAGTCTGTTTTTTAAATACACGCACATCATGTGATACAGCTTACATAAATTACACATGCTCTTAAATTTATCGATTTCTCATAAACCAATGTAGTTGTGTTATTCACATATATATAAATTTTTGTATTTATGCAATTGATATCCTTTAATCTAGTATGTACAAAGTAACTTTTTTGTTCTAGCAATGAGAGTATGTATTGTACTTATGTTGTAGACGATCTCAACATTTTGAATGTAAAGAGCACTGTTTTTAATATTTGCTATAACATTGTGATTGGTTTCTGTTAAGTGGTGACTTTCTTTAATCTAGTTTTTTTTCTTTTCAACTTAGTTTTCTTTAAAAATTTTACTAATGACTTTATTATAATATTGTTTTTTTCTTTTTTTAATGTTAATTGATGAAATAAATAAAACAAGATATCAATTTTTTTAATTATTTACAATTATGAGTTTGGTTTCATTTAAGATGAATAATAATTTTGGAAAGAAAGTTAAATTAGAATATAGATCGATCGGGTTGGCATATAAAATACCTTCGTCCGTGTCGATTGTGATTTTTACTTACATTGCTTTCCTAAATATTTGAATTTAGACAATGAGTCGATATAACGTATTTGTCTAAGGACAGAGAAAAGGATTGACTGTGATACTTTAGCACTTTTACTTGTAGAACACTTGAAGCTTGAATAACATGGCTAAACTATTTAATTTGAAATAATAATATCGATTAACAAATAAAGCGAATAATACTTTCTGAAAGCATCAAAATGCACTTCCACTTTGCGACAAACAAAATAAATTAAAAATATTTGGCACACTATAATTATGAGAGAGAAAAAGACACATAAATACAAACAGTTTTGATTCAGGTTTTGTATTTTTTTGGCCAATCTAACAAAATAAAAAGTGTTCTGATAAAGATTGCATTGGTATCACATCAAATGAAAAAAATGCGTATCAAAGAATTCAAAACATAAATGTGAATGCACTTTCCGCCGGCCTTTGGCCAAAAAAAAAAAACAAAAAGAATAAATTAATAATATACACAAAAATAAATAATATCTATTATTATTCATAATATTTCTGTGGCCGTTACATCAGAAATAATACTTTTCAAATTAGAAAAAGGGTTTAAACTTGCAAATGAAATTAGAAACCATCAAGAATAATTCAGGACTCTAAGCTGAGAAACAATTACACATATAAAAACCTCCTATTCTAAAACTATTATTTAAAACCTTTCACATTCTTAACCTTATGTATTTACTTTTCTGTGTTGGTATTTTTTTTTTTTGTTTTTTTTATGTTTTTTATTGTAAATCTAAGTTGCCACTATTTTTTTTATACTCTATGTACTAAATGTGATTGAATATAATTGAAAATAACCAAATAATTTTTGTTTCTTGCAGTTAATCGATAAAAATATTTTGTTGCTGATTTTTACTTACACATACCTATACAATACATTAAAAATTTACATTTACTAAAAATGTACACATTTTATATCTTCATGTACACATATTACATACACAACAAACTCAAAATCTCGTAGAGCACTCTTTTTTCTTAATTAACTAATATATAAAAGTACATTTACATGTGCTAGGAGTCGATTTTTTTATATTACTTTTTTACATAATTTCATGCATTTGACTAAATAAAAGTTACATTTAAACGATTGCTCGCCCTTCGATATCTACATCACTCACTTTCTGCCTATAAAATATTTGTTTGGAAGGCGGTAGTTCACTCAGATATAAATTAATTAAATAGGTTTATGTATAAATATTGAAAACTGCGCGAAGAGAGAGAACTTAAAAGATTATTCAACAAATAAGTTAAAGAATTCAATTCAGTAGGATTATCATCTAACTTCACAGTCTTTGTTTAGTGGAAGTAACCCGCAGTCATTTGCAGCTGCTACCGAGGTTGGTATTGTTTTGTCCGAGGGTATTAAATGTGCAGGTGATGCTAGAGGTGACCCACTACAGCTATTGCTACTGTTGCTGCAACCAGCGTTAATATCAGTCGCACTTTGTTCACTTTGAAAATTGGTCCTTAGTTTAAGGGGGGGAAGTGGCTGGCTTGTTTTTGAAGATTGCGATTTATTAAGCTGTTCATCGGACGAGTTTTCAGTTTCGCGAGTTATAGGTTCTTGATCAACTTGTGTGTCAGATCGTTGATGTTGACTCCCAATAACATATCCTCCACCGTCTGAATTTCGAGCCAGCTTAAGTCGAATGGGTTCAATTGGTGCGGAAGCCTCTGGCTCTTTGGCTGAACTATTATCGATATCATCGACTCCTTCTTCAATTTTTCGCTTACCAAAGCGAATTATAAGTTTTGGTGTAGCGTCGGATGTATTGTTTTCAATCACTTGAATATGTTTGTCCTGCTTCTTCCTCTTCTTGTGTTCTCTCTTTTGTTTTGAGGACTTTTTTCTAGACACGTGAGCCGGCACATCGTCTTGGATTGCACTAATAACAGGCTTTTCTTCGTCTTCATCGCCAAAATCTGCCATTACCTTCTTTCTGTAGTTCATACTCTCCCTTCGGAGCATTTCAAATGAAGGAATCCCATAGGTTGAGGTCAAACGTTTCTTTGGCGGACACGAAACTATGCGCATATTAGTCGATACTCCAACAACACTATTTCCAGTAGATGTCCCGGGAGTTGCTGCTGAAGATTCGTATGACTTTTTGCGAATTTTGATTTTGAGTTTGGGCGCTTGCTCTTCGTCAGACTCGATTGTTTTACTTCGGCCACGACGCTTCCCTGTTGTCTTGCTACCACTTTCGTTGCTAAGGGAAAGGTTGCTGCCAGTTGAACACCCACTGCGACGTCGTGCGGGATTACCTTCAGTAACATCATAACTCATGTCAAGCAGTCGCAGCTCCCGAGATCCACCCTTTTTCCTTTTTGAAGTGGTTTCGTTACTGTTATACCCCTTGTAGTCATCTTTTGTTGGAATCAAAAGCATAGAATCAACAGCTTTGGGAATTCCTACACAACGGCTCATCATAGTATCAGATGAATTGGTTTGTTTTTCAGCTACATGTGGTAACCCAGCCGCATCATCCAAATTCGTTTCCTTCTGACCCCAGTACTGTAGTAGTTCTTTCTTTCTCATTCGTCTAATACCTGAAGTTCCACCACTGCCAACGGTAGTGTTTCCACTACCAATTGTTACTTGAGACACAGATGCTTGCGCTGAAGACTGTTGCACACTCAAATTAGTTGAATTGTACATGTCTGGATATGCGAGAGGACCTTTAATTTTTAATTTTAGCTGGTTTCTGGAATCTGAAAGCGAAACCTTTGTATTTGTTGTGTCAGAGTCAATGGATATCTCTTCTGAAGTCGTTTCCATAGACGTTTGCAATTCAGCAGGCATTACTACTTCTGGAGCGTTAGTGGGTTGATTGTTTTGTGACAAACGTATTCCCGTCCCACTTGCTTTTAGAGCAGATTGGAACTGTTTTTCAAATTCTTCATCAATTTCCGGCAGCGTTTGGTCGGCGGTTCCTGAATCGAACGCACCCAAAAGATTGTTGTTATAAGCTTCCTGGCTGGCAGAAGAATGCTGCGCCTCAAAATCAATATTATAAGTGCGCATATCGACAGGACCAGGAAGCACCGGTCTAACTATGCTATGCAGCATTGAAACGTCACTGTTGCCACCACCGACTATTGTATTTGATGCCGTTGCCTTTAGTTCTCCCTGTCTATTATTGCAGTTGTTTGAAGAGGAAGTTTGCGTACTGCTTCGCATTTTGCATGTGTACGAAGGGCTGGAGAACTTTTGCTGCTCAGGTGTTGTGTTTTGCTGTAAATTACCACGGCAATCAAATGATCGTCGACGATCTCGCAACGATTGTAGGTTTTCCATATTCGAAGAGGCCAAATCTTCTTCGTAATTGAAATCGTATGGCGTTCCAACTAAATTGTTTACGATATGTGTATTTCCGTATTCCATAGCTGGAGGAAGTTGACTGATGGAAGACAAACGTCCCCCTCTCCCACGACCACGGCCTCGCCCCCTTCCAGTTCCTGCCCCTCGGGTCGAGTTTTTTCTCTGGCGACCGGTGCTTTGTCCTTCAAACTTACCACCACTATTTTTTTGGCCCATTTGCTTGCTTAGTAGTTCCATCTGACGAGGACTTTTGCCAGGGCTTTTCTGTATTTGCGGTGATTTACGTGGAGGAGGCTGATGCTGTGTCTGCTGGCTAAATCGTGCCGATGTGCGTTTTGATGGTGACTCTTGGTTGTTTGTGTTCGTAGAAGATGGCATTAGTTCAAGCAAAGAGTTCAATTGCGCTGATGCAGCATTAAACTGATGATTCTGAGGTGATTGATGATCCAAGTTAACTCCAGGAGTCGAAACCATGGCAGCTGTGAGTGCAATATTGTGCGAAGACGATGTAAATGTTGCACCACTGCTACCACCGTTTCCAGTTGCCATTGAATTCATGAAAGAAGGCGGTGGTGTGTCATGTTGATGATTTTGATTGTTACTTCCGAAAATGGAACTATTTTGCTGCTGTGAATGTGAAGCTCTGCTTTGAGGAACGTTTCCAGGCAAACCTGCGGAAGGAAACAGCACTGGCCCTGGTGTAGGAAATGAAATTTGGTTCATGTGGTTTGGTACGTTTGTATGTGGTGGTGGAGCGTGGAACAAACTAACAGGACCGTTATATTGACTCTGTGAATGATTAGTCTGCTGTTGTAATTGCTGCTGTTGTGAAAACCCATATGAAGTGCCTAGTACATCCAGTCCATTAACCAAGTTCTGATTTGTATTGTTTTGCTGATTTATCGAATTAAATTGTGAACCTAGATCCTCACCGAATGAATCAAGAGCTCCTTCAAAGTGTGTCTTTTGATTTGTAATCATATTACAGTCTTGCTGTTGTTGCTGTGCTTGTTGACTGCTTTTGTTGCAGGGGACTAGTTGATGCGGCATATCATTTGACTCCGATACTGAGCTTGGTGAAGTAGACACAGATCTTCTTGTCTGGATAAGATCATTTTCATTCCACATATTTGGTGCGTTCATGTAAGGAGACTGCATACGTGTGTTTTCATCATAATCACAGTCCACCAACTTGCTGGAAACCGACTCCACATTTGTAGTAAAATCCATTGAGTTTTCTTTTGTGACATGCAGGTCAACAAAGTCCGGTTGCTTGAAGTCAGCCAACTTGTTAAAGCACTCGCTATTGTTGATGACAGTTGGTGGAGTCTTCTTCTTCTCAGCATTGTCTGTGTCACATAAGAACAAAGAACCAGCTGCAATTGTTTCCGTATTCGAATCCTGCAGCATGTTTTGGGACTGTTGCGTTTCATTGGATGTTTGTAATGTGGGAAACTGTCCCATTGGGGAATGTGTGCTTGTCTTGTCCAGAAAATTAATGGCGTTTTCGGAAAATGGCACAATCAGACTGGAACTATTATTGTTTGTAAGCATTGCCATCGCTGGGTGATCGGTTGCAGCTTTGTCATTAGGTAAAAGAGAGTCATCTTTTGACTGAGTTGTAGGAGCTGAATTCTCTTTTTGCTGAAAAATATCTTCGGAGTTTTGATTGTAGGGGAATGTCGTTGGAATTGCAGGTGTGGGAGGTGGTCCAAAGTCCGTTAGGACATCATCGCATTTGTTGTGGTTTCGTTTTTGGGATTGAGACTGCCGCAGTTTCTTTACAAGATTCATCGTCAGAGCGCTATCATCTTCTTTATGAGACTCGTGCCCTGTCATTCGTTCCTGCTCTGAACAATCTGCACCAGGAGCATCCAGAACTTGACTAAAGGAAAACTCATTAAGTGCAGCAGTTGCATCGTCATCGTCATCTTCGTCATCGTTATCCTCCGGCTCCTGTATGTTGTCTAGCAGTTCAGATGTTGCATCAAAGGATGATTTTCTATGGTGATGGTGTGTAGCAGGAGTAGCTGGAGACTGTTCAAATATCTTTTCTGATTCCTCATTAATCGAAGGCAGGGGTGGAGTTTGTGGTGGTTTCTCAGAGGAATTGTCTTGTACTTCATCGTCTTGCGGTTGTGGTTCATTCGAATCGATTTTAAGACTTTGTTCAGAATTCGAATCCAGCTCAATAATATCAGGATCCTCTATTCGTACTGAGGTAATGCTTTTCTCTTTAATCGTCGGAGTAGGAACTCGAACTTTGCTCAAGGGTTCTTCTTCTTGTTGCTCCTTCAGATCTGTGAAGTTCTGGCTTTCTAGGTTCCTTATACTCTCCGCTACTAAGCTACTAGATTTTCTTTCATCTATAGCACTACTAGCATTGCTATTGAGTTCACGTTCTTTTTTATCTAATAACTTGTCTAAAGAACCAAAATTACGATAAGTTTTGCTTGTGTTGGGCAGGTTTGCATTTGTGCTTATGTTATTAAAGATAGACGCAGATGATATAAGCTCAGCTTTCCTCTGATTAATCTCTTCTTCGAGGTTCGGAGATAATTGAGACGGCTTTGTTGTTTCATCGTCGTCTATTTCAATTGTCTGAGGTGCCAAGATTTCTTCCTTTTTTCTTTCAGAACACATTTCGGGTTTAGAGATATCCTCTTCTTCATCATCATCATCCAAAACGATTGGAGCCGATTCTGGACCTCGTTCTTCTTTTGCCATTGTGGTTGACTCTGTTAGTCCATGACGAAGAGGTTCCTCCTTTTGTTGTGATTCTCTACCTCCGTTTATGCTTTGAGTATTGCTATGGCTTGCACTTGTTAACGTTGTGCGTTTTGGAGATTTTAATGGAGATAAAGTGGGTGACTTTGAATGCTTTTCTTGTAACATTTTTTTTGTTTGCTTTTCCAACATGCTAACTTTAGATAGTTTTCGAGTGATTGTGCCTTTGCGTTTCTCTTCGTCGTCGCTTTCGTCAGAAGAACTACTGCTACAAGATGACGAGGAAGTGCTACTAGACTCAGATGTCGAGGTGAGATTAACGTTTTGTACTGGCGATAACTGATTTTCTTTGATTTCACTTTTATCTCTGCTTGTGTTTTTTAAAGAAGAAGATGAAGATGTTTTCTGTACCGGCGCTGGTTCCTTTTCTGGGGCTATGTTTGATATCGCTGCTGATTTCATTTCTGGTGTATGGGTCTTCTCTTGAACTGAAATTGGTTCTGGTGCGTGTTCTGTCGGTTCAGGTGGCATTTTCAGTTCTGATATTGAAGCCACAGGTGTTAGTTGGGGGACTATTAACAAAACATTGCTCTCAGATTCTTTGTTGTCCTTTGTCATATCCGTTGTGAAATCTTTGGACTTTCTTGCAGGCACAATCCTAGCTATAGGTACAGACTCCTTTGTCGTAGCTTCCTTAGTATCCCTTGATATTATCTCTTTAGAAAGCCTTCTGGGTTTTAAAGTATGGGAGTCAGTAGCCAAGGATTGTTTTTTATTGTTATCTGGTGACTTTAATTTGCCCTCTTTATCTCTAACTTCTTTCTCCTCCACGGCCATATCAACGGCAGGATTCTTTACAGTTCCTCCACTCTTCAACTGTTCGGCTGCCTTTTTGGCTGCTTGCCGCTGAGGTACATAGGCAACGAGAATGTTATTTTTGGTCATTTCAGTGGGTAGTTTAATGCTATTTGGTACCTCTGTTGTCATTTTATTACTGCTTTGTTTAGAAAAGCTTTCCGACTTAGTCTGTAGCTTTTCTGAACGTGGAGAGACAGTGTCTTTTGAAGATGTTGTTTCATCTTTCGAAATGACTTTTGGAGGCCTGCCACGTTTTCCAACTGATTTCTCTGCTGGTTTCTCCTTTTCTTTCTCCTTCTCTTTGAGACGTATTTTCTCTTCTAATTTGCTGGTATTATTGCTGTTGCTTTCTCTTGGTTTGTCCTTTTCTTTCTCCTTATCTCGCTCCTTATCTTTTTCTCGAGGTATGACCACTTGTGTGCGATCAGCGTCCCGGTCGTCTCGTGAATCTTTTTTCACAGATGCCGTATTCATAACTGCTACTGGTGTTGAATAGCTGTTTGTTGATCTCATATTTTCTGATGCCTTTTTTGCAGCTTGTCTTTGTGGAACTACCAACAAATCAGTAGCAAACTTTTTATTCTCAGTGGACTTAGGTCCATCCTGACTTTTATTCTTCTTGCTCCTTTCTTCTTTTTTCTCCTTAGTCGTGACTTCTGTTCGATGGCTTTCTTTTGTAATTTCTTTCCCTTTTGATTTGCCTTTCTCTTTATCTTTCGAACTACCAACGTTTTCCTTCGCCTTCGCAGCTGCTTCTTTCTTTTGTTTTTGTATTGATTGCTGCAAAGTAAATTCTTTCAAGGCTGCCTTCGTTCGCACATTTGTTTGATAGTCGCTAATATTGCTCTCTGCTTTTTCCTTGTCTTCCTCTGAAGTAGACGTAGAACTGTCACTATCAGAGTAAATTTGAGTTGTAACTTTACGATTTACATTTTTGTTTGTTGTGTCAAGATTCTTTAGGATTAATTCCTCGCTTTCGTTGCTGGAAGAAAGGGCCCCTTTGTCTTTTTCCAATTCTTTTTGCATTTGAGAAAGGAAGTTATTTCTTCTTTTATGCGATTCCTGTTTCTTTTCCTCTTCGTCACTTGAACTCGATACAGCCATAGCGCCGGATACCGACACAGCAGCACTATTTTTTCTTCTTTTTTGTCGCATTTCCACAGAACACGAGTAGCTTTGCTTTTTACGTTGTTTCGCTGGTGATTTCTTTTTAGCTGATTCATTTTCGCTGCCTGAGGAGGCAGATGACACGGAGGAAGCAGATGAAGATGATGAAGATGATTCTGAAGAGTTCGATGAACCAGTAGAACTCGACGATGATGATGATGAATGCGATCCACTACTATCAGCCTTTTCACCATCACCTCCATTACGACGTGTAGTTTTAGCACCATTGACATTAATCTTCTTGTACTCAGATAAAGATTTCTTTCTATTCGCTGTGGAAGAAGCTCTTGAAGATCTTGCCACCGCCGAGGTACTTGCAACTGCCGAAGATGTTAGTGACTTGCCACTTTTACCTTCCCCAAATTCTTTTTGTCTATTACGTTCTAAGTTTAAAAATGTGTGATCGCCTTGATAATTAGAACTAGTATAAAATCTATCGTATAGGGACTGACCGTCGTTAGCATAAGTCACGGCGTTTGTTAAAGTTTCATCGTACTGAACAGTCTTAAGAATCGTTTCATCTGTAAGCACGTTTATCTGTTTGTAAAATATTTGTTCGCGCAGTCTAAACAATGAACGCGATAGTTTTTCCCTTCGACTGACCATATAGCAGAGGTTTCGTACTCTTTCTAAATCCTGACGAAGATGAACGAACAGTTTGTGATTTTCTTTATCGGCCTGCTCCTGTTTGCGAACGATCAGTTCGACGTCCTCCGATTTTGGGGGAATAAGTTCGTGGTTGTTTCGAGACTTTCGCTTCAATTTCCAGTAGTTATAAATGCTGGTTATCGCATCTTCATCACACTCAAAAAGGTGGCAGCTTATGTCTCTGACATTGACATATTTGTCAAATTCAGCTTCCACTTCCTAAAAGAGAACATCAAATTTATTATTAATATTCATTGCATTTTGAAATTTTAAGAATTTAAATCTGGGCCAATTAACTGATCTTTAACAACGTGGTTGAGTTTTATGAGCTATGTGAGTTTTTGGGAAAGGATTGAACGGAATTTTAGAGAAGTTTGTGTTTCTTTTAAGAAATAAGGTTCTAAGCAACGCGTCTATAAATATTAGTAATAACAGGGCAAATTTCATTAGTATGACTGCATTGTTAGATAAGATGATGTAAACCAAGTAAGTTTCAATGATACGAAAACCCTATACTGACTTTGGTCTTTAAATTTCAGAGTACTTTCATTTTTACTATCCATCAGTCAACATCATACTTCCGCGGAAGTAATCGCATGTACTAATGGCGATACCCCGCGATGCACAACCACTGCTATGCATGATACTGATCCTGGACCGAGCAGAAATCTCCGGTTAGAAAGATGATGATCAAGAGGCGAGTAGACATCTTGTAAGCCCTAGAAACGAAATAGTGCAATATAGGAAACAGTGCCTGCTTTTGGGATGTAAGAACAAAAGCCCACAAGATGTTCTGTTATGGAACAGATCAAGGAAAAAAGAATCGATATCGTCCTTGCGGATGAATTCGGCTAACAGAATCAACGGTAGACTTCAATGCCGATTTGCATCTTGACGCGCCCAAACACGTAAGGTCAGTTTTTTTTTCTTCAAGTCGAAATAATTCAAAATAAATAATAATTAAAAAAAAAAAATCATTCACGTAACAGATAAATCCCAAAAAAAACAAACCATAACAATCTCCTTTCTTGGCCCATATGATCTGAAAAGTCATTGATTTTTTTTGATTTTTCCTTATCACAGTGTGTGCGACTGTGGAGCGCATGACTTTGTAGGCAAATAATTGAACAGAGAGTATTCTTTCCGTTAAGAGATCAAATCAAATTGTTATTTTTGCATTATTATCGAAAGAAATAGGTTTTGATTTCCTAATTAAGAATTATATATCTCGTCTCAATTTAATAAGCGTCTGCGTTGAAGTGCTATTTGGTTTCTTGATTTGAAACTATACTGCTGTCTCAATTTAGTACGAGGGCAGTCCGATAAGTACTTAGCCTCTCCGCCCAATAGCGCCACTATCGCAAGAGAAACTTACTATAGTGTAGTACATTTTTGTATAAGGCTACTGTCGAAATTTCAGCAAAATCGGACTCGTAGTATTGTTTTAACCGCGTGTGGAAGCAAACGTGTCAGCGGATTTTAGAAAAATGGAAAAAGAGCAATATCGGTCAGTGATTCGATTCTTGTTTTTGGAAGAGAAATCACGCAGCGAAATCAAAGAGCGGTTGGATGCTGTGTACGGTGTCTTTTCTCTTTCGATGGCGACCGTCAAAAATTGGTTCAACGAGTTTCAACGTGGTCGCACGTCGGCTTTTGATGAGCCACGCCGAAAACGGCTACCACGGAGGACAATGTGACAAAAATCCACGATCTCGTATTGGCAGACCGCCGTTTGAAGGTGCGCGAAATAACTGAAATAGCAGGCATCTCAAAAGACCGCGTGGGTCATATCCTGCATGAAATTTCGGGCATGAGAAAGCTGTCGGCGCGATGGGAGGTACCGCGTTTGCTCACTCCGGACAACAAACGCAACCGTGTGATCACTTCAGAGCTGTTTTTGACGCTATTTAAGCGCAATCCGGAGGAGTTTCTGCGTCGTTTCGTGACCGTCGACGAAACATGGATCCACTGGTATACACCAGAGACCAAGGAACAGTCAAAACAGTGGACTTTGCCCCGCGAACGTGTTCCGAAGAAGGCGTTTGCTTCCACACGCGGTTAAAACAAAACTACGCGTCCGATTTGGCTGAAATTTCGACAGTAGCCATCTAAAAAATGTACTACACTATAGTAAGTTTCTCTTGCGATAGTGGCGCTATTGGGCGGAGAGGCTAAGAACTTATCGGACTGTAAGGACTGTAAGGACTCGTAAGTAAGCGTCTGCGTTGAAGAGATATTTAATAACATAGACCCAAGAAATATCAAATTTATATAAAAATTTATCAAAGCAAAATACATATTGTAAAACCTCAATTAATAACAAACCTGTTTACTTGACTGTACGTCCGAAGTTAGGATCAAGTTAAAACTAATGAGGATTTTTAGCAAGGTGGGTGTTGCAGCTAAATTATTTCATCAGCGGAAAATTAACAACATTTTGTTTTCTTAAAAAAGTATTTTTGTTTCTTTTTAATTTCTCAAAAACCAAGAAAGATTTTTTTCTTCGTTTTGTTGATTTTGAGTAAAAATCAACAGTACAGCATTGATTATGAAAGGAAAAATCGCTCTTAATAAAGCAACATTTTGTAAAAAAAAAATTTACTAAGAAAAAAATATTTTTATTTTTATTTTCAACCGATTATTCGCTCTGGAAAGCAGCTAAGCGCCTGAAAAGACCGCAGTTACAAAACCCGCAATAAAATCTCTAAACGGGAATTGGATCGGAAATCCGAAAGAAAAAGCTAACCTGTTTGCAGAACATCTTGCGAATGTTTTTAAGCCATTCCCAGCAAATACATCTGAAAACAGCTTACAGTTTATTGATAAAGTCGATGAAGTTGACATACCAATCAACTATCGAACAAAAAATCACCTGGGTACGATCTAATAACTGCTCAGGTTATGAAAGAAATGCCATCAAAAGCCTTCATAAAACTCCAATTCATAATAAATGCATGCCTAAAGACCCAATATGTCCCACATCATTGGAAAATTGCTGAAGTAATTGTTATACCAAAGCAAGGTAAGCCACCAACAGAAGTGACGTCTTACAGACCAATATCGCTTATACCAATAATGCCAAAAGTCTTTGAAAAATTGCTACTGAAAAGACTGAGCAAAGTCATAGAAGAAAGAAATCTAATCCCAAATCATCAGTTTGGATTTAGAAATAAACATTCCATGATAGACCAAGTTCATAGAATAACGGATGCAGTTGAAAAAGCATTAGAAGAAAAACAAGTATGTTCGGCTATATTTTTAGATGTTGCTCAAGCATTCGACAAGGTATGGCATGAGGGACTAGAGTACAAACTGCAAAGGGACCTACCCAGGCAGTACTACGAAATACTAAAATCTTACATCTCAAACCGGCTCTTCAGAGTACGGTATGATCAAGAATATTCAAAGCTATGTAATATACAAGCCGGTGTTCCACAAGGAAGCGTCCTAGGACCTCCCCTGTATTTGCTATATACAAGGGATATTCCAGTGGATAACAACACCATTATGGCTACTTTTGCAGATGATACCGCAATTTTGGCATCCAGTAAGTGCGTCGTCAAGGCTGCTGAGAAATTGCAAAATGCCGTCGACACCGTTAGTGATTGGACCAAAAAATGGCGTTTCAAGCTCAATGAAGCTAAATCTGCACATATAAACTTTACAAATAAAAAGTTAAGCTACGTTCAAATATACATCAACAATCAAGCTGTACCTTACGCCAATACGGCCAAATACCTTGGGATGAATTTGGATGCAAAGCTAAAATGGAAAGAGCATATCAAAAAGAAAAGGGAAGAGCTCAACTTGAAGTATAGAAAAATGTACTGGTTACTCGGTAGAAATTCTGATTTATCTGTCGAAAATAAAATAATGCTTTATAAACAAGTACTTAGACCTGTTTGGATCTATGGAATCCAATTATGGGGCTGTACAAAGAAAACAAATACTGAAATCATCCAAAAGTTCCAAAACAAAGTCCTTCGTGGAATAGTAAATGCACCATGGTATATAAGAAATAGCGATTTACATCGTGACCTACAAATAGAAACGGTTACAGAAGTTGTAAGAAAACATGCTGTATCACACAATCAGCGACTGCATAGTCATATCAACTCTGAAATGGAGTCCGTATTAAATACGAGAGGCAATGTTCGGAGATTAAGAAGAACCAAGCCACACGAGCTAATGGTCTAAAAGTCATGGGAAGCATTAAAAGTTTAAGCTTCTCTTAAAGCGATTATATTATTGAGAAAGAAAAATCTGTTGTCGATCGTTCATAGATTGGTTCTGATTACGAGGAGTTTTTAGTGGGTAAGAATCCCACACTACTTGGTATCGAATACTGCCAAGTGTCTTTTGAAGATAAAAAAAAAAAAAAAAATTAAATTTTGACTTTGAGGCTTCATTTCTCAAAAACTATTGATTAAGTGAACTCAAACTAAAGTTTTTATGAAAGATGAAGGCATTAGCTTTTAAAATAAATTTTTTTTAATAAAATCGAGTTAATTTTTTATGAAACTGCCCCTCGCGCCTACACGGGGTGATATAGACCCCTCCCATACAATTTTTTTTTTTTGTGGTGACCAAACCTCCATCATGAGCCTTTGGCAAACTGTATCTAAAACACCCTACATAAACGAAAGAACATTCTTAAGGTTAATAATCTATCTATCTATATTCTTATTCTTATATATATAAAAACGAATTGCTGTGCGTTAGTCTGGCGAAAAATCGAAAACGGCTGAACGGATTTATATGAAAAGTCATGGGAAGCATTAAAAGTTTAAGCTTCTCTTAAAGCGATTATATTATTGAGAAAGAAAAATCTGTTGTCGATCGTTCATAGATTGGTTCTGATTACGAGGAGTTTTTAGTGGGTAAGAATCCCACACTACTTGGTATCGAATACTGCCAAGTGTCTTTTGAAGATAAAAAAAAAAAAAAAAATTAAATTTTGACTTTGAGGCTTCATTTCTCAAAAACTATTGATTAAGTGAACTCAAACTAAAGTTTTTATGAAAGATGAAGGCATTAGCTTTTAAAATAAATTTTTTTTAATAAAATCGAGTTAATTTTTTATGAAACTGCCCCTCGCGCCTACACGGGGTGATATAGACCCCTCCCATACAATTTTTTTTTTTTTGTGGTGACCAAACCTCCATCATGAGCCTTTGGCAAACTGTATCTAAAACACCCTACATAAACGAAAGAACATTCTTAAGGTTAATAAATAATCTATCTATCTATATTCTTATTCTTATATATATAAAAATGAATTGCTGTGCGTTAGTCTGGCGAAAAATCGAAAACGGCTGAACGGATTTATCTTATCTTGATCTTAAAATGTTCGTGTAGATCTAGGGAAGGTTTAAAAGCTTTTATTTCATCCTTATAATCCCAGGGGAACAGAAACAGGAACGAGAACGGGAACATTAAAGTTACTTGACAGTTCCTAAAATTCTTTCAACTCTAGGATGTTACATTATCCCTCAGTGACATAGACTTAAATTTCATTCACATATTTCCACGGGAACGGAAGATTCCCTCAGGAACGTGGTTGGAAATGGAAACTTAGAAACTACTGGACAGATTTCAAAAATTCTTTCATCACTGGGATGCCACATAATCCCTCAGTAACTAAACGTAGATTTCATTTCTATAATCCCACGGGTAACAGAAACAGGAACGAGAACGGGAACCTTAAAGATACTCGACATATTTTAAAAACTATTTGATCTCTAGGATGTTACATTATCCCTCAGTGACATAGACTTATATTTCATTTACATATTTCCACGGGAACGGAAGATTCCCTCAGGAACGGGGTTTTAAATGGAAACTTAGAAACTACTGGACAGATTTCAAAAATTCTTTCGGCACTGGGATGCCACATAATCCCTCAGTAACTTAGGGTAGATTTCATCTTTATAATCCCACGGGAACAGATACAGGAATGAGCACGGGAGCGTTAAAACTACAGACCCAAGCAACGCCAGGCAGCTCAGCTAATTAAATAACAAATAGTAAGATTATTGGATTCTTTGTTTTTAAGAAATCTTTTGATTTCTTCTTCTTTTGAATCTTCTGTTCCCGTGGAAATATGTGAATGAAATTTTAGTCTATGCATTGTATATATAATCTATAGTGCTACCATCAGATAGCTTCTTTTGTCACCTGCATTGGCCGATAGGTTCGCTGAAATCGCGTAAGGAAAAAGACCATAAGAGACACAGAGAAGAGAGAATCTAGCGCTTAATTTTCAAAAAGTGTCAAGAGAACCAAAATCAAAGCAAATTATTTAAGGTGGGGAACAAAATCGAAGACAACAGAGAATGTAAAGATAATCAGTATTTCAGTAATCATAGTATATCATAACCATAAGCAAAGCAGAAATCAAAGCAAATTATTTAACGTGGAGAGGAGAATCGAAAACACAAGGCAACGTATAGACATAGAGAATCAGTAATCCTATGGTCAAGCAAAATAGAATAGAATAATAGAATAAAAAAATAGAATAGTATGAAAAATTAATTACATGAATTGTTTTGTCTTTCTTTTAGGGTGGTGCATAGTGGTGCTGTAGCAACGGTGCTAACATAAGTTCTTAGTTCGATCAGTTCGAGTTGATCTCTCCTTTCAACAGAGCTGCTGATCATGAAGTTGGAACAGGATCCACACTTCAGTTTAGGCTTGAGCTTGCCAGCTGCAAAGCCTGCGGAGTAAATTGCTGCCATCTTTTGCATCTGCTCACGGGGTTCCAGTTCAACCTGTGGTGAGTCTTCTTGCTCATCCACTTCCGTGTTCCACTTTGTGCAGTCTTATGGCAGTCGTTGTCATCATCATCATCATCGATATCTTAAACAACGACGGAATCTCCTGGCGCTAGTAAATAGTCCTCAGTTGTTTCTATGACAGCTATAGTGTTGAAATATGACCAGCTTCAGATTTCTTATGAACCTCCATACCGATGGTTCCTTATCATAGGATCCTCTGCGATCAAACGCAGAAAACAGGTTTTCCGCGACATCGTTGTTTAGGTGCGCCAATAGGAAATAATTCTGTTCTTTACATTTCAGAAAGAACTTCTCAAATGGTTTCGGATTGATGTGAGAAGGTTTAAGTTTATAACAGACTTGAAAGTCCGCTTTCGAGTTTTCGTTATAAAGTTCTTTGATGGGTTTCCACGACACAACATTATCATTGATTTTTTTGTCGTGTTTTACTGAAATATTTCGGATGCTCTTGAATAGATGGCAGTAATCATAAAGTAGAAACACTCTATGATCGTTTACTTCTATGTAGGGCCTATCTATTGCATCCCAGTCGACTCCGAGCGACAACGTTGTTCGATCCCTGATTGCAACTTGTCGCAACAACGTTCAGCCCACATTCCAGTACTTTTTTCAAGGTCTCTTTTATTATCCTTGCAAACATGTCTCCTTTCGGTGATCCGACATAGTAGGAGATGGATTGCTTCCAATTTCTGTTTAGCCCTCGCAAAGTAAATACCATTACTTTGGATGCTAATCAGTATATCCGTACTGAATGTCGTTATATATATATTATATTCCTTTTCCTGTTCAACCACCATTTCGTCGAACATGAGTACGCATTTCCTGTCCATTTCCGTCATATCTTCTGAGCATGTGCTTCACGGTCTGAGTCAGACCTGCCTTACAGCTGGTAACTTAAATCCCGCCCTTATCAAAAACGCATAACACGTTGGAGACTTAAAGAAGATTTTTAAGAAAAAATCTTTTTCTTTAAGAGTCCAATGTGATTTCTTTTCGTGTAAGAGCTGTGCCAAAACGAAAGTAAGGACTTCTTCTTTCGAATCTTCCAGCTTTTCTTCGACCGCTTTTCTTAAAATATACCTCTTGCTCTTTCTAATATGGCGAGGGGTGTAAATGGTTAGGTTAGGTTAGGTTAAAATGGCTGCCAGGAAAACAACTGACACACTTAGACCAGTATTAGGTCCATTGTGATACCATAATAAGTTAAGTGAGGAAGAACCACACTTAACAGAACCATTTGGAGCTTTTGATAAAGCGAAAAAGATGCAGGATATCTGTGTTTGCCAGATCGTTTAGATCATTGAGGAAATATTTTCCTAGATGCCGTTTTCTTTTTGAGGAGAGTGCAGGACATGAGCAGAGGAGGTGTTGAATAGTCTCCTCCTCCTCCTCATCTAGGCAACTTCTGCAGAAGTCATTAGAGGGAACGCCGAGTCTTATGGCGTGTCTTCCTAACAGACAATGTCTGGTGATGACATTGATTACGGAGCTAAAGTGCAATCTGGTTATGGATAGCAAATGTCTTGTGCGTTTTGGATCTAGTCCTGGCCATAACTGTTTTGTTGCCACACACGTGGTGATGCTGTTCCACCAATGATTTGTTCTATCCATTGCCTCTTGCCTCTTGATTGGTATACCAATATTCAACCTGCTGGTTGAGAGCGGTAGAACGGTTCCTTTTCTGGCGAGTTCATCGGCTTTGCAGTTTCCCATGATATCTCTGTGCCCCGGCACCCAAAGAAGGTGAATATTGAACTGTTCAGCCATCTCCTTAAGAGATAGGCGACAGTTAAGGGCGGTTACTGAGTTCGTGGAAACGGCACCGAGTGATTTGAGGGCTGCTTGACTGTCAGAGAAAATCCGGATATTCGTTGAGGATATCACGTTTTCTTTTAGCCATGACAGGACCTCCTTGATCGCCAGAATTTCCGCTTGGAACACGCTACAATGGTTAGGGAGGCGGAATGAGAGACTTACGTTAAGTCGGTTTGAGTACACTCCGTAGCCGACCCCTTCTTCTGTCTTTGACCCATCTGTATAGAAGGGAATTGAATCATCTCTCAAAAGTTCTTCGTCTTCCCAGGCCATTCTTGGTGGGATTGAGACTTGGAACTTATTATCAAAAACCAGTTGGGGGACGGTGTAGTCGGAGTGGCATGGGATTGATCTGAATAAACTCAAGATTGTAGCGTGACCGATGTTGTTATCGGTCCATTGGGAGATAGCTCTCAAACGAATGGCTGCACTAGCGGCCATTTGTTTGCTGAAGATATCTAGTGGTATGAGATTAAGGAGTATGTTTAGGGCAGCTGAGGGTGTTGATCTCAGTGCTCCGCTAATACATAAACAAGCTGTACGTTGGACCTTGCTTAAATTATCGCAGTAGGTCCTTTTATCCAGAGCGGTCCACCATACCACTACTCCGTATGTGAGTATTGGTCTGATGACTGCGGTGTAGAGCCAGTGGGTGATTTGGGGGGAGAAACCCCATTTAGTGCCAATGGCTTTTTTGCAGGAAAACAGGGCTACGGTAGATTTCCTGATTCTTTCCTCTATATTAGCTTTCCAGTTTAGCTTTTTGTCTAGGATAATACCTAGATATCTAGCTTCGTTGGAGAGTTGAAGTGGGATTCCATTTATTGGTAAATGGTGACTTCACAAGGATTTTTGGGGGTCGTAGATTTCTGGGGGGATCGGGACTTTGTAAAACGTCTATAAACTGGAGACGTGAGGGTGAAAGCGGAGTATCCTCCGGAAGGTCTTGAAAATTATAGTCCTAGCTATAAGTCTTTGTAGATGTAGATGCCAAATTATGAAGGGGAACATTTGGACTTATTGGTATGTTTTCGAACTGTGTATTTAAACACGTTCTAGAAGTAGTTGGTTGAAGTTTTTTCGGCATTTTTGGGGGTTGGGGAGTTTTGAAAGAAGAATGAGGAAAATTCTCCAAAATTGTATCTAAGGCCCCATTTGAAATAAAAGAAGTAGACGGGCCTGAACTGGGGCAAGGGAAAAAGAATATTTAACTCTTGTACTTGTATCGGCAGAGCTCGTAGCCGATTTTTGTGCCGAAGGTATGATTTTAGAAATAGTTGCCGATTTTTGCTCAGTAATTGAGGCTTTGATATTGATAAAATTGATAAAATAATATACATTCAATGATACATTGCAAACTCATTTATTCTACCCCACACAAAAGCACACAAAAAAGCCTACAAACGAATATTCTTCTACTCCTTCAATACCTCATTGCAACCATACAGGTTATTCACACAAGTCATGTCATATTATCATGAGTTCATGAGATCATGATATATAACAATAACGCACACACATCTTAACATGCTCTATTGTCTTACCCCATGTCCCATGCAATTATTATTATTATTATTATTATTATTATTATTATTATTATTATTATTATTATTATTATTATTATTATTATTATTATTATTATTATTATTATTATTATTATTATTATAAGCTTTTATTTACCTTTTGAATTTCGTTTTAACAATGGTTTTTTTTTTTTTAATAAATTTAAATTACAAACAAAGTCTGGTATTAATCATTAATTATATTGAAAATTTACTAAATATAAACATAAATCTTTGATTGTTCTTTTCATGGAGATATATTTCTGGTATAAGCCTCCTCCAATGTTGCCCATAATTCTCTGTCCTTAGCTTCGTTATACCAATTTTGTCTGTAGTCCACCAAATCGTCAGCCCATCTTTTCTAAGGTCTTCCTGGTCGTCTTTTGTCAGCTGGAGTCCACTTTGTAATTATTTTAGTCCATCTTTGTTCTTGAAGTCTAGATATGTGTCCTGCCCAGCTCCATTTTAGCCCTCTTGTTCTCTCAACTACATCAATGATTTTTGTTTGTTGTCTTATATGCTGGTTTCGTATTTTTTGAATTTGTCTTATTTTTAGAATTTTTCTTTCCATTTTAGTTTGGCATATCCTTAGTTTTTCTGTTAGATTTAAGGTCAATCCAAGTGCTTGTAGTCCATAAGTCATAACGGGCAGTATTACTGAGTCCATTATATATTTTCTTGTGTTGTTACTTAAATTTGATTCCATTATTTGATGTAAATTCCAGAATTGTTTCCAACTGTTTGTGATTCGTCTGTTTATCTCCTTGCTTTCTTGGTCTTTGAATGATTTTAATTGTCCAAGGTAAATGTAATCTTCTACATACTCTATTTTTGTGTGATTGGTCATTGCTTTTGTTTTTGTTTGGTTTATGTTAAGTCCATAGGGCTTACAGGCAGTAGTCAATTCTTTTAGCATCAATTCAATTTGTTTGGCGTTCGTTGAAATTAGTACGATGTCATCAGCGAATCTCAAGTTGTTTAGATTTTTTCCTCCTATGTTAATTCCATACCGTGTTTTCCAGTTTAGGTTCTTTCCAGCACAGCTGAGAACATTGGTGGGGACATCGGATCTCCTTGTCTTACTCCTCTATTTATTTTAAATTCTCGTCCTGTTATTTCGGTTTTTATTTTTGGCAGGGTTCGAGGATATATATCAACGGATATATATCCGATATATATCAAGATATATATCCGATATATATCAAACAGGGTTCGACGATATATATCCAAAAAAAGGAGTCACTAAACATTTCTTAAAAGTCGTGAAGTATTTCAGAAATAAGCATTTGCCAGCAGCGTGGTATAAAGAAGCAAGAGGTAAAAAATTGATCATGCCTACTGTCGTTCGCTGGAACTCGATGCGGTATACGGTACGATCACTTGTCGAAAATCGCGGAATCTTAGTCCAGATTTGTCAAAATCATCGAAATGAAATTGATAGTGACATTTACCGAATTGTCGACGATATTCAAATTGCTAACAATTCGGGTCTATGAAATAACTCCCACGAAATAATTCCCACTTTTAAAAACGAAATAAGTCCCACCAAAATGAAATGATTTAAAAATTTACTTGAAATGAAAAAACTCCCACTCAAAATAAAATAACTCCCCCTTGAATAATATATTTCTTAAATGAATTAAGTCCCACTTTCATAAACGAAATAAGTCCCACTTTTTCATTGTTTAATGCGATTTCAAATAAGAAGTATTTGGCTCTTCGAAAAAAACACACGTCGAATAATATGAATAATCAAAGCAGAGGAATAATAAACAAAAATCGTATACAAGCAAGAAGAGCCATGAGAGATAGGGACAAAAAATTATGGTTGTCCCTTTTACGAAATGTCCAATATATAACTTTTTGCATAAGAAAAAATATAAATTTAGGGGTATGAAATAACTCTCACTTTACAAAACGAATTTATTCCCACTCAAAACGAAATAAGTCCCACTTAAAATAAAAAGGCGTAACGAAATAAGTCCCACCAATTGACGAAATAAGTCCCACTTTTAAAAACGAAATAACTCCCACTTTCAAAATAGCAATTTTTGGTGGGACTTATTTCGTTTTTAAAAGTGGGACTTATTTCGTGGGAGTTATTTCATAGACCCAACAATTCATGTGATTTGCTGGCAAGACTGGATCCAATCGAAAAAGCTTTATATCGTTCCCAATGAGATGGAACGAAAATTTCAGTAGCTGTCGAAATTTGGAACAATTTGGAGAAAGATTAATCAAGTCAACCACCTCAAGTGAGTTGTGCTTTCAAGAAAAGGCACGATATGGCGTTAGGTGCCCCGCATTATTTGGCAAATATTCTTGATTAACGATTTGCAGGCAAGAACTTGACCCCTCATTAAAGGAACATCAATAATGACACAATTATTTATATTTCCGCAATATCTTTTTGTGCTTCAGTTTCAAACAACCCCACCGCTGCGCTGGATTGGTGCATTGGTGGAAACTTCTAAACTTGAACACCACAGAAATTCAATGGACGCAATGGGAACACAAAAATAAGTTCCTTAATATGTGTGAACAGCTCTTGACTGAATCTGCTTCAACAGTGGGGCTTGAAAGGATTTTTTCAAGTTTTGTTCTGGTGCAGTCGAAGCTGTGAAACCGTTTGGGAATCGACAAAGCTAATAAATTGGTGTACTTGCTTAAACACCTCAACAAGTCTTCATCAAAGAAAAGGAACTAGATTGGATATCGGATCCTATTCATGACGATATTACTCAACCTGCTGATGTAGCGGATGATATGATTCAAAGTGTCAAACTGAGCACATATTTTGATTACATAATATAAATATTTGATAATCAACAGTTTGGTTGACTTATGACTGATTTGATAACTAAAAGGCTTATTTCATTATATTCTATTTCCATTATTATCTGCAATCTTAATTGTTTTGTTACCTACAATTGACTGATTTGAATTTATAAAAAAAAGTTTTATGTTTTTGAGTGGATTTTTTTGTTAATTTAAATAAATAAAACATTAACGGCCAATTTCTTCACACAGAACTAGCGATAGATCTGGTACTAGTCCTAAAAATAACAAACAAATCGGTAACAACTCACTTCTTCACATCAAAAATTAAAATAAGTTCTGTCAGTTTGAAACCGAGTACTACTTAGGACCCGGTATTAGCTAGCTCCTCAAAAACAACAAAAAATATATTATTATACCAGTCATTAGTACTCAAATGAGTATCAACTCATTTCTTGACAAAACATAAACACAAAAGTTCTGTCAAATTGATACGATAAATTAAATAGTACCCGACCAAAATTAGAACCAAAAAATTGAGGGTCTAGCATACGAAATCAAGTCGTATCGTTAGAGAAATTTTTTTAGGTTTTTTGCTTTGAATCAATTGGGTATAATTCTTTGAATATGTTTCCTTTTATTGGAATTAATTTATACTTTGAGTATTGTACATTTCTTTTTGTGGTTTTTTAGATTAACAAAACCAACATTTCAATTTTTTCATTAATCAACTACAGAAAAATTAGCACACATGCAAAAACGGTATTGTAAATATTATTTGTAGAGCATTATAGCTAATTTTGAACTGGATTTTACATAGATCTTGTTTTATATCACCGGAACAGCACCTTCTCGTTACTTTGCGTTTCATGGCATGTGGATCAATGCAGTTAGCAGTTGCCAGTTACTGATTTCATGCATGTGTCGGCCTCTTACGTTTGTCGCATATTACCAAAAGTCTGTATGGCATTAATATGACATTTGAACTAGTTTGTGAAAATGCCCCCAACATTCACAGAACAACAGAGAGCCTCATCTGAATTTTGCAGGATTGCCCACTTCCCACGAACAATTAGGGACATTGAGTGCACCCGTGTTATAGTTATAATTAGTTAGTAGTAATAATACGGCTGAGCTATTTTAAACAGAGTGAAGGGTTTCGTAGCCGCAAATGGTGGTTTTCTTTAAATGTGCAAACAATATCGTCGGCCGATTTAAAGATTGAATGTTGTTGCTTGTTGGGCTAGATCTGTGCATGATCAAACCATTTTTTGACATACGGAAGTGCGAGCCAAATTTGAAGCAGGTAAATCTGAAAACTACATATATGTATATGTATATTGATTGGTTGAATACAATTACGAATTGTTTGGCAACAACATACACCATTAACAATCCGGATATGAGTCAAAACCAACAAATGCAAAATAACCAGAGGCGAATCATTCGTACCAGAAATGTTGTTGAGAGGCAGTATGGTGTATGGAAACGCAGATTTCCTGTGCAATATTATCAATGCTAAAGACCCGCAGCCCCTGAAGAGTCAACTCAACATGAATCGTTTACGTCGAAAAAAAAAAAAAAGCTTTTGACAATTTTAGTTTGTTTATGTAGCACATATGCAAATAGCATTGATAATTCAACAAAACAGTTGACAGTCGGTTTTCATACAAAATTGATATATATCAAACTTGATATATATCGGATATATATCATAAATATCCGATATTTTGATATTTATAATAAATATCGGATATTTTCGAACCGTGATTTTTGCCCAACTGTTGTCATAAATGTTTTTGAATGTCTGGATTATGATAGGGTTTATGTCTTGATTCATCAAGGCTTCCCAAATAGTGTCATGTTCAATGGAGTCGAACGCTTTGCTGAAGTCAATAAATAAAAAGTATAGTGGTTTCTTAAATTCATTGAATTTTTCTATCAGTTGGTTCATCGTTTGTAGGTGGTCAGTTGTTGAATATCCTTTACGAAATCCTGCTTGTTCTATTGGTTGGTTCATGTTAAGTTTTTCCTTGATGGTTCTATATATTATTTTTGAGAAGAGTTTGTAAATGGTCGATATATTGCTTATGGGTCTGTAGTTGTTTATATCATCCTTTTGTCCCTTTTTATGAATGAGTGTTATGGTGGTCTGAGTCCACTGTTTGGGTATATTTTGCGTTTTCAATATATTGTTGAACAGCAACCTCAAAATAGGTGATAATGATTGTTTTCCGTATATAAGCATCTCAGCCATTATACCATCGTTTCCAATACATTTCTCTTTCTTAAGATCGTCAATTGCTTGCTCTATATCCTTTTTGGTTAGGAGTGGATTGTTATATATGTTATTGTTTATAATTTGTGGTGTATTAATATTTGCGTCTGTGTTACCTATGCTGGTTTTAAACAGTTGTTCAAAAAATTGTGTGGCTGTTTCATTAATGTTTTTTCGGTCTGATATGCTTTTATTGTTGTTTTTCATTGTTAGAATCCAGTCTGTCCCTTTGTTTAAGAATTGTTTTGCCTTTTTAATTGATTTCGTGGAAGTTAGAATGTCTTAGATTGCTTTGTCATTGAATATTTGAATGTCCATTTTTGATTTTTCTTTTATTTCTTTACTGATGTGTTTCAGTTCAATTTTTTCTTCAAATGTTATTTCCTGGTTTCTTAATTGTTTTCTACGTAAAATTAGTTGCTTCGTATCATCTGAAATTTTATCAGTTTTTTCGGTTTTCGCGGTCATAATTGAGATCATACATAGCTGCATTTTTTATTATTAATTCAATTTTGTCATATGTTGTTTGTAGGTCACGATCAATTTCATCTTCGTTAGTATTTATATTTATTTCATTTCTCAAAATTTCGTTATATGCATCAATATTGTTCTGAGTCACTGATCTAGGGATATGCAAGTTTTGCTTATTTCTCTTTAACGTCTTGTGATTGATTGTTAGTTTTGCTCTTACAAGTCTATGGTCGGAATCAAACTTGATATTGTTTAAAACTGATACATGTGTTAGAGTTCCTAATTTATTCGTCATAATAAGGTCAATTTCATTGTTTTTCCATCGGGTGATTTCCATGTCCATTTTCGATTGTCTTTCTTCTTAAAAAATGAGTTTCCGAATCTAAGATTATTTTCTTCAAGCCATTTTATGACACCTTCGCCTCTTTTGTTTCTTTCTCCATATCCAAAGGGTCCGATTACTTCCTCGTCTTGATCAAGTTGTTTTCCCAATTTGGCATTGAAGTCTCCAATAATGAACATTAATTCTGTCTTTGTTTCGTTGTATGCTTTATCAAGAAGATTATAAAATTCTAAAATTTCTTCGTCGTTGGCTCGCTCTGTTGGTGCATAAACTTGTATTATTGTTGTTTTTGTATTTGTTAGGTTCAGAGTTAGGCTACAAATTCTTTCACTGAAAAACCGAATGTTAATAATCTTTTCCTTCAGCCTTTTTTTGATAAGAAATCCGACGACGTGTAGTCCTTTAGTTTCACCAATATAGCAAAATATGTCTTCTTTGTTTTCTGTAATATTCTTTCCCAGTATTCTGATCTCAGATAATCCTAATATGTCCCAATTTATATTTGCTAATCTTAGTTCGTTTTGTCTTGCTTCTGTAGATAGGGTTCTTACATTAAATGTGCATAAGTAAAATACTCTGATTTTTGGTATTGATTGTATTTGTTTTTATTTGGCAGTTTGGAGGGTTTTGGCCGCTATTCCTCACGGTGGCTAGCCGTCTTGAGGTGGAGTCATTTAATTTACTAGATTTTGATTTGTTTGTTAAGTTCAGACTTTGTTTTTCTTGTTGCTATTGTTTGTCATAATCTTTCCTCGATACGATTGCATCTTTTTGCATGTTTTGAAAAAATTTTTGTATAGTGTTATCGCTACTTCTTTTGTCATTTCTTTCTTTTTATATGTAGTTTTTAGGTTTTTTTGATAGAGTTGTGCCATCAGGGCCATCATTTATGTTAATTTTGTTTTCATTTTGTCTGCTTCGTTTTTTTAGTTGTTGTGGAGTTTTTTCATTTGGATTTTTACTCTTGCTTACAGAACGACTTGATCCTTCGGGTTCGATTGCTCTCGTCAGTGTTGTTTTTTCTTGAATGGTTCTATTCATATCTTCTTTGGTATAATCATCTCTAATATAAATAATCTCATCTTTATAGAATTTGAGTTTTGATTTATTTTTCATAATTGTGTCTTTTTTAATCTGTGTTGTCAATCCAAGTAATAGAGGTCTTTTTTTCTTTTCGTTATATTTTCCTATTCGTCTTATAAAATCAATTTCAAAAATTGAAGTTTTTATGTCCAAAATATTGTTAAGAAGATATAAAACCAAGTTTTGTAGTTCTTCATTATTCTTCTCTGTTTCCTTAATGTTGTAAATTACTATATTCTTTCTTTTCATTGATTTTTCCAAGTATTTAATTTTATTTTCCAAATATCCTTGTTTTTCTTCTATCATTTTATTTTTTTCTATAATGCAGTTTAGTTTTTGTTCAATATTATCTGTTTGTTATTTCATTTCATGTCTTATCTCTTTGCCAAGATTTGTAATGGCAGACATAATTATGTCTAACTTTGTGTCGGTAGTGCAGTTTTGCGAATCGGTCATTTTGTTTAAGGCTTAAGACTTTTAATTTTAATTTGGATGTCAAGATTGATCTGTCAATATGCAAATGACAACTGTCAGCCAAAACAAAAACAATACTAAAAGTCAAAAGAAACGCGTGTGCATAAACCATTATTTTTTTTTTTTTGCGTAGAGTAATTAATTTTATTAATAAAATATTATGCTTAGCATCAAAGCTGTCTTGTCGGGTATAATTATTTCTTTTGTGTATAAATATGGAAGCGTTGATGTTTATGCGGATTGTAACTCACCTCAACAGTGCTCCTTGAGACGGGAGGAAGTTTAACGTGTTTTGCGGCGAAGAGAAGCTACTCCTTGATGTTTGACTCTTGAGTGAGCTCCGCGATTCCGTTCGTATTTTACTTCCGATTTGTTTAAAATAATTTATTCTTTGTTTCTTTTCAAATTTTTGAATTTAATTTTAGCTTTTTTATATGGTTACTTAAGTGATTCGTGGTTTTTTTTTTACTAAATTCTGAACATTTTTTTGTACTCAATGTATTACGAGTTGAATTATCTTGGTTCTTTTATCTATTCGCTGTTTTTTCTGTGTTTTGTTTTGCACGTAGGTAAGACACTTCTTTCTTGTTCAACAGTTCACTCAAGTTTTCCTATGCAATAGCCATAATAAATGCTTACCTATGCTGTGTAGTATGAAAACCCAAAAGAAAAAACAATAAGTTGTTTTCTTTTGCTTTGCTACCTACCAACTACCATACTCCATTGTATACACAATTAAAAGAGAATCAATTAATTGTATTCTTAACGCATTTCGGCATTTCAACCTACTACTCCTCCGAATTTATAATAGCAAGAGAAATCATTTCTCTTGTGATTTCCTGCTCTTTAAATGAGTTAGTAACTCTTTTGGCCGTCTTTAAATGGCGCTAGTAAGGCCGAAGTGATTGTACTATAGATTCTATATACAATGGTCTATGTCACTGAGGGATAATGAAACATCCTAGAGTTGAAAGAATTTTTGGAATCTGTCAAGTAACTTTAAGGTTCCCGTTCTCGTTCCTGTTTCTGTTCCCGTGGGATTATAGAAATGAAATCTACGTTTAGTTACTGAGGGATTATGTGGCATCCGAGTGATGAAGAATTTTTGAAATCTGTCCAGTAGTTTCTAAGTTACCATTTCCAGTTACCATTTCCCTCAGGAAGGTGATCTTCCGTTCCCGTGGAAATATGTAAATGAAATTTAAGTCTATGTCGCTGAGGGATAATGTAACATCATAGAGTTGAAAGAATTTTTGGAATCTGTCAAGTAACTTTAAGGTTCCCGTTCTCGTTCCTGTTTCTGTTACCCGTGGGATTATAGGGATGAAATAAAAGCTTTTAAACCTACCCTAGACCTACACGAACATTTTAAGATCAAGATAAGATAAATCCGTTCAGCCGTTTTCGATTTTTAGCCAGACTAACGAACAGCAATTCATTTCTACATATTGTGTCTCTTCTTCGTTGGATTAGAAATTACCTTTCCGACCGTTCAATACAAGTTGTGTTGGATGGTTTTAAGTCTGATATCCACTTCATAAATGCTGGTGTGCCCCAGGGCTCTGTTTTGTCTCCGACTCTCTTCCTTATTTTCATAAATGATCTCCTGTCTAAATCTTCTAATCCTCTAGACTGTTTTGCTGACGACTCAACCCTCAGCTTTTCATATTCGTTTCCAAATTCACGGCCCTGCTCTTCGAACGTGAAAATGGAACGGTAGCGTATGATAAGCTCATTGAATTCTAACCTTGACAACATTGTTACATGGGGTATAAAAAACCGAGTAGAATTCAATGCTTCGAAAACTCAATGTTGTCTTTTGCAGTTAAAGCTTAACATCCCCTCATTACCATTATCCATGAATGGTACCTGCATCCAAGAAACCGAAATGTTGTCAGTACTTGAGTGACCACATATTTGAAGTCGCCAAAAATGCTGCAAAGTACTTAGGATTCCTAAAGCGATGCAGAAAATTTTTCACTTCATCTGATCTGGCTACAATCTATAAGGCCTACATCCGCCCTAAACTAGAGTATAATTCTAATATCTGGTCAAATTTCTCAAACAGAGCGTTGAGACTGATAGGTGATAGTTCAATTGTAGAATCGATTGATTCCCTCGAACATCGTCGAAATGTTACTTGCCTCACTCTTTTTTATCGTTTCTTTTTTTCTCTTTCTTTTCCAAATGGTTTCATTCTACTATAATTTGTTTACCTTTTTTATTGTTTCTACCCAGGTATATTAGAAATATCAAGCGGGATAAAGATTTCTTCCACTTTTCGGTGAGACATGACATCAAATCACCATCGGATCTTTTGCTACGAAAGTCTACAGTGGGTCATTAAGAAGCTTTCTTTCTTCAAGATATTTCATGAGTGGACGGTTTATCAACGTTTCCATGACCTTGGAATGGATGGACGTTAGTGCAACTGAACAGTAGTAGACCATGGCAAATTTTAAAAACTAACACATCTTTGAAATTATGAAATGAAAAGGAAAAACAAAAAAAAAGAGCATTAAAAGAGTTTGAAATAAACCGAAATACAGAAACAACATTTTATTTTATTTCGTTCGTTGCTTTTTTTTTGCTGCTGATAATGTTTTTGATTTCACTATCTATTTATTATTTTGTGTTTTCTTTTTTGTATTATTGTATATAAGATTGCAATAATAATAGGGTTGTTGTAAATCTTAGTAGCTTACAGTAAAAAAAATGTTTTAGTAGTTTTGAGTTTCGCATTTAAGACAGTTCAATTTTAAAACAAAATTCAAAATACCGAAAAGCTTTCAGTATTTCGTGTGTGAACGATGACCTTCTTTGGAATGGTCACATATTTGAAGTCGCCGAAAATGCTGCTGAATGCTTAGGTTTCTTAAGACAATGAAAGATGTTCTTACCCTTGTCTGATCTGGCTACAATTTATAAAACCAAAATTCTCCCAAAATTGGAGTATAACTCTGATATTTGTCAAATGACTTATGAATTAAATAAAAAATATTCTTAAGTCGGTAGGTGACTTATGAATTAAGAATAATTTTATTAACAGGCTGGTAGTTGACTTACGAATTAAAAACTGTAAGTCAATAGCTAGCAGGTGGCTTATGAATTAAAAACTTTTAGTGTGTGTGTGTGTGTGTGTGTGTGAGTGTGTGTGCTTGTGTGTGTGTGTGTGTGTGTGTGTGTGTGTGTGTGTGTGTGTGTGTGTGTGTGTGTGTGTGTGTGTGTGTGTGTGTGTGTGTGTGTGAGTGTGTGTGAGTGTGTGTGAGTGTGTGTGAGTGTGTGTGTGTGAGTGTGTGTGTTGTTTGTTTGTTTTTTGTTTGTTTGTTTGTTTGTTTGTTTGTTTGTTTGTTTGTTTGTTTGTTTGTTTGTTTGTTTGTTTGTTTGTTTGTTTGTTTGTTTGTTTGTTTGTTTGTTTGTTCTTAGCAATGTAAAAGGTTTATATTCTTTAGAAAAAAAAAACAAAAAAGATAATAATAATAATAATAATAAAAGCAGGTGTGTGTGTGTGTGTGTGTGTGTGTGTGTGTGTGTGTGTGTGTGTGTGTGTGTGTGTGTGAGTGAGTGAGTGAGTGTGTGTGAGTGTGTGTGTGTGTGTGTGAGTGTGTGTGTTGTTTGTTTGTTTGTTTGTTTGTTTGTTTGTTTGTTTGTTTGTTTGTTTGTTTGTTTGTTTGTTTGTTTGTTTGTTTGTTTGTTTGTTTGTTTGTTTGTTTGTTCTTAGCAATGTAAAAGGTTTATATTCTTTAGAAAAAAAAAAAACAAAAAAGATAATAATAATAATAATAATAATAAAAGCAGGCACACCTTATCAGCGGATGAGCTGAATGGTTTGTTGAGCCAAGATACAAACCTGGTAGATGGCTAGGGAGAATCGCCATTCCCAAACACAAAATGAGATACACACATGTACACAAACATCACATATAATAGGAGACACCATGTACACAATATAATATTAATTGAGTGTCAAAGGTTGGAACGTTAATAGTTTTCCCTTCTCTCCCCCCAAATCTGCAAAAGGGTCCACCGGCGTAAGTTAGGGTTCGCGATTAAGAAAGATTTCTTCCGGCTATGATTCTTCTCGCCATGAAACTTTCAATAACTTTCAATTTTCTCGAAAGGTTTTGACATTGGGTAATTGGGGCCTGGACCAGAGATCAAAATGAGTATGTTCAAATCAGTTCAAACACATCCAAAATTTCTCAACGATCGCTCAGACTTGATCATTTTCCACCCCTAGCATATTTACTCACAAGGAAAAATGCTGCTGAACAAACTAAACTAAACTAAATCAGTAAGGATGCTCACAAGTCATTTTCTCTGTATTGCATTCACAGGCAAATGACTTGCAAGCAGATTGACTTGTTTGAACTTACTTGAATATATTCAAATACTCATGAGCACGCAAAATGTTCACAAGCAGGCAGCGTGTTCACAAGCTGGTAGCGTGCTTACAAGCAGGCAGTGTGTTTATGAGCAGGCAGTGTATTCATCGGAAAGCAATGCGTTGAAGATTTATACCTAAATAAAAAAAAAGGCATACATAGAAATAGAAAGGCATAAACTACCCTTTTTGGTATGATCACATTGCTTGCTTATGAACACACTGCTTATTCACAACCACACTGCTTACTTGTGAGCTAACTGCTTGTTTACGATCAAATTGCTTGTGATTACTTTTAAGCACTTTGCTCACAAGCAATTTAACTCTATGTTATTCAAACTCATTTTGACTTGCAAGCAAGTCTACTTGTTTGGTTCGTTTGAAAATAGGGGTTGTTCAGAGTTGCTTGGTTCACAAATAAGATTGTTCAAATTTACTTGCTTGTGGGTTGACTCAGTTTGTTCAAACTCGTTTTTTTTTTTTTTCAAGTAAATACTCATTGTTCACAAGCAGACTTAGTTCATTTTAATCTCTGGTCTGGACTCACCCATGAGATCGGCAAGTTTTGGACGACACCAACAACTTGTCGAACTCGCTGAATTGAGAGAGTGAGTACGAGCACTTTCTTTGGGTATTCGACAGCGATGGCAGAACCCCATTGGTGGTTGATGTCGTGGAACTGAATCCTACGAAACGTGATTGGATTTGTGTGTGTATGAGTGAGGTGTTGGGTCCAGACAGGGAGCTAGACTTGAAGTGGGAGACACTTCTTGGTTAGCTATCAAGCTGCAAAGTGGTTTTTTTGAGACAGAGAAAGTTCAGAGAGTTTTAAGCGAAAATCAAGTTTTAGTTTTTTTTAGGAGAAAAAAAATAGAAAATTGTGAGAAAATTGAAGAAAATAGTGAGACGAGGAAAGCAGGAAGACAGGATTTGAGGAAAAAAAGGAGCAAAAGAACACGTCAGCAGGACGTAATTTGTGAGGAAAATAACAGAGGAGAATAGCCGGCGGACATCTTGTCCAAAAAGATAAGTAGAGTGATTTTTTTTGAGTGTCGTAGTTTTTTTTACTGGTGATTTGTGAGAATTTTTAACCGTGTGGCCCCTTTCTTTTTTTTATTTGCCCAGAAAAATATCTGGTTTAAAACCCCTTTTTTAAATCTCATATTGAGAATCTTCAGGAAATTTCTATTAACGGTCCAATCTTCAACTTGCCCTTGCAAAGTCATATAGCGGTCCTTGTACATAACTCATTTATACATTGTATAACGTCGTCCAATTACTTTTTTTTAACATCCATTTTGTACTATTTACTTTGTTCGAAAAGATTTGGGTTTTTAATCTAAGTTATCTACGGTTTTCCCAACATAATAAATCATTGCATTTCCCATTTAAAACAATCGTGTTGTTTACTTTTTCATTTGTCGTTCCTTTTTTCTGGTCGTATTTTCACTTTCTCCTTTTCCAGCAAAAGGTTTGAAAATTCCTTTTTCAAAAAAAGATTTTCTGGCGCCCACCCTTATTTAACAACACTGAACTTTATTAGTAACATACCTACCTGTTTAATATCAAAACCCCTTTTTTTTAATTAATCTAACCTACCAATAAAACTTCACATCAAATCTACATCGAACATACCCAACACCCAGCTGAGTAGCCGTGGCTGACAGCATCAATACATGCTGTGTGTTGCATGTTTTTTCCTTAACCCTTCACTGTTTGTTCAGGCATTACTTTATCATTCGCTACTTATACCTAACCGGTGCACATCGTGCAAATTTTTTTTCATAATAATTTTATTGTTTTGTTCGCGGTTTTCATAGTTCGATATCGTCCTAAAACTTAGCTTTCTTTTATAAATAATATTATTGAAAATTTATAACCCCTTAGAATAAAAAGAAGAAAAAAATAGTGCAACACAATATATGCAAATCTTGGACGCTTCCCTCATCACAAAATTCATAAAGGTACACGTGAATCTTAGATCAATCAACCGTCAACCAAATTGACAATGTTAGAATCGAGCAAGGCACTCTTAAAATACTATTGATGTCCAACTTTACGAGGGTCAACTTTTACTCGGATCACTACCTTGTAGCCAAGGCACGAATGTTATCTCGCGCACCAACGCTGTCGGAAAGCTACAATCGCAAGAGATTGCCTTCTCCAATCAATTGTCACTCCAACTTTTCTTGAATTTTACGCCGGCCGGCAGCAGTAAGCATTTAAGACCAGTCGTATCGTAATAGGTATCAAAAGTTGCGTATTGACGAGTAGATTTTTTATTTCGATATAACTTTTGGGCCTCTACCAAAGGTTTTAAATGTAAAAAAAATTAATTCTTAAATATTTTCATACATATTTTATGTTACTTTTTATTAATCCAATTCATCTTTCTTTTAATTTAATTAAAGGTATTTGTTATTTAAAATGTTTAAAATAAATGAAAAGGGTTCTCAAACAAAATAAAAATGTTAAAGGAAGCATCAAAAGCTTAAA
Organism: Melanostoma mellinum; assembly: GCA_914767635.1. Classification (NCBI taxonomy): domain Eukaryota; kingdom Metazoa; phylum Arthropoda; class Insecta; order Diptera; family Syrphidae; genus Melanostoma; species Melanostoma mellinum. The sequence continues at coordinate 117,272,604 of OU612058.1, read as the reverse complement.
AACAAATATACCTATTTACATTTTAAATTGGCCTTTGAAGTTAAAAGAAAGCATTTTATTTCTGGATTCAATCTTCCTCCTTATGAGTCCATCCCTTGATTTTGTTCCGATGACGCACTGGCTAGCTTCAGTCACAGATTTAATGCAACTTTCAACACTTTGTGTGTGACATGGAAAATCCAGAATTTCCAGTTGGTTTTTACCTAACAGCAATGAAAGTTCTTGGTCAGAAAAATCTTGCAAGACAGGTTGTATGACATTCATCACAAAAAATTATGTCTATATAATCTGTAGCATTAAATTTTATTTTTGGCGGTTTAAGGATTCGGTTTGTTGTGGTCTCTTGCCTTGCTTTAAAAATTGTTAAAGAGCAAGCTCTTTAACATAATTCCTTTTATCGAAAAGCATTGCTACCAAAATGTTCTCGGGGGGTGCAAAAAAGCGTTTCTTTGAATTACAGCATCGATAATTGATTTTAAATTCTGTGGCAACCATCTTGAGAGAAAAATCAGTTCAAAGACGTGATTTGCTCCATCTATCAACAACGAATTGTTTTTAATTGAAAACCATACTGGTGCGTATACTTTGGCTATGTACTCTACAAGAATTTTTAAATTTTCAGATGGATTACAGGATCCTTCATACAGTTTTAATATTCTATCAGCAGTAGTGACCCATCGTGAGTGTGCCATATTCCCAGGCTGTCGATTTGCTGATACGGGAGCACAGTAACCTGATTTGATCGCTTGACACATTTCAAAGAGATATTTTTTTTTCGGTACTCAATTGATCTACGATTCTTTGTCCGATATCAGGTACGTTTCCAATAACAGGTGGAAATTGAGCAACAGTGGTATTTTCACAATCAGCTAGTGCCTTAGCGATTGGGCCAGAATACTCGCGAGGTCCCGAAGTTGATCCATCCAAGTTGGTGAAAAGGTGTCTTAGTGGTAATTCATTTGCATGGAGTAAACATATTCCTCACTGTAAAGGTCGACCAAGCTCCTTTTCCATATAAGATATACCTCCTTTCCAACCAGTATTTGTTGCAGTGCCGTCACATCCAATGCAGACAATAGATTTCAAATCGAATGCTTTGTTTTTAAAAAAGTCTAGTATTGAGCTGCTTATTTCTTTTCCTGTCCCACTTTTGGGAGTTATGTGGCCCAAGAACAGTGATTCTGGTTCAGCAATAATTAAAATATGTTCTTCAAGAACCACCTTCCGGTAATAGCTATAATTTCAGTTGCGGTAAATCAGTTAGGTATGTATTGTATGCGGCTGAGATAAATGAAACAAATAGACTAACTAGAAATGTAATTTGTTTGTATCTATGTGAGAACGTAAGTTACACATTAAAGTGGTAAAAAGGGTAAAATTAACATGGATTAACAACAAAAATCAAGATGAACTTGATTAGAAAAATAGGGCAAATAAAAAAAATATTGAAAAGTCGCTTATTTTTCAAAATTTCAACAGCTGGTAGAGGCCCAAAAGTACCCTAGAATATTTTTTTTTAATATTTTTCCCGTGATGTGCCATTGAATACGCAACTTTTGAGGGGTCTAACGTAAGGATACGCCACAAAAAAATTTGACGGGACACTCTAATATACATACATATAAAAGAAAGTCGTGTTAGTTACACTATTTATAACTCAAGAACGGCTGAACCGATTTGTCTGAAAATTGGTGGGGAGGGAGCTTAGGACCAGGGGACGGACATAGGATACTTTTAATTCCCATACTCTTATGGAAACAGGAACGTAAACAGGAACATAGAAACTACTAAACCGATTTCAAAATTCTTTCACCGTTGGAATGCTACACTATCACTGAGTAGCATAAACTTTAATTCATCCCCATATTCCCACGGGAACGGGATAGGGAAAGCAAACTTAGAAACTACTGGACAGATTTCAAAAATTCTTTCTGCTCATGCTACATTATCCCTCAGTAGCATAGATTTATAGTTCATCAATATATTCCCATGGGAACAGAAACGGGAACTAGAACGGGAACCTTAAAACCGCATGACCGATTTCAAAAATGCTTTCAACTTTAAGATGTTGCATTATCCCTCACTAACAAAAATTATTTCATCCTCATATTCCCACGGGATCCGGGCAACGTCAGAAGGCTCAGCTTTATATATTTTTTTTTTTTATCAGGGAAAGTGATTGGGAACGGAAACCTTGATACTAATGAACATACATATTTCACAAATTCTTTCATAATTGGGATGATACATTATCCCTCAGCAAATAAGATGATAGTTTATCCCTATAATCCGGGAAACGGGAACGAAAACATGAACCTCAAAAGTACTTGACCGATTTTATAGAGGAATAAGCCTCCTCAACGTCACCTGTTACGCGTTTTCTTTAACATCATACTTGAAAAGATTGTACAAAGCTCAAATGTCAACACTGGAGGATTAACTAATCTCTCAAAAACCTATACAATTTACAAATAAAAGAAAGTCGTGTTAGTTACACTATTTATAACTCAAGAACGGCTGAACGGATTTGTCTGAAAATTGGTGGGGAGGTAGCTTAGGGCCAGGGGACGGACATAGAAAACTTTTAATCAATATATTCCTATGGAACCTAGAAACTACTGATCCAATTTCAAAAAATCTTTCACCGTTAGAATGCTACACTATCACCGAGTAACATAAACCTTAATTCATTCCCATATTCCCAAGCAAACGGGATTGGGAAAGCAAACTTAGAAACTACTGGACAGATTTCAAAAATTTTTTCTGCTCTCGGTAGGATGTTACATTATCCCTTAGTAGCATAGATTATATTTCGTCCATATAAATTTACAAAGAAAGTTATACGTGTAACCATAACCATTATTGTTATTTAAAAAATAAATTTAAGTTGTTGCATTTCAAAAGAGTTATTTCGAATAAAAGAATTCAAACATATTGTTACAAAGAATCACACTCACACACAAACAGGTTGAATTATGTAAAATTGTGTATGTACAGAGTTAAAATAGATTAAATAAATTTATTCTGTAAATGATATTGACTCTTTATAGGCAGATTTCGAAAAAATGGAGGATAAGAATCTCATGTCGACTGAAAATGTTATAAATTCAGACAAAGAAATCAATTAACTAACGTAAATTAAGGGGTAATATCCACCAAATTATTTTTTTTTTCCTGTTTTTTTTTTTATTGGGGCATATGCATAAAAGAGAAGTACTTACTAGTAGTATAATGGTTATAGTATATACTAGTACTACCAGTAAAAGCTCTTGTTTTTTCGAATATTTTCAAAACGGTATATTTGATCTATTTCAAATTTTTTGTCAATACAAATTTCAGCAAGATCTTAAGATTTGTGTACTTACATTTTTAAAATTTCGTCTTTAAAAAACATTAAAAATAAAAAACCAGTTTCTTAAAACATGGTTGTAAAATCATTATTATTATTATTACTATTAATATTATTATTTTTTTTATTACAAATAAATTAGTTATTTCTTAGTTCCATTAAATTTTAAATAAATCAACGTTTTCCTTTTCAAAACAGTAAAGCATTTTGAAATTGTTATCTCCGGGATCTCTTCGCTCCTTATAATTTTTTTCTGTGATTACACTTAAAAAAGAGGCCATTTAAAAAAATAGTCTACCTTGGATACAAAACTGCCGACTAAAATGGACATTTAACATGAAGAAGTATTTACTAGCAAATGTTCAAGTTGGTTTTCAATAGCTTGAAAAAATTGCAGTATGTACTTGAACAGAATAGTTTTTATGCATACCGATTAAAGTATTTACTGGTTTAATTCATCCGAAACCAGTAAATACTTTGTTACTTAGTAAATACTTTTTTCCAGTATTTACTATGGTTTTATGAATACGAGAATTAGTATATACTATAGAAATTTACCAGTAAAAGCATTTACTAGCCTTTATGCATATGGCCCATTGTCTTAAATTATGCTAAAAATATCCTAAAATCAAAATCTACAACGCCCAAGTACTGATCTAAGCTCAAAATTCGTTTAAATCAATTTTTACCGAAACTTTAAACGCGTTTTTCTCAAAACTATGTTTTCGAAATCGGCGAGCAGTGGAACTGAAAAAGTTTACATCCGATTGACTTTAAACTTTAACTGTAGTTTCTTCATTAGATTATCTAGCGATTTATTTACAATAAAAAAAGTTATAAACATTTAAAGTCGTTTTCTTTTTGTCGAAAAAAAACAATTTATTCCAAACCCTTCCCATTTTGCGAAAAAAATTTCTAAAAATATAATCATGTGTACTTCACTAGCAACACTCATGTAGATAATGTTATAGGTGGAGTTGGGTACGACTTCTGCTGCTTGCCGCGAAAGAACTTTTTAAAAAAGCGGTTCACGGCAATCGCTGCACAGCCGCCATTATGTAAAAAAAAAATGACAATAAAAATTTTATTCTATTCTTCAAGAGTTGCTTAATCCAATTATATATTATTTATATACCTTACATCTCAAATGTCCTTTAAAAAAAAATCATGAAAAAGCCTTTTTTTTAGCATTTGGCGGATATCACCCCTTAAGATTAGCTTCGCAACATCTGTGATCTTCGAGAGTAATGGATAACTTTTCCACATTAGTTATTTTTTGTTTAATATTTTTGTTTGATAACGTTCATGCTTCAAAGTTTATTAAGCTCTTGGAAGTCAGTAACTACTTCAAAAAGACCTTTTATGATGATTTAAAATTTTACCCCACAATATGTTTGATTTTCTTGACCTTTTCTTTATAGCTCTTTTTCTATTACTTTACCAAATTTGAAAAACTTGTTTCCACATATTTACATTTATTATTTTAAATTATATAAATTAAAACAGAAGCGATAAAAATGGGTTTGGGGGTTAATGAGGTGGGAGAGGGTCCGTTGACTGGGCCCGGTAGAGCGGATGGACATCAACGCTCCAGCTCGACGGGTTTTCGAAAGTACATTGGAGGGAAATACTTGAAGGGGAAGACCTCGTCTTAGGTGGCGCAATCAAGTAGAAGAAGACCTCAACCGACTTGGAGTGCAAAACTGAAGAGAGCTCGCAAGAAATCGAATTCGTTTTCGAAATATGTTAGTTGAGGCTCATGTTCTCCCGAACTGTAATGCCTAAGTAAGTAAGTAATTAAATCAAGAATTACTTATCTTTTAATAACAACCAAATTTAATGAATTCGGAGTTTTAAAAAACTAACAAGAAAACAGTTACATTAAACTAAAAGCCAGTAAAAAAAACTTACGGACAGACTGACAGATAAATAGACAGACAGAATTGTGGGATCCAATATAGTTCTCAGTTTCTTTTTCCTTGAGATTTTCACCTCATAATACCTAAATAATTGATATTTTTTATATGCATATATTTGGTTAGTGGTACCCGTGGCGTGATGGTTAGGATTTCCCAACAGAAGCAAGACTGTTGTTCACGGGTATCGCCTTTCGCGAGGAATTGGCAAGTCCTCCGTTAGTAAAATCATTGCTAGGAAAAGCGCTTCCTCGATAAGCCGTTTGTAACTGGCATAAAATTGTAGGTTACCTCCATTTCTTCACAAAGGTAATGTTTGTGACCAATGAATGCGCTAGGCGTCGGGCTCCTCACTCTGTTGCGCCACCCTATTTATTTATTTATTTTTATATTTGGTTATTTTCTCAATCATAATTAAAATAGGAATTTTTAATAAGAAATCTATTAAACTTTTAATGTTCTTTACCTCTTTAAATAAAAGAAAAATATAAAAAAAATTACCTGATGTCTGAGAGCTCGCACTTGGTTGCGTTCTTCTGACGTCATATCTTTTCGACTTTTTCGCCGACGACCGTCATCATCATCGCCTCCAGAACACAGTCCGTTATTATTAGTAGATTTTTGGTTTCCTTTTTTGCCTTTACTACCCATGCTGTGCTTTAAGCAGTATGAACGGAGCTTTACTCCATCTTCGGCATTACCTTCTTCAATGATAGCCCGCATTTCTAGTCCATGCTGAAATGCACACGTTACATGATAAGCTGTTTTGCATGTCTTCACCGAACATTGTATACAAGCTCCCACTCTCTCTTTACACAATACACAAATCAAAGCCCATCGACTTTGCGGAATGCTTGAGATTTTTGTTATTGGTTCCATGCGATCTACGCACCCAATACTAACTTCTGGTATCCAAAGAGCACAAGAAACGTGCGCCCAATTCTTACCAGATTTTGTTGATTTCATCGCGCCTCCCTTGTTCGGGCAAAGAACACAACCTGGCTTAATGTCCATAGAACAAGTTCGACACAGCCATTGCCCTATTATAACATTGGAATAAATTTATTAATTACTTATTTTAATTTTTGATTGCAATTTACACATACCTGAAGGAATGGCTGTAATACCATAACACGCCTGGTGCACACATATATTGCAATTATCACAGAATACCATTTCGTTTGCCTCCTCTGAATCAGGAGATCGACACACGTCGCAAATTACATTTTCATCGTATTCAATGCCAAGGCCATCTTCGTTTTTCAATATGACTTGAATTTGTTCCCAGCATCGAATCTAATTCAAGAAATTGAAATGTTTGCTTGTTGCTTACGAAAAAAGGCTTACCTCTAGTTCTTCGATAACACGTTCAAACTGCTCAGATGATATTGGAGAAGCACCAGAAAGAACTCTTTCTTTATTAAGTAAGTTTAACCAAACTTCATCGACTTGGTCGATGTCGTAGGCACAGGTATTTTCAGCTAAAGCCACAACATTTGTAATATAATGCAACTCCGGATTATAAGAGTCATCTTTAGTTATTCTTAAATACCGATTTTTTGGACTGTGAAAAAAGAATAAGAAATATAAGAGAATCCATAAAAAGCTTCAATCAAACTAAAATTAAAAATACATGAAGCAACTCAACTGGTACTAATCAGGGTTTATTCCTTAATTATTATTTTGTTTTTTTTTTTACTGATTATTTTAACTGACTTCTTTCGACACCTTTCTTACAAAGCACGACTATCAGCAAAAATTTCTTTTTGTTCTTGACAAAGAGCCCGCCAAGAATTTGGGGTGTGAAGGGATTGCAATCCCGAAAGGTTTTTTTAATCCCGGGATTTCGGGATTCAGATATGTCAATCCTGGGATCCCGGGCAGAGTTACCACTAGGATACAATAGTATTCGGGGGATTCTTTTTTCCCTATGGGATTCGGGGATACATATTTTTTAAAAGGGATACATTTTTTTCACAATCATTTTAACTCAAAGAATGTTGAGTTTATTAAAATAACAATCAACGAAAATGAAATATCTAATTGAAATTGTTTTTGTTTAATTTTTATACTCGCATAAAAAATGTCTTGAGTTATTATTTGGTTCAAATCTGTTAAGAACACCGGTGTAAACAAGTATTTGTCGGCACTTTACATCTTGTAAACGGCCAACTAATTTATAATGCTGAATGCATGCATTCCAGAAACTTTCGTTTGACAATTCTCGTTACAAAAACGTTGTGTTTTATGAAATAAAAAAAATTAGTAACACTAACAAGTCGACTTTTTGAAAGGGACACATTTTTTTCAAAAGGACTCTTTTTTTTGCCCTCGGGGACTCTAAAATAATTTTGGATGCGGTAACACTGATCCCGGGACTAGTCCCGGGATTGGCTCAATATTTTAGACAGTTAAAAAAATTACTTGGTTGATGGCTGATTTATATTTAAATCTATTTTTTGTGGTTTTTCGATGACAAATTGGTGTGAAAACCTTTTGCTTCTTCTCTCTAATGATTTTAACTCTTTTGTGCAGTGCTTGCATTGGGTTTTTGTTGTCATTTAACTAGTTTCAAACTGTTTTTTATCTCGTCATTTTATGAGGTCTTCTTATAACTAAGAAACGTAAAACATTCTGTAGGAAATGCACATAAACTAAGTGGTTTTTTGTTTTGAAATTAAGTTTAAATTTAGACCATCCTTCAAAACAGCGATATAAGCACTCAAAAATAAAAAAGAAAAATCAATGTACAAAGGGGTTTAGAAAAAGAGAAAGGATACCCAAAAACTAGTTTACTATTTTTTTTCTTTTAAGAATAGTCAAATAGATCAAAAACAATGAAAAGAATGGAAGTCTCGAAAAACATACGACGAAACATACGAACTAGTTTGAAAGTTCTCAAAACACAATCTAGTTTTCAACCACTTTTAAGCCAATGATAAAGGTCTGGGAGATACTCAAAATATGTTCTTGCAATTAGGATGCTTTAGCCTTTTATAAATCGAAAATCTGCTCTCGCAAATGAAAACAAGATATTTATTCACAAAGCTATTTTTATGCAATATGGATGTGCAACATGGGCTAAAGTAGCTTTTTGGAATAAAAAGAAATTACAATTATCACAAAATAAAGTTTTGAAATAAATGCTAAATCTCCCTTGGTACACTTTAATCCTAGATCTCCACAGAAAAGTGAATGTTGTGTCGATTTCTGAAAGAATTGCAAACTTTCGCTTATTTTTTAATTAATTTTTTCATTTTGAATACTTCACCCTATACTGATTGTGTGTTTCTACTTCAATGTGAAGTAGGGTGAATACTTCACCCTATACTGATTGTGTGTTTCTCTTTTCCTTTAATTGTTATTTTCATTTTGAATATTTGAATACTATCTTCATGTGTGTTCTATTCATAATGTATTGCCCTCATTATTATTACTTCTCTTATTATTATTATTTACTTGAGAATATTATTACGATATAAAGAGCTATACACACAGGAACGACAAACACCCAAAGGATGTATTGACAGTGAAAAAAATTGTTATTAATTATTATTATTAATTCAAAACCAAGTGGAATCCAATTTAAAATTTTTTTTATCGGAAAAGTTTCAAGTGGATAAAAATAATCCCGGGATCTTACGATTCTAGTCCCGGGATTTTCGGGACCGAAAAAAGACTCGAGATCCCGGGATCCCAGGATCCCGAATCCCGGGATTGCAATCCCTAGGCCGTGTGAGTGATATAATTTTTCGAATTCATGTTGATCTACTAGTGGCGAGGCGTGAATAATTCCAAATGGCAACTCGAAGAAAACTTAGTCACCAACAAAGTAAATTTTAAAAGTTTACTTGAAATTTTTCGTGCAATGTATGCACTCGCATCAAGCCAAAAAGTCAAGTATTTCAAACAAACTTTGCTATTAGGTAGAGCGCCCTAGATCTGTAACTTTTTTTCTTCATAAAACTAAGCTGATTAAAACTATTTGCTTCCTCTAAGAGAAAATCAGTTAAGCAACAGTCTACAGATATTAAGGCCATAACCACACCACTGAAACTTAACTTAATTTAAATTTTTGAAGCCTAAACTTGTAATATTTAAAAAAAAAATCGCGACAAGCACTAAATCAATTTATGTAAGTATTATACTACGTTCTGCTATCTGCTGGTAAACTGAATTATTCAAATAAAAATACGGCTCATTGGGAACTGAATTCATTTTAGAAAAATTCCAATTATTTTTTGCATTTTCTGCCAAAAATATGCTTTACGCTATGAAATCTAATGTCCACGCATAGCTATTTGTTATTAAAGTGGCAACCTTTGACACATCAGCCCAGTGCAGAGACACATACAAATTCACGAAATAAGTCGGAGAGCAGCGTGTTATTTTCTTGTTCTTCAAGCAGAGACCTACCTCAAGCTGCACTGCAACCTGCAATATACATTTTTGTTCATAAGCGCAGCGTTTGGAAGAAATACGAAGGAAAGCAAACACCGAAGTGTGCAGAAGCAATGCTGCAAATGAGCACTGGCTACTGCGCCCTGCACAATACGTAGGATTCATCCGCTCAGGGCGCAAAGAATAAGAGACATAAACAGATTTACCAAAAAATATGGCGATAGAACATCGTGTTATTTTTTCCACAAGAAAGCATGTATTGAACAGAGAGGTGTGTAGCGCAGTGATTAGTACGAGAACAAAGAGGAAAGAACACAAATTTGTTCTATCCTGCGACAAATTTTATAAGACGTAATTTTTGGGGTTACCTATTACGTTGTTGTTGCTTAAATTTTGTGCTTGTTTATGGAGTGAGTTGAAGAGCCAACATGTGTGTAGAATAGGACTGAAAGCAAAGTGGTCGTTGTTAAAAAAATGTTGGCAGCGAGTTCATGTGTATGATTAAGTTTGATTCATGTTGCCAGAAGTTTAAGATGTTTCGGACGTGAATTTTGAAGGTAAGTCGGGAATAATCGACTTATATGGACGCTTCGCAACTGTGATCTACAGTTGTCATTTAAACAATAAATATTAAATAAATTTTGCTGGCAGGAGCAAAAAGTAACAAGTTCTAGACAAAACTTTTAGGTAGCAGGGAAACGCTATCGTGTTGCTTTATATAATTATTCGGGTTGTTGTTAATTGTTTGAGAAATTGCATTGTTATTGCACTATTACTCTCAAAAACCCTTTAGAGGATGCAAGACTTAAACATTTCAGACATACATCTCATACAATTATTATTAGGGCCAAATTGCGCGAGCGTTTTCAATATAGGTGTGCAGTTGAATTTACCAAAATAAAGATATAGATAGGCTTGCGAGAGTTTTTGATGGCACTTTAGAAACACTTAACGCCCTGTGCTGTGCCAAAATTTTTCATACCGACCAAGTTCCATTGCTTCGTAATCTCGTCAAAATGGGTGTTTTGAATCCTGTAACTTAGAACTATTGAGACACTCCATTTTAGCTTGTTTTCAAAGTCATGCGAGATTGGAAATTGTGTTGATTACAAAGTTACGATTAATCCACAACTAGAAATTATACAGTTGCCTAGTATAGAAGAGTTTCTCGCTAAACTCGAGTGTGGGCTCGTAAGCTCTCCTGGTTGGAGGTTACGCGTGGGATAAACTATCTCATATCATATATCTCTTCGCAGTGCTCGTTCTTACGAGTCGTAAACAAAATATCCTAGTAGTAGTCCGAGTCAAAGTTAGCTCCTCGGAAAGTTCGGATATCTATCACACTGGAAGAGTGCCTTTCGTCGATCGCAGCATGGTGAATTTGGTTGACTGTTGATTGATCTGGGGATCGCCATGTACCTTTATGAATTTTGAGATGCGGGAAGAGTGTACTACTTACAACAAGATTTAACAACGCAGCAAAATCGATTAGCCTTAGTCCGTTTTCGGACTTTGTCCTTTTTACGTTTGCTTGGATCGTCAACTTTGAAATGATTATCGTTATCTGAGGCTTTTGGTTGTTTCGGAACCATATGTTTTTTCCGTGGTTGGGTAGTTAACCCCACGCACAACCCCCAACCTGGAGGGCTAGGTCCTTTTGGTATCCCTTCGGACATAAAGGGCTCGTATATCTAGTGTGAGTACCCTGCTGCAGGGGTGTGAGAGCTGTCGTTGGCTTACCATCAGCTCATCCGCAACCATCTCTACTTCAATACCCTGTCCTAGCATTGAAAGACCCCGAAAGACCTTTAAGCAAAATATGTTAGAGTAGCTCCTTTAAGGGTTTCTACTTTTTTGACTGCTGAAGTCCACCGTTGATTCTGTCTTTCGAATTGATCCGCAGGGACATTTGGATGAATTCTGGTAGACCACTGTGATTCGGACAGGACAGTCATTATTCGCAGAGCATTATAGTGTTGATTACAATTCTTTTCTTCCGCATTCCTTTGTCAACACTCGCACTTACTAGTTTAATAGGCGCTCCGGACGAAGCATCCCAGTGCCAGTGGTTACCGCGTGAAGGTATAACAAGCACAATTGAATTGTACTATAAAGTTGCAACATCTGGGCGCCGCCACCAGTCAGAGTCTTCCCAAATAGTACAAGCTCATTTTTTTATGTATTTTATTCAGATACAATTATAACAAGTGCCCAAAGTGCCCTCTTTCGTTTTGAATGCATGCCAGGACACGTTTTTGGATTTCATTGTGGATGTTTGGTCTCGATACATCTTGTCTTCCTTGCAGTGATCTTTCGGAAATACGTTGTTCTTTCTAATCCAGTTAAGGTTGTTATTTCAGATGAGCAAACAATTTCGTTCATTCGTCCCCATACAAAAAAATCTAGTACAGTGAGATCAGGAGATCGTGCAGGCCACTGAACTGGTCCATTTCTGCCTATCCATCTACCACCGGATTTTCATCCATTCAATCCTTAATTCACGACCATAGTGGACGGGAGCACCATCTTGTTGGAAACATGATGAAACTCGCTGACGCATTGGAACATCTTTCAATAAGTCTGGTAGACTACTTTGAAAAAACTCCAGATAATTAGTAGAATTAACCACCGCGACGGTAACGTGGTAATTAATTTCCAATTACACCTGACCACACATGAACATAAAATCTGCGCTGAAACGGTCTTCGCCGTCTTTAATGTGGATTGAATGAAGGCCAAGTATGGAGGTTATGGAAATTCGTGATACCATATCTTGTGAACTGGGATTCGTCTGCCAAAAGAATTCTGTTTATAAAGTGTAAGTCATTCAAGCTTCTCTCTAGCAACCAGTTACAAAAAACTCGAATCTCATCTCAATATCATTCGGAAGTAGTTAATGCACAGGTTTATGGTGATGTGGATGCATATTTTCGCCATCCAGTATTCTGGAGACCCTTTGGTTGGAAACATTAAACTGTAGAACCAAGCGCCTTATGCTAATGGAAGGAACGATTTCAATAGCTGCCAGTATTCTATCACCGACCGAAACTCTTCCTTTGGTTGCAGCTCCTGCGTTTCTAGAAGCCTCCGAAAGTTTCTTCCAAAAATATTTTCAGAAGGAAATCGTCTTTTGGGATAAAGTTCCTGGTATCTTCGTTGTGTCCTTCTAGAATTTCCATTGCAAAACCCATACACGAATAAAATGTCTCCTTCTCAAATGAAAGCATTTCCAAAAGACTCTCTGATCAAACTGCAATAGTGAAAATCGTTCTTTGCGTTTCTTATGCCACCAGCATATATCATGAGCATGTTGTTTTCATTTACATCAACATTTATCAATCTTTTTGTTTGGCTGCAGTTACCTGCCTGTATTCTTCGTTGAACCGTAGGTATTGTGTTGGGGCCGAATGAAACCGAGAACATTAGATGCTGCGGTTCGGATGGCTTCTTGGCATTGCTCACTGGAGTTCAATGGTTAATACTGGTGACATAGGAGTCAAGGATAGTTTGAGAGAAACTTGATTAAAACAGACATTGACTATTTCTTGCGGTTGTAGTTTTCCGACGTCATATCGTTTCACAGCGTTAGGTCTTCCGAGTCGTGAAAAGGATATCCTAATTCGTACCTTGCCTACAACAAGGTAGTAATCCGAGTCAAAGTTGGCCCCTCGGATAGTTCGGACATCAATAGTATTGAAAGAGTGTTTTGCATGTTGTCGTAACATTTTGGGGAGCCTTTATAAATTTAGAGATGCGTAAAGCGTGTAATACTAACAACAATATTTGGCCCTGCAACAAAATTTGATTAACCTGAACTGTCCATTTCATCACACTTCTTGAATGACGATTATATCTGATTTGCAGCAGTTTAGCGCCTTAGCTAAATCTCTAGTTGCTAGTTCTGCGGCCCGTTAAGAGATCTTACTTTCTCTCGACGATCGTTCACCTTGCCGTGGTGGGAGGGCTTAAGTAGTTGAATCTGAGAACTAACGAGCTATACCGGCGGTCTCAACTTGGGTTTACGTCTAGAGTTGATTCCAGCAGGGTCACCCATGCCGGAAAGGTCGAAAGGGAGAAACAGCGAAACTAAGAGACGATCCAACCCCCACTACCCTCTACCCACTACCCTTTGCCCCCTACCCCTCCACTCACCCTCTCCTCTATTCCCCTCTACCCAACCCCAATCCTTTCCTTTCCCATGGGCCGGCATCAAGGTGTCAACCGTACCGTGCCGATGATCTACTAGGCTGAGGGCCCATTTTAAATAGCTCAGTCACTAACAGTGTACTCTGGTTTTGCGGCGAATTTCAGTTTCATTTCAGTCATATCCATGCATGCGGGATTGCGGGGCTCTGTGTGGACGTATCCTATTATTTCCCTAGCTACTCCTGGGATCCAAAATAGATAATTTGAATACCAAACCCTATGATGGAGAAGCAAGCAACTGCCTCTCTGTCTCTCAGCCACTGGCTGACCTACCAAGCCTTGCGGGACGGATAGACCGATCTGCAATGGTAACATCCGACAGCGACATAGAATCCGTCGGATATCAAAGCTCTGTCCTGACAGTGGAATCGTACGGGAGCTGTGAAGCTCTCGGAGATGAGACAGAAAAGACCCTAGTGCTTGACAAGCTTAACATCAAGCGGAGACGCCTAACCACGTCTCAAAAAAAGCACTTGAGAAGACTGCTAGCGGAAAAACTGCCATATGACGCAGCGTTAGAGACAGTACTCTCAAGTCCGTCGAAAGACACCTCAGACCCTTCCAACAAAAGAAGAAGGTCCGGACACGAAGTTCCTGAACCGAGCAAAAAAGCGACAACCAACGCTCCCTTGTTCAATGAGGTTGCAGGAATGATTGTGGTTGGGATAATCGCCGAGGATTACCCAAATAGCCATCTGGAAAATGTGCAAATCACAGCAGTGGAAAATGCCATCCTTACTGAGCTGCATAAGATCACTGAGGAGGGTCCACAGATAAGATTTCTGCTGCTCGCACAAACCAGGATGGCTCACAATGAAATGCGCAGATGCGATTAGTAGAGACTGGTTGACAAAAACAGTCAAGCTAATTTCGCCATTTGAAAATGCCAAGCTGCAAATGGTGGAGGGTGAAGACCTTCCGAAACCATGTGTGGCAACTGCATACTTCCCTGGTCCAAACAACACACCAGAAGATGCTCTGAAACGGCTACCAAGTGCTACCAACCAATGAGTGGAAAGTCCTTCGGAAAGTAGCTAATGGATGAAAGATCGGTATCCCTACTGGAAGATCTGAACTGCCAACCGTTCTTTAATTTCAATAGGGTTCAATTCCGTACCAAAGGCCGGAATCCGCCTCTGAGGCTAAAAACGATGATAAGTCGGTAATACCACCTCCGTCCCACACCCAATCCTCCACCTCCAACCCCTCTCTCACTCCCAATCCTACAAAACCTGTTCAGAAGACCGCAAGGCCAACTCCTGGACAGGCAAAATCATTCCTCCATCCCAACAAATTAAGCAATCCCGGCGCGTCAAAATCCACCCACCACCAAGACACGTCTCAAAGTCGTAGAACCCCAAGACCGGCATCGACGATGGCGAGAAGTTTTATGAGGTCTCCCCAAGCCCGGAAAAGGTGAGAACAAAGGGAGCTCCTACTCTAGAGCTCCCATCCGAAAGAATTAGCATGGAGGTTGTCCAAATCAATCTCCAACACGCCAAGGCTACTTCGGCGGTCTTAACTCACTCGCTGAGTAAAACGAAGCTTGACATTGCCCTCGTGCAGGAACCATGGATCAGCACGAGTGGTAAAATCCTCGGTCTAACTACACCTACAGGTAAAATATTATATTCAACCTCAGCCAGTAGACCTAGAACTTGTATTATTTTTAATAATAACCTGCCCTTCTTCCCACTGACAGCTTTTGTATCCGCTGATTTCTGATTTGACAGCAACAATAGTGAGGATCGGTCACTCCAAGGAGATCATTGTTGCCTCAGCATATTTCCCTGGAGACATTACACCTTGCCCACCTCCACAGGTAGTAAAACTTTATGAGCAGCACAGAAAAACAAATTGGAAATTATTCTGGGATGCGACGCAAATGCTCACCACACCCTGTGGGGAAGTAAGGATATAAACAAAAGAGGTGAGTCCCTTATTGATTATATTATTAATTAATATTAACCCACCTTTGTCACCAAAACTAGAAGAGAGGTTCTAGACATTACATTGTCTTCATCTCTCTCTAAAAACCTTGTCTATGACTGGAGGGTGTCCTCCGAACCATCCTGCTCTGATCATAGACACATACGCTTTAAACTAGACACAAACATAATATCTTGTCTAACATATCGTCAAAAGAGAAAAACAGATTGGGTCTCGTATAAAACAGATCTGGAAAACTCTCTAAAAGACAAAATCCCAAACATTAATAGCAAAGCTAAATTAGATTTCTTTGCGGACTACGCAAAAAACTCTATCATAACTGCCTTTGAGGACAACTGCCCTCTGAAAACAAGATCAACTAAAAGGCAAAGCCCTTGGTGGAACAACAACCTTAAGAAATTGAGATCGAAAGTAAGGAAACTTTTCAACAAAGCAAAACGCAATGCTGACTGGCAAACCTACTCTACTGCTCTCACCGAATACAATAACGAAATAAAAAAAGCCAAAAAGGCCTCTTTTAAACATTTTGTTGAAAGTATCTCTGATGTCCCCTCTAGTTGCAGACTCCACAAAGTTCTCGCGTCCGAAAAGCCGGCAAACCTAGGTACCCTTACCAAGGAAAACGGCTCTCAGACTAAGAACAAAATAGAAACTCTGCAACTCCTAATAGACACCCACTTTTCACAATCTATTATTATAGACCCAGCAATAAACCTATCATCCCAAAGAGAACAGCATATGTTTCCATCTAGGGAAGACTGGACAACGGCCCGACAAATCTGCAACACCAATGTCATCAAATGGGCTATCTCCTCATTGAAACCATTCAAGGCCCCTGGGGAAGACGGCATCTTTCTGGCCCTACTGCAGAACGGGGTTGCCATAATTGCTCCCATTTTATCAAAACTGTTCACTTGCAGCCTTGCTTTTGGTCACATACCAGAAAGCTGGAGAAGAGTAACAGTTATCTACTTGCCAAAAGCGGGAAGGAATCTGGATCCAAGCCCTAAATCCTTTCGGCCAATCAGTCTAATGTCATTCATCCTTAAATGTATGGAGAAGGTCATTGATAGACACATACGGGATAAGCAATTAGCTACCCACCCACTATCCACATCACAATACGCATATCAACCAGGGAAATCAACGGAAACCGCGTTGAATGACCTAGTTACTAGGATCGAACTCTCTATCGATAAAAAGGAAATTTGCGGAGTGGCATTTCTCGACATAGAAGGAGCCTTCAACAACACTTCCTTTGTGTCTACAGACCGTGCTCTAAGGCACCACAACGTTCCACAAGTGATTCGCAACTGGATAATGTCCATGCTAAACAGCAGAATTATTCACAGCAATATCGAAGAAGTGGAAATTTCAGCACTAACAACAAGAGGCTGCCCACAAGGTGGAGTCCTCTCACCACTCATCTGGTCAATAGTTGTAGACAGCCTACTAAGATTACTTGCAACACAGGGCATCTATGCAGTGGGCTTTGCAGATGATATAGCAATTGTCATACAAGGCTCATCAGAAACACTAATATCAAGAAGACTTCAGACAGCTCTGAACACAGTAGAAAGCTGGTGCTCAGATGAAGGCCTGTCTGTCAACCCACGTAAGACAGTTATTGTCCCATTTACAAAAAGAAGAAAACTAAATCTTCTAATACCCCCCAGTCTCTATGGGGAAACAATACCATTCTCCAAGGAATCAAAATACCTTGGGATCATCCTAGACAGCAAAATGTCATGGAACCCTCAACTAGAACGCATTTCCAGCAGAGCAACCAAGTCTCTATGGACTTGTCGAAGCATATGCGGGAAAAACTGGGGTCTAAAACCTAAAATGGTGTACGACCTATATACGCTGGTAGTAAGATCAACAATAACGTACGCAGCTATTGTATGGTGCACAAAAACGAAAGAAGTAACGGCAATCCAAAAACTAGAAAAGATGCAAAGATTGGCAACAACATGCATCACGGGATGCATGCGTACAACACCAACATACGCTCTAAACGTCATTATAGGACTACCTCCAATCCACCTTTTCATAAAAATGGAAGCAAGACTGGCGACACACCGTCTTTTCCATCAAGGACACATAAAATCATATCCATACCCGAAAGGACATCTAACGATAATGGAAAGTTTAGAAAAACTTAATACCTTTAGTATGTGCTTGGATGCTACTATTCCCATGTACAACTTCAAACTCAACTTCTCCATTGTCATCCCCCCTAGGGAAGACTGGGAGAACACAAAACCTCATCCTTCAAGGCAAGATATGGTCTGGTAATGGGACGGCTCAAAAATGGAAACTGGTACAGGTTCCGGCATTTTCAGCGACTGTCCCAGAACGAACTTCTCAGTAAGTATGGGCAGTCACTCGTCCATTTTCCAAGCCGAAGTCTTTGCCATTAATGAATGT
This sequence comes from Melanostoma mellinum, assembly GCA_914767635.1. Classification (NCBI taxonomy): domain Eukaryota; kingdom Metazoa; phylum Arthropoda; class Insecta; order Diptera; family Syrphidae; genus Melanostoma; species Melanostoma mellinum. Next base: position 117,254,352 of record OU612058.1, on the reverse strand, counting down.
TCGAGAATAATATGTTCATCGAACACGAAAAATAAAACAATATTCATTTTTTCAGACAGCCAAGCTGCACTAAAGGCGTTAAGCTCACCTGTCATAAGATCCAAACTAGTCCAAGAGACAGTCATGTCGCTCTCTGAACTAGCAAGGAAAAACACTGTAATCCTCCACTGGATCCCAGCACACAAGGGCTATGATGGTAACGAGAAGGCAGACATCTTAGCTAAAGACGGCGCATCTAAACCGTTCGTCGGTCCTGAACCCTTCTGCGGTGTAAATAAAAGCACCTTCAAACATACTGCCAAGAACATCCTACTGGAAGAATCAAATAAAGCTTGGAGTAACTCATCTGATCAAATCTGTTCAAAATACTTTTTGCCAGAATATACCGAAAAAACATCAAAATTCCTACTGAACCTCAATAGGAAAACCCTAAAAATTTGCACTGGACTACTAACCGGTCACTGTTCCTTAAACAAACATCTTCACCAAATGAGGCTGGTAGCGGATCTCATCTGTAGACTATGCCTTGAAAATGAAGAAACATCTCTGCACATTATTACAGAATGTCCAGCACTTTTCCGCCTTAGAAAGCAAATACTTGACTATGAGATCATCCCCTTAGATAAACTCAAACTCATTCACCCACAGATTGCTAACTTCTGGTTCAATTCAGGAGCAGGAGAACTGCTCTGAAACCTCACATGGGCTGGCACAATAGGTTTCATTCAGACACCGCAGTGCCCGGAGCTTAGCAAGCTCTACCCGTCCCCCAAATCTAATCTACTTTTCACGTCCAGGTGCAGAAGTATTTCCTCTTTTTTCATTTGCTAGGGTCATCGACGGGGAAACCATTATTTTATCCGAGGCTTTTAGTTGCTTCGGACTTGGTTAGGTAATTTACCCCACGTACAACCCCAAACCAAGAGGGCAAGTTCTTTTTGGAGCACCTTGTATATAATGGGTGGGATAATCCGCTGTCAGTATTCTGCTGCAGGTGTTTGAGAGCTACCGTGGCTCATGTCACCAGCTATATTTCAACACACTGTCCCTGATGGGAATGGAACATCAACTTTCAAATGTCATCTTTAAAAGCCGTTCTTATTGTGATCATACATCACATACCAAATGGAACAAAAGTTCATTCTGTCATCAACCCTATAAAAATAAGCACGTGCATCTTACATTTATTTAGTTTGATCCCTTCTTAACCTTATCTTTGAACTACTTACATTAATAATCCATTCTTATTGTACTACGAAGCATTAACAAATCATTCAATTATATTAAATACTAGGTGTGCCAGCGACTTCGTCCGCAAGAATTGGCATAACTTTTTTATTTATCAACCGATTGACATGAAATAGAAACTAAATGTTAAGTGAAGCTTACCACAATATATTACAGAAAACCCCATCTAGATAGGATAAGCCTATTCTGAGATTAGCGTGCACAAACAAACAAACTGTTACGTTTTTATTATATGTATAGATAGATATAGAAGAAGATAGATAGATATAGATAACATTATGGCGACGAGATAATTCAAGTAACCTCTCAACAATAAAGAAATTAAAGAATTTTTAGAATCTTTTTCTCCGGCTTTCGACAGTCAGAAACTTTTTTTAAAAAATGAATGAAAATGTTAACTGACCAAAGAGTTGGGTGGAGTCACAATTAGTAACAAAGGAACAAAGGAGGAGTCTCAGATAGCATATTTTCTTTCGTGGATCAAAGCTGAGCTCTTTAAGCTTGTACAAAAGCTATATGGATCTAACAATCTGAAAGACAGGAATTGTACAGAATTAACTGCAAAATTGACGGAACACTTTGATTCCAAGACACATGTGTAAGCAGCACGATTTGCATTTTTTCGATCCAAGTTGAAAAGCAATCAAAGTTATGATGACTGGATAGATTAGAAGAAATTAAGTTTCTACTTTGTTTCAATCGACCTATGGGGTCAAACAAGGTTGCTTACTAAGCCCGCTTTTGTTTTCACTTTTTTGGAAGACATTTTATCCACACTGCCTGGAAGTATTCCCTTTGCTGGTGTAAGCCGACGATATCGTCATCCTTGCGGGAACTCCACATATGATGCAAATGATGATCAACTGACTCCAGACTTACTGTCGCCTTTGAAACGTCAAGGGCAGTACCGCTAAATCCAAAACAATGATGTTTCCAAATGGAGCAAGCAGATACGCCAAAGAGAAGAAATTGACGAGTACAAGTACCTTAGAATTTTAATTACACCCAAGCTGTCTTTCAAAAAGCATCTCCAAGGAAAATTGCCATATATACATATATTTTCGCTCAAATTGCATCTTAGCTATATCAAAAAAGTTATGTCTCCTGAAAATCCTCGGTTTGTCAACATTATTGCGAGAAAACTACTCCAACAAAATTCACAGTTTTTTACAGAATTGTCGTTGAGAGAAGACCGGAAACTTGGGAAGAAAAATTTCGAGAATTGTTAACAAAGATTGAGCAATCAAGTTTCTCAAACTTTTTGGACCTGGCCCTCTTGGCGTTAATAACTACTTTGACGGTGGATACACTTAAACTACCGACCCTATGATGCAGAAGAAATTCAGGAGTGCTCTCTTTTCAATCTTAGAAAGACGGAAAACGTAATTCACTTAGGAACTAGCCCTATCCTTGCGTGAATTCGTCGAGCGCACTGGGGAAAAAGCCTACTTACTCTTATCAAAGGTATGGAAGTCCTAAACGGACAGAACTGTAATGTATTGTATAACCTTGTAAGAACTGCAATGAGTTATCAAAACGAAATTATTAACGAAGCCTTTAAAACTAAGGTAATCACCCCTATCACGAAATCCATTCGGAGAAATCTCCGAATGAAAAATCACGATACGAGTCCCGAAAAAAAGCTATCATAAGATCCGAACAAATTCTAAAAAAGCATTGCCTAAAGCTAGTCATAAACGACGAACAATCTCGCCGAGCATGCTCGTTTGCATTATCCCATAGACGGCGAACACATTTGCCGAACATTCATTTCATGTTGTTTCCCCCACAGCGTAAACGTGTGTATTCTTCTATCAAATTGTTGCCTTTTTACTTTATGCGCGATATGCACACGACGACGTCCACAGCAGAAATGAGGTTTGCTTCATAGTAAAAAACCGGTTTGCTCGCGAGCATGGTCTACATGGCAAACAACGAAGCCAACGAACATGACAAAATCGAAAATTTTCGCCAACAGCGAGCGGCTCGCCAACTGCTCGCCAACCAACCCCTAGACGATGAAAATACGGCGAGCACGAGCATGCTCGGCGAGCATGCTCGTCGTTTAGGACTAGCTTAATTGAAAAAATAGTGTCCATTTTCGAAGTCAGCTGTCCTATGTCAAAATAAATACTCGAAGCAATAAAAACAAAAATCCCCAAACTTAAAAAAAAAATCCCTTAACATTTCCTGAAAACACATTTTTTACCGATTTTTATTTTCTAGTAAAAATTCATTTATTTGCACTTTTTGTGATTGAAACAAGTTATAATAGATCTGTATCATTGATCAAATCTTAAATATTATATGAAATAAACAATTTTACTGTCGAATATAATCAAATATTTTCTTCATCAAGCTATAAATTCCCAAAAGAGGATTTTGGTTAGGTGGTCCATGAGTACTTTCCAATCTGTCAAATAGAATTTCATTCGCTTAACGAACATAAAATAATTTGTGAAATCCAAAAATTCAAAGTGTTATTTTGAGAGGTAACAGATAAAAAAGTAATTTAACAATCATACGACTGCTATTTAAACACTCCAAATCTATCAATTTCGCTTGAATTTGGAAACGGGCGTAACAAAGAAAGTCATTTGAAAAAAATGTAATTTCTTTTGTAAATAATTTTATTCATTGATATGTGTTTATAAAACCGATGTTCTTAGAGGGTGAAAACAACAAACAAACAACAATGAAATGTTATCCTGTAATCCAGATTCCACACATAGCTAAAGGATACGCTAAATGTCCAAAAGTTGATGACCTCTGGGAGAAAATAAAAACAGAGTTGAATCTACTTGGACCTCAATCAAAAGACGCAGGAACTTAAAGAAAAGTTGGTTGGTAAACTGGAGTTATTTGAACTTTCCATGTTGTTTTTTCTTAAATAGAATTATATTTTGTAAATTTGTTTTATACAAATGTGTTTTTTTATATTTTAACAAATGGATTTTACCTATCGCTCTACGCTCTACGACAGAAGAAACTTGTCGTAGAAAAGGACGTCATATTTCCGTTTCATTCGGAATTAGTGATACCAAATCTACGAATTTCGAAATTCGTTCCACTCCGAATGGATTATGTGATAGTAATATCGGGAAACTTAGACTTTTTTCGATTACGATGGAATCTGTGATAGGGCTGAATATCAAATTTACAAAAATTTATAAGATCATGAATTTACTTAAAATGGTAACAGATTATTTTGTAAAGATTATACTCTTTTCTTGAGCTGACGGCAAAAGCCAATGCTTTTTATTGTGAAAACTTGTAAAACAAATCAACATTCAAGTTATATAAAAACACACTCCACTACTACCACTACTTCCCATAAGCTTTGGCAAAAATAGGTTGCACATAATGTCTTAGACAAACAACTTTAAATAATTAAGCGTAAACGGAAAAACAAAATCCATTATTAAAAAAGACATATTAATCAACAAAATTATAAGCCCTATGAAAAAAAAAAGTTAAGTACCAAAGTTGTAGGTATTAAAATATTTAAAATTTACTGAGAAAGATTTAAGCGTTATTTTTGAGCATGTTGCTGCACTTGAAGAGGAGAATAAACATTTAAAAGAAGAGATAGAGAACCTCAAAAGCAGTGAAGCATTGTTGGAAAAAAGAGTCGAAGAAGCTGAAAAGTACTCTAAGAGACTGAATGTCATCGTTCGAGGATTAAATGCAAAAAGTGCAGACGATGCCAAACAGGAGTTTCAGCAATTATGCAACACTACCCTACAAGTATCTGCAACCATGAACAACGTTAATAAAAATTGGTCCTGTTAATCGAAGCAATTCATCATACGTTTTTAACTTTTCTTTCCGAAAGAAATTACATTTTTTCAAATAACTGTCTTCGTTATGCCCGTTTCCAAATTTAAGCGAAATTGACAGATTTGGACTGTTTAAAAAGTAGTCGTAAGATTGTTAGATTACTTTTTATCTGTTACCACTCAAAACAACACTTAAATTTTATCTGTAAACAAACTTGGATTTCACAATTTATGGTTGGATTTCACATTTATGTTTTGTTAAGCGAATGAATTTGTATTTCACAGATTAGAAAGTGCTTCTTCTTGATGAAGAAAATATTTGATTATATTCGACAATAAAATTGTTTATTTCATAAAATATTTAAGATTTGATCAATCAAACAAATCTAATATAACTTATTCTAAGCACAAAAAGTGCAAATTAATCAATTTTTACTAGAAAATAAAAATCGGTAAAAAAATGTATTTGGGAAAAGTTAAGGAATTTTTTTTTAATTTTAGGGATTTTTGTTTCTATTGCTTCGAGTATTTATTTTGACATAGGACAGCTGGCTTCGAAAATGGACACTATTTTTTCAATCAGCAATGCTTTTTTAGAATTCCTTCGGAATTTGTGATTGCTTTTTGTCGGGATTCGAATCGTGATTTTTCATTCGGAGATTTCTCCGAATGGATTTCGTGATAGGGGTGAATATCTTCGGGAGGGCAAGCTTTTGGGAGGGCTGTGTTTTTGGCTACAGAAAAGACATCGAATCCCTTTATAAACTTAAGTTTTCAAAACTTGATGCCATTATAATTCTGCAGGAACATTTCGCTGGAAATTTTTTGAGCTTTATACCACTGTATTTAAACTGTAGTCATTGAAACAGAGATTTCGTAGCACTAAAAAATTTTTTCTCAACACCCAACTTGCAAAACTTTATTCTTGGTGGCGACTTTAACGTAAGAACTGGCACAAAGGGCACCATAGAATGCAACTGAATTTCTCCAGCTTCTGTGGAAGAAGTGCGATGCTCTAAGGATTCTATGTGTGATAGCAACTGCAACACCTTCATTGAATTTCTTGAAGATATTGGTGCATTTATTCTTAATGGAAGAGGATTTAACGACAAAACAGGCGAATTTACGTTCGTTAGCACTAGGAGATCATCGGTTATTGATTACTGCTGTCTTTCATCGCTGCGTCACATATGGTAGATGATTTTTTTGTTGGTTGCGAAACCTTCTCTGACCACATGCCTATGATCTGCTCTATAAAATCTCCTGGTTCGAATATGCCTAAAAATGATATGCGTGCACTACCGCGAATAAAATGGTCAGATAATAGATGTATTTCCTACAAGACACGTCTTGAGTTTTTTTTTTTAATAAAAAGAGGAGGCTTACATGCTAATCTGGAGAACTCAGACCTAATATCCGGTCCATTGTACTACCAGAGTAGCAGCCTTCCCTTTTTTTTTTGTGTTGCAGTAGTTGGCAAATAAGTTGTTAGTAATTTCACATATATAACCTCAAGGGCGGCGTCCATATGAAACTGGGAGGCTGAAAGAAAAGTAGATGCCCAGAGCGGGATTCGAACCCACGCGTCCGGCCTATCTACTAAACACTCTACCACTGCACCACGGCCGCACGTCTTGAGTTACTCGTACCTTCAAATATAGTTAATACTCATAGTATTGAAGAACGCTGTATTGGCATCAGAAACTGCATTAATGAAGCAAACGGCGTTCCTGCTACACAAAAAAATCAGGTTCGAGCCCAAGAAACCTTGGTTCGACCTAGCTTGTTATTTGGCCAGGAAAACAGCGTTTAAACACCTCAAAGCTTTTAGAAAACTCAACCTTGATACGTGTAGAAATAATTACAACGCTGCAAATAAGAAATTCCGGAATTTATGTAAAATGAAAAAGGAATGGTATTTTCAAAATCTTGCAAACAGTTTAAAAAATGTAAACACAGCCAGAGAGTGGTGGAAGATTGCCAGAGAAATACGCGGAGTCACTTTTAATACGCCAGCTCAATTATCAGCTCAGCGGCTGATTCAAAATTTATTTCCAAAATCTGCTGTCCTCATCGCCAAACTATAGTTCCATCAGTTCCTGTTCACCTCTAGTCCTTACGCCACAGTTAGACCGCATCATTGAGCTTAGTGAAGTTTATTCTTCAATATCGTCTTCGAAGGATCATAAGGCCCCGGATATGGATGGAATGCCATTTGAATTCTATAAGAATGCAAGCCCGTCTCTTGTCATAGCAATTCATAAGCTATTCATTGAATGGTATCTATTATCAAAGCACTTTATTTGGATACTTCGGCTGCTGTCTGGGATTGGAAAGTTTTGTCCGATTTCTTTGCTACTAAAAAAGGAGTCAAACAAGGATGCGTTCTGAGTGCTCTGCTCTTTGTTCTTTATTTGAATGACCTGCATGATAATCTTCCACTGGGTTTATCTATAGATAATACTGGTATCAACGCCCTCCTATATGCTGACGACATTGTACTCCTATCAGACAGTTCTTCGAAGTTACAAGAGCTCATTGACAGCTTTACAGTATATTGTAACAAATGGAACCTTTCAGTCAATCTTGGCTAGTCCGAAATAATTATTTTTCGAAACGGAGGACGCAGAGCTGCTTGCGAGAAATGGTTTTATAATGACACAGAAGATACGGTATCCAACCAATATAAATATCTTGGTGTTGTGTTCAACTACAACATGTCTTGGAACGGACATTTAAATAACAGGCTCGCATCATCCAAAAACTCCATAAACGATACTTGGTCCAAGCTGCTCAGAAATATATCAGTTCAACACTCAGCAAAATTTAAAATTCACGATGCTGCTACGCGATCAATTATGTTGCACTGCGCTCAAGTGTTGGGATATAACGAACATATACAAGTCGAAAAGTTACAAAGATTTTTTATTAAAAGATGTTTTTTCCTACCAGATACAACGCCCAACTATGCCTTACATATCGAGACTGAACTTCCTAAAGCGTTCCTAACAACCCTGGAGTTACATTTTTCTTTTATACGGAAAACACTGAATCATTCCAACGGTAGGTTATCCAGAATACTGTCGGAAGCAGTTAATAGAAAGAAAATCTTCTGGGCTAAGGTTAGATCTTTTCCACGAAACGTCAATTGACTTTGAGTTCACCATAAATGTAAATGAGTGGAAAGGATTGCATAACATACTTTTGTCGAAACTTAAACTTAAGGAAAGCCATTCGAATGAATTTGTCAGCAATGTGAAGCAATCCCAATTTCACGATGACTACGGTAATTTGCTCTACACCGAAGTTCCAAACTACTTGAATGACGCCAACCCTCGTGATATGATCTGCCTTATATTAAAAACTCGCTGTGGACTCCTCAATCTGAATGGAAGAGCTTTCCAAAGTAACACCAATGGTTTATGCACACTTTGCAACTTGAATGCTTCTGAAAATACTTTTCACTTCGTTGGAGTATGCCCGATCTTTAAAAGCTATAGAAGAACATTTATTGGTAATGACGTACTCTCCCGAACACAATTTTTCAATGTTTTGAATGGCAGCTGCTACTCTAATCTCTATAAGTTTTTGAAGTCTTCACTAATAATCGAAATCTGATTCTAAATGAATTTTTTTAATTTATATTACTCACTAAGGTAAATTCTTTATTGTTACTTTTTAACCTGACAGGCAACTTTATGTTATTGTCATAATTAATTTTATACCAACATATACAATGTTTTTGTTATACCTTTTTTATGGAAATAAAATTATATCTATCTATCTCTCTATCTATTTACTGATTTTAAGAAAAACGAGAAAAAATTTATCGATCATTTGTTTAATCTGATATAAATACCTTCTCCTTCATGTAATTGTGTAACATATTTCTAAAAGAACTCTTATATTTGTTGGTGGAAAATGTATTTTCCTTCGGCTTTTTTTGGTCACTTTAAGTTTAGCAAAGAAATAAGATGGATCTTTCGCTTTTTCCCGACGTTTCGGCAAGGGTTGTTGCTTTCTTCAGGGGTAATTATAAACGAGATTTTTAAAACATGTTAAATAAACAAAGTTTGACAAAAATATTTCCGAAGCTGGAATTGCACTTCTCTTTATGAAGATTAGTCTTGATTATATGTGTATGTGATTTGTTCGATTTTGTTGTTAATTGTTTGCAGCTAACGTATATCTGCCCTCAAAAATCATAAAGATACATGGAAATTCCCAGATCACTCAACCGTCTACTACATTGACCATGTTGCGGTGGACACAAAGATTTGAGGGTTATGGATCTCCGAACTTACCGAGGGGCCAACTTCAACTCCAACCACTACCTTGTTGTAGCCAAGCTTCTAATGAGGATATCCTGTTCATTTGTGAAACGATATGACGTCGGAAATCTACAATCCCAAGAGTTAGAAAATGTCATTTCCAAACAAATGTTTATCCAACTATAACTTGAATCCTATGCCAATAGCATTTAACATTGAAGACGAATATTTTTAACTCTTTATTTCTAAAACGGATTTAAATTGTTATTTTAAGTATTTCGTACCTCACAATTTTTTTACAATTTAAAAAACTAGGAAAAATTTTTTCATTCGGTTTTCTGTGTTTGACTCAAAACCCATAAGAGCATTGATTATTGAAAGAAAAAGTGACTCTTAATAGTGCAAAATTTAAAAAAAATGTATTTAAAGGAAAAAAAATTGATTTTTTTGTCAAAAATTTGACTTTTAAACCTTATTGCTCAAAAACCATTCACTTAATTAACTTGAAATATTAAATATTAGCTGTGATAAAACACATTGGTATGTGGTAGTTAGTAGCTTAGTTGGTTATAAATAATTTCTTTGAAAAATTAGGTCAATTTTTATTAAATTGCCCCTCTTTTCCAAACAATTTTTTCCTAAGAATATAACCAAAATTCACACCCCAGACTCCAAAGTATGTAACACTAATTACGGGACATCCTGTATTAATTAGATTCGAAAGTTTTAATGAAAGGTAAAAAGATCATATCAGGTCGCCATTCCTCGAATTTATTTAATCCTGAAATTAAAACTCAATAGAAAAACCACGGTTACAGTTTATAAAATACTGATTCCAATTCTTATTCAATTTTTTTCATCTTTTGGTTTGTGTGCATCGTATAATGAAACTATTACTCTTTTCCTCCCATGTCCTCGCCGTATATGTTCGAAATGATATTTCTACCACAATACGGCCTCTGTTCTAACACGAACTTCAATTTCATGTGGTTAAAATTCACCGTCCGTAAGCAAATCATAAATTATTGTTTTATCTATAGAAGCCCCAATTTAGATAGCAATTCGACCTCTAACGAGTTTCATGCGCTATCTGACTCCATGATAAGAATTGTTTCCCTTTATCCTCACACTGAAATCGCAATTGCGGGCGATTTCAATGTACACAATTCTGGTTGGCTTCGTCATTCTGGTCAGACAAAACCCGAAGGAAAATGTGTTGAGATCTTCGCTGAGTTTAACGAATTAACTCAACTTGTTGATGAGCCCACTCGGGTTCCAGATATTGAAGGCCATGCGGCCAACACCCTTGACTTATTTCTCACTTCTTATCCCGAAAAATACAGGGTTGTAGTATCATCTCCTCTAGGCAAATCGGACCATTGTGTCATATCGGTAGATTTTTCGATTTCCGTCACGGTTATAAAATATAAAGTCCCAAAAAGAACTGTGTGGCAATACGAGAAATCCAATTGGGGCGGCCTCAATAATTTTTTTCGAAATTTTAATTGGTCATTGTGCATTCTCGACGGAAACGTTGATGCATCAGCTTATATGATATCTAACGTAATTCTCAACGGCATGAGAAATTATGTTCCTCACAGAGCAAAAAGTATCTTCCCCAAAGAGAATTCGTGGTTTGATTCAAGCTGTAAAGAGGCGATTAGGGATAGAGAAAATAGTTTTCGAAAATTTAAAGGCAACCCTACAGTAGAAAATCGAAATTTGTTCAAACCGGCCAGAAATATCTGTAATGCTCAAATACAAAAGGCTAAGTTTTTGCATGACCAAAAAGTAAGGCAAAAAATACTGTTGTGTCTAAAAGAAAGTAAAAACTTTTGGTCTTTTGTCAAGAACATCAAGAACTCAACCATGTCTCACACTCGTTTTCAATGACTCTCCGTATGTCAACTCCATCGATGAAGCTAATTTGCTGGCAGGTCAATTTGCTGCCAACTCGTCACTTCCTCATAGCATATTGGCTCTACCTGAGCTCGAGTCTGCAAATTCTGTGATGAAGCAGATATTTTTTCGAACTCGCCCGGTTGCGAGAGTCCTCAAAGATCTCAACATACATAAATCCATTGGTCCAGATGGTATCCCCGCATTCTGAAGAGGTGTTCTTCTACGCTCGCAAAACCACTGCGTAAACTTTTCCATCTTTCCTATTCTGCTGGGGTTTTTCATGCCAGATGGAAAACAGCTTTTGTCCAGCCGGTCCCTAAAAAAGGCGAATCTTCCTCCCCTTCCAATTACCGTCCAATTGCACTAACATCCCTTCTTTCCAAGGTCATGGAAACGTTAATAAACCGTCAACTTATGAAATATCTTGAAGAACGATAGCTTCTTAATGAACGTCAGTACGGCTTTCGTAGCAAACGGTCCACTGGTGATTTGATGGCTTATCTCACCAAAAAGTGGAACCAATCTTTACATTGCTTTGGAGAAAGTAAGATTATTGCGCTTGAAATTTCTAAAGCTCTTTTATCAAAAATGAGTGCTTTTGGTATCGATGAGTCTCTTCTTCGTTAGATTAGAAATCACTTTTCCGATCGTTAAATACAGGTTGTATTGGATGGCTTCAAGTCTGATACCCACTTCATAAATGCTGGTGTGCCCCAGGGCTCTGTTTTGTCTCCGACTCTCTTCCTCATTTTCATTAATGATCTCTTGCCTGAAACTTCTAATCCACTTAACTGTTTTGCTGACGACTCGACCCTCAGCTTTTCATATTCGTTTCCAAATTCACGTCCCTGCTCTTCGGATGTGGAACTGGAACGGTTGCGTATGATAAGCTCATTGAATTCTGACCTTGACAGCATTGTTACATGGGGTCATAAGAACCGAGTAGAATTCAATGCTTCGAAAACTCAATGCTGTCTCTTGTCGTTGAAGCTTAGCATTCCCCATTGCCATCATCCATAAGTGGTACTTGCATCCAAGCAACCGAAAAGCTGTCAGTACTTGATATGTGTGTAAACGATGATCTTCGTTGGAATGACCACATATTTGAAGTCGCTGCCAAATGTTTAGGCTTCTTGAGACGATGCAGGAAGTTCTTCACCCCTTCTGATCTGGCTACAATTTATAAGGCCTTCATCCGCCCAAAACTGGAGTATAACTCCCAAACCTGGTCAGGTGGTCTTGAAATAGAGAGTGTGTACGTGAGTAGACCGGTTGTGTTCAAAGTAGAGCTCTTGAAATAATAGTTAAAAAAACGCTTAAAAAGGCTAAATAAACTAACCAAAACTACATCAAAGTTTGACTTTTACATTAAATTACAAGGGTGAGTCCAAAAACTTTAGGATATTGCAATTAATCTTGCCAAAAAACCAAAAACATTAAAATGCAACGAACCCCACCTAACAAAGGAAATGAAGAGAACACTATCCTCGTAACGTCGTCACCACCCCCGCCCCCGAAACGTCCCTTAGAAGAGATTTCTCCGGAATTCCCACCTCATAAAATGACTTCATGTCAAGAGAGTAAATCGTCCGTCGGTAACATGTCAGTTACTGCCCTAAAATCTTTAATAATGGGCTCAATGTCATCTTTACTAGATGAAAAACTTAAAGATTTGCCCACCAAATCCGATTTAGAGGGCATCGGTGAGGAGATACACAAACTGCAACAAAAAAATCTCTCTCTACAAGATCAACTACAAAAAATGGAGTCTCGCTGCATATCGCTAGAAAGACATGTCGAGTGGCTGTCAAAAAAAGCAAATGAAAAGAATATAATCTTTCACGTCCCAGCGATAAGCGGTGAAGTAGCTACTGAGAAAGCAAAATCTTTATGCCTTGACTTGCTAGAAACACAAAATACTGCTGCCATTACATCGGCAAGGTTAATCAAATCCCGAAACCCTAACGTGGAAAATATAATTGTGGAGCTGCACAATCGCGAAGATGTCGGCCGGATTTTACAATCTGCAGTAAGACTAAGAGGTACTGGCATTTCGGTACATAAAGATTATCCAGCAGCGGCACGTGAGAGACGAAGACGTGTAATCAAACTAAGAGATGAAATAACGTCAAAAAACCCGAGAGTTAAAATTTATTTACGGGGAGAAACTCTTAAAATCCAGGAAAAATTTTTTTATTTCGACATAAACAACAATCTTTCATGTGATGAGGAAGGTGGAATGTTACTCATGGAGCAGCTGTTAAATGTCAGTGAGGAAACGTCATCCCATGTCGCAGTAGCCAGTGGATCTCAAACTGTGAATCGAAATGAACGCACTCAGCGCTTTTAATTATAATGCCGTCAGTCGTTTTAAATTTAATGTTAATAATAAAAGATATAATTTAAGTAACTTTCCTTTAAGTATTACCGCTTTTAATATAGCAGGGCTAGGAAATAAGCTTCTTTTCAACGATTTTTTTAAATTTATAAATAAGTTTGATATTTTTGCTCTTTTTGAAACTTTTATTGATAAGGGTATGGATAGGTTCGAAAACTTCTTCATCAATCACAAACTATTATGGATACCAGCAACTAGGACGTCCACACAAGGAAGAGCTAGCGGTGGAAGTCTTTTTGGAATAAAAAAGGATTTAAGCATTGATTGTAGTTATGTCCAAACACTTCAAAGAGATTTGATAGAAATAACTGTCGAACAGAGGAAAATATATATAATACCAGTCTATATAAACTGCAACAAATGGGCCCAAGACTTTAGCAGTTTATACAATTTTCTTTTAGAATTCGAAAAAGAAGACCTAATGATTATTGGCGATTTTAACGGGAGAGTTGGAAACTCACAAATACTGAATGTGGAGCCGGAATTTTTGACTGAATCAATAAAAAATATAAGAAGTGCAAGGGATGAAGTCTTGGATGGCAATGGAAAGAAACTAGTTGAAATGTGTGAATCCATCGGCTTAACGTTACTAAATGGAAGAACAAACGGAGATACAAATGGTAATTTCACATTTATCAGAGGTACTGCTTGCTCAACGATCGATTATTGTCTTGCAAAGGGAATGTGGCTTACATATATTTCCGACTTCACAGTGAATGAGCTTACCTACTCAGACCATTTACCCTTGTCTGTTCAAGTTGATTTTAAGCTCCAGCAGGATCCTCAGCCTAAACAACAGCACTTATTACCTAAACTACGGTGGTATGAAAGAGATTTACAGAGGTATACAGCGAATCTAAACCACAATATTAGCCTTATAAACGAAACTGACCTTCTGTCTATATGGGGTACAGATATTCTTACTTCGTGTATTATGGAATCAGCGAAGCCTTTGCAGAAAAAAACAGTAAACATAGGCAAACAACCATGGTATGATTGGGAATGCGAATCTGCAAGGAAAAAATCATTTGCCTTTCTCCGCTTGTTAAGAAGATGCAATTCTAATCACGCTAAAATCATGTATCGCGAGGCTAACAAAAACTATAAGATTTTATGCGCTCAAAAACAAAAGCTTTATTCACAAAATTTATCTTCAACCTTGGTTAACATCAAAGACAGTCGTTCATTCTGGAAAACGGCCAAAGTGCTTAATGGAGCCCTGTTCATGCAAAATATCAAAGTGGAGGCTGTAGAGTTAGCTACACATTTCGAAAAACTACTAAATCCGCCACCAAACCCAAACCCCATGGAGTATGCACTCCCATATCAACAGGACATCTCCTTAGACCGATCTATACTGCTCGAAGAAGTTACAAGTGTCATACACCGATGTGGATTGAATAAAGCCCCTGGTGAAGATCGCATCTCGTATGAGTTCTTCAAATACGCTCCGACAGATTTTTTAGTAAAACTAACATCGACTTTCAATTTCATATGGTCCACGGGAGTAGTACCTGAGAGTTTTAAGAAAAGTGTAATACTACCGATTTTAAAAAAAGGAGATCCAACAAACCCCAGTAACTACAGAGGTACATATATCGTTTTTGAACACTGTCACGAAAATCTTCACAGGCATCTTACTACAACGTTTAACAGACTGGATAAACGAAAATGACCTGTTAAGCGAATTTCAAGCCGGTTTCCGCAAGGGGTACTCAACAGTTGATAATATCTTCTCTCTGACTAGTATTGCTCGTATGTATGTGGAAAAAGGAAAAAAATTGTATGCATTCTTCGTAGATTTCAAGGCAGCTTTCGATTGCATAGACAGAAGATCTCTATTTCTCAAACTAAGCAACCTTGGAGTCTCAACGAAAATGTTAAGAATCTTTCAAAAACTCTACGAAGAAAATAAGACGGCTGTTTGGGATGGAAATATTCTTTCAAATTGGTTCGAACCAACAACTGGTGTAAAGCAGGGATGTCTCTTGAGCCCACTCCTATTCTCAATTTATTTAGACGATCTAGTTTCTGTGCTTCCGGGAGGAGTTCTTTTTGATGGAATGCCCTTAAAAATATTGCTCTACGCTGACGACATTGTTGTTATCTCTGAATCTCCCAACATGCTCCAGATCATGATAAATAAACTTTATGGTTACTGTAAACTGTGGAACCTACAAATAAATACAGCTAAATCAAAAATAATGGTGTTTCGAAACGGGGCGGGTCGTCTTGCAAGAAATGAAAGTTGGACTTGGGGAAATGAAAAACTTGAAACTGTTAAGGAATATAAATACCTCGGTGTTTGGATTACTCAAACGCTATCATTCAAAGAACACTTACAAGAAAAACTTAAAGAATCCAAACGCGCGATAAATTGTAATTGGAAAACAGTATTCTGCAATCGAAATATAGCTACAAGTGCAAAATACAGAATTTTTGATGCTGTAGTCCGATCAATTATGTGTTATGCGGCACAAGTTTGGGGTATTCTCGAGTTTGAAGAAGTTGAAAAACTCTTACGATTTTTCTTAAAAAGAATATTCAGACTTCCAGAAAACACACCAACGTACATGTTGCAGCTTGAAACTGGTCTGCCACCACTGTTTATGTACACACTTGATATACACTTCTCATACATAATAAAGACTTTAAAACACCCTAATCATCGCCTCACAAATAAAATCGCCGTACATCTTAAAAACAGAAATGAACAATTTTTTTCGGAATGGAGAAGACTGAGCCTCGAGCATGATGTACAACTCCAGCTAGAAAATGAAGATTATTTAAGAATAAACCTGCAAACTCTTTTAAGTAAAATTGAAGATTCAACTAGAAATGCTTTCATCGAACAATGTCAACAAAGTCAAACAAGAAGCTCCTATAAGTTTTTAAACCATCTCCTGGGTGAAAACAACTACTTTAATGACCAGAATAGTCTAGATGTTATCAGTACTATCTTTAAAGCGAGAGGCGAACTCCTCAGACTAAATTACGTACCCTACATAAGGGAACAAAACACGGAATGTACCTTGTGCAATATGAGAACTAGAGAAGACATATGTCATTTCATAGGCATCTGTCCTATCTTCAACTCAATCAGAAGATCAATCTGGAGAAAAAATACTCTTACTGGAGATGAAATACAGGGTATTCTTAATGGCGATAATTGGACACTTCTTTACTGCTACATCAAAACTGCCTATAAATATCGAAATCAAATCATAAATGAAGCTTTTTGATCCGGCCTTTAATTTTATGTCCATATAATTCCTTTTTATAATTTTTGTATTAGTTTATCTACTTGTAATTAATGTAAATTTAACGTTTAATTAATTCATATTTTGTATAAAGAAATTTCAAAGCTCTCTCTTCGGCTGACGGCACATGCCAATGCTTTTTTGTGAATAAATTTATACCAAACTATGTAATTACTTCTTATAAATGTAAATAAAAAATCACATTTACTACTACTACTACTACTACTGGTCAGATATAAGACTTCCAATATTTTCATTTGGAAGTCTTATCCATCCACGCAAATGTCATTTATTTCAAAGTTTTTCAAATGAGAATTTCATGTTTTCCCTAGGTATCAGCTGTTTCAGCGAATTCAAAGAAAGCTAATCAGAAGTGGTTCATCCCCACTCGATGTAAATTTGATTCATTTTTGTTTATTTATTACTTCAAAAATATTTTCTACACGTTTGTAAAATTATTTCGATTTTTTTTTTGCTTTTGCTATATTTTAGATGGAACCTCAAAATAGAAGCGCATTGACTCCTATTCTGAAGCTCACTGGTCGCTGCTACTCTTTGTTTCTTAGCGGAGGGTTCAAGCATAAAATATTGTTGTGTTGTAGCGTGTTTTTGACTCCTTTAAAAAAGAAAATTACTCTCAATGATGATATGTAGTTAATTTTTTCATTATGTTTACATTTTTCTATCAATCCGCTTGCGATTCGACACTAAAACACCTATCGCTTTTAGAACCGAAATGAATTATGTAAAAGAGGTATAGTTTCTACGAAAAAAAACTGTGACTTTTGAAAAGCGCTTTCGCTTTCCATGAAAAAAAAATTAAAAGCGATCCGCTTTTGAGAATACGAAAATTCATTTCCGCCACCAAAAGCGATCAGCCGCGCTTTCTGGAATAGCCCTACAGTGCTCTAGTGAAATAGCCAGTTGCATTCCCCCAATGAAACAATTTAGCTGTAACACCCGCCTCGCTAGGAATGCTCATCAGTTCTACCTTGAGCCTCACTTCAGGCGTACAGTCAGGTCAAGTTCAACCCGAATGTGGAATGCTTTACCTGGCTCGTATTTCCCCTGCATTACGATTCGCAAAGATTCAAAAGCAATGTGCATCGGTGTCTCCTATTTAATCCTCTCCTATTTTCCTAAATGCTCGCACTGTGTTCTTAACATTATAAGGGTAGTCATAACCCCTTGATGTGCGCGCTAGTTATAAAAAAAAAAAAATTATCTATGAGGCAGCAGCAGTTCTTCATCGTCCACCTCATATTCTACCACCAGAAACTGGAACAATAATTCAATATGCTGCAGACAATGCTGACATCAATGTACATACTCTAGACGGTCATAACACGCTCCACATAATGGGTATCATTCAAATTATAACTCAAAAACGAGCAGTTATAGCCGAAAAACCCATATCACGAGTAAACAAAGTCCTTTCAGCGATAGATTTTGCAGCAAAAGCTAATGTACCGATAAAAGTCTATCAAAATGATGGTTGGGTATAGCAAAATAGTTGCACAAAATTTTGATTATGAAAGTAGCACAGCAGTATCTTTACTGAAAAAAGTTGATAGTTTGTTGTATGGGAAATGGAAAGATTAACTATTACCTGGTTGGAACGGTTACATTGAACGTTTAACGAGTAATATAATGGATTTTTCAAAGTCTCAAATTCTCTTTTTACCATTAATTCAGCAACCAGTAATACTATCTACACAACTTTACTCTGCGCTTCGGACAATTCAAAACGTTATAATCACGATGTATGCATTATTACTTTTGATCAGCCTTTGTATGCAAAAGCTCGAGAAATCGTATCAGCAGCACCTGATGGATCTGAGGTATCGAAGATCGTAGTAAGACTTGGAGGTTCTATTTACTCATGTCTTTTTTCTTTTCTTGGAGCAATTGGTCAAATTATGCAGGGAAGTGGCATAAAAGGGGTGCTCTCTTTGATTTATGCCACTAATTCATTAGACAAAATGTTGAATGGCCATGCTTATGCATGCAAGAGCAGTTAGAGCACACACATTACTCCATCTCACTTTAGCAACAATAATATCAGAAAAAGCTGTCATCGATGAAGAGATGCATGCTAATCTAAAAATACTGTATACCTTATAATGAATAACACAATTTCGTACGTTGATATTGAAAATGGCGATGAGACGGCTGAGGCAGACTTGAGCAGTTCAATCAAAAATTAAAGGAATATGAACAACGTGGACCAACTGCAAAATTGTGGACGCAATATTTTCACATGGTATCAATTGCTAAGGAGTTTATAAGTGCTGTACGTATGGGAGATTGGAAAGCTCATTTGAATAGCATTCGAGAAATGCTTCCTTACTTCCACGCATCAGGACATTTCCCTTATGCCAAATATGCACATTTATATCTACAAGATGTGCTACGATTGGAAAACCAGTACCATGAAGATTCATGATGAGAAGGTCCCAATAGATCCTGTATTATTATTTCAACGCATGAGTATTTCGAAGACATTTGAAGATGAGCTTGAAAAATTCTTCGAGTACGAATTAGCCCCTTACTTTTTATCGCTCTTTGATGCAATTGGAATACGTAAGACATAGAAGTCAGCCATTTATGATTGCTTCGAATGTGTGAAGATTGATTTTGAAATTGCAAATGCTACCTACATCATCGATGGAGGATACCTGTTACATCGTGTTGTGTGGGATCGAGAGAACACATTTGAGGATATTTTGGACAAATATCTTCAGTATGTTGGTAGACACTTGGTCACAACGTTACTATAATATTTGACGGTTACACTGATTATACAAAAAATATCAAAGCTGCAGAACAACGTCGTCGAGCTAAGCAAACATCTTCATCCTCTGATATCGTTTTTGATCGATCAATGACTGTTCCGACAAACCAACAGTAGTTTCTTTGCTAATACTCACAATAAATCTCGTTTGATATCGATGTTATGTGAAGAATTTGCAGCTGCCAATATTGTTGCGAAACAAGCTCAAAATGACGCTGATGTCCTCATTATTGAAACCGCAATTGAACGATTCAGTAGCACCAATCCAACAATTGTTGTTGGAGATGTAGATTTGATTATAATATTAACTGCACGAACACCTAGTGATAAGATCATTTACTTTTTGAAACCTGGGAGAGCTCAAGTTCAAACGGAAATATATTCTTCACAAAGTTTAACTTCATATCCAAAATGTCAGCCTCATATATTATTCCTTTATGCGATAACTGGCTGCGATACCACATCAGCAATTTTCAAAAGAGGCAAAAATACAGTATTCAAATTGTTTGAAAAACGTGAAGACTTGATTGATAACGCAAGAGTATTTACAAATATTAACTCGTCAGCAGATGTCATCCTCACCATTGGAATTCGTGTTCTCCTTGCTATGTATGGAGCTAAAAAAAAATGGAATCGATGGACAAGAATAGATTTTTGTGTTTTGTGAAAAATACAAGAAACAATAAGAGAGTGCAGTTATTTTGTCTCCCTCCAACATCTGCTTCTGCTAATCAACACTTGTTTCGTGTGTTCTACCAAGTGCAAGTGTTGCTAGGCAACGATCTGAATCCTGTAGATTGGGGCTGGAAATTGATGAATAATAGTTTGGAGTCCATTCAGACTGCACTGCCACCTGCTCCAGAAAAATTACTCAATACAATTTTTTGTAATTGCAAAAAAGGCTGCACAAACAATTGCGGCTGCAGAAAAGTTGTATTGTATTGTTCATCAGTATGTTCCAATTGTCAAGGCCAATCTTGCACCAATATTGAATCAAATGCAACAGATGAAGATTTTTTCGAAATTGATGAGGATATAACAGATATATCTCTCTTCTTGGAGCAGTCTACACAAATCGAGCAAGAGGAAGAAAAAAGTGAGTATGAAGAATTTGATGATGAATGATGAGGTAATTTTCTTGTTATTAAAATTTTCATTAAAATTTCGTCATTAAAGTGTCCCATTACATTTCCTCGATCAAAATATATTGTGGAGTATTCCTACTGGGGAAACCACGTTAAAAAAAGCGCAATGTACACTACCTCAGAGGTGGTGCGAAAATTTGTGCATATAGTCGAAAATACGATTTTTCTGCGATCTAAAGTCACGATATCTCGAAAGCGATGCTTTGTAAAAAAAAAAGTGTTGAGATATTTTTTGTAGACAATTTTACCATCTACAAACTTTGTCAGAATCATTTTTCGATAGCTCTCGTTGTTTCAGAGATATACGCAAAAAACGCAAATTTGTGACCTTTGACCTCGAATAAAAAACAACGCACAAGCGGGATCGATGGGGACTTTTGACATATCATTTGTAATGACGTATTCAAGGCCTGCACAAAGATCCAGCTTGTTGGGAATTAATGCAAACTGAATGTCTATTTTGATTGGACTATTGTGAGATCGATTTTGGATTATGCTGATGTTATCTGGAGCCTTGCTTTCATTACACATTCTAATCGAATAGAAAAGATCCAAAGACGATTCACTAAATTTATATTTTTCCAAATGCGTTGGTACCCTCAACCTGATTATAGGGCTAGATATTGATTACTAGTGATAAAATCATTAGAATCTAGGCCAACTATTCATGGTGTAACATTAATAAGAGACTTAATATGCAACCATATAAAATGTCCTAAGCTACTTGCTCTAGTACCTATTAATGTACCATTAAGATCTTTGAGATCGAGAATGTTTTTAAAAGAAAAATTGCATAGATCGATATTTTTTTTTTTTTTTTTTTTTGCATCTCAGAGACTTAAGTGGTACTGAACTTAGAGCAAGCTCATTTGTACACACTTATCTACGCTCTTCATCATTAATGCAAGTGTTAGTGGTTAGTAAACAACGCCAACACAAGCACAAATAGAACGTATACGAGGAAAAAAATAAAAGACATTACAATTTTTACAAAAAAAAAAAAAAATAAAAAAAGTACATTAATAAATAGAACAAAATAAACTAGGGAAACATTATTAAACAAAAACTATACATAAATAAGAACAGAAATTAAGTAACTATTACAAAATATCAAATAAAAGTCATGCAGGTGGCACACTGGTTCTTAGTTTTAATTTTAAAGTATTTTTACTTAAATTGAAATCGGAAGCAAAAGGATAGGAGTTAGATAACCTACTCATGCGAGCTAATGGCTCATGCATGCCATAGTTAGTTCTGTGATGGGAGCAATGTAAAAACTCTAAATTACGTAGCTGGTGAGATCCACCACGATAGTTGAAACTAATGTGGGAAAGCAAGTCGGGGGCATCAGTTGAACCGGTTATTAATTGATGAAAAAAAACTAAATCATTGTTAATTCGTCTCTGTGAGAGGGTTTGAAGGTTTAATAGGCGAATACGATTTTCGTAAGGAGGTAAATTGAAAGGATCTTCCCAAGGAAGACCTTTGAGAGCGAAACGTATGAATCTGTGCTGTACTGCTTCGATTCGAGATTTATGAATATCATAAAATGGTGACCACACCTGAGACGCATATTCTAGATGCGGACGAACATAACACTTATATAAAGAGAGGGTGACGTAGGGGTCATTGAATTCCTTTGCCCATCGCTTAATAAAGCCAAGCATTGAATTTGATTTGTTAATAATGAGGTTGATGTGTTCATTAAACTCGAGGTTGGTACTAAATAGAACACCGAGGTCACGGAAACTAAAAACTTGAGATAGGGATTGTTGCGATATTGAATATTCTCCAATACTTGGCGATCTTTTGCGGGAGAAGGTCATACTTTGGCACTTAGAAGCGTTCAAACTAAGTCCGTTTTTAGAACACCATAGAACAAAACTGTCGATATCTTTTTGTAAGAAGTCTCGATCTGAAGCATTTTTGATGGTTTTAAAAATCTTCATATCATCAGCAAAGATTAAAATGTCACTATAGGAAATGCAAGAAATTACATCATTAATTGCAACAATGAAAAGTAAGGGACCAAGATGGCTTCCTTGTGGCACACCAGACAAAGCAATGAAAGGTTTTGATAAAACATTTCGAAATTTGACTTCATAAGACCTATTTTTTAGGTAGGAGCTAATCCAAGCAATAAATAATGGGGGAAATCCAAATGCTTTTAGTTTATATAGTATAATATTATGAGACAGTTGGTCAAACGCCTTAGAGAAATCAGTGTAAATGCAGTCAAGCTCGTTCCCACATTCAAGGGCGTTGGAACATTTATGATAAAAAGATAGAAGGTTGGTAGCCGTTGATCTTCTTTGCATAAATCCATGCTGCTGATGGCAGATGACATTCCTTGCAAAGAAGGATAGGCTTTCGCAGACTACTTGTTCAAATAGCTTGGGTATGCATGAAAGCTTTGAAATTGGCCTATATTGGAGTAATGAAACTATATCTAGATCTAGTAGGGATTTCATAAGGCTTGTGTAAATATTGATATCTTCTATCTTAATCGTGAAAAATTTAAACTAGAAGTCTTATATTTATTCACATTCTAATTATTATTTTTCTTGGAGTGCAATTATCAATTATCTGTTAGCTGTAAAAAATTGCTTGTAGGTAAATTAATAAATAAAACATAAATTCGAAGTAGTACAGTACTTCGTGTACGTAAAATCCGCTAGACAAGGATAATAACATCAGTGCGGAGATCAAACGGGGAATAACTCTTTCCAACTGTTGCTTCTTTGGGTTAAGAGGCAATTGAGAAACAATACCCTCTCCAGAAAAACCAAGGTAACCCTGTATAAGACCTTGATCATCCCAATCCTGCTTTAAGGCGCGAAAGAATGAACGTTATCGAAAGCTGATGAGGAAACCCCTGGTCGTTTCGAAAGAAAAATACTCCGAACGATCTTTGGTCTAGTATGCGAAGACAATGTGTGGAGACGAAGATATACAACAACAAGCTGTATGAGCTGTACCGCGTCATGGGCATAGCCAGAAGAGCGGATGGACATCATCACTCCGGCTCGACGTGTTATCGAAAGCACATTGCAAGCAAATCGCGGAAGGGGTAGAATTCGTCTTAGGTGGCGCAATCAGTGGAAGAATCAACTGAACAGGTTCAGAGTGCATAACTGGAGAAAACTCGTTCGAAATCGAAATTATTGGCGTAAGATATCGGTGGAGGCTTAGGTTTACCCCGAACTGTAATGCCCACCTAAGTAAGTAAGTAAGTACCGAAATACATAATGGGCATTGTTTAATAATTATAATTTTTTAGTAAGCAATTAACTTTACATTACGTTCTGATAACCGCAACTCACGCTTGACCTTGCATTAGGCCATATACGACTGTACGCGGCGCACTTTTCGCGGTCAACCTCAAAAACGGTTGACCGTATAAAAAAAAGTAGACATAAGTTTTAGGGCATTTTATACTTTACAACTTTTATATAGGTGCAAATATCATTTCAGCAATAGAAAGCGAAAACCCAATTTTTGTGACCTTTGACCTTCAATATCTTAAGACGCGGACACGGTAAAACTTCTGACTTTTGAGACAACATTTAGATCAATTTTCAGCTTATTATCTTTCATTCCAAAGTGAAACCCCTAATATGAATGGGCTAAACTGTTAGTTTAGTGGTTAGTGGTACCCGTGATGTGATGAATAGCATGTCCGCCTGTTAATCCAGACGTTCGAGTTCGAATCCCAACAGAGACAAAAATGTTTTTTCCACGGGTATCGCCTTTCGCGAGGAATTGGCAAGTCCTCCGTTAGTATTCATTGCCATGAAAAGCGCTTTCTCGATTAGCCGTTCGGAACCGGCAGAAAATTGTAGGTCCCTTCCATTTCCTCACAAGGCATGGTTGTGAGAAATGCACTAGGCCCAGGGGCTCCTCGCTCTGTTGCGCCACCCTATTTTTTTATAACTGTTAGTTTAAGTAAGAAAAGAGCTTGAAAAATTATAACAAATAAAAAGTCTTTTTCACAAATACTCAATGCCAAAAGTGAAAATTTTCTTAGTTTTTGAAAAATTATAAAAATAAAAGTAAATTTTTACTGAAAATCTTTATGTAGCAAAAAAATATCTTCCAAATGGTAAAAGTTATAAGAAACTAGTGATATACATTTTTTGAGGGGCGTTAAATTTTCTACAAAAAGAAATTTGTTTTGTAACTTGTAATATATGTACCTATTTTATGAAAACCTTATTTCCTCTATTTATAAGAATTTTCTGTGCCAACAAGTTAATAATGAATTACATATACCTAAATTTTGCCATTAAAAAAAAAATTAAAAACTTGAAGAATTGACATTAAAAGGAACTTTCCAATAACATTGAGCATCTTTGAAGAGCACGCCAAACCAAATTTAACCCATCAAAATCAAAAAGTCTTTATATAGAAATTAAAGCTCTACGAAAGTGGGCGGGGATCATAAACTCAACTATTAAAGCATTGTTGGCTAATTTAGTTTTGGGAAACTTTCTTAATAATCAGACTGTTGACTAACATTCTAAAACAAAAAGTATACATGTATACAATTGGAAAAAACTTACAGTTTAAAATCATGCCCCGGCTGAACGATGGGTTGTTGCATTACAAACACCGATGGCTCCGGCAAGGAATCTGGATTCACTGGCACTTGTACACCTTTTTCCCATTCTTGTTTCCATTGGTCATTAACAATCAAATACTCGTGACTTGCCAGTGGCTCGGAATCTGGTAATTTCATTGCGCTAATGAGATCTTTTCTGTAAGTCAAGAAGTTATACCAACTGTTAGTTTAAAAGCATTCTGGCGTCCACACTACTAGAAACCAACCTGTAAAGCTCAGCAGGTGCCTCTGTTGAACTTCTATTGTATATACTAGAGATCTTTATATCGGCCACAGATCTCGCCTGCCACGGCACAGACGATGATGTACCTCCACCACAACCCATTCCAGATGACGAGGAAGATGGCAGTTTTAATGATAGAGTTTGTGATGTACTTGCCGCTGATGACATTGGTATTAACGGTGGCAACGATAAAGCTGAGCTATTCCCACTACTATTGGGTAACCCTCCTCCTTCGGGATGATCGTTGTCATTGATATTGCTTGATACTGCTGATTTAGACCCTGTAGCTCCCACTACCACCGCCATTGAAGCAGATCCATTGGGTGGCCGCCCTTTACGTCGCTTCGTTGGGGGCGGCTGCGGGTCGCTCTCTAGTCGGTGATTATTTCCTCTTTTACCTCTTTGTGACATCTCAATGCTTGATATAACATATATGATGATTTAATTCGCCTATGTTTGTACAGAATTGTGCCTATTCTTAATTTCCATATAGACAAAATATGGATTGGTTGTCGATTCCTGGAACAGTGAAGACAGACGGCCGCGGAAAACTCCTTCTAGAACTGTTGTCAAATATTTTTTTTATTATAGTGCAGCAGGATGTTGACAAGCAACTTACTTTACATTATGTTCAAAGTTCGCTGAAGATTTTTGCTTCTTTGGTTGGTCTACTCATAGATTCCAATAAACTTGCTTCAGTTAAAAGCCAAAAAAATGTTCTGCTTACTTCTCCAATAGCGATGCAGAGATGTACCTATCCGCGCCTATAACTATCTCTCAACTCTCGGAGGAAGTGTACATGTATATGTATACCAAACTATTTTCCTTGGGTGACTTCTATTTACAAAAATAATTTTTGTATATTTATCGAAATTTCGGAAAATACTTGTGCGAATGCAGCCTATTTAAACATAATTTTCTGAAATTAAGTGAGATTTTTATATCAACTGTTCACTTTACACTGCATCACACACTGCTGCAACAAAAGAAAAACATTTTTGTATTTCTAGTTTTTGTATTCTGCGTTTCAAGAGTTGTCAAAATAAAATTTTGTTTTTGGGTTTTATTGCGAATGTTTAGAGTTTCGCGATGGAAGTTACAATGCAGAGGAATCATTAACTATTTAACGTGAAAAGTTCGACCTTTTAAATGTTGAATTTGTGATTAAAGTCAAGTAAACAACACACAACACATACAATTCCGTTCACTCAAGTTATCCCCGCCATAGTTCATTTAGTAGAAATGCATTACGTTGATTTTGCACATTTTGCACATTTCTTAGAATTGATTGCGGCCCGAAAATGTTTTGCCGTTTTGCAATTATTTACGACACACAACAACGTTTTTTGCTTTTCGTTTGATTAAATAAAATCTGGCCGTAATTTTATTAAAGTTGATTTTTAATATTTACAAGACGATAGACAGTCGCCATCATTAATTTGACTCCATTTTTCTTTACAAATTTCATTGGACTTGCTGCTATTTACAAATTTCCGCAAGATGGCACTGCCATACTTATAAAGATAAGCTAGGTCCATTTCGCCGCTGCCTTTTGACGAACGACCAATATTTAGGAGCGAATTTGTTTACATTTAATTCAGAAATGGAACGACAATGATGGAAAAATGACATATATCATGTCAAACGAGTAAAGATTAGTTATATTTTGATTTCCCAAATTAATATTTAAGGCTTTATAAAATTTTTGACCTAATTCTTTAAATATACAGAGAGCAAAGAAAAGCCATCTGCTGGAATATTTTCTATCTCCCGCACTGTGTCCATGCTAAGGATATGTCTGCACTCCATTAAGTTTTAAGAAAAAGCGCTGAATATTTTCAATTCAAGAAACGTGAACTTGTTGGAAGAAGGACCCAGACTCGGTAGTCGTATTAAAGGAGAGGGCGAACAAAGGTACAGTCGTATTCATAAAATTAGCTTAAGCTAAGTTTACACGATTGGTAGATATCTGACAATGTGCAAATATGCTGACAATGAGGGTGAAAATTGAACTTGTGTGTACACGGTTAGCAGAAATCTACAAAAAGAAAGAGAGTTTTTCTATTTGGCTGACAATAGGCATGTTTTTTTCACAGCACTGTTATTTATATAACATCATTTTACATGCAAAGCAAAAACAACATCCCCGACAACCAATGTTATGGATAAAAGGATAGTTAAGATTTGGTCGAGGATAGAGTTTTGACGTTTAGTCGAGTATCGAATGAGTTTTTCGACTTTTTATTTCTAAATGTTGGTGCGTCTGGTCTAGAGACTCTCATGTATCTCGAATAAAAGCAAAATGGGTGTCAGAAGGTCTGTTCACAAATGTTGAACTAAATAAAATCATGTGCCCACTCTTACACTCCGTGTTGCAGAACGCTACCAAAGAGAACGCGACCTGTTGCAGAACGCTACCAAAGAGAACGCGACCAGTGAACAACCCTAAATGTAAACGCAGTCTTATTTCTTTCTTTGCCTCATCTGACGTTTAATTACTTCTTTAAAGCCAAAACACAATAGAGCGTTGCGCCGCGTCGACCTCACGTAGGCTTCACGTTACATGAGAAATCCTCAAAACGCCCTACTGTCATTCATTCGTCTAAGCTTGTGCAAAATTAAGAATATATATCGATTGAAGTATCGAACGACCATCGTCGTTATCAGTAACTATCGATAACAAAAATCGATTTTTTCTTTTGTATTAAATACATGGAAAACTAGATCGATTGCTAATTTGTAAGTTACTTCTGATAAAGGGATGAATGAGGAGCTAAGTAAAATGTGTAGTGTAATCAATTGAGCTAAGTATAATGTGCGTAGTTGCATTTCTATACTGTGTTATCACATGTTTGTGATAACATTTGCTGTTTAAAATGAAAAACTTGTCGATTTTTTCAACATAATCGATATATTCATACAGATATCAAAAATGTTATCGCAATATACGGTATGAAATTATCGCTTAAGTTATTGGTCGAGCACCTTAACAAAAATAAAATGATTTAAATCCTTCAATATCGCCCATATTGATTGACTTTATATTAACCCATGCGGCCATGCATCGAAAATCAATCGAAATCTCGATTTTTAAGAACATCTTTTCAGAATTATAGTAGTTTAAGTGATTAAACATCACCTTCGTCTGGCAAAAGTCGAGTTTAATACAGGTTTAACAACGATAGCTGAAATATCTTTATAATAGTTACATCGACAAAGTTCTGCTAAAACACTCTAAAATTCAGCTTAAGTACACTTCACGCACAAATATGAAGTACAATTTGATTGATTTGTTTGCCACAAAAATCTATAATCGACTTTATACTCGCTCATGTATCGAAAATTCATCGAAATCATCGATAAGAAAAATATAACATAAAGTAGAAGTCGATTTTTCAAAACACCATTGCAAATTCAAAGTAGTTTAAATACTTCAACAACACCTACATTGAATAATCCAACAAAAATTAAATTTAGTACAGCTGTAATAACGAGAACTTAAATATTTGTCTAGTATTAACATCGATAAATTTTAGCTGAAACACACTTCGACATCGATACCGACGTATCGATAATTTGCTTCGTAAATCGATGGTTTGCTTACATCGATTTTATTACTCTTCCCTATTGCAAAACTGAAAAGGAGGGATATGTCAGAAAGCGAGCAAAAGTTCAACATAGCTGAACTTTTGGTCGCTTCGTTACGTTTGCTTACGTTTGTCAAACGACGCGTCTGAGGACAAAGCGTGATTGTGCGAGGCAAACGCGCTATTGTGTGATGGCTTTTATCGTCTATTCGCCTCGTGTGCGCATTTTCATTTTCATATGCCATTTGTCAGCCGATGAGGAAAGGAGGAAATAAGACTGCGGTGAGTAATATAAAATATATATGTAAAATAATGTAAATTCTGTTTCTTTTAGAAATAAACTCTTTCTGCCACAGTTAAATTCGTATCCACCTTTTCTTCGATACATCGGCGACAAATCTTTATTTCGCAGTACTATTGGAAATCTTTATTTCACATTGCTATTGCGAATATTCTTGCCAGAAACAGCCGCCATTTCCATTTGGAATTTTTATTGTATATGCTGCCGCCCGCAGCCAGTTAGTATTACGAATATTTTTGCAATATACTGCAGAAACAGCCGCCATTTCCATTTTGGAATTTTTATTGTACATGCTGCCGCCCGCAGCCAGTTAGTTTGCGAATGCAACGCACGCCGCCGCCAGCACCAAGAAGAAGTCCCCGGTTCCTAGAAGTAGACGCCGCCGCCACAATCCACATGGACGAGGAAGAGTCCTCATCCGAAAAGCAATCTAGTGCCTCCGCGCAAACGTCAGCTGCGATTCCCAAGACGATTGCTTCCATAAGCTCCGCCTGTAGCACCGCAGCAAAACGTCCTCTGTCCATGAGTGTTGCCACTGCCGATGCAGCACAAACAGAGGATATTTTGCTAGCAATGCGGAATCAAATCGCCGCTCTGGAAAGCCAGCTGAAATCCACGCAAGCATGTTTGGAGAAAAGCAATCTGCAATACAACTCGCTCAAAATGGTGGTGCAAAGCCAGGTATCACCAGCCGTCTCACTCGCACCAACAGTAACAGTGCATGAGACAACGCCATCAATACAGCCTCTGCATACATCGTCAGTTATTGGTATTTCTACAATGAAAAACTTACCGTTCGACATTCAGCCAATGTCATGTATGTCTCAACCACAACCATGTCGATACGGTAGCATATATACGCAAGCAGCAACGAGTATGCCATATGTATATGCCACCATGCCGCCAGCAAGTCACGTCTATCCAAATGTCGCCATAGAGGACATGAGCTTCGCTCGCACGACAAATGTCGCGTACACACAGCCGCCGTCTTCGACGTACGCACATCCGCCGTCTTCGACGTACGCACATCCGCCGTTTTCGATGAATAGTGCCACGCCACAGATTTTTGCCATGAACTCTGCCTACTCCCCACGTGCCATGGGTCTCAGAAAGGTTCAAGATGTTCCAGCGTTCGGTGGACAGCCCGAAGACTGGCCAATGTTTTTCACAGCATTTGTACAGTCAACAGCCGCCTATAACTATACAAATCTGGAAAACAATCAGCGCTTGCAAAAAGCCCTTACAGGTGAAGCAAGAGAGACTGTTAAATCTCTCTTAATTCATCCTGATAATGTGAACGCCATCATGGAACAGCTTCGTTTTCGGTTCGGGCGTCCAGAACAACTAATACGCAGCCAATTGAATCTGGTAAGGGAGATAACACCAATTAGTGAGCATGCAATGAGTCGTTTAATTCCATTTGCGACTAAAGTCAAGAACTTAGCAGTGTTCCTCCAAACAGCGAACGCTCAACAGCATATGTCGAACCCAACATTATTGGATGAACTTGTCTCCAAGCTTCCAATGTCCAAGAAACTAGACTGGGCCAGGTGCGCAGCGCAAGTGCAGCCATACCCAACGATAGTAAACTTCAGCGACTGGCTTAGTGAAGTGGCCAATTTAGTTTGCAGTGTCACCATGCAAGATAGTGACAACAGGGAACCGAAGAAACGCATGCCGATTCTGCACGCTACTGAATAGCAACGTCCATATATGCAGAAGTGTTCTACCTGCCAAGGTCAA
Source organism: Melanostoma mellinum (assembly GCA_914767635.1). NCBI lineage: Eukaryota > Metazoa > Arthropoda > Insecta > Diptera > Syrphidae > Melanostoma > Melanostoma mellinum. Next base: position 117,223,080 of record OU612058.1, on the reverse strand, counting down.
CACAAGACCAGTGTGTGTAAGCGATTCATTAGGTTAACAATACCTGAAAGGTGGTCGAAGGTTAAACAGTTGCGCTTGTGTTTCACATGTCTGAAACCTGGGCATGCAACTCGTGACTGTCGCAGCAAGGGCCTTTGTGCCATACATGGGTGCCAGAGGCGATATCATGAGCTACTACACGAACTATCAGATAGGTGTTCTGGTTCTCAACAACAACAACAGTCGAAGAGGTCAGCAGCAGAAGAACCAGTAGCAAGTTTTTCTGGTAGCATTGCTATGCAGGACGTCGCAAGGTGCAGCAATTTATTATTTCGTGTATTGCCAGTCACACTCTATGGTCCAAGTAAATCCATTGATACGTACGCCTTATTGGACGCCTTATTGCTGACGTAATGAAGGACCTGGGTCTGCGTGGCCAAAATCGCCAACTAAATATGCAATGGGTTGGAGGAAGAAAGGCTCAAGAGCACACAGTTGTAGTCGATGTTCGCGTCAGTGGAGTTGGAAATAAAAAGAAGCATATGCTGCGAGACGTTTACGGTGTGTCGAATCTTAATCTGCCTACTCAAAGCTTGTCTGAAAGTGAACTTCGTAGTCTCAACAGCTGCCTTGGAAGATCGAAACTGCAGCCATACTCGAATGCTGTACCCAAACTGTTAATTGGTCTGGATCACTGTCACTTAGGACTGCCAAATGAATTCCAGATGGCCAGCAGAAAGGGTCCGTACGCAGCGAATACAGAGCTGGGCTGGGTAGTGTTCGGTCCAACTACAGAAATCGCTCGCTCAACACCGCCGACATGCCTTTTCACCTGTGCAACAAATGATGAGTCACTGCACAAACTGGTCGTGGAGTATTTTGAAACTGAAAGTTTTGGAGTAAGGCCATCACCTCCAATTGAGAGCAAAGCTGATGTTCGAGCTAGAGACATTCTTCGGTTGAGGGTAAAAAATAGATTCCAAACTGGATTGTTGTGGAAGTCCGATGTTGTGGAGCTACCCAACAGCTACAACATGGCGCTGAAACGACTTGTTGGAATAGAACGAAAGATGAAAAGAGATGACAGCTTCGCCATTGCCTACAGTGCCATCATCAAATCTCACGTCGCCAAGAACTACGCTCGTAAGTTAACATCAGCTGAAGCCGCCGTCGTTGGATCGAAAACGTGGTACCTGCCACATTTTGCAGTGGTAAGCTCTTACAAGAAATTACGTCTTGTATTTGACGCCGCAGCCGAGGTGAACGGGACTTCACTTAACTCACACCTCATGAAAGGACCTCAACAATATCAGCCGCTGCCATCAGTATTATTTCACTTTCGTGAAGGAGCCGTTGCCGTGTGTGGAGACATCAAAGAGATGTTCCATCAAATACTGATTCAGCAGGAGGACAGGTGTGCTCAACGATTCCTGTGGCGTGATGGTGACGATTCAAAACCGCCAGATGTTTATGAAATGTCGGTCATGACGTTTGGAGCTGCATGTTCGCCCTGTGCCGCCCAATACGTGAAGACAACCAATGCTATGGAACATCAACATTGCCATGCACGTGCCATTGAAGCCATCTTATGCCATCACTATGTGGACGACTTTGTAGACAGCTTCGAATCTATAGAGCAAGCCCTCGAAATATCATTGCAAGTAAGAATGATCCACAAAGCTGCAGGTTTCGAACTCAGAAACTTTACCTCGAATTCGCCAGAAGTTCTAAATGCTCTACAGGGAAACGATGCTGCTGTGTTCGTGAACACTAAAAGTTGCTTGGAGACCGAGAAAATTCTTGGCATGTTCTGGCAGCCGGCCAGCGACAACTTCCAGTACCATCTGCAGTTCCATCACGTTGATAAAGCAGTCATTAACGGAGAGCGAAACCCAACGAAAAGAGAACTACTGAGCGTTATAATGTCAGTTTTCGATCCGCTGGGATTTCTCAACCATTTCACTGTCGCCGCTAAGTTGCTGATGCGAGAGGTTTGGCGACGTAACGTGTCATGGGACGAGGCTTTGCCTGCGGAGGTCCTACTGGGATGGAATAGATGGCGGTCAAAGCTTTCGGAAGTGGTCAGCTTCAACATTCCACGGTTTTATTTCCGAAACGGTTCACCACAAGAGCTGCAGCTTCATATTTTTGTTGACGCCAGCGAAGATGCCTTTGCTGCAGTGGCATACTGAAGAGCATTGAATGAAAATCGTGAAGTCGAAACATCATTTATTTGCTCAAAATCAAAATGCGCCCCCTTGAAGCCATTGACTATCCTGCGTCTTGAGCTTCAGGCAGCCGTCTTAGGAGTACGTTTGATGTCAACTATCGTGGAGCAGCATTCCGTAAGTATCACTCGAAGTATTCTTTGGAGTGACTCGACAACTGTCATAAGATGGATTAGGAGCGAGCATCGTCGCTACAAACCATTTGTGGCTCACAGAATCGCGGAGATTTTGGCCACAACCAGTTCATCAGATTGGAGATGGGTACCAACCCACGAGAACCCTGCTGATGATGCTACACGGTCAAGTAGCCAACCTGATTTCAGCGCTTTATCACTCTGGCTAGAGGGCCCCGAATTCCTGCTGAAGAAAGAAGATATGTGGCCTCCAAATATCATTACCACTGCCAATGATCCTGAGAACGATGATGAAGAGCTTCGTCCAAAATATTCTCTAATCATCGTGAGTATAGACCTTATAGACTTTAATCGTTTTTCCTCTCTCAACAGACTAGTAAGAACCATGGCCTGGGTTCTTCGATTTATAGATCGATGTCGTAATAGTTCCCTTAACGAAGGAAACAGTCTCGCAGCTTACGAGCTCGAAGCCGCTAAACAACAATTATATCGTCAAGCCCAATCAGAAGCGTTCTCTGCAGAGTTGAGACAACTTAGGTGCAACAAAGCCGTGCCAAAAGGAAGTGTACTTTACCAACTCTCTCCCAATATCGATAACGATGGCATCCTCAGAGTTTATGGACGAGTCGATGCAGCCAGCTGGCTCGCATATGCCGCCAAGCGACCAATCATATTGCCGTCTACACATAGGCTTACGACGCTGGTAGTTGCTGACCAACACCGCAAGATGAAGCACCTGAACCATGAAGCAACGATTTGCGAAATACGTCGAATATATTGGATTCCCCGTCTGCGACAAGCTATGCGTAAGGTCGTCGCTAATTGTCCAGAGTGCAGGATTTCGAAAGCTACGCCAGTCACCCCAATGATGGGTCCTTTGCCAGAGGACCGACTAACACCATTTGTGAGACCGTTCTCTTACACTGGGCTGGACTTTTTTGGGCCGCTAACAGTGTCGATCGGACGCCGCACCGAAAAGCGTTGGGTAGCGCTATTCACCTGTCTGGTAGTGCGCGCAATTCACCTCGAAATCGCCCACGATCTATCAACCGACGCATGCATCTTGGCGATTCGCAATTTTATCAACCGCCGTGGAGTTCCTGTCAAGATGCGTTCCGACAATGGGACGAATTTCATCGGTGCTAACAAGGAAGCAAAACGATTTTCTGAAGTGTTTGACTGCGACCGTGTACAAGACGAACTAGCTGCCAGAGGAGTTCAATGGGTGTTCAACTGTCCATCTAATCCATCTGAAGGAGGAGTCTGGGAACGGATGGTGCAGTGAGTGAAGCGTGTACTACTTCACACCCTTAAAGAAGTGTCCCCACGAGAATACACACTGCAGTGTCTAGTGATAGAAGCAGAAAACGTCGTAAATTCTCGCCCACTTACACATTTGCCAATCGAACCCGATCAAGAAGAGCCTCTTACGCCGAACCACTTCCTGTTGGGAACAGCGAATACAGCACAGACACCGAGTGGAGACGAGCCACTGGAGAAACTTTGTCGTCTAAGAAAACAGTGGCGGATAGCCCGACAATTAAGAGATCGTTTCTGGAAACGATGGGTGGCCGAGTACTTGCCAACTCTAACACGCCGAGTTAAATGGTGTCAAAGGTCGAGACCAATTGAGAAAGGAGACGTGGTGTTTATCTGCGACACGAACGTACCACGGAGACAGTGGTGTCGAGGCCGAATCGAAAATGTGTACACAGGAGCAGATGGAGAAGTGCGAAGTGCCGACGTCCGTACATCTAAAGGACTGATGAGACGCCCTGCATCTAAGCTAGCCGTTCTGGACCTTCATAGTGAATCGCGGTCGATCCACGGGGGTTGGGATGTTGCAGAACGCTACCAAAGAGAACGCGACCTGTTGCAGAACGCTACCAAAGAGAACGCGACCAGTGAACAACCCTAAATGTAAACGCAGTCTTATTTCTTTCTTTGCCTCATCTGACGTTTAATTACTTCTTTATCGTCTATTCGCCTCGTGTGCGCATTTTCATTTTCATATGCCATTTGTCAGCCGATGAGGAAAGGAGGAAATAAGACTGCGGTGAGTAATATAAAATATATATGTAAAATAATGTAAATTCTGTTTCTTTTAGAAATAAACTCTTTCTGCCACAGTTAAATTCGTATCCACCTTTTCTTCGATACATCGGCGACACTCCGCAATCTTGTTGCTTAAATTTTTTTATTTTTTTTAATTTCATTGATTTCAGGGGTAAGATTTGTATATTTATATAAAGATACATAAAAGAACGTAGTAGCAATTAAAAAAGGTCTGTTTTGTGATTGAAAGCACTTTTTGCATTTTTTTTCACATTTTTCTGTGAATGTTGACATTTTCCGACTCTGACATAAATCACAAGTCTCATATGAATTCAACCCCAGCGTGTAAACGAGTAAAAAGAACCCAAGAAAAATTCCTTTTTTCTTTTGTGAACAGACCTATTTTTGACATTTCTAAGGCTGTGTGTGAATTGGGTTAAATGGGTTAAAATATGACACTAGCGTGGTGAATAAGAGGGCATAAAATTTTAACCCATTTAGCCTGCTCACGGAGCAGGCTAAGTAAGTAAGTAAGTAAGTAAGCAGGCTAAAATGGGTTAAAATTTGACGTTTGTCAAGGAAGAGAGGTGTGTCTAATTCTTGTTGCATTCACAACTTTTTTTTTGTTCTACAATCGGTAAACAAAGCAGAAAGTAGTTGTCAGCAGTATGGACGGCACGCGAAAAATTCAACAACAAGAAAAAATAACGCGAAAACCTTAGAATAAATGTAAGTTTGACCTTTTTTTATCGAAAAACATACGTGTGTACATAATATTAAAAATAAAATTGTTGTATTTTAGGGTCTCCCGAAGAAAAACTAAAACTCATTCAAAACCGAATTGAGCTGGACAACATCTACTGGAACTCTACCGTAGCTTATCCTCTTTTAAAACCAAGCGGAAATTATTATGCAAAATTATATTTTTAAACATACTTCACGACACGTTGACATTTTAAAAGTATCAATAAAATTATTGTAAAATATTTCTTGAATTGTTATTCATTTGCTTGAAGTTGTTGTCAGTGCTGTAAAAACAAGTGCTCATACACCCATTATCAAACTATACGTGATGGGAAATATTTTCACAATATACAGGACTATTGTTTCAATATATAAAAATAGTAGTAAAATAACAAGAGAAATTAAGCGAAATGGAGATTTTAATACTTTTTGGAACGTTCTATTAAATTTACATTTTTAAAATAACTTTATTTTGAATAAAAAAAAACATTAAATTAAACGAGAAAGAGGAATTTTTGCAAGGAAATTTCTTAAACTATAAAGGAATTTTTGAGAAAATAGTGTTTCAAAAAATCCCTTTTAACCCAATTCACACAGCAAAAATTTAACATCTTAATCCACCGCAAAACAAATGTCAAAATTTAACCAAGGTGAGAAATTTTAACCCAATTCACACACAACCTAAACTAACAAAAAACGGACAAAAAAATTGTTTACCCGAATTAATTTCACTACGGAATATTTTTATTTTCAACTCTAATAATGGAAGGAACTGCCTCAAATCAGGCAAATCTGTGTAGAAAGCCTTCGCCTCCTCATCACCCCATGGATCCAGATCACCCACAGAAGAATCCTCAAGTAGACTCTCAAGAACTGTGCCCGGATTGCCGATCTCAGTCTCTTTTGCTAGTTCGGGCAGTGGTTCGTCCAACAGATCCGACAGAGTTTGAGCGGATGAAAGAAGCTTGTCGAAATTTGACTGCATCATTTCGCATTTTTCTTTCTTGTCGTTGGATATCTCTCCTTTGGACTCCATGATTCCATCCATGTCCTTGGTTAGTGCTTCCAATTGCGCAGCAGTGAACTGTTTCTTAACAAAAGCTGTATTCTTTTTGAGACTCGAGTCTAATCGAGCAAAGTGCTCTTCGCATGGATGGGTACATTTCAAATTGCCATTGGCCGCGTTCCTGGCACCTATCTTCGAAAATCTTGACTTAAGGTTCTGTCACTTTTCGCTTGTAAAAAGTTTCAGATTTTCAGATGACAATTCAGATGACATTTAGATTTTCAGATTTTCGAACATAGATTTTCAGATGGAAAATCTTGGCTGAAAATCTGAACTTCAGATTTGACTTGTCAAAACAAGGAAAACAACATATATGACAATCGAACTTTACTCGGTATTCTTGGGTTAGATTTTTGTTTTATGCTATGTCCGCACCTGAAGTTAACCTGGGTTTCGTTCCAGTTTGGTTTGAGTTAACCAAGTAGTGTCCGCATATGCCATTAAGTTTTAAGTTTATCTTTTTGTCTTAAGTTAAAAAGAGACAGACATAAAGTGTGAGCAGAACGTCAACGACGTATGAGAGAATTCATTCTCTCTCCACTCACTTCCACTCTCTTAAATGTCAAATTCAATGGAATGTTGGAAATAGTGCATTCAGCGCGCTTGGTTTCGAGTAGGTTATCTCGAAACCCAGTGACTAAAAAGGTTTCGTTTTGTATGGCAAACCACTTGGTTATCATGTTGGTTTGGGATTGTTTTGAGATAACCCAGGTTAACTCTCAGGTGCGGACATAGCATTACAAGTTCTCGCTTATTTAATGAATTGAAATTGATAATTATTGGTGTTTGGCTATTCTATTTTGTAAATTAATATTAAAAGTGGGTTTATCAACAAAGAAAATACATTTTTGGAGGCACACGATTTTCATTTTTTTTATCAAAATTAAATAAAATTAATGTAATTTAAGACCTGCTCAACTTGGAAATACTTGGAAGTCAAATTGTTGAACTTAAAACTGAAAAATCTGTGTTTATACAATTAATTTTATTACTAACTATGTAGAATTGAGAGGTGAATCACAGTACTACTTTTGACAAAAAAAAAGTTCAGATAGTCGTTCATGGACTGACAGATCTCTTCGAACCTTCGAAGTTTGTCTTGAACCCGGCCATTGCTTTGGGTTTTTAACAAATATTTTTTCCGTTTTTGTGCGAATTTGGCAAAAAAAATTCATTTGTTAACTTTTATTGGTTTGACAACTTATCAAGAACACCAACCCACAAATAAAAAAAACGAAACGTTTTTTTTGGATATCATGCTATGTACATAACATCCTTGTGAAAAAAACACGCCTAATGTCGACAAACTAATTTGGGCAAATAGCTGGCAATAGATTTGCAGATATTTGTAGATTTCTGCAAACCGTGTGCACACAAATTCATTTGTGGATTTGCAAACTCATTTTCAGTTCATTGTCACATCGCATCTGTCAGAAAAAATTTTAAAGCTAAAAGTGAAATATCAAAAAACAATAGAAAATGTTCACGTAATTTACACATTTTCTATAAAAAACAAAAATCACCTTTAAATTTTCGATGAGTTTTGTAGTTAAAAATCCACGTGTTTTTTTTTTCCTTGTAATCCTTGCCAAATTTGTCTGCCAAGAATAAATTTGCAAATGTTCTTGAAACTCGGCCTGCAAATTTATTTATTGAACAAATTTTTGTGCAGATTAATTTGGTGTGTACACGGTGTCAGCTTGCGTGTACACGATTGCCAGATATCTGGAAATTAATTAGCAGATATTTGTCTACAAATTAACAGCCAAATAGCTTTTCTGCAAATTAATTTGGTGTGTACACGTTTGTCAACCATTCGAGACAAATTATTCACTGACAGGTCTGGCAATATTTGTAGATCAGGCAATCGTGTACACATAGTTTTAGAACATCCTTAGACAGTTGTCTAAAGAGTTGGACAAGCCATAGCCAATTTTGAATTTATAAATGCGTTCCAACCATTGTATATAGAAACTTTAGTAAGTTCAAAACACGATTTAACATGCTTTGGACCGGAGAAGCACGGTAGCGCAGCAAATGGCTTGGAGCGGAGACTGATAACTTGGACCGGATAAAATAGGTTCACTACCAGTCAACAGGTCTACATAATAGTACTATAGTTTCTATATACAATCAGTCGTATTTATAAAATTTGCTTAGGGCGATGTTCATACTGGTCGATTTGTTGAAGCAACAAGTCGACCAAAATGTTCACATTGTTCAACGAATCGACCACAAGTCAATACCGACAAATTGGTGTAACAGAGAAAGAGAACAAGAAAACAGTCGCATTTATTCGCACGAAGCTTCAACAAATCAACCAATGTGAACTTCGTATAGAACATCCTTAGACAACTGTCCAGCTAGACGCAATCGTGTTTATAATCCAATTTCAAAGTTTGTCCAACTTTGGACAGCTCTTAGAACAATGTCCAACTCCAAATCGTATTTCTAAACACTCTCATCGCTGTCTAGCCCCGGGGCTACACGATCAAGATATATGGTAAGCCATTTACAATACATTCAAACTTTTTCACATACACAACCAAACTTTTCGAAATTGAAACCCAACTGGTATATATTCCATACCACTCGAGAAGTAACCCGGGGGCTACACGATCAAGATATGGTAAGCCATTTACAATACATTCGAACTTTCTTACATACACACCCAAACTTTTCGAAATTGAAACCCAACTGGTATGGAATATTGAAAGCCACCCGAGAGGCAGTTTCAGTAGCCATGAAATTGACAGCTTCGTCAAATACCCTCAAAAAGAGAAAAGAGTGCCTGGAAAAAAACTTTGAATTTCAAATTTCTTGTGGGTGCCATTTTGAAAATATACAATGACATGTCGATTAAAAGCCATTTGCCTAGCAAGTTGTAAGTCGCCTACGTCACAGCCGAAACACGAACAGGAATTTGACATAGTGTATATGTAGGCTGATGGCTTACCATATCTTGATCGTGTAGCTGCAGAGTTAGTTCAGTAGCCATGAAATTGACAGCTTCGTCAAATAGCATCAAGAAGAGAAAAGAGTGCCTGGAAAAAAACTTTAACAGTCGTATTTATAATCCCATTCCAAAGTATGTCTAACTTTGGACAGCTCTTAGAACAGTGTCCAACTCCAAATCGTATTTATAAACACTTTCATAGCTGTCTAAGAAATGTCTAACTTTAGACACCGAAATTGGCTGTCTAAACTATGGCTAAAGTGACCATTGATACAGCAAAAAACAATTTTGTTGAACATGTTATAAAACACTGTTGAGAGTGTTAGGATTGAGAAAATTAAGTAGTTTGAGGTGCAAAAATACTACTTTCAACAATTACATTTATAAATTGCACAAATTTGATTATGAGACTTGGAAAAACTGAAACACAAAGTCAAATCAGTTGTTTTTTTTTTTTTGGTCAAGTTCAAGTCCTACGCCACTCTCTTTCAGAGCCTTATAGTTGTTGTACTCGTATACCAAAACACAGACAGTGGTACTGCACGGATACATCATGAACGCTGCCATTTAGTTTTTCATTCGAAGTTGACAGTTTTAGGGGTTGTTTGGACAACTGTTGGAATGCATTTATAAATACAAAATTGGCTAAGCCTTGCCTAACTCTTTAGACACCGCCTAGCTGGACAGTTGTCTAAGGATGTTCTAAGCAAATTTTATAAATACGACTGTAAATTTCTAATTTCTTGTTGGTGCCATCTTGAAAACATGTAATAACATGTTGATTGAAAGCCATTTGCCTGGCAAATTGTAAGTCGCCTACGTCACATCCGAAACACGAAAAGGAATTTGTTATTTTGTCTATGTAGGCTGATGGCTTACCATATCTTGATCGTGTAGCTGCAGGGTAAGGAATGTCGACATAACAAAAATTATTGCAGGTGGAGGCGGCCTGTAACACTGTAACGACTCAACTTAACACCAAAGACACAAATCAATGTTTGATGGCTGGGCAAATTTTGTTATAACATTTCATTTTGTACTCGAACAGCACGGATGGTGGATGCAAAATTTTGACAACGGAATGAAAGCAATGACAAGAATTATTACGTTGCAATTTTGAATTTTATTTTGAAATTTTCCAGTCAGTCATAACTGTATTTCTATATTGCAAACTCGAAAAAAACATTTGGAGAAAAAGGTTGTAATATGAGCTACCGATACGAACCGACACTGATGAAAGACGAAAAATTATGAGAAAAAATTACATTTTCCACTAACACGCACAAAAATCAGGCATCTGTCAAAATTGATGTCAAGCTGACTCTGTCAAAACAAAATCGAAGACAGAGATGTTAGAGATTGCGACATAACGTCAAATGACGCGCCTCCACGTAACATTTGATGTTAAGTTGAGTCGACATAACGAAAATTCCTGCAGGTGGAGGCGGCCTGTAATCATTATCCATAACATTAGTTGTCGGGGATGTTGTTTTTACTTTCCATGTAAAATGATGTTATGTATATACCATCCTTGTGAAAAAAACACGCCTAATGTGTTGGAAGGGTTCTACGATTAACTATTTCTGATTGAGAAGCGATACCAGTGATTTCCCACAATGGTTTTACTATAGTTTTCTTATACAATGGTGTAACATAAATTAAATAATTCGTAAAAGAAAATTTTACAAAGTCAAATGTTTTTGAAATGTCAAAAAGGTCTTCACACATTTCTGCCAATTAAAATGTCTGGGACTAGAATGTGCAACATAGACAAAAGCGTTTACTCTTTTCCAGATAGAGTTTTCTGTCAGAAATATGTGCTATTTAAAGTTATTGAACAAAAAGACTAACAGCCATATTATTGAGAATTCGTAAAACTAGAAATGAAACTAGTTTCAGGTAAAACTAGTTTCGTTTCAAGTTTTGCAAAAAATAATCAAAACTAGTTCTAGAATAAAATTGGCATTATTCATTTCTGAAGAAAAACTAGTTCGAGTTTTGAAAATCATTTCTCGTTTTGGGTAAAAAAAACTAGTTCTATCAAAGAAGCTGCTGTGATTTTGAAAATGAAATAGAAAATTAAAAAAAAAATCTGTAATTTTCAAACGTTTGAATGTATGCACGAATATTATTCGCATCTTGAACGAGAAATACATACATATGTATATAAAAATAAAATAAATGTACGTAATCTTTTTTAATTTTCTATTTCGAAGCCCAATACGTGGAATATCATTCTACGAGCCATCTTTAAAATTATTTCCTTACTCGAATTATTTGATGACGTTTCGAAATTTATTTAATCTCAGTTGACTTTGATAAATAATACAAAAAGTCTTCAAAACTAGTTTTGAAATCCTTAAAACTAGATATTTCCAGTTTCATGAATTTCTAGTTTTATCAAAAACTAGTTTTACGATTTCGGGTTTTATACGTCATTATTTTTTTTGAATAATACCGATTTGTTCAAAACTTGAAACTAGGAAACTTTTGAAAACTAGTTCTATGTAAAAACTAGTTTTGAAGTGAGTCAATAATATGGCTGTAATAAAATTTAGGTAAATGTGTAAAAGTGTGCGGTTATAAGCACTTTATCTAACGCAGTTAACGTAAGTCAGGAATTACTTGATGTCTAGTGAGACAAGTCTCACATAAATGCGAAAGAGAAAGAAGATGTGCGTTAGTGAGATGCTTAAAAAACTACCCGGTGAGTAGCGGGTAGATTTTAAGTCGTCTCATTTTGACGTTTCTCTTTTCTCTTGTTCGCTTTTGAGTAGTGGTAATTTCATTCAATTTTTTACAACAACAAAAGAAAACTGAATTGTCAAATTTGAGACGCAGTCTTACCCGCCGCGGAGAGTGGATAGGGTCGTCATAAGCCCTGTTCACACTGTACAATTAATTGGACAAACCTAGGTTTGACAAACCAATGTTTGATAGTGTGAAATCTTCATACGACCGCTTGTCCAAATTGTTGGATGGTTTTCAAAAATTTTTGAAAATCTAGAAGTCGGATGGGGTGGAAGGGTATGTGACATAAAGTTAGACGACAAGCTTGATAGGTGGGAACGAAAACTACATCAGACCATCCAACTTCCATCAAACGAAGTCTGTCCAACTAATTGTACAGTGTGAACTGGGCTATAGAGGACGGTTGTGTTGTAGGAGGCGCAGCCGTCCAATCACATAAACCAATACGGTTTTAGCAACAGTTAAAAAATTTTTTTTTTGACAAAAAATTTTTTTTACTTTATAAATCTATAGTAATAATCAGGGTGATGTTATCACCTAGCAATCTACTTGCCAAAAAGATTATGGCGAAAAGGTCTTGGACACAGATAGCAATTCAAAGCACCGATACATATATCACCGCGTGCTCATAACTGTGAAGTAAGGTAACGAAGTTTATCTGAGCTAACATAACAACAGACTTGGCGAGAACCAAGCATAATATAACGCAGCAAAGATTTGAGGAGTGGAAAATAATGCATTAAATTGAAGGACAAAGATGAGGGGCATCGAAAAAACAAAACGAGGACAAATGGATTCAATGTAGCAACTGTTGAGGAAACTGCTTCATGCCAGGGGTAGTCAAAAAAAAAAAACCAGCAGAACATCTAGCAACGGAATCCGGTAAGCTCTTACCGGAATGTTTTTCTTACAGGGTGATGATTTCACTCAGCAATCTATTACAAAAAGGTTCTTGGCAAAAATATAAATCGCCAGCGAAATTCAACCAAAAGCACCGCTACATACAGACCATATTAATCAACATCGATATAAAGGTAACGGAGTTTATCGGAGTAAAAATTTACAGACTGAAATCGAAATGGTAAGAAACAAGCACTTGACAGCCAGTGCAACAAAGACTGAGATTAGGGCGATTTCTCCTATTCAGTACTAATCAAACAGCATCCAGATAACATCTATAGGTTTTGAAAAAAAAGAATAATTATGAAAATAACTTACAAAGATAACTATAAGTGTAAAAAGAAACATACGAATCGTTATTCAATTCTATCCAAATAATTGGGACAAATGATATATATGTATAAATTCCTAATGTAGGTACTTAAACGCTTTATGTTAAAATGTTCAAATGTTATTAACTTTTGCTCCTTGCATACCAAAATGAAAAAACAAATGTTTATTTTCTCATTAAACTATCCAATGAGTGTAAGTGTCATGATAATACATAGTTAAATAGAGCGCTTTCGTTCTTAAAAATATTCAAGTCATATATTTTCCTATATGAAACTTCATTTCAACATAACCTTACTGTAGGCTATGAAACTATAGATATATATATAGCTTTCGATCATGCGCGTCGAAGAAAAGAAAGATAGAGACAAATAGCTCTTCATTTTTAGGTTAGTTCTATTGTATATACGTATTAGTGTTAAGGTAAGACAACCGTCAAAAGAAACTTTCTAAATGCTCTTGAGTGCGAGCAGGACAACAAAATGAAACTGACAGCCACGAGGCTATTCATACAAAGAAATTTTTTAAAAAGGGCCATACATTACAGCCGCTTTTGAAGAAACTATAAATTAGAATAAGAATTGTAAAGACACATTGTAAAAGAAACATTAAGACTCAATAAAATTCAATTCAATTCTTACCCGCCGCCTCCACCTGCAATAATTTTCTTTATGTCGACCTGACTTAACATCAAAGACAGTATTTTTTGTTTCTTTTTTTCTTGTCAGGAGGAAATCTTCAGAAGACACTTGGCAGTATTCGACACCAACTAGTTCGGGATTCTTACCTCACTAAAAACTCCTCGTAATCAGAACCAATCTATGAACGATCGACAAAAGTTTTTTCTTTCTCAATAATATTGTAACGTGCGCTTATAAAAAAAATAAAACTTCACTTTTCAATTTATTTCAACCACTTTTATTCAGTATCTATACTTTATTTGATCTCAACTCGACTTTTGGACTATCACTTGTAGACAATTTACTCTTCACTTTATCACTCTATAATCAAAACTGACTTCTGGTTGCGTCAGAAGTGTGAAACATCGAGAGATTTCTGGTAGTTTTTCTATGAACCATGATGTCTAGACAAGTTCCCCTCCCGGTATTTTTCTGCACTCACACACACTCACTCACAAACAACGTCTTCCATTATAGCACTCCATTATAGCGTTGCCAGCACTTGTGTTTTTGGTTTGACGTTTTCAATTAGGAAATTAGCATGAAATGTTGGGTACACATTACACTGCCCCCTCCTTAAGATTGTTCGTCCCGAATAATTCCATTTGCAGCCTCCCCACTATATCGATGCAGCCGGTCATAATGCACTACTTTTAACTTGCCTCTTAGTCCTCTTTGGATGCGGTAGACCACGTCGTTAATCCTTGTGACAACAGTATAAGGACCTTCCCAGTTCTGCTGAAGTTTCGGTGACAATCCCTTTTGACGATGAGGATTATAAAGCCACACACGATCTCCTGCTTGGAATCCTGCCGTTGTCGCTTTTGTGTCGTACCGTGTCTTCATCCGGTCGCTGTAGGTTTTCATCCGTTCCCTTGTTCTCTTATGGATGTCAGCGAGTTTCCCTTGAGGTCGTCCACATACTCGTTCGTGTCCTGTGGCTCCTCTGTGGTGCATCCAAATTTAAGTTCGCTGGGCAGCCGCATGGTTTTCCCGAACAGGATGTCAGATGGTGTTTGTCCTGTCGAGCTATGTACTGCACTTCTATAGGCCATCAGGAATAGCGGTACGTGCCTATCCCAGTCTCTTTGGTAGTCGCCTACGACCTTGGTGAGGTGTTCTTTCAAGGTCCGGTTGAATCTTTCAACCATCCCATCAGACTGTGGATGAAGCGGTGTGGTGCTAGTCTTCTTAATGCCAAGTAGTCCACACACTCCTTGGAAGATGTTTGACTCAAAGTTCCTCCTTTGGTTGGAATGGAATTCCATAGGCACGCCAAACCTACTCACCCAATTAAACACAATCTGGTCGACCACCGTTTTGGCTTCTTGATTTGGGATGGCATACGCCTCAGGCCACTTGCTAAAATAGTCCATGACAACCAGAATGTACTTGTTTCCAGCGTTGGTTTCTGGAAAAGGCCCAGCCACATCTACTGCAATCCTCTCAAAAGGTGATCCAACTTTGTACTGATGCATCTTACCTTGAATCTTCCTACCAGGTCCTTTGGTTGCACCACTTCTCCACGTCATCTCTAGCGTGTAACCAGTAGAACCGATGTCGCACCCTCTCCAGTGTTTTGTTTACTCCAAGGTGGCCTCCAGAAGGTCCGTCGTGCATCTCCCGAAGAACTTCACTGACTTTCGATTGCGGTACGATCAGCTGCATCACATTTGACTTACCGTCAGCGGATTCCCATCTTCGCCTGAGGACACCTTCTTGCACATATAGTGAGTTCCACTGTGCCCAATAGGCTTTGAGAACTGGACTCCTGTCAGAAATGTCTCCCCATTCAGATTTCTCTTCATTTTCTTTCCATGCGAGAATGGGTTCGATATCTGGATCCTCCTGTTGAGCAGTCCTCACTTCCTCATTGCTCCATCCGCTTATTGGGTCAGCTCTTAATCGCTGAGCGGTAATATTTTCTTTGTCTTCTTGCCGCCTACAATGCTTGCAATCCACTTTACAAGGTCTTCGGGATAATGCGTCGGCGTTTGAGTGCAACTTTCCTCTGCGGTGTTGAATCTGTTAATCATAAGTCTGCAGTCTTTCTATCCACCTTGCGACTTGACCTTCTAGATTTTTGAAGTTCAACAGCCAGTTCAGAGCACCATGGTCTGTCCGCAGAAGGAATTTCTGTCCATAGATGTACTTATGGAAGTGCTTTGTTGCCAAGATAAGAGCTAGCAGTTCCCTTCTGGTCACGCAGTAGTTTCTTTCGGGCTTCGAGAGGACCTTGCTGTAATATGCCACAACTTTCTCTTCGCCATCATGCACTTGGGATAGTACCGCCCCGATTCCAACGTTGCTTGCATCAGCGTCGATGATGAACGTTTTGCCAGGTGTTGGATGTGCCAGCACTGGAGCGTTACAGAGGCGCGGTATTTGAGTTCCTGGAAAGATTTTTCGCACTCACCTGACCATTTAAACTGCTTCCCTTTTTCGGTGAGCTGATGTAAACTCTTTGCAACTCCAGCAAAGTTCTTAACAAAACGTTGGTAATATGTGGCAATACCAAGAAAGCTTCGGAGTTGATGTTTGTCCTGTGGTGTTGGCCAATTTTTGACGGTGTCAACTTTTTCAGGATCAGTCCTCACTCCTTGGGAAGAGATGATGTGTCCCAAATACTTGACTTCAGTTTTGAAAAGTGCACATTTTTCCGGATTCAGTTTAAGGTTAGCCTCTCGAAGTCTCTGAAACACGGCTTTTAGGTTCTTGCAATGTTGGTCAAATGTTTTCCCGTAAACAATGACATTGTCCAAGTAGACTAGGCAAGCTTTCCACGTCAGTCCTTGAAGAACGCACTCCATCAAACGCTCGAATGTTGCCGGAGCGTTGCATAGCCCAAACGGCATAACTTTGAACTGCCAGAGCCCATTACCTGTAGAAAACTCCGTCTTTTCCCGATCATCTGGGTGGATGTCAACTTGGCAATATCCACTCTTCAAGTCCAGCGTCGAAAACCACTGGGCTCCCTCCATGGCATCCAGGGTATCACTGATTCTCGGCAGGGGATAGCTGTCCTTCTTAGTCACATCATTCAGCCTTCGGTAGTCTACACAAAAGCGAGTGCTTCCGTCTTTCTTTTTAACTAGCACCACTGGTGACGCCCAAGGACTTTTGGAATTTTCGATAAGACCGTCCTTCTTCATTGCTGTTATCATTTCCTCAACCTCACCTTGTTTGGCCAGTGGAAGACGTCTTGTGGGTTGACGAATCGGTCTTGCATCTCCTGTGTTGATGCGATGCTGCACCAACTGTGTCCTACCATATTGTCCCTTTTGCGATGCGAAGATATCAGTGTACTCTTGTAGGAGATTTTCAGCTATCCTTGTATGTTGGTGATCAAGGTTGGATGAATTCAGTATTTTAGCTCTGATGGTTTTGAGCTCCTCCGGAGTTTTAGTTTTTCTTGGGGCTTCGTCTGTGATCTTCGTAATTGCTGCAACTGATTCGCAACGTCCAACGACTTCTCCTTTCTTCAACCTTACATGGTACGGTGTGGTGTTTAGTAATCGTACGGGGACCATTTTGTTTTTCGGTGCTACCAGTGTTTTCCCAATGATGACGCTTTGGGAGGAACACTCTGAGTCTGGTTCCACCATGAGGTATCGAAGGCTTCCAAACTCACCTTCCAGTTTTGTCCAAACAAACACTTCAGAAGAAGGAGGCAGAATCAGATCTTCCGTGATGACAGTTCTCAATGTCGACGTACTTTCGTTCGAATAGGTCATTGGAAGTTGCTTATTTTGGTACTTCAAAACCTGATTACCGATGTCTAAAATAACTCCGTGCTGTTTCATAAAGTCGATTCCAATGATGCACTCGTCACATATATCTGCCACCAGGAATTGATGAGTAAACACTAGGTCGGCCAGTCGGATCTTAAGACACACTTCTCCATATACTCTTGCTGCTTCTCCCGTTGCGGTTCTTAGACGGTAGCTATTGGTGTTATGAAGCCACGTCGTCTTTACCAGGTCTCGACGTACTATGGAGGCTGTGGCACCGGTGTCGATGGTAGCCACATGTTTGTTCCCGTTAATAGTAGTCTCCACAGTCAGACTTTTGTTGTCTCGTTTGGTCTGAGACCTGAGAGACCTGGATGGTGGTTCTGGGGCCATCGATACAAGAAACCAGCCTCTGCCCCTCGAAGTTGGTTCTTACTCGTTTCCCTGATGGGAAACGGATTGATAAGCAGCATTGGTTTTGTTGTTACCTTGCTCTGGGTTGGATCTCTTGCTTCCACAATGTTGACAACCTGCTTTATTTGATGGTAGTCGACATTGACGCTGTAAGTGCCCGGTCTTGTTGCAGTTCCAACATCTTGCTAGTCCGCTCCGCTGGTTCTTTTGTATTTCAGCTCTTTGGCACGAGCATTCTTCGACTATGGCCTCTCTAAGTCGATGTACTCCATGAGAAGCCTGTTCTGCTGCTTCAATTGTCAATGCGAATGCTAAAGTTTCAGAAAGATTGCTTGTTCTAGCAGTTCGCACAGACCTCTGAAGGAACGAACGAAGGACTATACAGCAAGCTGGTTGATGATTTGTTCTCCAGCATCCGGGTATGCCAGGTGAACCAGTCTTTCGACGTCTGCTTGGAGTTGCTGTAGACTTTCACCCCTTTTCTGGACTCTGTTATTGAGTTGGACTCGGAAGACTTCTTTCAAGTGGCTATCTCCAAAGCGTTTATCTATAGCTGCCACGAGAGAACTGAAATCACCGCTCTTACCAGCTGGAACTGTTTGAAGTAATTCAGCTGCTGGTCCTCTAAGAGCAAGAGTCAGTGCTATGTACTTGTCTTCGTCATCCCAGCCATTTGTTGTCGCGGCTGCCTCAAATTGTCTCTTGTAGACTGGCCAAGAAGACTGTCCATCAAATATTTGCGGTTTCATCTCCTTTTTCTTTACAAACCTCAGCAGATTCTCGAATTTTGATTTTCCGGATCTGGTCCAATTCCTTGGTCAGAACAGAGAACTGTTTATCACATCGGGTTTCTACGATTTCGAAACGATTCTCTACAACAGAAAGCTGTTTCTCCACACCTTCAACGCGTTCGTCTAGGGCACATACATTTTTCTCAATGTTACCCAATTTACCTTCTAGAATGATTTTCTGACCTTCCAAAACATTCTGTTGCGCTTCAAGTCTTTCGAGAATATTCTGTTGTTCCTCTTCCAGACGTCCGAGAATATTCTGCTCTTCTAACAACTTACCCATTTTCACTGTATATTGTTTTTATTTTTCTTTTTACTTTTTTTTTTTACACTTTACTAGTCCACTCGTTTTTTTTTTTCAAATAAGTTTTATTTACACTTCTGACACCAATGTAACGTGCGCTTAGTTCGCAAAAATAAAACTTCACTTTTCAATTTATTTCAACCACTTTTATTCAGTATCTATACTTTATTCGATCTCAACTCGAATTTCGGACTATCACTTGTAGACAATTTACTCTTCACTTTATCACTCTATAATCAAAACTGACCTCTGGTTGCGTCAGCTCCCTCTTTATATAGAAGTGTGAAACATCGAGAGATTTCTGGTAGTTTTTCTATGAATCATAATGTCTAGACAAGTTCCCCTCCTGGTATTTTTCTGCACACACACACACTCACTCACAAACAACGTCTTCCATTATAGCACTCCATTATAGCGTTGCCAGCACTTGTGTTTTCGGTTTAACGTTTTCAATTAGGAAATTAGCATGAAATGTTGGGTGCACATTACAATATAATCACTTTAAGGAAAGCTTATACTTTTAATGCTTTCTATGACTTTTAGACCATTAGTTCGTGTGGCTTGGTTCTTCTTGATCTCCGAACATTGCCTCTCGTAATTAATACGGACTCCATTTTAGAGTTGATATGACTATGCAGTCACTGATTGTGTGCTATAGCATGTTTTCTTACAACTTCTGTAACAGTTTCTATTTGTAGGTCACGATGTAAATCCTTATTTCTTATATACCATTATGCATTTTTTACTATTCCACGAAGGACTTTGTTTTGGAACTTTGAGTATTTGTACCTATAATAATATAGTATCGTACCTATAATAATAATATAATAATACCTAATATAATAATAAATCGGAAGTTGGAGGTGGCGTACTTACTGCTGTTCGTAGCAAGTATATGTCCTCTCTTATAACTTTCCCATTTGAATTAACTGTAAATGTATTATGTGTCAAAGTCTGAATCAAATCTAGAATCGTTTATATTATAAATACATATATTCCACCAAAGAGCTCTGCCTCAACATATAAAGAATTAACGTTAGTTTTAGACTATGTTAATGAATTACTGTGCTTTGAAAATTATGTATTATTCTTAGGTGACTTTAATTTACCCTTAATTCAATGGTTACCATCTTCGGATGAAACCTATTTCAAGCCATCTTTGACTTCACCTCAACAGGAACTAATGTTGTTGGATAATTTAACATCAACCGACTTACGGCAAGTAAGCTGTATCAAAAACTCTAAAAATCGAATTCTCGATTTGGTCTTCTCTTCAGACTCTGTTAGTACCGTTGTTATTGAATCTAGTTTCGGAATTACTGATCCTAGCCTTGATGAAACTAACATAGATGACTACCACCCACCTCTGAATATTTTTCTTGACTTGAGTGGCGAGATCCACACTAATAGTAACTCTCATGATTGTTCCTATGTGTTTGACTACCGCAAAGCTGATTTCGATTTGCTCTGTGGTGAATTAATTATGTCTGGTATCGAAAACATATCAGTTTTTACCAATATTGACGAAGCTGTTAGCAGCTTTTATTTGATTCTCTATAGATGTATAGAAAAATCAATTCCTAAAAAAATTTTTAAAAATTCTGAACCCAACCATCCATGGTATACTAAAGAGTTAAAAGTTTTAAGAAATAAAAGAAATAAAGCTTGGAACACTTATATTAAAACTCATTCCGTTTCCGACTAAGAGTCTTACGTTTTTCTTTTTGAAGAATTTAAGACACTTTCTAAAAATCTTTATTCAAATTTCATTGACCGAATGGGATACTCATTTAAAAAGGATCCAAAAACCTTCTGGCAGTTTGTTAACTCAAAGAAAAAATCAGATGGTTATCCAGCTAGTTTTGTGTATGAGAACTGTTCTTATGAGAGCATCTCTGATATTTGTAATGCATTTGCTGACCAGTTTCGCAGCTCATTTTGTGATACTACTGTTGACATTGATACTGATTTCTTCAGATATCTAAGCAACTGTAATCAAGTATGTTTTAATAACATTGTTATTGAAATTGATAAACTTTTTTGGAGTCTTGAAACCTTAAATGACGATTTTTCTTCCGGGCCGGATGGCATTCCTCCAATTGTACTAAAAAAATGTAGGTCATGCTTAGCTTTTCCTTTACAATATATTGTAACGTGAACCTAACACTTAATACCAATTTCCTTATCGAAAACGTTCAACCGAAAACACATCTGGCAGCACTGGTGTAAGTGTAGAAATTTTGAAGGAGAGAAAATGTTTGACAGCCAGTGGAGAGTGGAGACAATGTAGAAGTTACTGGAGAGTTCTAGATGGCATGTCATTCGATATAAATAGCCCGCCCGAGGCAACCAGAGGGCAGTCTTGTTTATAGAGTGATAAAGTTAAGAGTAAATACAAGTGATAGTCCAAAAGTCGAGTTGAGTTCGAATAAAGTGTATATCGAAGGTACTGAATAAAGTGGTAGAATTAAATTGAAAGGTAGAGTTTTATTTTTCGAACTAAGCGCACGTTACATTGGTGTCAGAAGTGTAAATAAAACTTATTTGACTAGTAAAGTGTAAAAAAAAAAAAAAAAAGTAAAAAAAAAAAAAAAATAATAAAAATGGGTAAGTTGTTAGAAGAGCTCAACTGCATTGAGCTTAAAAGTGAGTTAGGTAAGCGAAATCTTTCTAGAGCGGGATCGAAAAATGAGCTCGTCCTGCGCTTGCGTAACTATTTGGAACAGCAAGGGGAAGACGTAAACACTTTTGTTTTTGAAACAGAAGTGGAAGAAGAGGAAGTAAGTGAAAATGTAGATTTTCAAAGCTTGAGAGTCAATGCGAAAGTCAGCTTGCCACTTTGGAGAAACGAATCAAAAACATGGCTAAGGAACTAGACCAGATGCGGAAAATGGAGCTACGGAAAACTTGTGGAGATTGTCTAAAGCAAAGAGAAGTACAACCACCAACATTCGACGGACAGTCGTCTTGGTCAGTTTACAAGAGACAATTCGAGGCAGCTGCGACAGCAAATGGCTGGGTAGACGAAGACAAATACATAGCACTGACTCTTGCTCTTAGAGGACCAGCAGCTGATTTACTTCAAACTGTTCCAGCTGGTAAGAGCAACGATTTCAGTTCTCTCGTGGCAGCTATAGATAAACGCTTTGGTGATAGCCACTTGAAAGAAGTCTTCCGAGTCCAACTCAATAACAGAATCCAGAAAAGGGGTGAAAGTCTACAGCAGCTCCAAGCAGACGTCGAAAGACTGGTTCACCTGGCATACCCGGATGCTGGAGAAGAAATCATCAACCATCTGGCTGTTGAGTCCTTCGTTCGTGCCATTTCTGACAAACATCTTCAGAGATCTGTGCGAACTGCTAGAACACGAACTCTTTCTGAAACTCTAGAGTTTGCATTAATGATGGAAGCATCTGAGCAAGCTTCTCAAATGGTACATTGTCAAAGAGAAGCCATATTCGAGGCTGGATCATGCCCAGGAGTTAAGCTACAAAGGAACCAGCGGAACGGACTTGCCAGATGTTGGAATTGTAATAAGACGGGGCACTTACAGCGACAATGCCGGTTGCCACCAATTAAAACTGAAACTGCTTGTCGGCGTTGTGAAGTCCAAGAAAATCAATCCACGAGCTGTAGAGTAAGACCGCAGACTTATCAATACCGAATTGGACATCAGGTAGAAAAGCCCCAATGGAATTGCTGGCGGAAAGTAGAGACCAAGACTCAGCGGATGAGAGTGGAACCCATATTCGGATGGAACAAGGAAGAATTGAGGTCTGCTCAAAAGAAGGATCCAGACATCAGACCGATTCTCAAATGGAAAGAGAACAACACGAAACCTGACTGGAACGACATTTCCGACCAAAGCCCTGTTGTCAAAGCCTATTGGGCACAGTGGGATTCGCTTCGCGTGCAAGAAGGCGTACTCCAGCGCAAATGGGAATCTCCTGACGGTAAATCTTTTGTAATGCAGCTTATTGTTCCTCAATCGAAAATCAAGGAGGTTTTACAAAAGATGCATAGAAGCCCTACAGGAAGCCACCTGGGATTCAACAAGACGCTGGAGAACGTGCGAAAACGCTTTTACTGGCTGCATGTTAGAGGTGACGTGGAGAAGTGGTTCTGAAATTGTTATGTCTGTGATTCAAACATAGCGGTTTGTAGGCTTACAGATAGATTTAATAGAACAGGGACATGGGCCACAGTGTATGGCGACCGGATGAAGACACGGTATGACACAAAAGCGAAAACGACAGAATTCCAAGCAGGTGATCGTGTGTGGCTTTATAATCCTCATCGTCAAAAGGGATTGTCACCGAAACTTCAGCAAAACAGGGAAGGTCCTTATACTGTTGTCACGAGGATTAACGACGTGGTTTACCGCATCCAAAGAGGACTAAGAGGCAAGTTAAAAGTAGTTCATTGTGACCGGCTGCATCGTTATAGTGGCGAGGCTGCAGATGGAATTATTCGGGACGAACAATCTTAAGGAGGGGGCAGTGTAACGTGAACCTAACACTTAATACCAATTTCCTTATCGAAAACGTTCAACCGAAAACACATCTGGCAGCACTAGTGTAAGTGTAGAAATTTTGAAGGAGAGAAAATGTTTGACAGCCAGTGAAGAGTGGAGACAATGTAGAAGTTACTGGAGAGTTCTAGATGGCATGTCATTCGATATAAATAGCCCGCCCGAGGCAACCAGATTGCAGTCTTGTTTATAGAGTGATAAAGTTAAGAGTAAATACAAGTGATAGTCCAAAAGTCGAGTTGAGTTCGAATAAAGTGTATATCGAAGATACTGAATAAAGTGGTAGAATTAAATTGAAAGGTAGAGTTTTATTTTTCGAACTAAGCGCACGTTACAATATGTTCTTACTTTCTTTGAAATCCAGTAAATTTCCTTTACTTTGGAAAAGATCTTTTATCACTCCAGTTTTTAAGAAAGGGGACAAATGTGATATAAAAAACTATAGACCCATTGCCAAACTTTCTAGCATTCCTAAACTATTTGAAAAACTAGTATGTGAACAGCTGGCTTTCAGTGTAAAAAACGTTATTTGCACACGGCAACACGGTTTCGTCAAAAATAGATCGACTGTCACAAACCTGCTA
The DNA here is from genome assembly GCA_914767635.1 of Melanostoma mellinum. Classification (NCBI taxonomy): domain Eukaryota; kingdom Metazoa; phylum Arthropoda; class Insecta; order Diptera; family Syrphidae; genus Melanostoma; species Melanostoma mellinum. The sequence continues at coordinate 117,198,902 of OU612058.1, read as the reverse complement.
TGCTTTCTTCAAAAATGTTCTTTAGCACTAGAAAATGGTAATGAGCTCGATTGCATCTACACGGATTTTTCTAAAGCTTTCGATCAACTTTCACACAATATTATACTGTTCAAACTAAAGGCTATTGGCTTCCCACCTGTGTTCACCGATTGGGTACTTTCTTATCTGTCTATGAGATCTTACCAAGTAAAGTTTCGTAATATCCTTTCCAACCCTTTTAATGCTGGCTCAGGTGTACCTCAGGGAAGTCATCTAGGACCTCTTCTATTTATTTTAGCTATCAATGATGTTGTGTCTTGCATTTCCTTCAGTGAAATATTAATATTTGCTGATGATATGAAAATTTTTAAAAAGATAACTGGTTCGCTTGATCGCTCTCATCTCCAATCCGATGTTAATCATTTTGCAGTTTGGTGTTTTAAAAACGGGCTCAACCTAAACCCCAATAAATGCCAAAGCATGACTTTCTCTAAAAAGAAGTAACCTAGCAACCCAAGTTATTTTATTTCCAATAATATTTTGAGTCAAGTGAAATGTTTTAAGGATCTTGGCGAGTATTTTAGTTTCAATATGGACTTTACTCAAGGCCAATAGTATGCTTGGTTTTATGAAAAGATGGTCAAAAGAGTTTCAAGACCCGTATGTTACCCTTGCTCTATACAATTGTTTAGTACGACCTCATCTAGAGTATGCTTCTCAAGTGTGGTCCCCTTTTTATGAAATACACAACTCAAGAATTGAATCAGTACAACATAAATTCATAAGATTCGCTCTTAAAGGGCTTCCGTGGGAAAACCCTTACGATTTACCACCATATGAGCATAGAATCCAATTATTACATATGCAACTTCTTTCTCAAAGGCGTACCATTAACGATCTGGTGTTTTTTCATCAACTTATCACCGGACATATCGATGCACCTGAGTTACTTTCTTGTGTTGAATTCAACTTTCGAGGCGGTTCTTACCACCTGCGCAACTTAGTTTTAATATACTGCCCTTACCATAGAACGAATTATGGCATGAATGAGCCATTGACTCGTATGGGTAGACTATTTAATCTTAACTCATGTTTAATTGATTTTAACTTAAGTAAATCCAGTTTAAAAAATTTGTTGAGAACCAGTGCTCCACTTTCTTAAGTTTAGTTTGTATGCTTGCATGTTTGCATTTTTCAATAATTTTTAGTTTATGTTATTAATTGTAAATTGTATCACATTTTGTATGTCTTGTTTGTTTTAATTAGTGTACTTTATTTAAGATAATTTTGTAATCTATGTAATTTATATTTGAAATTTTTACTATAATGTTTATTTTTTTTTATTTTTACTATCCTTACGTTCTCTATGTGCTGGTGTTGGTGTTATACTAACTAACTACTAACACTTGCATTCATGATGAAGAGCGTATATAAGTGTGTACATATGAGCTTGTTCTAAGCTCAGTACTACTTAGTCTCTTGTTTTCTTCGTACAGCCCCATTACTGGATTCCATAGGTCCAAACAGGTCTAAGTACTTGTTTATAAAGCATTATTTTATTTTCGACAGATAAGTCTGAATTTCTACCGAGTAACCAGTACATTTTTCTATATTTCAAGGATCAAACGGAATCCCTCAAGAATACTACAAATTTAGCACATCTCTCTTCGTAGAATACCTAACAAGAGCCTTAAACCAAGCATATGAGAGCGCTAGTATACCAAGCTGTTTCAAAGAAGCTATCATCTGCCCGATTTTCAAAAAAGGGGACAATAGAGTCTCCGCCAACTACAGAGGTATATCGTTGCTGAATTCAGCCATGAAGGTCCTAGCAAAACTTCTATACAAACGCTTATATAACTGGGTAGAGGAAAATAACCTGTTGAGTGAAGCGCAAGCTGGTTTTCGTGAAAATTACTCTGCTATTGACCAAATTTACACGCTTACCAATATAGCTGAGATATTTAAGGGATCGAAAAAGAAGCTTTATGCCTTTTTTATCGACTTCAAAGCCGCATTCGATACCATAGACAGAAAAGCACTGATGTTGAAGCTATACAATAAAGGAATTTCGACAAAGTTTGGGAACATTTTAGAGCGATTATACGACTCAACAACCTCTGCAGTAACCCTTGGAAGCAAAGTATCTGATCAGTTCCCAGTAGACATAGGGCTAAGACAAGGCTGCTGCCTCAGCCCCTTACTTTTCGCTTTATTTATAGACGACATCGAAGAAATTCTACAAGGAGGAGCTCGAGTTTCACCAGACATTCTAATAAAAGTGCTAGTGTTCGCAGATGATATCGTCATGCTTGCTGAGTCAATCGAAAGCCTCCAACTTATGATAAATCGATTATTCGTTCATTGCAACAAATGGAGACTCCAGGTGAACCTCGACAAATCAAAAGTTATGATTTTTCGAAACGGATTAGGGCGAAATTGTCGCAGCGAAAAATGGAAGTTTGGAGAGCACAACATTGAAATCGTGAGTGAATACAACTATCTTGGCATGCGGATTTCGAGAAATCTTAACCTCAAGAACCACATGACAGATAAATTATCTAAGGCGAAAACTGCGCTAAATGCGACCTGGAGAAGTGTGATGCACAGCAGAGATATTCAGTATGAAGCAAAATACCAAATCTTCAAAACAACGGCCAAGTCTATAATGTTCTACGCTGCACAAGTTTGGGGACACAAAGAATTCGAAGAAGTGGAGCAAATTCTTAGATACTTTTTGAAGCGCACATTGAAACTACCCAGCAGTACGGCTAACCACATCCTTTTGCTGGAAACAGGTCTTTCTCCGATGTTTATCTCAACACTTAAAATGCAGGTTGACTATATACTAAAGACAATAGAAATGGATGATACACGATTGCCTAAACAGATAACAAGGCCGGTGATCATGAAGAGAATTTCTTGGTTTGAGTCCTGGAATAATCTACCCCAGTACAGTGGACTCTCGCTCGATCTTGAATATGACTCGATTAACACATGGAAAAGCCAACTCTATAATTTAATCAGCTCAGTAGATGAAAAAAGCGTGAAGATTTCATTTGGAAAGCCAGGAGCTCATTTCATAGAAACATTTATGCGCAGCTTGACTACAACTTAGCAGCTAAAAACTACTTCAGGGCGGAGTTTTCAACCGACCTCATGTCACTTGTTTTAAAAACACGGGGATAGTTACTCCCCCTGAAGCTCGGCAAAAATCCTCGATCGAACCCTCCAAGTGGGTGCTGGGCGGGCAATGTTCACTACATATACTTATCAGTGTCTGTACGATGTCAGACGGTGACAGCCAAGGTTAGGTTGGATCGCTGGGTGGTTGTGACTTCTCAATAGCACAATCCTTAGAAATCCAATCTCACCATAGATACGAGGTTCCTAGTTTCAGTGGTGGTGTGAGCTTTTATAATCCGTGCCGGAGAATTAAAGGTTGGGGGATAAACCAATCAATAACGAGCTCTTCTGGATGCTTGGCAGGGTCCAGAATAGACTAGCCTTACCCCGGTACACGGCTCTGCCGGGGCTGACCTTTTTCGGAGTTACTCGTGGGACCTTCTATGGAATTTCTAAAAACAAACAAACAAACAAACAAACAAACAGACAAAAAAACGAACAAAAAGACGAAAAAGAAAACTGGGGGGAGGCAACGAAAGCTGTACACATTCTCCGATTTGGCTGAAAAGTCGAAGCAGGAATGTGAGCCAACGGCCAAACCTTCCACCAGTGGGATACTAGGTTCGCACACAGGCTCTGAACCAGCTGCAAAGCCAGTTCAGGTCTGTGCAGTGGGAACCAAGAATCCCGACTCTGGCGAGCAGCACAGCCCGCTGGAAACTGGTCAAGAACATGCTGCAAAGCTAGTTCTAGCCAGTGAATCGGAGGGCAAACGGACCGCAACTGCTAATAGTGGGGATGAAGTCCCCAATATTAGCTTTGAAAGCGATTCGCCTGCTTTGGTGCCATCATCAAAACAGGACGAGGTGAAATTAACAAAAAGGGGAAATGGAGGGGTGATCAACGACTCCGTCTCCACCTTGAATGCCCTTAAAATAAAGGACACGGGGAGGGCCGTTCAGACTGGCAGGGTTGGAGAGGCGAATAGCCACCCTACCTCTGCGGGTCGGTACGTACCCTCGTCGAGTGCAATGAATCCTCCAACTGGTGGAGCAGGAGAGGTGATTAACAACTCCAGCTCGGCCAAGGGGGGGACTCAGATCAAAAAAAACGGCCGCTCAGATACGTCGCCAAGCCAGAAGGGTAATTGAAACGGTGGGTTGTAAACCCGCAGTGGAGAGAACCCAGGGTGAGGTTGAAAGATTGAAGTGGGCAAGTAAAATTGCAGAAGAGACCAGCCAAGACTCAACGTCGAAGCGAAACAGGTCGTTTGAGGTTGAAAACCCTCAACCAAAAAAGCCAAGAGTCGGGGTTAGCGTTCCATCGACACTGGTGCCGGGGCAATCCTTTGGTGACGTGGTAAAGGGACAGATTGTTGTCGCGGTCATCGACGGGAGCAATATGGATGGAAACATCTCTGCCGACAGGTGGGCGGACGTCAAGGCTCACCTCGCTTTCAGGTTTATACCTGTTATCGAGGTGAATCCGGGACCCCTCCCAAGAATTAGCGACGCTGGCTGGCATCAAAACCGCGTCAAGCTGATCGCCTGCCAAGACCAGAGATCGCTTCACCTATATAAACTAGCTGTCAGCGGTTTAGGTGAGATCTGGCCAGGTGCTAAGCTAGAGGTTGTGGCAAGGGAGGATATCCCAAGCAGACCGAGAGCTCGTGCCTTGGTACCGGCCCTACATGAATCGCGGGAGATGGTTCTCCAGCTGATTAAATACAGCAACCCGGATCTGCCCACTCACGATTGGACGGTTCCGGTGATTGAAAAAGAGTCGGTGGTTCGTTATCGGTCGGCTCTTGTTATCTTGAATAAGGAGTCATTAGAACCCCTGGCGGCACGCGGGGGTGTTATTCAGTACGGGTTTGACAACCTAGTGCTGAAAATATACAAAAAAGATGAGGACGCTGCAAAGCTTCCAAAGCAAGCGGCTGAATCCGAAGCCAAGGAGTCCACTGCGAGCGTCGAATCTTCCATCATGGAGACAGACGCGGTAAGTTGCTCTGACTCTTTGGAACAGCTGTCTTGCTCGAAACTGGTCGAAAAGACTACAACAATAGTGTCTGAACAAGATGCAATAGACAACAAATCGTCCGATAAGGACGATAACAACAAAGGTGGAGTCTTAGACTCCGACGATGAAATGCTTGGGGTTCTCCTTTCTGAGGATGAGTTGCTAGACTCCGCCTCAGATATGGAGGACCTTAATGCTACAGTGTTGGAGATTAAGCTGGATGATTGTAGCAATGCTGCAAATACTCCAGATTAATCTCCAACACTCCATCAAAGCCTCAGCCGGACTCCTTCTCCGACTAAGCAAGTCCGGCGATGATATAGTCCTGATCCAGGAACCATGGATCAATAAATCCGTGGTAAAAGGACTCAGGACGAAAGATTATTCTCTGCTGTATGTGACGGACAAAGGTGAACCAAGATCCTGCATACTGGCAAAGAAAACACTTAACGTATTTTTACTACCTAATTACAGCAATTGCGACACCACAACAGTAAAACTGCAGACCAACAGTGGGACTTACTGGCTCACGTCCGCCTATCTAGGCCATGACCAACCGGGGCCGCTACCAGGAGAGACGCTCGAGCGCGTAATAAAAAGCGCAACAAAGCTCAAAGCGGAGCTCATAATAGGAAGTGACGTCAACGCACATCATGTAGTATGGGGGAGTACGGACGTAAATGAAAGGGGTGAGTCTCTTTTTAATTTTATACTAAGTACTAACCTTCTTATATGCAATATCGGTAACGAACCAACCTTTGTCACAAAAAACAGACAAGAGGTTTTAGATGTTACTTTGTAGCTCAATCAATCTATAACAAGATTAAAAATTGGGCTGTATCTAAGGATCACTCCTTCTCTGATCACAGATACATCCAATTTAGTCTAACAGATGACACACCAAAACCCATAGGCTTCCGTAATTATAGGAAAACTGACTGGGTAAAATTCAGGGAAATCTTCAAACATTGTTACAACTACAATGACAATAGCTTCCCTTCAAACCCCAAGGATCTTGACAGTAAAGTCGACGATCTAACTAGTGCTCTTAACCATGCCTTGTGTAACTCCTGTCCTCTTATCATAGTGGACCAAGGAGCTAGAACCGCTCAAGAAAAGTTGTGCGAAGCTTTTCAATCGAGCCAAATCTTCCAGAAATCCCATAGATTGGGATCTATATAAGGAATCCCTTAGGATTTACAAAAAGAGGTTACGAATAAGCAAAAGATCCTCTTGGAGAGAATTCTGCAATAAGATTGAAGACTCCTCAGAGGCATCTAGACTTAGGAAAATCCTATCAACGAGTCCAAACATGCCAAGTTCTATAAAAGATGAAAACGGCAACTGGACCAACTCATATGAAGAAACATTAAACTTGCTACTGGATACTCATTTCCCTGGTAGCTCGTTGACAATAACAGACGAGGAGCACTTGCCTCGAATCGCAAACCAATCAGGTAAAGGTTTTATCTCTAAAGATATACTGTTATGGGCAATAAACAGCTTTGACCCTTATAAATCACCAGGGCCTGACGGAATCATCCCTGCGGAGCTGCAACAGGTTTCAGACATTATCATCTATAACTTAGAGATGATCATGAAAGGATGTATCAGCTATGCATATATTCCCAAAGCCTGGAGAGAAGCTAGGGTCGTCTTTATACCTAAAGCCGGCAAAAGCTCCCATGTAAATCCAAAAGATTTAAGACCTATTAGTCTATCATCCTTCCTCCTTAAAACACTGGAAAGAATGATTGACATACACTTAAGACAAGAAATTAAACCTAGTCTGATCTCAACGGCGCAACATGCCTATACAAAAGGTAAATCAGTGGAAACTGCACTCCACTCTCTGGTTTGCACCATTGAAAAATCCCTGCACTATAAAGAATACTCTCTCGTCGCATTCCTAGACATAGAGGGTGCATTTAATAATGTTAAAAATTCAGCAATCACTAATGCTCTTGATGGGCTGCTCATAGAGGAACACATCAAAAACATGATAACAACAATGCTCAGCAGCAGAATCATTAGTTCCGAAATGGGGAACTACAAAACAAGCAGAATGGCCAATAGAGGAACCCCGCAGGGAGGAGTTTTATCTCCCCTACTGTGGAACCTGGTCGTTAACAAATTGTTAATCGACCTAGAGGACGAAGGTTTCAAAGCTATAGCCTATGCCGATGATGTAGCAATTGCCGTTTCAGGCAAGCACCCACAAACCCTAGCTGAGCTGCTACAAACAGCACTTAACAAGCTTAACAATTGGGCTGCAGATTGTGGTCTGAACATCAATCCACACAAAACGGAATTAGTTCTCTTTACGAGGAAATACAAAATTCCGGATTTCAAACCCCCAACTATTAAAGGGGTAACTCTCACACTGTCAAATCAGGCTAAATATCTAGGTCTCATTTTTGACAAAAAACTGACCTGGAAAACCAATATTGAGGAAAGAGTAAATAAAGCCAACGTTGCAGTCTTCTCCTGTAAAAAAGCCATTGGCGGGAAATGGGGTTTCTCCCCCCAAATCACCCATTGGCTGTTTACATCGGTAATTAGACCGATACTCACATACGGGGTGATAGTCTGGTGGACAGCACTAGACAAGATGATCAACTACAACAAGCTGGCCAAAGTTCAAAGAACGGCTAGTCTGTGTATTAGTGGTGCACTGAGGACAACCCCATCGGACGCCCTCAATGTACTACTAGATCTCACACCCCTAGATATCTTCAGCAAACAAGTCGCAGCTAGCTCAGCTACTCGACTCAGAGCTACATCACAGTGGACCAATAATCAAATCGGCCACACTACCATTCTAGATAACTTTAGATTCTTACCGAATCGATCCGACTACACCACCCCCAAGTTGGTGTTTGACAATAATTTCCAAGTAACCATACCTTCAAGAGAAGCTTGGGAAAATGGCGCTCTTTTGGAAAATGAAGCAATAAACTTCTACACCGATGGTTCAAAAACCAGCGAAGGTGTGGGAAGTGGAATCTACTCAGAAAAGCTGAATCTCAGTCTTTTCTTCCGCCTACCCGATCATTGTAGTGTGTTCCAAGCGGAAATTCTGGCGATTAAGGAGGTGCTGTCTTGGCTCAAAGAAAACGTCATATCCTCCACGGATATTCGGATCTTCTCAGACAGCCAAGCTGCCCTTAAATCTCTTGCCTCTGTCTCTACAAAATCCATCACGGTCCAAAATTGTCAGATGTCTCTGAGGGAGATGTCAAATCAGTTTAACATTCACCTTTCATGGGTGCCAGGGCACAGGGACATACCAGGCAACTGTATGGCAGACGAACTAGCCAAAAAGGGCACGACCACTTCCCTACGCTCAGAATGGAACAACATAGGTGTACCTATCGCTACATGTAAACTCCTGCTTAGACAGGACGCTTCAAGGATAACAAACACTAGATGGACTGAGAGTAACACATGCCTTGCAACCAAAAAAGTTTGGCCGTGTGTGGACTCAAAACGATCAAAGAGTTTGTTGTCCCTGAACCGTCTGTGTCTAGGTTCTACCATAGGTGTTCTTACAGGACACTGTCTAATAGGGAGACACGCCAAAAGACTTGGTGTGTTTTCCAATGATTTCTGCAGAAGCTGCATGGACGAGGAGGAGGAAGAGACCGTTCAACACCTTCTTTGCTCATGCCCTGCACTGCTTCATAGGAGGAAGGCTCATCTCGGTGAATTCTTCTTCGATGATACTAGCGACCTAGCGTACATAGACCCTAAAAGTCTTTCAAAATACATTAAAAGTTCCACGTGGTTCGACTAGCAGGTGATTAACCGGCTAGTACCGTAATGGAAGATTAATAAGTGATTAACTCGTTAATCTTACATCGGGTTTCTGAGATCAGTAGGTGATTAACTTGCTGATCTCTGTGGTATCACAATGGGCCCTTGCGGCCTAAGTGTGTTAGGCAATGTACTCATTGACTGACAGCCACTTCCACCTAACCTAACCTACTCCCCCTGAATCATATACCTCATAGGAGCGATTTACAAGAAATCTGCGGCATGTGCAACCTTAGGGAAGTAGAGAACGTGTTTCACTTTGTGGGCAGATGTCCTATGCTTGCAGAAACTAGGCGAAGTTTATTCAGAAAGAACTACCTTAACGAGGCTGAAATTATAGATATCCTAAATGGAACAACTGAATGGGAGAATTTGTACAGATACTTGAAAATAGCATTGAGTTACAGAACGCGAATCCTCACTGAACTTTTCTAAAACAATACATAATATATATATATATATAAAGGGAAAGAAATATGTAAAAAAACCACTGTAAAAATACACTTATTTAAGAATTTTTATTGCCGACTGACAGACGGCGTAGGCCATGTCATATAATGAAAGTTAAACAAAACCATTGTAAATTTCATGAAATAAAAATCATTTAAAAACTAACTAAAACTAACTAAACTAGTAAATAAAGCCAATGGGATGTTAATTTTTAATTTTGGTGGGGCTACCGCTCCATTTATTAGCTTAATACAAGCTTAAAATAACTTAAACATACTAAACTTAAACTAATTAAAACTAATTAAGGCTAAATTAAACTACAGGGATGAGAAATGGTTTAAAAGGAGGACTTTCAGACAAGAACTTGGAAGATTAAGGTCGAAAAGAAAAGGAACAGAGTTAATCTTACTCTTCATGCAGGTTAGGGGTTCGTTGAGACCATAGGATGTACGATGAGCAGGAAGGAAAAAAAATCGGGATGATCTTACGTTTCGGGGATTAGTGTTGAAGAAGATAAGATCTAAAAGGGGGGAGCAGTCAGTGTTACCAGTAAGAAGTCGGTGAATGAATATGATGTCAAAGACATTCCTTCTGTTTTCTAGGGAGTGGAGATTAAGGATTGCGAGACGTTCGCCGTAAGGAGGCAGGGTGAGAAAGTTTCTAACATCGTAGAGATCCCGAAGGGCAAACAGCAGAAAACGACGTTGAACACTTTCGATCCTTGAGATATGAAGCGCTTGATATGGAGCCCACACTTGCGATGCATACTCTAGGAGAGGGCGAACATAGGCAATATAGAGGGATTTCGTTACAAGGGGGTTGTGGAACTCTTTGGACCATCTCTTGATAAAACCAAGGGCGGAATTAGCTCTTGATATTACCTCGTCAATATGAGAACGAAAATTTAATTCGCTGTCGCAGAGAACTCCTAAATCTCGGATAAGCTGCACACGGTTTATGGAAATGTTCTGAAGATGATAGGATCTGGGGAGATGTTTATTATTTTTACGAGAAAAAGTTATTGCTGTGCATTTGGCAATGTTTAACTCAAGAAAGTTTTTAGAACACCAAAAGACGAATGAATCGAGGTCATTTTGAAGCTGGAGAGAGTCTCGATTGGAGGTGATGACTTTGAAAATTTTAGCGTCATCCGCGTAAAGTGAGATAGAAGAATATTGGATGATCTGTTCGACATCATTAATGGCAAGAATGAAAAAGAGGGGTCCAAGATGGCTGCCTTGGGGCACCACCGGAGGTTGCCACAAAAGGAACTGAAAGAGTAGAACGGAAACGAACTCTATATTGGTGGTTATCCAGATATGAAGATATCCATTTGAGTAGGATAGGGCTGAATCCGAGGAAGGAAAGTTTAAAGAGGATTAAAGTGTGAGAGATTTTGTCGAAAGCTTGCTGACATCTGTGGTAATGATGTCTACTTCGTTTCCTTTTTCCATCGCAGAACGAGAGAAGGAAACAAACTCAACTAGATTAGTGGTGTAACCCTTCCCTTACAGAAACCATGCTGCTTGGAGGATATCATTGATTTGCACTGGAAAGAAAGTATTTCATACAGAATGCTTTCGAAAAGCTTAGGGATATGAGAGAGTTTGGCTATGGGTCTATAGTTAGAAATTAGGTTTTTGGGGCCTTTTTTATGGATAGGTGAAATAACAGATATTTTCCATAAGTCCGGAAAAACTCCACTTGAAAGAGATAGTTTGAAAAGGTTAGTGATAGGAAGGGCTAAACTCGAACAACATTTTTTAAGCAAAATAGCAGGAATGCCATCTGGACCTGGATTATACTCGTCTTTAAGTTTGAGAAGACCATTAAGAACAGTTGACTGATTAAAGCTTAGATTAGAAGGCCCAGTAGAGAAATGGCGAAGATAGGAAAAGTAGGTCTGGTCTAGATCTGGGGTTTTTTGGGCAAAAGACAGTTTAAAGTAACTTGCAAAAAAATTTGCGATAGTTGTTGGTTCGTTGGAAGATTGGCTTTCGTAGTGAAGAGAAGGAGGGAAACCATATTTTTTTTTTTTTACAATAAATTGATAAACTTATAAAACGATTTTGGCTCCGAGATAAGTTTATGTAGCTTGGGTGGTGGATATAAAGTCATTGTAAAGAGCTTCATTGAGGTTGGAAAATTTATAAAACACTCCAATGTAATCAGAGTAATCGAAAACTGAACGGGAGCATAGAAATTTATTCCAGAGCTTATTTCTCTTGTTTCGTAGCTCTCGTAGTCTATGATTGTACCAGGGAGGGGATGTTGAGTAGGACTTATCACGCGAAAGGGGAACATAGAGATTTATGCAGTGCAACAATTTCTCGTAAAACAGACTAGTTGCGTCATTCATTGAGAGATTATTAAAGTCGAACTGCCGCAATTGGGGTCTTACAGTCAATACAAACAAATCCAAGGTAATGATATTTCGGAATGGCACAGGGCGATATGCAAGGGAGGAAAGATGGATGTGGGAAAATGTGGAGCTTGAGCTGGTGACGGAATATAAATATCTTGGAGTCATCATTACGCCTCAGATGTCGTTCAAAAAGCATTTGCAGGAAAAGCTTATAGAAGCAAAAAAAGCCATTAATTGCAACTGGAAGGGGGGGGGGGGGTCCTTGGGAAAAAACACATAAGCCCGAGTGCTAAATATAAACTTTTCGAAGCAGTTATGAGGTCAGTGATGTGCTATGCTGGTCAAGTATGGGGGTTTCTTCAATATGAGGAAGTAGAAAAATTACTGAGGTATTTTTTGAAAAAGATCTTTTGGCTCCCCGAAAACACCCCTACATATATGCTGCATTTGGAGACCAGGGTGTCTCCGCTCTACGTCTTTTCGCTCAAATTGCACTTGTTCTACATTGCAAAGGTTATGGCTCTTCCAAATCATCGTCTGCCTAATATTATCGCAAAATATCTGCTATCACGAAAATCACAGTTCTTCGAAGAATGGTCACGACTTGGAGTTCAGTACGACATCCAGTTGGTGGAAAGAAATACTAGTACCTGGAAAGACATCTTTCCAGAATTATTGGGAAGGATTGAAGATTCTTTCTTTGTTAAATTTACGGAGTCAGCCCAACAGAGTTGTACCCGAAACATGTATAAGCTCCTGAGATACGACCTTGGACCTAACAATTACTTCAACGACCGATATACGATGGAAACAATCTCTTTAATTTTCAAAACCAGAGGAGAATTACTACGACTGAACTACATACCATACGGACCGGATGTAAGTACGGAATGCAGTTTATGCAGTCTTCGTGCGACGGAAAATGTTCTCCATTTTATAGGAACATGTCCAATCCTGCAAGCAATACGGAGACAGCACTTGGGGAAAAACTATTTAACTGTTGATGAAGCTGCAAATGTCTTGAATGGTCAAGATTGGGTAATGTTATCAAGCTACGTTAAAACAGCCCTTAAATACAGAAATCAAATTTTAAATGAAGCTTTTTAATTAGAAAAACAAAATATTTACATTATTATTTGTTGTGATAATCTTAAAGGAGTCTAATCTTATCAACTTTTCTTTAATCTTGATTATACAAAATGTTTGAATAATAGGTACTCTTTTTTTCTGGCTGACGGCAAAAGCCAATGCTATACTTGTGAATTTGTAAATGTATGTAACCTATTGTAATTATCAAATAAAATCACATTCTACTACTACTACTACTACTTAAAGTCGAATGAGGTATTAGAGAGGATTTCATTGATTTTCTTGAAATTAGCTTTACGAAAGTTGAACGAATACTTACTTGGGCTAGGTAGAAGAAAAGGTAAGGTTATAAAAAAAAGAGAGGGTTCATAAGGAGAAACTCAAGATTTTTCAGATCCATATGCCCTTAAAACATTATATATAACTCTTGTAAGATCAGTCATATTGTAGTATAGTTTGGAATCCTTATTATAATGTACACTCGTTAAGAATAGAAAGGGTTCAAAAGAGTTTCACAAGGTTCGCTTTCCATAAACTTAATTGGAATATCGAAGTACCATCATACGTTTCTAGATGCTTACTAATAGATTTCAAACGCTTGAGCTAAGAAGAAAGTATTTTGCAATAATGTTTATAAAAGATTAATTAGCAATAGAATAAACTGTTCTCTCTTATTACAACAAATAAATTTTTACTCTCCGCAAAGAATACTTCGTGCTAGTTTTCATTTTCATGAAAATTTTTCGACACGAAATTATTGTAGAAACAAACCGTTTGCACGTTGTATAAAAGAAACAAATTCTGTAATAGAAGTCATAGATATTTTGGTGCCCCGACATAAGACCATACGACATAAGGCCATATTCGAATATATGGCGTTAAGACGCTTTGACTTGTGACTTAAGGCCATATTCGAACATATGGTCTAATGACGCTTTCCAAAGCGTCTTAATGCCATCATGGCCTTATGACCCATTCTTCCGTTTCCCAGTTAAAAAAATAAACACCAAACATTATAACAACGAAACTGAATTTTACTTTCCAAATAAAAAAAACATCACATTATTTGCAAAGATAAATTTTTGATAAATAATCAAATTAACAGCTTAAATTTCAAGAAAGTGTTTTTAGAATATATAGTTAAACTATTTTCCACTATTCTTCTGCAAAAAGAACAGAGGGTTGGATTTTTGTTTTTATTGTAATTTTCGGTTGGCCGAGGAAGACATTCTAAATACAATTTAAAGTGGAACAGTTATGAGCTGTACGAAAAATTTTCATTGATCAGAGAAACGAATTTTTATCGTTTATCGTTTGGCTTTTTACTCACGATAGAATAATGAAGATAAGAGCGAAGCGGAAAAAATTTTCCCAGAGGAGTACGGATGTGTGGTGTAAAAATAAAAATTCGCGCGAATTTTTATTTTTACACCACACATCCGTACTCCTCTGGGAAAATTTTTTCCGCTTCGCTCTTATCTTCATTATTCTATCGTGAGTAAAAAGCCAAACGAACATAATTTTGCATAAATTGGCCATCGTACGGTTATCCAGAAACGAACAAATTGTTTTTTTCTATGAATGCAAAATTCATGCGATAAAGAGATTGTGTTAAAATTTGGTATTTTCAATACTTGGATTCATATTTACATTTATAAACTTATTTGAAATCCGGAATATAAAGCCATTTGCTGCCTTTTCGAAACCCTTCGCAAAAACTATAATTATACATATATGTATATTGTATATGTATAAGGTCTTTTAATTCCACTTGTTTTTTTCTCAATTGTAACGACAGCTTGTGCAACTGATTAAGAAGTATCCAATGATTTGATGAAGGTATGAATGAATGAATGAATGCAAGTTTTCACTGATCAATGAAAATTTTTCGTCAAGCTCATAACTGTTGCTTTTTTTTGTGAGATTGCACATTGTGTTGCTTTCTAAAAACTGTATAATGTTTCAAGGTCAACTATTAACAAAATAATTTAGAAAGCGTCATTAGGGCATTTCAATGTATGGCCTAAAGTCGCAAAAAAATATGTCTTTACGACCCTTTGACAATGCGTCATTAGACCATATGTTCGAATATGGCCTTAAGTCACAATTGAAAGCGTCATAGCGCCATATGTTCGAATATGGCCTTATGTCGTATGGCCTTATGTCAGGGCACCAGATATTTTCTCTAGTAATAATTCAAGAGAGGTTTTCAAAAAGAATTTACTGTCCGCTTTACTATTGCGACCTGTAACATAAATTTTTTTGTTATTTATTTTTTGTTATTTTATTTTATTTATATACATTTATTTATAATTATAGTAGTCTGTAAGAGATTTACTCTGTTTGATGAATAAACTAAACTAAATTTTAATTTTATAATTTTAAAATTTTGTTTCAGATGTATTTGCTGGGAATGGATTAAAAACATTCGCGAGATGTTCTGCAAACAGGTTAGCTTTTTCTTTTGGATTTCCGATCCAATTCCCGTTTAGAGATTTTATTAGCGGGTTTTGTAACTGCGGCCTTTTCAGAAGCTTAGTTACTTTCCAGAGCGAATAATCGGTTGAAGCATCAGTCGTTAAATTTTTCAGGAATCTACTAGTCCGGTCAAACTAGACATTTGAAGTTACATAAATTCGCACCAAGCTGAAATTTGGTGAGATCGTAATATGATTCCAAATAAAAATTGAAAGTTACCCAACTTTCCCCTGCATGGAAAAAATTTTATTCGAGGTCAAAGGTCAAAAATGTGATTTTTTTCCGATTTTTTGCGATTTTCAGCAAAACGGTAAGTTTTATCATAAAAATAAATCAGACGCAATTGTAGATTATATATTTATCTATGAAAAATGTAAAGCTTCATTTTTTCTTACGAGCCACTGTTTAGCAGATATAACGATTCAAAAATTTAGAAAAGTTGTGATCGTTTTAATAATATGAGTACGCCTCGTATTTGCATTTCCAAAGTTGTAATATATGATTAAATAGTTTCTCCTTTTCAACAGCATGCGTGGCTATTAATGACAAATGAAATACCGTTTGTCTTGAAAACTACGCTCTAGTGAAAAAACGGGTTTATTCATTCATACATATGTCCGTCTAATTTGAGCTAATTACAAAAATGTCTGAATATTTTTTTATATGTGGTAAACTATTAGGTAAAAATGAAGTTTATAATAAAAAAGTCTGAATATTATTTTTTATCTGTGGTTAGGTAAAAGTGACGTGACTGCTGTTGAACGGGGTATGAAGTCGTTAATTAATGCAAGTCTCGAAAGAGCCGATGATTTTTCGGAACATCTTATAAGAATCAGAAATCTGTGACATTACATGAAAGTTGCCGTAAAAATTATACAAGGAAGTCTTCTATTGCTGCTGCCAATAAAAGACAACGCGAAAAAGAAGCCAGTACATCTGCAGTAAGTCCACCTCGTACTAGATCACGTGTCAGTGAGCCAGGTTTTAGTTTTAAGGAAATGTGCTTATTTTGTAGCCAGGAATTGAATGAAGAACACGAGAAAAAAAATCATTAGGTTCTCGTCGACGAAGCAATTCAAACTGCACTTCCACCTGTGCCGGAGAAACTGCTGAACACAATTTTTTGTAACTGCAAAAAGGGATGCAGTGCTAAATATGGTTGCAAAAAAGTTGGACTGTTTTGTTCTATGGCATGTACCAATATTCAAGGTCGGTCATGCTCTAATGTTGAATCACCAACAGTGGAGGATTCGTTTGATTCCAATGAGGTGACATCCGAAACATCGCTATTGACACAATTTACTTGCATCCAGCATGAAAATGAAGAAGAAGAACCACAAAAAGATTTTAATGGCTATGAATTAGAAGAAGAAACTTCTCTACTTTGTTTCAATTTACTTCGTATTTTTCTTTTGCAGTCTTTGCCAATTTTTTATATTTTGTTTTTATTAAATAGGATCATAACGAACAGATAGAATAGAATACTTGGGAAACCAAGTTAAAAAAACGCGCTATACTTAAACTTATAGGTGGCGTGAAAACGTGCGCTTATTATTACGATTATAACTTTTCTAAATTTTTGAATCGTTTTATCTCCGAAACAGTGACTCGTAAGAAAAAAAGTAGCTCGACATTTTTTATAGATAAATTTATATCTACAATTGCGTCTCACATATTTTTATGATAAAACTTACCGTTTTGCGAAAATTGCAAAAAATTTGGAAAAAATCATATTTTTGAAATTTGACCTCGAACAAAATTTTTTAAATGCAGGGGAAAGTTGGGTAACTTTCAAGTTTTATTTGGAATCATATTTTAATCGATCTTACCAACTTTAAGTTTGGTGCGAATTTATGTAACTTCACTATCAATTTTTGGTTTAATTTGACCGGATTATACATACTTAATGAATCATTTTTGAATTCGTAGATTTGTTTTTCAGTTCGTTGCTTAGCCGTTTAAACGCTGTTTTGTCGTCTGGAAATCTAGTATTTTGTCATTTTCTTCGAGCTCTTCTTTTCTCCAATATCAGCTCTCTTATCTCGATAGGGTACTTTGTTTCAGTTTGTCTCCTGCTCGAGTAAGTTGGTGTAATTTCTTCTGCAGCTTGTTGAACATCGGCAATGAATTGTTCTACTTCAAAGTCGATTTGCTCTTCTGTTTCCATAGGGGATCTGAGATTTATATAGATTTCAAGCTTTTCTCTGAATTCACTCCAGTTTGTTTTATTATTTACAAGCTTAAGATTACTTTTTTCCATTATCTTTGATTCATTAAGTGATAAAATCACCGGTGCATGATCTGATGATAAGTTATAATTACCTTCGACTCTTATGTGGTTTCGTTTGCTGCCTTTAACTATGAAAAGGTCAACAAGGTCTGGTATTTTACAAGTATCCGATGGCCTTGGTGGGCAGTATGTTGATGCCAACTTGAAGTCTGTCTTTTTCATACCAATTCTGATTATTGTTACTTGCATATTCTCGTTTGTAAACATAGTGTAATGCACACCCAACGTTTAATACCAATTTCCTAACCGAAAAACGTTCAACCGAAAACACAAGTGGCAACACTAGTGTAAGTGTAGAAATATACCAGAAGGGGAAATGTTTGACAACAAAAAAGTGGATTGTGGAGACTATGTGGAAATTACTGGGAAGTTCTAGATGTAATGTCATTCAATATAAATAGTCCGCCGAGGCAACCAGATGTCAGTTAATGTTAAGAGTGAGTATAGTTAGGAGTTATTTAGCAGTTCAGTATAATCATCTTCAGTCGGAGAACGCCTTGGTGGGCAGTATATTGATGCCAACTTGAAGTCTTTCTTTTTCATATCAATACTAATTATTGTTACTTGCATATTCTCGTTTGTAAACTGCTCAACAGGAGGATCCAGATATCGAACCCATTCTCGCATGGAAAGAAAATGAAGAGAACCCTGAATGGGGAGACTTTTCTGACAGGAGTCCAGCTCTCAAAGCCTATTCGTCCTCAGACGAAGATGGGAGTCCGCTGACGGTAAATCATATGTGATGCAGCTGTTCGTACCGCAATCAAAAGTCAGTGAAGTTCTTCGGGAGATGCACGACGGACCTTCAGGAGGCCACTTGGGAGTAAACAAAACACTGGAGAAGGTGTGACATCGGTTCTACTGGTTACATGCTAGAGATGACGTGGAGAAGTGGTGCCAAACATGTGACAAGTGTGTTGCAACCAAAGGACCTGGTAGGAAGATTCAAGGTAAGATGCATCAGTACAACGTTGGATCGCCTTTTGAGAGGATTGCAGTAGATGTGGCTGGGCCTTTTCCAGAGACCAACGCTGGAAAGAAGTACATTCTGGTTGTAATGGACTATTTTAGCAAGTGGCCTGAGGCGTATGCCATCCCAAATCAAGAAGCCAAAATGGTGGTCGACCAGATTGTGTTTAACTGGGTGAGTAGGTTCGGCGTGCCTATGGAACTCCATTCCGACCAATGGAGGAACTTTGAGTCAAACATCTTCCAAGGAGTGTGTGGACTGATTGGCATTAGGAAGACGAGAACCACACCGCTTCATCCACAATCTGATGGGATGGTTGTAAGATTTAACCGGACCTTGAAAGAACAACTCACCAAGGTCGTAGGCGACTACCAAAGAGACTGGGATAGGCACGTACCGCTATTCCTGATGGCCTATAGAAGTGCGGTACATAGCTCGACATGTAAGACGCCATCTGACATCCTGTTCTGGAAAACCATGCGGCTGCCCAGCAAACTTAAATTTGGATGCCCCACAGAGGAGCCACAGGACACGAATGAGTATGTGGACGACCTCAAGGAGGGACTCGCTGTTCTTTTATGGAAAAGAACAAGGGAACGGATGAAAGCCTACAGCGACCGGATGAAAACACAGTCCGAACTAAAAGCGACAACGGCAGGATTCCAAGCAGAAGATCGTGTGTGGCTTTATAATCCTCATCGTCAAAAGGGATTGTCACCGAAACGTCAACAAAACTGGAAAGGTCCTTATACTATTGTCACGAGGATTAACGACGTGGTTTACCGCATCCAAAGAGGACTAAGAGGCAAGTTTAGAGTAGTTCATTGTGACAGGCTGCATCGATATAGTGGCGAGGCTGCAGATGGAATTATTCGGGACGAACAATCTTAAGGAGGGGGCAGTGTAATGCATACCCAACATTTAATACCAATTTCCTAACCGAAAAATGTTCAACCGAAAACACAAGCGGTAACACTAGTGCAAGTGTAGAAATATACCAGAAGGGGAAATGTTTGACAGCAAAACAGTTAATTGTGGAGACCATGTGGAAATCACTAGGAAGTTCTAAATGTAATGTCATTCGATATAAATAGGCCACCGAGGCAACCAAATGTCAGTTTGGATTATAGAGTGATAATGTTAAGAGTGAGTTGATGTGATTATTGGTAGAGTTGAAATCGAATAAAGTAGAGATCGAATAAAAGTGGTAGAATTAAATTGGATGGTAAAGTTTTATTTTTGCGTGCTAAGCGCAAGTTACAATTGCTTCTTCATGGTGTTTAAGCTCTTTTTTATCAGGATTGCCGATCCGCCTCTAGCCTATATCAGCTAGATGAGGAGCGTGATATTACATCATCAAGAACCAGTCCGCTTGAGAAATGAGTTTCGGACACCAGACAAATATCTATGTGTTCGATCTCTAAGAAGATTTTCAACTCTGATAAATGGTGTAAAAGAACGTTTGCATTCCATTTTCCAATTTTTAGTGTTCTGTCCATCATTGTTTTTTAAGAGCGACTTCTTCACTTAGCCGTTTGATGTTCAAATTTATTAATTTAAATGTCTTATCAATTAATTAATTGTTGGTGGAAAATGTATTTTCCTTCGGCTTTTTTCGTCACTTTAAGTTTAGCAAAGAAACAAGATGGATCGTTCGCTTTTTCCCGACGTTTCGGCAAGGGTTGTTGCCTGCTTCAGGGGAAATTATAAACGAGATTTTTGAAACATGTTAAATAAACAAAGTTTGAAAAGAATATTTCCGAGGCTGGAATTGCACTTCTCTTTATGATGAATTCGGTGCAGTTCCAGCTTCGGAAATATTTTTGTCTAAGAGTCAAAACCGTTACTTCTCTTGCGACGCAACTTCCATTTGTTTACATTAGGCGCGTTTTATTGAAACTTTTCTATGTGCACTTATGTGCTCTTATCAATAAAACGATTTTTGGTTATATGCACTTAGCAAGTTCACTTTCAGTTTTAACTTTCAAGGTTGGTACCCTTTGCACTTGTTCTAAGGATAAGAAACATTAAAAATTTGCATTCTAAGGATATAAATGCATACCTTTTACTTTCCATTTCTATTTTTCTCTATTTAATTCTCGATTCTCAATTTATTTGCCGCATTTCAACTTTTTACTTTCGATGTAAACAAAACAAATGTCACTTTAATTTTTTTTTCGCAAAAGCTGTGTTCAATAAGATTCATTTTTATTTTTAGGGTCGAATAATCGAATCGAATTAGGAATTAGGATTCAGATTTCGATGCAGGTATTTATATCACGGTTACTAGTTTGTGAATTAAAAACTCATTAAGTCATAAGTTAGTAAGTGACTTATGAATTAAATAAGTCAAAAGCTTAGAGAAATAAAGAACAAGAGGGAAAACCATTGCTTTTGCTGCTACCACCACCTTTTCTGACCGTGTGTGTGCGTGTGTGTTAGTAACTGCGTGTCTATTTATGTCCCCACCAAGTCACCACCTGACTCATCTATTAGCTATTAGGTGTGTTTCTTTACTGAAAATTTGCACGAAATGCACCGAAATTCGGCGAAAGTCAGTCTAATCCCGTTCCGATTTTTCGTAGCAGTGCACAAAAGAGAGTGCTCTCGAGAGAGTAAAAAAATTTCCCCGTCCTGCGAATTTCCGCCACCAAAATTTCTGTGGGCAGAAATCGTGCACAGCCAAAACAAATACCACAACTGTCAAACAGACGTTTTTCCAAGCGTTGCGCTGCTGCGAATGTTTTGTTCAAGGCGTTTCTTTACTTTTAAGACAAATACGCTCTTTCAGAGAGTTTCTGAAAGAATTTAACAACCTTTCCTTAAAAAAAAAATTTCTGTGCACAAAAAGTAAAGAAACAGACTTATTCAATCTGTTGTCGAAAATCAGAAATATGAATGAACACAACCCAAAGACTGCCAACCTCTGGATGCCAAAAAAAAGAAATTTACCAACCATCCCTGTTGTGCAGTTAGCTTACTGCGATATTTATGTGCACTTAGGCTACTGACATAAGGAGTTGTTGTTTTCCCATGAGCGATGTTTTGCTGAAGTGCACACAAGTGCACATAGAATTTCAATAAAACTCGCCTATTGTTACTTGCGATTATAGGTACTATAAAGTCTTGCAATCGTGCAGAAAAAAAATTTTGAGATAACAACTAAATACGACATTACGTTAATAGAGAATACGAAAAAAGTGGGTCCTACAATTCTGTCTGTCTGTTTGTGTTTCTGTGTGTCTGTCTGTCTGTCTGTATATGGATCTACAGCCTGAAGCCCTTGACCAATTTTCTTTAAAATTTTCAAATTGCAATACACACCACGGCATCTACCCTCGAACCGACTTCACAAACACCACTATATTTTCGGATTCCGAAACTGGTTTCGACGAATGAACGTTAATTTTGACATTTCATTCACATTTGTGTTTTACATTCGTCACGAATAACGAACACAATTTACATCCAAAAGAATAATGGAGAAAGATTTTGTGGTTAAACATACAAGAAAAATTTATTCGTTTTAGTATGGATTGTATGACTGTATGTTGAACGATAATAAAGTCTAACAGTTCGTACCTACTAGATATTTATTCGAAACGAATAAATTTATTTTTCTCTATCTTTTTAAGTTTAGTTTCCTAAAAAATTTGTGAGCAATTTATGTTTGTTATGTATTAAAATCACATTTCCTGTTTTATTGTTCGTTCGTTGATCGTGCTCATATGAATAGTCCTTTACACGATGAAATCCAGTTTCATGAAACTAGTTTCACACTTCTTTTTATCTTTCATTCGGTGTTTTTATTTTTGGGGGAAAAAAACTATCTGCTAGTGTCTGGCTGATTTAAAATCTCTTTTATTAGCCGAATTAGACCTGTTCACACTGTACAATTAGTTGGACAGACTTCGTTTGATGGAAGTTGGATGGTCTGATGTAGTTTGCGTTCACACTTATCAAGCTTGTCGTCCAACCTTATATCACATACCCTTCCACTCCGTCCAACTTCTAGATTTTCAAAAACAGATCGACGTCCTGATGACCTGCTCTGTGGTCTTGAAAATGATGAAGAAGGTGTAGTACTAGCTGCAGGAATTTCACCGACGCACGGCTCTTGAGAAATTGGTTGATCTTCACAAGCCTTTACTGCTCTCTTTAAAGTTAAAGTATCGTCCTATCGAAATAAAAAATTGATGTTTAAAAGGAAGAAAATCAGAACCAAACAACTCAAACCAATCAAAATCTTACCAGAGTAAAATTGCTTATAGTTGTTCACACGAATCCAGTGTGAACACTGCCACTCCCCAGCTTAATCAAAAAACAATAACGGCCATATTATTCACTCAATAAATTTAAATCCAATAGAAATAAACCCAGTTGTCAAAATTTGATCCCAGGTTTATATTTTGATCCCGGATTTAAAATAAACCCAGTTGTCAAAATGAGAAATGTCAAATTGTTAAAACTCATGATGTGAAACTTCAAATTCTTGTGTGTGTTGTATATTGAAAGTACAAATAATATTATGCGAATATCCATTCGTGCTTTAAATTTAATAACTATCTGTTACTTTTTTCCATTAAAACAAAAATATACATATATGGCTGTAATAGCTTAAGAAAGTCTCAAATGGATTGTACAAATGTTTATGAGTACCGCCATCTGCTCCTCCAATCGTTCCAATTGGCAGCCCAGACCTTATGATTTGTCGACTTAAAATACTTTTCGTCGTGAGTATTTTCTACAAAAAATATTGCCCATAAATTTGCTAACCATACAAATTTCAACTTCAAGTTACTCGTATTCCTTACCCAGGAATGGATCGTAGCAACAGTCCATCTATAGTTTTGCCTGCGACTTAAATTCAAACATCACACAGCTGGCTGAGCGACGGGAACAGTACCATCACAAGCATACAACGCAACAGGAAATCTCTTGAGGCGATCCGCTGACTGTGGTCCTCAACCTGTGGAATGTTCACTCTTCCCTGCAGTTAGAGATTTGCTAATCAATCTGACTCTACCGAGTGATGTTCCTCCACCTGGAGCGCAGTTACCAGGTGCTCAATCGATCATACCTTCGCCGGCCGGTAGGTTCAAGTCCTGGTCCAATGATGCATTCGCCAATGCAGTAAATGGAACAGGTTGGTCCACCACCCCAAGGCTATCCAATGGGTTTAAATGAGGGACCCAACTGATCCATTAAAGCAAGAGAAGTCCCACAAACTGTTGCCATATAAAAGTACGAAATAGCATTTTTTACGTTGATACTCCTACTCCAATTGGCAAAACGATGCGCATCTCCAAATCAACCTAGCGCAGTACCTGTCAACTCAAGAGCTACAGCAACTCCAGGAACAGTGTAATAAAAAAAGTAAAACACAAACTGTACTGTAACTAGTAATTCTTTTTAAGCAAAAAGAAAAGAAAAACTATCTGTTGATAAGCACCTTTTGTTAGGATTGGTTGTTACCATTTATTTAATCGATTGTTCAAACTTATTTATGGAAAATAAATATCAATGATTTATTCAATGTTATCGCAAATGTTGTCTCAATTATTCCCGAGTATGTTTTTCAGAAAGTTCAGTGTAGCTTGAATGAGATGCTGAATCGAGACCGATGTTCGATGAAGATGCCCTTTGTCGCTGCAAATTGTCATACACAGACTTCTGTCGATTGTAATATTCAACAGAGCTCTTCAGTTGATTCAGCACTACTCCAAGACTTGGGGAAATTTCTAGAGTACCGCTGCGATTTTCATTTCTGAAATCATACGTCTAAGTTAAACTTTATCTTTTTTTTTGCAAAATAAAGACAAGATACCTCTCAATTGAGTCTGTAATGCTGGGCGAAAATATTATTCCTGTGGCACGATGATCGGCCGAATGATTGGCAATGGCATTCCGGCAATACAGTGACAAAATTGGATGCTGTTTCCAGGAAGTACTTCACTTGCAAGTGCTTTGTTTTTATCAGTTGGTGTATACTGTATACATCATGTTTTCGGGCTTCTGCATTTCTTTCAAAGTTGTCTCGCTAGTAATAAATCGAGGGAAAAGCGATACAAATGAACACCAACATCTTTGTTGAAGCTGGGATCGGCCAAAGCCATAAACTCCTGTCCTAATATAATTTTTTGTTAAAAAAGAAAGTGTTATATGAACGTTTTTTTTACCTGATTTGTTGTCCTAGCAATCAGTCCCGTAATCGAAGAAAGTTCCTGCAAAAAGAAAGTTCCTACAAAAGCCCCAGGTCCAGGAAGGGACCACGCTTTGCTATGAAATTTATGAAACTCGTCTGCGAGTCCAAGTCGCGTAGAGTGTCAATGCATGAGAAAGCGGACATTTTACATATGCCGTGTCCTCCGATGCATTCGTGACACAAAATGTCAATCAATCAAATCAATATTTATCAATCAAAACATGTATTTATTTGTTGGCTGTAAGTAAATAAAATGAAAAATTATTGTCTGCAGATTAACAAAAATACAACAAACAAATAATTTTTTTACTTCACCTTTTACTTTTGACAGATTGGGTTAGGTTTGTTCGCGTAAAATATATAAAGCACACTTTTTATGTCAAAATCTAGGTAAGTTTGCTTGATTTGGCTGCAATGTTTGTATTTTCCTGTAGTATGCGAACGATCCCAAAATATCCCAAAAATACATCTGGATGTAAAAATTTGAACCCGACGACGCAATGCGGTTTAAATCCATCGGGTTTATTTGGAGTGAATAATATGGATTTGCGTTTGACAACTGGGTTTATGCGATTTTACATCCGGATGTAAATTTAAATCCGGGGTTATTGAGTGAATAATATGGCCGTAAAAAATCACTACGAGCTACCTATATCTACAAAAAAAAAAGAAATAAAAGGCGTTTTATTGGCTTAAAAAGAAGGTGGGAAATTTTGAAGGAGCATCCTCAGCAAATGAAAATCAGCGTAAGTGTGGTCTACATTTGGGATTTATCTTGGAAATTCGCGTAAGTGTGGTCTGTACGTTCAATAGTCTTTCACAAGACTATAACGCCATCCAAAAACTTGAAGTCATCGTAGTAATAAAGATTAGGCACATGAATTTCTTCTATTTCTTGGCCTGATTTTAAAGAGTCTTCTACTTTTTTTTCCACGACATATATACTAAGCGAATGTTCTTAACTTTTTTCTTACAATCAGCTACTGGCTTTAGGAAATGATTGGAAATACTTTCACACGCTTTTTTTGAGGTCAATCCTTTTATATAGTTCACTCTTATAGTTCCACAAGCACTCATGTTCCCGATGTATATTTATCATTAGGTTAGGTTAAAATGGCTGTCAGGAAAACAACTGACACACTTAGACCAGTATTAGGTCCATTGTGATACCATAATAATTTAAGTGAGGAAGAACCACACTTAACAGAACCATTTGGAGCTTTTGATAAAGCGAAAAAGATGCAGGATATCTTTGTTTGCCAGATCGTTTAGATCATCGAGAAAATATTTTCCTAGATGCCGTTTTCTTTTAGAGGAGAGTGCAGGACATGAGCAGAGGAGGTGTTGAATAGTCTCCTCCTCCTCCTCATCTAGGCAACTTCTGCAGAAGTCATTAGAGGGAACGCCAAGTCTTATGGCGTGTCTTCCTATCAGACAATGTCCGGTGATGACATTGATTACGGAGCTAAAGTGCAATCTGGTTATGGATAGCAAATGTCTTGTGCGTTTTGGATCTAGTCCTGGCCATAACTGTTTTGATGCCACACACGTGGTGATACTGTTCCACCAATGATTTGTTCTATCCATTGCCTCTTGCTTTAGCATAAGTTTACATGTAGCGATTGGTATACCAATATTCAACCTGATGGTTGAGAGCGGTAGAACGGTTCCTTTTCTGGCGAGTTCATCGGCTTTGCAGTTTCCCATGATATCTCTGTGCCCCGGCACCCAAAGAAGGTGAATATTGAACTGTTCAGCCATCTCCTTAAGAGATAGGTGACAATTATGGGCGGTTACTGAGTTCGTGGAAACGGCACCGAGTGATTTGAGGGCTGCTTGACTGTCAGAGAAAATCCGGATATTCGTTGAGGATATCACGTTTTCTTTTAGCCATGATAGGACCTCCTTGATCGCCAGAATTTCCGCTTGGAACACGCTACAATGGTTAGGGAGGCGGAATGAGAGACTTACGTTAAGTCGGTTTGAGTACACTCCGTAGCCGACCCCTTCTTCTGTCTTTGACCCATCTGTATAGAAGTGAAATGAATCATCTCTCAAAAGTTCTTCGTCTTCCCAGGCCATTCTTGGTGGGATTGAGACTAGGAACTTATTATCAAAAACCAGTTGGGGGACGGTGTAGTCGGAGTTTCATGGGATTGATCTGAATAAACTTAAGATTGTAGCGTGACCGATGTTGTTATCGGTCCATTGGGAGATAGCTCTCATACGAATGGCTGCACTAGCGGCCATTTGTTTGCTGAAGATATCTAGTGGTATGAGATTAAGGAGTATGTTTAGGGCAGCTGAGGGTGTTGATCTCAGTGCTCCGCTAATACATAAACAAGCTGTTCGTTGGACCCTGCTTAAATTATCGCAGTAGATCCTTTTATCCAGAGCGGTCCATTATACCACTAATCCGTATGTGAGTATTGGTCTGATGACCGCGGTGTAGAGCCAGTGGGTGATTTGGGGGGAGAAACCCCATTTAGTGCCAATGGCTTTTTTGCAGGAAAACAGGGCTACGGTAGATTTCCTGATTCTTTCCTCTATATTGGCTTTCCAGTTTAGCTTTTTGTCTAGGATAATACCTAGATATCTAGCTTCGTTGGAGAGTTGAAGTGGGATTCCATTTATTGATGGAGTTGTAAGTTGAGGAATTTTATATTTCCTGGTGAAGAGAACGAGTTCGGTTTTCTGAGGGTTGACCCCTAGATCACTTTTTCTCGCCCATTTTACTAGTTTGTTTAGAACGGTTTGCATCAGATCCATAAGGACGTGAGCATATTTGCTGGATACCGCAATGGAGACGTCATCTGCATAAGCAATCACTTTGAATCCCTCAGCTTCTAGGTCAACTAGAAGTTCATTGACGACTAGATTCCATAGAAGAGGGGATAGGACTCCGCCTTGCGGTGTTCCTCTACTGACAGATCTCTTTGCAGAGAAGTTTCCTAGAGTAGAGTTGATTCTCCTGCTTTTTAGCATTAGATTTATCAACTCCACTATAGAACCATCTACTTTGAGCTTCGTCAGTGCCTTTGTAATTGCAGAGTTGCTGACGTTATTGAAGGCGCCCTCTATGTCGAGGAAAGCGACCAGAGTGAATTCTTTGTGATGGAGGGAATATTCTATAGTACGAACCAAGGTATGTAAGGCCGTTTCTACAGATTTTCCCTTACAGTAGGCGTGTTGTGCTGTAGATAGCAATTTTGGATCTATAGCTATACGCAGGTGGATATCAATCAGTCGTTCTAAGGTTTTAAGAAAGAAAGATGATAGACTTATTGGTCGGAGATCTTTCGGATTTACGTGGGATGATTTCCCAGCCTTGGGTATAAACACAACCTTGACCTCTCGCCACTGCGTGGGGATATAGTTCAAGGTGATACAGCCGATAAGAATTACTTCGAGGACAGGGATAATAATGTCCGCGGCCTTTTGAAGTTCGGCTGGAATCATACCATCAGGTCCAGGGGATTTGTATGGGTCAAAGCTGTTAATGGCCCAAGTTAGTTTTTCCCTTGTAATCAGATCGGGGGTGTTAGTTATTATGCTACCTGATTCTGTGGAATCATAGTTACATAAGTTCTTGGAGCTACCTGGAAAGTGAGTGTCCAGAAGCAGATTGAGCGTTTCTTCGCAGGATTCTGTCCAGCCGTCAGCTGTTTTCAGACTGCTAGGCATGGTCGGACTTTTTGAGAGGATTTTTCTTAATCTAGAAGCTTCTGAAGTATCTTCTATTTTTCCACAGAAGTTTCTCCAGGAAGTTCTTTTATTTTTCCTCAGTTGATATTTATAAGTTTTGAGGGATTCCTTGTAGGAGTCCCAGTCTATTAAACTTTTAGATTGTTTAGCTCGGTTGAAGAATTTTCTACATTCTTTCCTGAGCGGTTCTAGCCCCGAGCTCCACCACAGTGGTTTCTGTTTTCCTCTTATTTTTATATTATTAATATTTTATATTTCTGCAGTGAATGGTTAAGGGCAGTGGTAAGATCATTGACTTTTTTGTCTAGATCATGTTTGTTTGTAGGGTTTTGTAAAAGATCAGGTTTAATAAACTTTTTCAAAATTACTCGATATTTTTCCCAATCAGTTCTCCGGTAATTTCGGAAGATTGGTTGCTTAGGAGGTTCCTCATTAAGATCAAATTGAATGTATCTATGATCCGAAAAGGAGTGTTCAGTCGATACTTTCCAATTAGTGATCCTATGATGAACCGAGTCGGAGACAAGATAAATCTAGAACTTCTTGTCTATTTCTGGTAATGAATGTTGGTTCATTGCCAGTGTTGCTTACTATTAGGTTAGTACTTAAAATAAAATCAAAAAGTGACTCACCCCTTTCATTTATATCAGTACTTCCCCATACTGTATGATGCGCGTTTGCATCACATCCAATGATGAGGCAGATCTTCTGCCGTACTGCTGCAGCGACAATCTTTTTCATTAATTCGCCTGGAGGAGAGCCAGGCTGGTCATGGCCGAGATATGCTGATACCAACCAGTAGGTGTTATCACTGGTTTGATATCTTGCAGTGGTCACATCACAATTGCTGTAATCAGGGAGTAAAAATACATTAGTGCTACTTCTTACCAATATGCAGGATCTGGGTTCACCTTTGTCCTTAACATATAGTTGAGTATATCCAGGAGCCCTTAGTCCATGAACGATAGATTTGTTGATCCATGGCTCTTGGATAAGGACAACATCTTCCCCTGTTTGTTCAGGCGGAGAAGAAGGGAGGCCGAGGCCTGTTTGGATCTAATCTTATTTTAATCTAATTTTAATCTGTGTTAACTGCACCATCTTGGCAACAGCTAAGCAGACTAACCCCCACCACGGTTCGGTTTAGGTCGTCTTCGGACTCACTTCCTGAAGTTGATCGTAACAGATCATCTTCCTTTAGGCCGTTTTCGGGCATTGAGTCGGTTTCATCCTCTTCGGATGTTACGGAGGAAGCACTAGGGGGATCAACTTCCATCTCAGGGAGTTTTTCACCTTCGGAACTTTCCATACTTATTGTGTTTGGAGGAGCGTTTGCGCTTTCCTCATCTTTTTTGTAAATTTTGAGAGGGATGGTCGCCCATCCGAACCTAATCTTTCCCTGGGTTGCAGCTAGAGGGGCCATCGACTCTTTATTGATGACTATAATAGCCGATCTGTGGGGGCCGTCAGGTTCCTCTAACTTTGCTACCTTCCAGTCATGAGTCGGTAGGGATGGGTTGCCAAATTGGATCATCTTGAGGATGATTTCTTTGTCGGAGAGTTCTGCTGGTAGTCTGATACGAGCTCTTGGTCTGCACGGGATTTCCTCCTAAGCAACAACCTCGAGCTTCGCACCAGGCCAGAGATCAACTAGGCGGCTGACTGCAAGCTTATACAGATTGCACGATCTCTCTCCCTCAAAGGCAATAAGTTTGACTCGCCCCTGGTACTACCCTGCGTCCTCAAAGGTTGCAGGTTCCCCTGGATTCTCCATCATGAGAGTCCAATATGAGGCCTGGAGCTTGTTCTTGACCATTGTCCACTGGTCAAAAGAGATCGCGCCATCTGCATTGCTCCTGTCAATTATGGCTACTATAGTTTTGTCCTTTAACACTTCGCTAAAGGACAAGTCTTTCCTGGTGGAGGTGCTGGTCTGCACCTTGGTACGCTTAGGTTCCGGAATGGTTCCTTCGCAGGATCGATTTCTTTTAGAGGAATCGTTAGGGGGGATTCTGGCAATAATGCTCTTAGCCCACGAGAGTTTGTCGTCAGCATCAGAAGCCCTCTTGCTCATTGGTGTTTCACCAATGACCTTGACGAGCCTCATTGCATTTCGTCGTTCTCTACGACTTGGGTGTGGGAGCTTCTCTTCCCCACTGTTAGCAGAGCATATTTCAGCGCCACTTCCAGAGGGAAGGGAAATTGCCTTCATGCTCGTGAGGGGGGGGTTCTTCCTCTCCGTCGGATCGTAATTCACGGCGCCGTGAGTTGGAACAGACCCCTCCGTGCACTCAGGAAGGTGGGGTTGGGTTGTGGGATTAGGAGTGCAACAGAGATTCACTGTTACACGGTCAGTTTTACGGGCACTTGTTTCCGCGTTCGGTGAAGTGCTGGCGTGGCAATCAGAGCGTACACAGTAATTCACTGCTTCTTCTTTGTTCGCCACGGGCAGTTCCACCAAATTTGGAGGTCGTGTACTACCAGTGTAGCCGATTGCACCTTTTTCACTGGCTGTAGCGTCTAGGATAGTGGATGTTCCCCCTTCTCCGGATGGTTTTTCAACCCTTCCAGTGAGTGAGGTCGATCCACAGTCCCCACCGCTCTTCGCTTCTTTTTTATCTTCGTTAATAAAATTTGTCACTGGCGACTTATCCTCTTTCGAGGCCAAGCCATCGCCGGCAGTCGCGACTCCTGCCGACTTTTGGACGTATATCCCCGTCCGTTTTTTATTTCTTTTTATTAACTTTTCCATATTTTTTCAGTGTCAAGTTTTTTAACATTGAGTTTTGAGTTACTTTAGTTGAGAGGATTCCACAGCTGGATTGCTGGAGATCCCCTCGTAAGCACCCTCACCACGACAAGGTCAACTCATGGACGGTTAAAGATTTATTATATTTATCATTACTTTAACATCTTTTTTTTTAAATTTGATAGGGTGAAGATGAAAGTTACCTTTACAAGCACGTCGGCCTGACAGATATTTTGTGCTGTTCCCTTAGGTTTAAAAACACGTAGTGTGTAGGTTAGTTCATTCGAAGCTGAGGTCATGTAAGAACCTAAGAATCTTCGAGGAAGAGGTGTTTCTGATATCAAGGGGACAGGGGAACCCTTTATTGAATATTTTAAGCCTGGATCTAGCTAAGGCAGGCATAAAATGTGTTCAGCTGTTTCTATGTCTTCAAGACAGAGACGACAGGTGTCATCTTGGCTGATGCCTATGTTTTTAAGATGATACTTGAGAGAGCAGTGTCCAGTGAAGAAGTCCTTAAGTAACTTTGCGTCACGTTTGCTCATGTCAAGAAATTCTTTCATACTGTAATGTGCACCCATCCAACATTGCATGCTAATTTCCTAATTGAAAACGTTAAACCGAAAACAAAAGTGCTGGCAACGCTATAATGAAATGCTATAATGGAAGACGTTGTTTGTGAGTGAGTGTGTGTGTGCAGAAATACCGGGAGGAGAACTTGTCTAGATATTATGGTTTATAGCAAAACTACCAGAAAGCTCTCAATAGTTCACAGTTCTATATAAAGAGGGAGCTGACGCAACCAAGAGTCAGTTTTATTTAGGCTGTGTGTGAATTGGGTTAAAATTGGGTTAAATGGGTTAAAATATGACACTAGCGTGGTAAAAAAGAGGCGATAAAATTTTAACCCATTTAGCCTGCTCGCGGAGCAGGCTAAAATGGGTTAAGATTTGACGTTTGTCGAGAAAGAGAGGTGTGTCTAGTTCTTGTTGCATTCACAACTTTTTTTTGTCGAACAGTAAACAAAGCAGAAAGTAGTTTTTAGCAGTATGGACGGCATACGAAAAATTGGACAACAAGAAAGAATAACGTGAAAACCTTACAATAAATGTATGTTTGACCTTTTTTTATCGAAAAACATATGTACATATGTAATTATAAAAATAAATTAGTTGTTTCTAGGGTCTCCCGAAGAAAAACTAAAACTCATTCAAATCCGAATTGAGCTGGACAACATGTAACTGCAAACATGGATGTAATTATGCAAAATTATATTTTCAAACATACTTCTAGAATTTTTCATTGTGGTTCAATAGAATTAATTTATAAAACATTTAAATAAATAAAATTATTGTAAGACATTTCTCCAAATTGTTATTCATTTTGTAAACAGATCTCAAATCGATGATTTTTTTCTTGAAGTTGTCAGTGCTGTAAAAACAAGTGTTCATACACGCGTTATCAAACTATCCGTGATGGGAAATATTTTGGCAAAATGCGGGACTATTGTTTCAACATATGAAAATAGTAGTACAAGAACAAGAGAAATTGGGCAAAATGGAGATCTTAACACTTTTTGGAACGTAATATTAAATTTACATTTTTAAAGTCGCTTTATTTTAAATAAAAACTTAATTAAATTAAACGATAAAAAGGAATTTTAGCAGGGAAATTTCTTAAACTATAAAGGAATTTTAGAGAAAATAGTGTTTCAAAAAATCCCTTTTAACCCAATTCACACAGCAAAAATTTAACATCTGAATCCACCGCAAAACAAATGTCAAAATTTAACCAAGGTGAGAAATTTAAACCCAATTCACACACAGCCTTAGAAAGTGATAGTGTGAATATTGAATAAACGTAATTGAGTTGAGTTCGAATAAAGTGTATATCGAAAGTAGATAATGAATAAAAAAGGTAGAATTAAATTGAAAGGTAGAGTTTTATTTTTGCGAACTAAGCGCACGTTACATTGGTGTCAGAAGTGTAAATAAAATTTATTTTAAAAAAAAAAACGAGTTGACTAGTAAAGTGTAAAAAAAAAGTAAAAAGAAAAATAAAAACAATATACAGTGAAAATGGGTAAGTTGTTAGAAGAGCTCAACTGCATTGAGCTTAAAAGTGAGTTAGGTAAGCGAAATCTTTCTAGAGCGGGATCGAAAAATGAGCTCGTCCTGCGCTTGCGTAACTATTTGGAACAGCAAGGGGAAGACTTAAACACTTTTGTTTTTGAAACAGAAGTGGAAGAAGAGGAAGTAAGTGAAAATGTAGATTTTTCTAGTATGATGAAACTTTTGCTGGAACAACAAAAGAAGCTGATTGAAGAACAACAGCAGAATATTCTCGGACGTCTGGAAGAGTAACGAAACGATCAAAAGAAGGAACAGCAGAATGTTCTCGAACAACTGGAAGCACAACGAAACGAACAAAAGAAACTGATTGAAGAGCAACGAAACGAGCAAAAGAAGGAACAACAGAATATTCTCGAAAGACTTGAGGCGCAACCGAATGTTTTGGAAGATCAGAAAAACATTCTAGAAGGTAAGTTTTGGAACATTGAGAACAATGTTTGTGGCCTAGAAAAACGCATTGAATGTGTTTGAGAAACGATTTTCCAAGCTTGAGAGTCAATGCGGTCAGCTTGCCACTTTGGAGAAACGAATCGAAAACATGGCTAAGGAACTAGACCAGATGCGGAAAATGGAGCTACGGAAAACTTGTGGAGATTGTCTAAAGCAAAGAGAAGTACAACCACCAACATTCGACGGACAGTCGTCTTGGTCAGTTTACAGGAGACAATTTGAGGCAGCTGCGACAGCAAATGGCTGGGATGACGAAGACAAATACATAGCACTGACTCTTGCTCTTAGAGGACCAGCAGCTGAATTACTTCAAACTGTTCCAGCTGGTAAGAGCAACGATTTCAGTTCTCTCGTGGCAGCTATAGATAAACGCTTTGGTGATAGCCACTTGAAAGAGGTCTTCCGAGTCCAACTCAATAGCAGAGTCCAGAAAAGGGGTGAAAGTCTACAGCAGCTCCAAGCAGACGTCGAAAGACTGGCTCACCTGGCATACCCGGATGCTGGAGAAGAAATCATCAACCATCTGGCTGTTGAGTCCTTCGTTCGTGCCATTTCTGACAAACATCTTCAGAGATCTGTGCAAACTGCTAGAACACGAAATCTTTCTGAAACTCTAGAATTTGCATTAATGATGGAAGCATCTGAGCAAGCTTCTCAAATGATACATTGTCAAAGAAAAGCCATATTCGAGGCTGGATCATGCCCAGGAGTTAAGCTACAAAGGAACCAGCGGATCGGACTTGCCAGATGTTGGAATTGTAATAAGACGGGGCACCTACAGCGAAAATGCCGGTTGCCACCAATTAAAACTGAAACTGCTTGTCGACCTTGTGAAGTCCAAGAAAATCAATCCACGAGCTCTAGAGTAAGACCGCAGACTTATCAATACCAAATTGGACATCAGGTAGAATACCCCCAATGGAATTGCTGGTGGAAAGTAGAGACCAAGACTCGGCGGATGAGAGTGGAACCCATATTCGGATGGAACAAGGAAGAATTGAGGTCTGCTCAAAAGAAGGATCCAGACATCGGACCGATTCTCAAATGGAAAGAGAACAACACGAAACCTGACTGGAACGACATTTCTGACCAAAGCCCTGTTGTCAAAGCCTATTGGGACAGTGGGACTCGCTTCGCGTGCAAGAAGGCGTACTCCAGCGCAAATGGGAATCTCCTGACGGTAACTCTTTTGTAATGCAGCTTATTGTTCCTCAATCGAAAATCAAGGAGGTTTTACAAAAGATGCATAGAAGCCCTACAGGAAGCCACCTGGGAGTCAACAAGACGCTGGAGAACGTGCGAAAACGCTTTTACTGGCTGCATGTTTGAGGTGACGTGGAGAAGTGGTTCCGAAATTGTTATGTCTGTGATTCAAACATAGCGGTGGGTAGGCTTTCAAATAGACCTAATAGAAGAGGGACATGGGCCACAGCGTATGGCGACCTGATGAAGAGCCGGTAGGACACAAAAGCGACAACGGCAGGATTCCAAGCAGGAGATCGTGTGTGGCTTTATAATCCTCATCGTCAAAAGGGATTGTCACCGAAACTTCAGCAGAACTGGGAAGTTCCTTATACTGTTGTCACAAGGATTAACGACGTTGTTTACCGCATCCAAAGAGGACTAAGAGGCAAGTTAAAAGTAGTGCATTGTGACCGGCTGCATCGATATAGTGGGGAGGCTGCAAATGGAATTATTCGGGACGAACAATCTTAAGGAGGGGGCGGTGTAATGTGCACCCACCCAACACTGCATGCTAATTTCCTAATTGAAAACGTTAAACCAAAAACACAAGTGCTGGCAGCGCTATAATGGAATGCTATAATGGAAGACGTTGTTGTGAGTGAGTGTGTGTGTGCAGAAATACCGGGAGGAGAACTTGTCTAGACATTATGGTTTATAGCAAAACTACCAGAAAGCTCTCCATAGTTCACAGTTATATATTTAGAGGGAGCTGACGCAACCAGGAGTCAGTTTTATTTAGAAAGTGATAGTGTGAATATTGAATAAACGTAATTGAGTTGAGTTCGAATAAAGTGTATATCGAAAGTAGATACTGAATAAAAGTGGTAGAATTAAATTGAAAAGTAGAGTTTTATTTTTGCGAACTAAGCGCACGTTACAATACGTTTGTGGGATAAGTCAATGAATAGTTTTGACTGACGATGGCCATTTGAGTTGTTCCAGGTGCTGATCATGTTGTGTCGTTCCCAGGTAGTTGATTCGCTTTTAAGGCTACTGATTGGGAGAACACAGTTGGGTTCAAGTCCTTTGAATTGGGACTGAAAGCCAAGTCTAGCAAGGCGATCAGCCTCTTCGTTACCCGGTACGTCTTCGTGACCAGGCACCCATGAAAGAGTTATTTTATTGTGATTAGCTAATTGAACTATACATGTCAGGCATTTCCAAACTAGTTTGGATTCGATTTTTGTCGAGGACAGAGCCTTTAGTGCTGCCTGACTGTCAGAGCAGATTAGGATTCTTGATCTTCAGAGGTTTCTTCTAATGCATTCCCTAATACAGAATTCTATAGCCATTACCTCTGCCTGAAGGATAGTAGTTGTGTTACCAAGGGATGTAGATGATTTAAAGCTGGGACCGTAAATCCCTGCACCTACACCGTTGTTTGTTTTTGAACCGTCAGTATACCAGATGTATTGGAAGTTATTTGTAAGAATTACAGGGTTCTTCCATGCTGAGCGGCTTGGAAAGATTACTTCAAAGGGGTGGTGTAACATTTTGCGTTTAGGCATAAAGTCCGAGGAGTTGGCTGCAGGCGATTTCAGTATTGGGAGCACCTGCAGAATACTCATATGTCCTTGTAAGTTTTCCTTTCTCGAGTAGTTAGTGAGATGAAGCTTTAGTCCGCTTAGTGCAGCAGTCTTCGTTACTCTTTGATGTAGCGGAGGAAAATTTAATAAACTTTCTAACGCTAAAGTTGGGCAGGTGCGCATTGCACCTGTGATACCTATACAGGTTAGTCTTTGTAACTTTTGCAAAGATTTGCGGGCATAAACTTGTTCTGTTTTTTGCCACCAGATCAGCGAAGCATAGGTTATGATGGGTGTGATAATAGTGAGGTATGTCCTGTAAATCATTTTTGGCCTAAGTCCTCACTTTTTACCAAAGAGTCTAGAACAGGACCAGAAAGCATTTGTTGCTTTTGCTATGGTTTTGTCTAGATGTGGTTTCCAAATGAGTTTATTATCCAGGGTTACTCCAAGATATTTGACCTCTTTGGAAAAATTGATTTGAACACTATTTAGGGGTTGTGTTTGGAAATCGATTTGACGTCTCCTGGTGAATGGAATGATGACTGTTTTGGTGGGGTTGACCTTAAGCCCTTCTTTATTGCACCAGTCATTTACTTTGTTTAGGGCACTTTGCATACGGTTTGTGACCTGTGCTTCTTGATTGCCTTGAATAGAGATGACTAGATCAGCGTAGCCTTGTGTATCAAGGCCCAGCTTATTGAGGTCGTCCAAGAGCTGATCTATTACAATTGACCAGAGGAGGGGAGATAAAACACCCCCTTGGGGACAGCCTTTAACAGCATTAACTGTTATTGATGTTTGACCTAGTGTTGTGGAGATGATTCTGCCACTTAACATAGAGTCAATCCACTTAATGGTTGGTGTGTCAATTCCATTGACAGTTGCAACGGTTTGAATTGACAAGTACGTAGTATTATCAAAGGCGCCAGAAATATCAAGAAAAGAGCAGAGCATGATGTCTTTACTTTAACATCACATAAAGAAATTTTCCAATCAGTCATAATTGTTTGTGTTCAGTAAAAATATTGTTAAGAAAAACTATAAGATGAACTACCCATACCCATACGACGCAACACTGATGAAAGACGAAAAATTATGAGAAGAAATGACTTTTCCGCCAACACCCACCAAAAAAAAGGCATATGTCAGACAGAGATGTTAGAGATGGTGACATAATGGTAAGGCTGTGTGTGAATTGGGTTAAAATTTTTCACCTTGGTCAAATTTTGACATTTGTTTTGCGGTGGATTCAGATGTAAAATTTTTGCTGTGTGAATTGGGTTCAAAATGTTTCTTCGAAACACTAGGTATATTTTCTCTAAAATTCCTTAATTGTTAAAGAAATTTCCCTGCAAAATTCCTTGTTATCTTTTAATTTAATTCATTTTTTACTTAAAATAAAGCAACTTTAAGAATGTAAATTTAGTATTAGGTTCCTAAAAGTGTTAAGATCTCCATTTTGCCCAATTTCTCTTGTTCTTGTACTACTATTTTCATATGTTGAAACAATAGTCCCGCATTTTGCCAAAATATTTCCCATCACGGATAGTTTGATAACGCGTGTATGAACACTTGTTTTTACAGCACTGACAACTTCAAGAAAAAAATCATCGATGTTTACAAAATGAATAACAATTTGGAGAAATGTCTTACAATAATTTTATTTATTTAAATGTTTTATCAATTAATTCTATTGAACCACAATGAAAAATTCTAGAAGTATGTTTGAAAATATAATTTTGCATATTTACATCCATGTTTGCAGTTACATGTTGTCCAGCTCAATTCGGATTTGAATGAGTTTTAGTTTTTCTTCGGGAGACCCTAAAAAACAACTAATTTATTTTTATAATTATGTACATATGTTTTTCGATAAAAAAAAGGTCAAACTTACATTTATTGTAAGGTTTTCACGTTATTCTTTCTTGTTGTCCAATTTTTCGTATGCCATCCATACTGCTAAAAACTACTTTCTGCTTTGTTTACTGTTTGTTCGAAAAAAAAAATTGTGAATGCAACAAGAACTAGACACACCTCTCTTTCTCGACAAACGTCAAATTTTAACCCATTTTTGCCTGCTCCGCGAGCAGGCTAAATGGGTTAAAATTTTATCCCCTCTTTTTCACCACGCTAGTGTCATATCTTAACCCATTTAACCCAATTTTAACCCAATTCACACACAGCCTTAAAGTGTTGGCGCTTTTTAAGTAATTGTGCTACAGAGATGAATGAAGGCTTTCTGAGCTTTCCATAACATCTACAAGATTGCTGCATTTCAATATTTTGACTAAGATTAGTTTTCCAAAAAATGTCTACATAGTTTGATGTCCGCTTTCAATTAGTTCAAAAAAATTAAAACTTGAAGTGTTGGTGCTTTGTAAATAATTGTGCTACAGACATGAATGAAAACTTTCTGAGCTCTGCATAATATCTACAAGATTGCTGCATTTCAAAATTTCGACTGTGATAAGTTTTTCAAAAAATGTCTACATAGTTTGATATTTAGGTTTTGGTATTGTAACGTGCGCTTTGTTCGCAAAAATAAAACTCTACCTTTCAATTTAATTCTACCACTTTATTCAGTATCTACTTTCGATATACACTTTATTCGAACTCAACTCGACTTTTGGACTATCACTTGTATTTACTCTTAACTTTATCACTCTATAAACAAAACTGCCCTCTGGTTGCCTCGGGCGGGCTATTTATACCGAATGACATGCCATCTAGAACTCTCCAGTAACTTCTACATTGTCTCCACTCTCCACTGGCTGTCAAACATTTTCTCTCCTTCAAAATTTCTACACTTACACCAGTGCTGCCAGATGTGTTTTCGGTTGAACGTTTTCGATTAGGAAACTGGTATCAAGTGTTGGGTTCACGTTACACTGCCCCCTCCTTAAGATTGTTCGTCCCGAATAATTCCATCTGCAGCCTCGCCACTATATCGATGCAGCCGGTCACAATGAACTACTTTTAACTTGCCTCTTAGTCCTCTTTGGATGCGGTAGACCACGTCGTTAATCCTCGTGACAACAGTATAAGGACCTTCCCAGTTTTGCTGAAGTTTCGGTGACAATCC
Source organism: Melanostoma mellinum (assembly GCA_914767635.1). Lineage (NCBI taxonomy): Eukaryota > Metazoa > Arthropoda > Insecta > Diptera > Syrphidae > Melanostoma > Melanostoma mellinum. The sequence goes on along the minus strand of OU612058.1, from coordinate 117,159,220 downwards.
CTTTTGACGATGAGGATTATAAAGCCACACACGATCACCTGCCTGGAATCCTGTCGTTTTCGCTTTTGTGTCATACCGTGTCTTCATCCGGTCGCCATACACTGTGGCCCATGTCCCTGTTCTTTTAAATCTATCTGTAAGCCTACCCACCGCTATGTTTGAATCACAGACATAACAATTTCGGAACCACTTCTCCACGTCACCTCTAACATGCAGCCAGTAAAAGCGTTTTCGCACGTTCTCCAGCGTCTTGTTGACTCCCAGGTGGCTTCCTGTAGGGCTTCTATACATCTTTTGTAAAACCTCTTTGATTTTCGATTGAGGAACAATAAGCTGCATTACAATGGATTTACCGTCAGGAGATTCCCATTTGCGCTGGAGTACGCCTTCTTGCACGCGAAGCGAGTCCCACTGTGCCCAATAGGCTTTGACAACAGAGCTTTGGTCAGAAATGTCGTTCCAGTCAGGTTTCGTGTTGTTCTCTTTCCATTTGAGAATCGGTCCGATGTCTGGATCCTTCTTTTGAGCAGACCTCAATTCTTCCTTGTTCCATCCGAATATGGGTTCCACTCTCATCCGCTGAGTCTTGGTCTCTACTTTCCGCCAGCAATTCCATTGGGGGTTTTCTACCTGATGTCCATTCGGTATTGATAAGTCTGCGGTCTTACTCTACAGCTCGCGGATTGATTTTCTTGGACTTCACAACATCGACAAGCAGTTTCAGTTTTAATTGGTGGCAACCGGCATTGTCGCTGTAAGTGCCCCGTCTTATTACAATTCCAACATCTGGCAAGTCCGTTCCGCTGGTTCCTTTGTAGCTTAATTCCTGGGCATGATCCAGCCTCGAATATGGCTTCTCTTTGACAATGTACCATTTGAGAAGCTTGCTCAGATGCTTCCATCATTAATGCAAACTCTAGAGTTTCGGAAAGAGTTCGTGTTCTAGCAGTTCGCACAGATCTCTGAAGATGTTTGTCAGAAATGGCACGAACGAAGGACTCAACAGCCAGATGGTTGATGATTTCTTCTCCAGCATCCGGGTATGCCAGGTGAGCCAGTCTTTCGACGTCTGCTTGGAGCTGCTGTAGACTTTCACCCCTTTTCTGGACTCTGTTATTGAGTTGGACTCGGAAGACCTCTTTCAAGTGGCTATCACCAAAGCGTTTATCTATACCTGCCACGAGAGAACTGAAATCGTTGCTCTTACCAGCTGGAACAGTTTGAAGTAATTCAGCTGCTGGTCCTCTAAGAGCAAGAGTCAGTGCTATGTATTTGTCTTCGTCATCCCAGCCATTTGCTGTCGCAGCTGTTGTTCTTTCTTTTGTTCGTTTCGTTGTGCTTCCAGTTGTTCGAGAACATTCTGCTGTTCCTTCTTTTGATCGTTTCGTTGCTCTTCCAGACGTCCGAGAATATTTTGCTGTTGCCCTTCAATCAGCTTCTTTTGTTGTTCTTCGAGTTTTTCGAGAACATTCTGCTGTTCCTTCTTTTGCTCGTTTCGTTGCTCTTCAATCATTTTCTTTTGTTCGTTTCTTTGTTCTAATAAAAGCTTCATTATACTAGAAAAATCTACACTTTCACTTACTTCTTCTTCTTTTTCCACTTCTGTTTCAAAAACAAAAGTGTTTACGTCTTCCCCTTGCTGTTCCAAATAGTTGCGTAAGCGCGGGACGAGCTCATTTTTCGATCCCGCTCTAGAAAGATTTCGCTTACCTAACTCACTTTTAAGCTCAGTGCAGTTGAGCTCTTCCAATAACTAACCCATTTTCACTGTATTTAAATTTTTTTTTTTTTACACTGCACTAGTCAAATTTGTTCTTTTTTTTTTAAATAAGTTTTATTTACACTTCTGACACCAATGTAACGTGCGCTTAGTTCGCAAAAATAAAACTCTACCTTTCAATTTAATTCTACCACTTTATTCAGTATCTACTTTCGATATACACTTTATTCGAACTCAACTCGACTTTTGGACTATCACTTGTATTTACTCTTAACTTTATCACTCTATAAACAAAACTGCCCTCTGGGGGTCAATTCCCGATCTGTGAAGCTGTGAAGTGAAAACATTTATCACAGCTTCACCGAAAATTCGATTCTCCATTAATAGGCGCGTTTTATTGAAAATTTTCTATGTGCACTTATGTGCTCTTATCAATAAAACGATTTTTTGTTATATGCACTTAGCAAGTTCACTTTCAATTTTAACTTTCAAGGTTGGTACCCTTTGCACTTGTTCTAAGGATAAGAAACATTAAAAATTTGCATTCTAAGGATATAAATGCATACCTTTTACTTTCCATTTCTATTTTTCTCTATTTAATTCTCGATTCTCAATTTATTTGCCGCATTTCAACTTTTTAGTTTCGATGTAAACAAAACAAATGTCACTTTAATTTTTTTTCGCAATAGCTGTGTTCAATAAGATTCATTTTTATTTTTAGGGTCGAATAATCGAATCGAATTAGGAATTAGGATTCAGATTTCGATGCAGGTATTTATATCACGGTTACTAGTTTGTGAATTAAAAACTCATTAAGTCATAAGTTAGTAAGTGACTTATGAATTAAATAAGTCAAAAGCTTAGAGAAATAAAGAACAAGAGGGAAAACCATTGCTTTTGCTGCTACCACCACCTTTTCTGACCGTGTGTGTGTGTGTGTGTTAGTAACTGCGTGTCTATTTATGTCCCCACCAAGTCACCACCTGACTCATCTATTAGCTATTAGGTGTGTTTCTTTACTGAAAATTTGCACGAAATGCACCGAAATTCGGCGAAAGTCAGTCTAATCCCGTTCCGATTTTTCGTAACAGTGCACAAAAGAGAGTGCTCTCGAGAGAGTAAAAAAATTTCCCCGTCCTGCGAATTTCCGCCACCAAAATTTCTGTGGACAGAAATCGTGCACAGCCAAAACAAATACCACAACTGTCAAACAGACGTTTTTCCAAGCGTTGCGCTGCTGCGAATGTTTTGTTCAAGGCGTTTCTTTACTTTTAAGACAAATACGCTCTTTCAGAGAGTTTCTGAAAGAATTTAACAACCTTTCCTTAAAAAAAATGTCTGTGCACAAAAAGTAAAGAAACAGACTTATTCAATCTGTTGTCGAAAATCAGAAATATGAATGAACACAACCCAAAGACTGCCAACCTCTGGATGCCAAAAAAAGAAATTTACCAACCATCCCTGTTGTGCAGTTAGCTTACTGCGATATTTATGTGCACTTAGGCTACTGACATAAGGAGTTGTTGTTTTCCCATGAGCGATGTTTTGCTGAAGTGCACACAAGTGCACATAGAATTTCAATAAAACTCGCCTAATGAAAATCCAACCTCAAATGTCAATTTTTTTTCATATGATAAATTACTTTTCATTGCCGTATGAGTCGGTGAAAAATTCAATTATGAAAAATGGCCGCAAAACTCAAACGATGAAAAATCCAATTGGAATCCAATTGAAATGAGAGAGAAAATGAGAGAATACTGTCAGAATTTATCATTTAGAACATTTTAGTACTTTTTAGATCCGGAATCGCTTAGAATGGATTCGTGAAGTGATAAAATGAAAAAACTGTATGAAAACTGAAATGATATATTTTTTTTCACTTCACAGCTTCACAGATCGGGAATTGACCCCCTGGTTGCCTCGGGCGGGCTATTTATACCGAATGACATGCCATCTAGAACTCTCCAGTAACTTCTACATTGTCTCCACTCTCCACTGGCTGTCAAACATTTTCTCTCCTTCAAAATTTCTACACTTACACCAGTGCTGCCAGATGTGTTTTCGGTTGAACGTTTTCGATTAGGAAATTGGTATCAAGTGTTGGGTTCACGTTACAGTATTAATAAAAAGTTAAGACAAATAACCGACCTGAGGGAGCGAATCACAATATAATTAGTCCCAATAGAATCGGTATAGTTGCATGTTTATGAGTTTTCACATCTTGCCCAGCTTTACAAAAAAAAATTAGTTTTTGAAAAACAAAAGCTTTGGTGTTGTTAAAACCCTCTCCTTGAGAATTTTTCAGTAGTGTGGTGAAAATTAAATTTCAGGTTATGTTTTAAGGCCGTGTGTGAATTGCGTTAAAATTTGCGTTAAAACTTCTACCACGATTAAAATTTGACGTCTTGTTTGAGGTGGGATCAGATTTAGCAATTTGCTGTGTGAATTGCGTTAAAACAATTATTTTAACCAAGATTTCTGCGTTGGCTAAAAAAATTCCCTCGATAATTTTTGAAATTTCCCTGAACAAAAATTGGTTTTCTTTTTCACGGAAAAATAATTTCTATTACAAAACATATTTTTAAGAAAAAAAGGTTAATAAAAAGTCTCTGAAACTAAAAAAAAAATATTTTTTACTCATTGTTCTCGATTCTAATGTCATATTTAAGAACAACAATAAAAAATATTCAAACAAAATTCCCATTTTGATTAATTGATTTATTCGGTGTGGTAACACTGAAAACTAGTTTTCATGGCTGATATGTTTCATACATTTCAAAAGAAACAAAACAAGAAATTCATATTTGGTTTAGAAAATGACAAATTTAAAGTATTTTGTATTAATTCTTGTTTTTTTTTCATACAGGCTTATCCTAATTTCAATAAGTTTTATTTTTTCTTCGTGATACCCTAGAAAACAAAAGCATTGAATTTATATAAATTAATTAATTTCAAATGTACATTTAATGTATGGTTTTCCAGCCTGCCTTTGTTTTTTTCTTGATTCATATTTCGTTGTTCGAATTGAATACAAAAGCAAGAGCAAATTTCTCTATCACTAGAAACGTCATATTTTAACACACTTTAACCTGCTCCACAGCTCAATAAATTTTAACCCATTTTATTCACCTCATTAGTGTCAAATTTTAACGCGGGTTAAATTTTAACACAAATTTTAACGCAATTCACACACGGCCTAAATAGCCAAGCGTAAAATGAAAATAAACTCACCGCACATATGTTCTCACAACTTTTTCGCGCCTTTTTGCTGCAGTTCACACGTATTCACAGATGGAGGCTGCGATTACAAAAACAACAATGTAAACAAATGGAAGTTGCGGGGCAAGAGACTTAATGTGTTCCTGACTAGGTTTTTGTTTCACAAGAAAAAACTAGGAAAAAATACTCTTTAAAACTTTCCAAAAAGTAAAAGAAAAACACGTCCACTTAGATTCGTTATAAAATCGGTTGTATTTATCTTGTATATAAACCCGAGGTCAAAGTGACAAAAATTCTATGTTTTCATTTATTTACATTAGTTTTGACATATAGATTTTGTGGATTCTATTTAATTCCTAGCATTGTTCGATTAACTAATTAATATTGCAAATTCAGTTCGTATTCTTTAATTTAACATTTTATTTTAAAAGAACATTGTACTTTCGTACATTCTCCCGCCTCCAACAATTCGAAATATCCATCTACTTATGGTGCACCCTGTTCACGCTTCGCACTGTTGTACCGACATTGTGCAGTTGATTCTTTCGATGGCCTTTGACAGTTGACTGCATTCTCCAATTGGGATAAATAACAACAGTGGTACTCCTCTTACTCATGCACACATGCAATGAAACAGAAAAAATGATTAGTACATTTAATAAACGTAAATGGACAACACGATAGAATGGTACAACAGATACTACTAAAAAATCTTAAAAGTGTTTCTTTTCACTTAGGCGTGTGTACTGCAACGGTAGTGTACGTTGCCTTGCGTAAGTTGTATATCCATTCATAGTTTGTTTCATTCTTCCTTGTTGTAATTTACTTCAATTGTAATTCGTATTGAAGGTGTAAAGAAGCATGGTGCCGGCATGCGTTCTTTGATAATTTATTCGTAAATAATTGTTGAAGTGAGTTTTGTTTTTAAATAAATAGTGTTTCATATCAAATAATTGTTTTGTGAATTCTGCTGCGCTGGAATCTGAAGTTGCTGCTTGCTGCGATGGATAGTAACAAATGTGTGCCGGTGCCGACCCACATAATTTATGGATGAGTTTTTTGTTGTTTTAATTTCTTTGTTTACATATTTGATTATATTTTTCAATTATATTTTATTAACTTTTATTTGTTTTGTGTGTGATTTGTTGTTGTTGATGTTTAATATTGTGCATATTGTTCAATTTTATTTTAATTTTAATTTCATATTTGATAGCGTGGGTATATGTATATGTGTGTGTGTGTGTGGTGTTGTGCAAGGTTTTGTATTTAATTCGCGGATTTCGGTATTCGGTGTCGCGCGTGAAAACCTTTTATTTTAATATATGAATATATATTGCGTGTGTGTGTGTGTATGGGTATACGCGGTGTGCTAGAATGCACAATAGTAATGGCCAATTAACTCGACTAAGTGCCATCCTTTTCTAGTCGGAAAAATTCAATCTTTGACTAGCATGGTTGTTTACATTTCGTTTGTAAACAAATCGCTAATTATCTTCGGAAATGTTTCGCGAAATTTATAAGTCTTATTAAGTTTTAGGTGTGTTTAAATTACGAGAATTATGAATTTTGTTTGTGAATTTAAATTTCAGTGGACTGTATAGTTTTGATTTTAAAAATGAATCAGATCTGTGTGCAAAATGGTCAAGTGCATTTGCCGACGGCATTTGACATTTCGCGTTTTCATTTTCTATGTAATGTGGATCGTGTTTTTTTTTTTTTCTTTTAAAATGGCAGTGCATTTTGTGTTTTGCATAATTGCCTTTATTTTGTTAATTTAATTTATTTAATTACGAGCATGATTTAATATCATTGGTAGTGTATGCATTGTTGCAGTGCACAGGAAATTTTTATTAAAATGTGTCTTGTCGACGACAATTTTTTTTTTTTTTGTTTTGCCGACGGGAATTCGTATTCGACGTGCGGTGTTTCTGGGCTCTGTTTTCGATGTTCCTTTTGAACATCATGTAGAGATGTTTTAACAAATGATTATTAAAATTTGATTTTGTATATTAAGGTTTTCATAATAAATTGTGTTTTAGATTAAGTGATTTAGAATAAGTTGTTTTAGTTCTATTATATTTTAAGTTTTATTTTGTGTGTGCGTCGTTGCAGCACAGTATTAAAAAATGAGTTGTATTGATTGCCTTTTATGCAATTTATAGGTAGTTGATAAATTATAATCATTGTTGAAATAAAGATGGTTTTAAACAAGTTCTTGTTTGATTTTTCTTCCTTCTGAACAGCTTTCCGGTGTATTTGAAGATGTGTTTTGATGTGTTTTCAACAGTTTACAAAATTTAAAGATGTGTTTTAAAGATGGGTTGATTGCTGTTTTTTGAACGAAGATGTGTTTTAAAGATGGGTTGATTGCTGTTTTTTTGAACGAAGATGTGTTTTAACTTTTGTTTTGTACAGATGGGTTGATTGTAGTGTAGAGTGGTGGCTTGAATGAAAATGTGTTGATTTCAAGTTTCGTGTGTTTTGAAAACAGCATACTTTTTTTTTTTTTTTTTTTTTTTTATTTCATACTAGCGCCGATCAGGTTCATGTTTGAAACAGCATACTTTTCTTTTGTTGTGAATGTTTCGGTAACCAGTTTACGTTTTAGGAATTAACTTTTATACCAACGTCGATTGTTCATGGTGCTCGTTTGACGGCAAAGAACAGATTTTCGCGATAGGCCGTTTTAGGTTTCCGTTTTGTGTCTTGACCGTGACAACGCGTATAAGACCATCCGTTCCCGCGTGAGTGTCCTCAATTCGGGCAAGACTCCAGTAAGTCGGTGCAAGCCGCTCATCCTTGAGCAACACTAGGTCTCCTATTTTGGGAGCTTCTTGAACTTGAGTCCATTTCGGACGCTGCTGCAACCGTGCGAGGTATTCGGAACTCCACTTTTTCCAAAATTATTCCGCCAGCGCTTGTACTTTTCTCCATCGGTCGATATACGTGATGTCGTTGTTGAGTTCGCCTTGTGGCACAGCGTGTAAAGATTCGCCTACGAGAAAATGCGCAGGTGTTAGCGCATTCAAATCGTCTAAGCTGTCGGAGAGTGGGCATAAGGGTCTCGAATTCAGACACGCTTCTATCTGAGCTAGAAGCGTTGTGAGCTCCTCAAAAGTTAGCCTTTCGGTTCCAACAACTCGTTTTAAATGGAACTTCACCGATTTCACTCCCGCTTCCCATAATCCACCAAAGTGTGGAGAAGCTGGGGGAATAAAGTGCCAATTTGTTCCGTGATTTGCTAGGTTTTCGGCAATCTCGTTCCAATCGTGCTTCGCGTCCTTCAACATTTTGGCTAATTCGTTATTAGCGCCGACGAAATTTGTTCCACAATCGCTGTAGATTTGTTTGCAGCTACCTCTCCTGGCCGTGAACCGTCGAAATGCTGCTAAAAATGCTTGGGTAGTCAGGTCAGACACTACTTCCAAGTGAATGGCCTTTGTTGCCAAACAGACAAATACTGCAAAATACCCTTTTAGTATTTTAGCTCCGCGAGCTTTCCAGCTTTTTATTTCGATGGGTCCTGCGTAGTCAACTCCAGTATGACTGAACGGTCGTGACATTTGGACTCTAGGTGCAGGTAGATTCGCCATCAACTGCTGCATTTCCGATGCCTTTTGCCGGTAGCAAGAAGTGCATCTATGAAGCTGATACTTCACGCTTCGTCGTATCTGGCCAATCCAATATTTTTGGCGGATGTAGTTGATCATCTGTTGGATGCCGCCATGTAAAGTGCTCTTATGGGCATCTCTGACAACCAGGTTCGTAAAAGGGTGACTATTTCGAAGTAGTATCGGATGTTGCGCGTCGTAGGGGAGGAGAGAATTCTCCAAGCGTCCTCCAACTCTCAAAAGTCCTTCAGCATCAACGAATGCGTTCAACGTCTTGAGTGACTTAGGTATTTTCGAGGTTTCCAGAATTTGTTGAAGCTCTGCTTTGAACATCTCTTTCTGTGCGGCCTTTACGGCGATGATACGCGCTGCTTCCAGTTCGTTTGGAGTAAATGGGCCATCAGAAATTGCTTTTCGTCGACATTTTGTTGCGAAACGGCAACATGTGGCGATAACTCGAATCACCTTCAACAAACTCGAACAGTCGCAGATGGTTTGAAGTATGCGGTCATCCTGACTGACTTGAGCACTTAGTGCTTTAACCGTGCGTCGTTCCTCGTCAGTTTCGATGTCAACAGGTTGATGCGGAACATCGAAAGCCCATTGAGTGCGTAAAAAATCAGGACCAATCCACCAAGTCTCCAATGACGTCAGTTCTGCTGGATACACTCCTCTAGACGCCAGATCGGCTGGGTTATGAAGCGTTGCGACATGTCCCCAACAATCGATCCCCACTAGCCGCTGAATTTCGGATACTCTGTTGGCAACGAACGTAGTCCATTTAGCGGGAGTGGCTCGTATCCACGCGAGCGCGATGGTTGAGTCGGTCCAGGTAAACATCTTGATGTCGGGAACAGCCAAAACGTCCTTCGTATACTGCATCAACTGCGCTAACACTACTGCTCCGCAAAGTTCCAAACGTGGAAGCGTGATCGTACGCTGACTTGGAGCTACTTTCGTCTTTGCCAGAAGCAAGTTGACATGAATATTGCCATCACTGTCCAGTACACGAACGTATACTACGGCACCGTATGCTTTCATAGACGCGTCACAGAATCCATGTAATTCTATATCCTTGTTGGTCTTGCTTATATAGGTCCAGCGTGGTATTCGAAGTGTCTCGATCATCGGAAGTTCTCCATGAAAAGCATCCCAATCTTTTTTCAGTGTAGCTGGAACCGGATCATCCCAATCACAACTTAGCTCCCAAAGCCGCTGCATCATTAATTTTGCCGTGATGACGCATGGTGATATCCAGCCAAGTGGGTCGAATAGCTTGGCTATGGTGGACAACATTGACCTTTTTGTTGTGGCTTCTGATGACTGCTGCACATTCTGATACGAAAAGTAGTCGTCCACCGGGAACCATTTGATGCCAAGGGTTTTGACGTGATTTGACATGTTGAACGGCACCTCAAAATCTAACTCTCGATCCGCTACAGGTATGTCTTCGACGAGTTCCTTCACGTTGCTTGTCCATTTTCTTAAATTGAAGCCCGCGGACGCCAGAAGTTGATTCGCTTGGTCGCGTTTTGTTCGTGCTTCTTCCACAGTATCGGCACCACTGATGAGATCGTCCACATACATGTCCTCTCGGACAACCTTTGCGCCTTCCGGCAGGTTCGATTCTTCATCTTCGGCTACACGCTTCAAAATTTTGATGGCAAGATACGGTGCACTTGCTGTGCCAAACGTGACCGTTTTAAGCCGATACATTTTGATTGGAGATAAACGATTGTCTCTCCACAGGATCAATTGATAGTAAGTATCCGGTGTATCCACTAACACCTGCCTATACATCTTCTCGATGTCAGCCGTAAACGTGAATCTGTGGGTTCGCCATCGAAGAACCAGATCAATAATGTTCGACTGTAATTTTGGACCCACCAAAAGTCGATCATTGAGCGAACTTCCATCCAAAGTCTTCGCTGTTGCGTCGAACACGACCCTCAGTTTCGTAGTGGAACTCGATTCCTTGAAAACTGCATGGTGAGGCAAAAAATAGTGGTATGGGGTTGCCAACACCGAGTCGCCGACGTGAATTTCTTCCATATGCCTCAGGGTTGCATATTCCTGTATGCATTTGGCATAATCTGCCCGAAGAGCTGGGTTTGCCTCCAGCCTCTTCTCCAAGTGCAGGAATCGTCGGACCGCGCTCTGCTTACTGGATCCCATCGCTGGAAGACATCCACCTTTAAACGGCAGCTTCACTTCATAACGCCCGTCAGGAAGGCGTCTCGTGTGTTCGTCGAAATGCGCGTCGCATGCGATGTTCTCCTCAGTTTCTTGTGTCTGGAACGGCAATTCTTCCATCTCCCAGAATCTCTGCAGCTGAGAATTCAGGTCAGCAGTCTGCACAAAACTGCGTATTTGCCGGGGATGTTCCTCTTGAACTCTCCCTAACACAATCCACCCTAACTGCGTCTTCTGAGCGGTTGGTCCGACTCCATCTGCAGGTCTTCTCACTTCTGGAAGGAGTATGTCGGCATATACATCGCTACCAAGAAGTATATTAATAGGTCCAGGAACGTGGAGATTTGGATCTGCCAACGTTAACCCTTTAAGGTGTTGCCATTTGTCAGGTATCATTTGTTGGGCCGGGAGATGGCCAGTCAGCGACTTGAAAACCAGTGCCCGCACCGCACCTTCATAAGTTGAGTTGCATGACGCAAGCTCAATATCCACGCATGTTTGCGTTGTGCCACTGCTGACCAACCCTAACCCTGACACCTCGACAAAGGTACGTCGCTTTTTCAGCTGCAATCGTTGTGCTGCATCTTCAGTGATGAAGCACGCTTCCGATCCTGGGTCGATCAAAGCTCGTAGATGGTGTTGACGACCATCGGCTGCTCGCACCTTAACGATTGCTGTCGCTAAAAGCACCTGGTGCGTTCTGCTACCATGCGACGTGTGGTAATTTAAAACTTGACCACTTGTAGAAGCTTGTTGTACTTCTCGTGGTTCAAACTCCAGCGCATGAGCGTTAAAAGATGTCGAAACTGCATTCTGACCTCTTGAAGTTGTTGTTGTCCTCGACGGCATGCTATTTGCGCGCACAGCTGCGTGTTGGGTCAAGTTTACATGTAGAAGCGTGTGATGACGTTGCTGGCAAAAGTAACAGCAGCCAGGCGAGGGGCAATTCGGCGCAAAATGCCCTGAAGAAAGGCAGTTGTCGCAAACTCTCAGGCGTCGAGCAGTCTGCTTCCTTTCCGCTGTGTTCATGTTGAGGAACTTTTGGCATTTTCTTATAGAGTGTTGGCTCTGGTGGCATACCTGGCAGACAAACTCCGTTCTGGCAGCAGTCTTCGTATGAAACACCTTCCGCACCTCCGTACCAGTTGGTCTCCTCACATCGTTCTTGAAGGAACTTGGTTGCGCTGTTTCCGTACTCACGGCTTCCAACGTCCTGAAGCGTGCTTCCAAAAACTCCAGAAAATCGTTCCAGCTTGGCAAATCTTTCTGGTTCCCCAACTTCTCTTCCCACAACTGCTGCAAATTACCGGGTAATTTATTATACACGAGGTGCACCAAAATGTCGTCCCATTGATCAACAGGCAACTCCAGGTTCCTGAGTGCATGGATACACTCTTGCGTGGTGAATATCACCTCCTTCAGCCCATCAACCGACTCTTTCACAAGACCCTTTTGGCAGAAAAGGAGTTTTAGTTGCGCAGTTACTAAGACACGCTTATTGTCGTATCGCGCCTTTAATAACTCCCATGCCTTGTCAAAGTTACCCGCGACACAGGGTAAATGCTGGAGCAAACGATCCGCCTCACCTTCTAAACTCGACTTCAAGAAGTGCATCTTGTCGATGTCCGTCAAATTATTGTTTGAACAGACCAGCGAATCAAACCTGTCGTGAAACGACCGCCATTTTATATATTCCCCATTAAATTTAGGGAGATCAATTTTGGGTAACCTCAGTTCGGTACGAACCATACCTGACTGGCCTAAACTCTGACCAGCCTGACCTGCTGCCAGAGATGACGATGCAGGAACCGAAGACAAGCTTTCCAACAACTCAGTTAAATCGGACCTATAATCCAGGTAAGTGTCGTTTATTTTATCATACACCTCTAAATAATCTGCCTTTTCTATTCCAGGTTCCAACTTTGAACCCCCAACGACGTTTTGATGGTAAATTTTTGCTGAAGCCATATTTTCTTCAAGCAGGGCTAAGCGGCTACTCGCAATTGCACGCGTACGACGTGCTTTGGGCTCTTTCTTGAAGTTCCTGTAATTCCTCTCTATTTGCTCCAGGAGGCTTTTTTGTAGAGCTCCGTAAAACAAAGAAGAACCAAGTACTGGATTCGACATTTTAAAGTTTGTTTGGGTATAACTACTTATTTATACAACAACGTACACAACAAGAACGAACTTACTTAAATTCTTCTCTTCTTTACAGTGGCAACCTTGGATGACCTTGTTGTCCTTGATGACTTGTCTTCTGCAGCAGATCTACTTTTAAGTTTATTAAGATGCGTTTTTAATCGCGCGCGATTTTTTTTTGATTTAAGCAAATTTAATTTGAAAAAATTTGAACTTTACTTATTAAACTCTGTAGGAGTTCTTTTTATATGAATATATATATATATATGTGCACTAGAGTGTTCGTAAAACGACTCAGCACTTCACACACTTTTTGTCTTTAAATGTTATTGTCTTTACACACACACTAAATGTTTTTAAAATATTGTTCGTAAAAACGGCTTTGAAGGACCAAATGTTCCTGACTAGGTTTTTGTTTCACAAGAAAAAACTAGGAAAAAATACTCTTTAAAACTTTCCAAAAAGTAAAAGAAAAACACGTCCACTTAGATTCGTTATAAAATCGGTTGTATTTATCTTGTATATAAACCCGAGGTCAAAGTGACAAAAATTCTATGTTTTCATTTATTTACATTAGTTTTGACATATAGATTTTGTGGATTCTATTTAATTCCTAGCATTGTTCGATTAACTAATTAATATTGCAAATTCAGTTCGTATTCTTTAATTTAACATTTTATTTTAAAAGAACATTGTACTTTCGTACATAATGGTTTTCCCCTTGTTCTTAAACTCCTCTAGGTTAGGTTAGGTTGAATGGGGGGTGCAGCCACAAGTGGCAACACCTCACTCGGATCTCAAGGATCCATTGTGCTCCCCGGGAAATCAGAGGATGAGGAAATGGGAGGATTGGAGGGGTAGTTGGTTATTGTGGTAGAGAACTCCCACTGAACCACTTGGAGCCCTGAATAAATTTCAGGACGTCGCTTAGTGGGAGATTAGAGATGTCACCCAGTTCGTCGAAAAAGTATTCTCCGACGGTTTTTTTCCGAGTGTGGGCCAAGCTAGAACACTCACATAGGAAGTGGAATGATCCCTCCTCTGCCTCCTCATCTTGGCATCCTCTGCATAAGTCGGATGTGCTAATGCCCATTCGCATCATGTGGGTACCCAACGAGTTGTGTCCCGTGAGAATGCCAATCAACAGAGAGAGCCGAGGTCTGCTTAGCTGGAGTAGAGATTCTGTTTTTTTCTTGGAAATATCTGGCCAAAGGTTTCTAGAGACTCGGCATGTTTCTAAAGACGACCACCTGTCATTGGCGGTTTTTAGAAAATTGTGTTTGATTCTGTTTTTTTCTTGCTCAAGTGGCCTTAGAACTGAGGTGTTCGTTTCGCTGGATTCGAGTGCTGACCCGATTTTAGCCAGCTTATCCGCCATTTCATTACCGATTATGTCACAATGTCCTGGAACCCAGGTTAAACTAACTGTGTTTGTTTCGCTGAGCAGTCTTAGGTTACTGCGACAGTTGTCTACTAGTCTGGATTTTGTGATAATGGATGAGATAGCTTTAATGGCAGCTTGACTGTCTATAAAGAAGTCAATATTTTTGTTGATCAGGTTTGCGTAGCTAGGTGCTTCGCGGCTTCGCACACTGCGAGTACTTCTGCCTGAAAGACACTGCAGAAGTCAGGAAGCTTTATTGATCTATTCATGGTGGGGTAGTCTGAGAAAATACCTCACCCTACCCCTTCGTCCGTTTTGGAACCATCTGTGAAAACGGAAATGTGATTTCCTTTTATAACCCTGTTTTCCTTCCAGCTTTCTCTTGTCGGAAAGACTGTTAGGGCCACTGGATTGAAGTCAATATGCGGGGGGGGGGGGGGGTATAGTCTGTTTGAATGTCTATATCTGTATGGTTCATGATGGTTCTAAGGCCTGATATGCCTGTTTTCCAATTGTTGCATTGTTTGAGTCGCAGTGCGCTTTTGGCCGCCATCTCCTTAGTAAAAAGATCTAGGGGGGCTAGCGACAGGAAGGTTTCCAGAGCTGCAGTTGGTGTTGTTCTCATGGCACTAGTTGAGCCAATGCATGCAAGCCTTTGGATTTTGGTCATGGTCTTAAGGTTTGAAGCCTTCTCTAATGATGGCCACCAGAGTAGACAGGCATATGTGAGGATTGGTCTTATTATGGATGTATACATCCAGTGAATGGTTTTGGGACCAGGTCCCCATTTTTTCCCAAAAATTCTACTACAAGTGTAGAAAGCGATTTGAGCTTTCCTTTCTCTTTCTTTTAAATTTTCTTTCCAGTTAAGTTTACGATCAAGGACAATTCCGAGATATTTTGCCGTACCAGATAAGTTTATTGGTATACCATTAATGGAGGGAGGAAATATATCTGGAATGTTACGTTTTCTCGTAAACAGAACAAGTTCTGTTTTAGTAGGGTTGACGTTTAGCCCACAGTTTTTTGCCCAGCTGGTGAGCTTGTTTAGAGCTGTCTGAAGAAGTTCACAAAGGGTGGTTGTGAATTTTCCCGAAGTCATGATGACGATGTCATCGGCATAGGCTACTGCTTTTATTCCGCTCCTGTCAAGTTTAACCAGGATTTGGTTAACTACTAGGAGCCAGAGTAGCGGGGATAACACTCCTCCTTGAGGTGTACCTCTACAAGTTTTGACTTTTAGGGTACTTGCACCCATTTCTGCTTTTACTATTCTCGTTTGGAGCATGGAGTCGATCCAGTTTGACAGCGTTGGCTCGATATTTATGGAACTTAATGCCATGCGAATGGCACTGTATTCAACGTTGTTGAAGGCCCCTTCTATGTCGAGGAATGCAGCCAACATGTACTCTTTATATTGGATTGACTGTTCAATGGTTCCGACTACTTCATGAAGTGCAGTCTCTACTGATTTGCCCTTTATATATGCATGTTGGGCTGTAGAGATCACATTGTTATTCAGTTTTGTTCGGATGTGCGTTTCTATAAGTCTTTCTAGAGTCTTAAGTAGAAAGGAGGATAGGCTTACTGGTCTGAAATCCTTGGATCAGTGTGTGAGGGCTTACCGGCTTTGGGAATAAATATGACTTTAACTTCTCTCCAACTAGTTGGAATAAAGGTGAGGTTTAGACAACCTCTGAATATTTCCACTAGAATCGGCACAATCAAGTCTTTGGGACTTTGGAGCATCATTGGAATGATTCCGTCTGGACCTGCAGATTTGTATGCTGAGAATGAGTCAATGGCCCATATTACCTTCCTATTATCTACTAATAGATTTCCTATGTTGGATCCAACGTTAGCGTTAGGGTTTCCGCGTTCTGGGGAAGTCAATTGAGAACACCCTGGAAAGTGGGTGTTGATGAGTGACTCTAGGGTCTCAGAGCATGAGTCAGTCCATGTGTTATCAGGTCTTCTAAGAAAACTAGGGGTATTTTGGACCTTAAACTTTTGTATGGATGTGAAATTTTCTGCAATCCTGACCAAGCAACACGAAGAAAACTCAATGTGGCCTTTAATAGTATTGCAAGATACATATATGGTCTCAAAAGATTCGATCATGTTTCTTCGTTCGCCAAATTTATATATGGTATGACGTTCGATAACTTAATTCGGTATAGAACACTAATTTTACTGTTTCGGACTATGCACACTCATCTGCCTTCTTATATATTTTCCAAGATACAAATGTCCTCATCAATTCGATCCCAACAAATCTTACCTTTTCGTTTTACTTGCTTAACGTCCGAACGACAATTCTTCGTCCATGCAACACGGCTATGGAATAATCTTCCGCGTAATATAAGGGTTGCTAGAACAATGAAGTCTTTTAAAAATGATCTAAAGAGACACCTTTCATTACAATAACACCTGCAGAATATAAATGCCTTTAAATGCTTTTAAATTTACTATAAAATCACTGTAAATATATATTTATTAAAGCCAATTAAATTGTAAATGATAAATCAATGAAAAATAATATTGAATTTTCTATTTAGCTATTTCGTGAACTCAATTTTAAAATTAAAATGAATGAATAATTATATAATTAAAATTTTTAACTTCAAATAATAATAGCTCTGAACAAATTTCAATTTTCAATTGTAGTCTATGATTAATTTTCCAATCAATGTTTGTATTAGATTATAAGATATTGTATCTTAATATGCAAACTTAACAATAAAACAATAAAATAAAAATAAATAAATAAACATGACCTTTCTTAGCCTTGCTGCGTCATTTGTGCACTCCATATCTGAGCAGAAGTTGCGCCAGGCTGCTCTTTTTGCGTAGGTAGTTCTATTCTTGTATTCATTTTTGCTGATCTTGTATAGGTCCCAGTCAGCCGAAAGGTTGCTAAATTTTGCTCTATTGAAGAGCCTCCTAGAGTTTCTTCTAAGGATCGATAGTTCGCTTGTCCACCATATGGGGTTGGATCTACCTTAGCGGGCATGAGCTTTCGTAGGCATTGATTATGTCTGACGTAAGCTTGTTTACCTGTGTCTCTATGGCTGAGCAGTTAAGCAAAGGCTGATTGTTGTTCTGGCTGAGAGTTAGGGCCAGTTTTTGGTTATAGAGACCCCAGTCAGTTTTCCTAGGGTTTCTATAAGGGATACAGTTTTCAGATTTGTGTTCTATTTCGAATGTTATAATTCTATGGTCAGAGAAGGTTACGTTGTTGGAGACCCTCCAATTACTGGTTACTAGCGTACCAGAGTTGGTGGAAAGTGTAACGTCTAACACTTCTTTTCTTACCTTTGTTACAAATGTTGGTTCGTTACCTCTATTCATAATTATCAGGTTGTTCTCAATAATATATTCAAAAAGTGACTCACCTCTTTCGTTCGTGTTTGTACTACCCCACTGTATGTGATGGGCATTAGCATCACAGCCCATGAGGAGGTCCCAGCTATTCTTTTTTGTTGTGGCGACCAATTCTGCAACAGCTGCCGGCGGGGGGGGTGGAGGTTGCATCGCACGGCATGTAAACGGAGGCCAGGATTAGGGGTGGTGCCCCTTCTCGCTCGCACTTCACTGCTGTCAGATCATTACTACTGTGAGGGGTTAGAAGGAAGAGATTTAAATTTGTCTTTGATAAAATGCATGTACGATAGTTACCTTCTGTAGGCCCTTTGTTAAAGAAAAGAAAGTGATCTTTGGATTTCAGTCCGCAGATCCGGCCATGATTTATCCACGGCTCTTGAATTAGGGCTAAATCGATGTCAGTTTTTGACATCAACGCGGTCAAGGTGGCAGAGGCCAACTTACTGTGCTGCGGGTTTATTTGTAGCACCTTCATTGTCTTTTTTGTGTGCATCATTTTTGTATTGTAAGTTGGCAGCCGCTGCCGACCTCACCTTAACCTTGTTTAGGCCAATATTTAGTCTATATCCCCTTTCTGGAAGCATAGCCATTGACTCATGATTGAGCATGACTAAGACTTCTTGGCCTGCGCTCGTAGGCTCTTCCATCTCCAGAGCTTCCCAGTCAGCACTTGGGAAACTTGGGTTGAGTTTACGTAAGAAGAGCTCAATTGTTTCTTTCTTGAAGCGCGGTCCGGGAATGTTTATTCGGACTTTAGGTCTGGTGGGGAGGCCTTTCTTAAGTGCAACTTTTAATGTTACACCTTCTATAAAGTCCGCCATTTCGGATATCTTTGTTTTTAGCTAGTTCAGGGTATATTCGTCGTTGCAAGTGAGAATTTTGAAACCCTTCAACGTCGAAATGGGTCTGAAATCAGGCACCACGCCCGAGGACGTGGGAAGCTCGTCACTCGTGCACTCGAGTAGCCTTATTTCCACTCGAGTCCAGTCTTCTTCGCTTAGCCTTTTTTCTAGACTCTCCTCATTGATAATGGCCATCAGAAGGCTCTCTTTTATCAATTCCGCTACAGTACTTTTTTTGTCAGTTGTACTGGCCGTCTTGGGCTTTTTGTTCACGGACATTGGAGGGGGGGGGGGGGGGGTCGAATCGTTGTGCCTGGCTCTCTTTCTTTGACTCCTTTCTTCGGGCTTCTTAAACCTTTAGGTTTCAGGACCAGCCAATGGTGGTCTCCCTGGTGTTTTTTTGGACACCGCAGTCTTTGTCACAATGGTTTTCTTTTTGTTTTCATCTTTGGTGACTCTACCTCTGGGTTCTGCCAAGGACAAGGTCTTGGCTTCCATCTTCTTGATTAATTTCCGAGCCCAGCTTAGGCATTTCCAATCACGGAAACACAGCGTTGAGGTGTCACCTTTGCCGAATCTTCGCACGGTCCTTCTGGCATTCTCGAGCCTCTTTTGACCTGGGTCTTGGACATCTTTCCTATTCTGCACCCTCGGATCAGCGTCTTTACCTTTAGCCGACTCTGATGTGCGATGGCTTTTGGTTGGGGCTTTATACACACAGGCTTTAGGATGAGTGCTTTTTTCTGGACCCTTGTTTTGAGTTGAGGTCACTTTGGCCGAATTTTCATTTTTCGCCAGGAATTCGCCTCTTTTGGCCTCTGGCCGCCTTGGGTCAGGATTTTCGGCCACCGTGACATCCACGATAGAGTCGTCAGAACGGGCGAAAGATTGATAGTCGTTTTCCTCAAGAATGCGATGTTCCTCTTCCGACGTTATCTCTCGTCCACATGTTCCTCCTTCTCCATCATCGGAGTCTGTGAAATCCATAAAGATCTCTGTCTATCTTTTCTTTTCTTCTTGTCACTGGCGACTTATCTTCTTTCGAAGCCAAGCCATCGCCGACAGCCGTGACTACTGCCGACTTTTGAGCGTATATCCCCGCTAGAGTTTTCTCTTCTTGATCAACTTTTTAATTCCTCTAAGTCCACAGCTCAATAAATTTTAACCCATTTTATTCATCTCATTAGTGTCAAATTTTAACGCAGGTTAAATTTTAACACACATTTTAACGCAATTCACACACGGCCTAACCCGTTTAACCCAATTCACACACAGCCTAAGGCTGTTAAATTTTTGCTGTGTGAATTGGGTTAAAAGGGATTTTTTGGAACACTATTTCCTCTAAAATTCCCTTATAGTTTAAGAAATAAATTACAAAAATTCCTTTTTATCGTTTAATTTAACTTATTTTTTATTAAAAATAAAGCAACTTTAAAATTGAAAATTTAATATTACGTTCCAAAAAGTGTCAAGATCTCCATTTTGCTTAATTTCACTCGTTCTTGTAATACTACTTTCATATTGTAACGCGAACCCAACATTTAGTACCAATTTCCTAATCGAAAACACAAGCGGCAATACTAGTGTAAGTGTAGAAATATACCAGAAGGAAAAATGTTTGACAGGGTGGAGAGTGGAGACAATGTGGAAATTACTGGAGAGTTCTAGATGAGATGTCATTCGATATAAATAGACCGCCCGAGGCAACCAGATGGCAGTTTTGATATAGAGTGATAAATTTAAGAGTAAAATGTGGTATACAAGTGATAGTCCAAAAGTCGAGTTGAGATCGAATAAAGTATAGATACTGAATAAAGTGGTAGAAATAGATTGAAAGGTGAAGTTTTATTTTTTTTTGCGAACTAAGCGCAGGTTACATTGGTGTCAGAAGTGTAAATAAAAAAAAAAAAAAAAAAAAAAAAAAAAAAAAAAAAAAAAAAAAGATTAGTACAGTGTAAAAAAAAAAGTTAAATAAAGTGAAAATGGGTAAGTTGTTGGAAGAGCTCAACTGCACTGAGATTAAAATTGAAGCGAAATCTTTCTAGTGCGGGATCGAAAAATGAGCTCGTCCTGCGCTTGCGCAACTATTTGGAACAGCAAGGGGAAGACGTTAACCTTGTTTTTGAAACAGAAGTGGAAAAAGAAGAAGAAGTAAGTGAAAGTGTAGATTTTTCTAGTATGATGAAGCTTTTATTAGAACAAAAGAAAAAAAAGAGCAGAATGTTCTCGAAAGACTCGAAGTACAACAAAAGAAGCTGAAAGACGAGCAACAGCAGAATATTCTTGGACGTCTGGAAGAGCAACGAAACGAACAAAAGAAGGAACAGTAGAATGTTCTCGAACAACTTGAAGCACAACGAAACGAGCAAAGAAGGAACAGCAGAATGTTCTCGAACAACTTGAAGAACAACGAAGTGAACAAAAGAAGGAACAACAGAATATTCTCGAAAGACTTGAGGCGCAACAGAATAATTTAGAAGGTCAGAAAAACATTCAAGAAGGTAAATTGGGTAACATTGAGAAGGTGTGGAAAAACAGCTTTCTGTTGTAGAAAATCGTTTGGAAAGCCGATGCGATAAACAGTTCTCTGTTCTGTCCACGGAATTGGACCAGATTAGGAAAAAAAAAAATTCGAGAATTTGCTGGAGAGTTTGCAAGGACAGTCTTCTTGGCCAGTTTATAAGAGACAATTTGAGGCAGCCGCGACAACAAATAGCTGGGATGACGAAGACAAGTACATAGCACTGACTCCTGCTCTTAGAGGTCCAGCAGCTGAATTACTTCAAACAGTTCCAGCTGGTAAGAGCGGTGATTTCAGTTCTCTCGTGGCAGCAATAGATAAACACTTTAGAGATAGCCACTTGAAAGAAGTCTTCCGAGTCCAACTCAATAACAGAGTCCAGAAAAGGGGTGAAAGTCTACAGCAGCTCCAAGCAGACGTCAAAAGACTGGTTCACCTGGCATACCCGGATGCTGGAGAACAAATCATCAACCAGCTTGCTGTTGAGTCCTTCGTTCGTGCCATTTCCGATATACATCTTCAGAGGTCTGTGCGAACTGCTAGAACAAGCACTCTTTCTGAAACTTTAGCATTCGCATTGACAATTGAAGCAGCAGAACAAGCTTCTCATGGAGTACATCGACTTAGAGAAGCCATAGTCGAAGAATGCTCGTGCCAAAGAGCTGAAATACAAAAGAACCAGCAGAGTGGACCAGTAAGATATTGGAACTGCAACAAGACCGGGCACTTACAGCGTCAATGCCGACTAACACCAAATAAAACTGGTTGTCAACATTGTGGAAGCAAGAGATCCAACCCAGAGCAAGGTAACAACAACACCAGCGTTGCCTATCAACCGTTTCCCACCAGGGAAACGAGTAAGAACCAACTTCGAGGGGCAGAGGCTGGTTTCATGTATCGATGGCCCCAGAACCATCATCCAGGTCTCCCAGACCAAACGAGACAACAAAAGTCTAACTGTGGAGACTACTATCAACGTTAACAAACATGTGGCTACCATCGACACCGGTGCCACAGCATCCATAGTACGTCGAGACCTGGTAAAGATGACGTGGCTTCATAACACCAATAGCTACCGTCTTAGAACCGCAACGGGAGAAGCAGCAAGAGTTTATGGAGAAGTGTGTCTTAAGATCTGACTGGCCGATCTAGTATTTAATCATCAATTCCTGGTGGCAGATATATGTGACAAGTGCATCATTGGAATCGACTTTATGAAACAGCACGGAGTTATTTTGGATATCGGTAATCAGGTTTTGAAATACCAAAATAAAGCAATTCCAATAACCTATTCGAATGAAAATACGTCAACACTGAAGACTGTCATCACGGAAGATCTGATTCTGCCTCCTTCTTCTGAAGTGTTTGTGTGGACAAAACTGGAAGGTGAGTTTGGAAGCCTTCGATACCTCATGGCGGAACCAGGCCCAGAGTGTTTCTTCCAAAGCGTCATCATTGGGAAAACACTGGTAGCACCGAAAAACAAAATGGTCTCCGTACGATTACTAAACACCAGACCGTACGATGTAAAGTTCAGGAAAGGAGAAGTCGTTGGACGTTGCAAATCCGTTGCAGCAATTACGAAGATCACAGACGAAGCCCTGAGAAAAACTATAACTCCTGAGGAGCTCAAAAACATCAGAGCTAAAATTCTGAATTCATCCAACCTTGATCACCAACAAACAAGGATGGCTGAAAATATCCTACAAGAGTACACTGACATCTTCGCATCACAAAAGGGCAATATGGTAGAACACAGTTGGTGCAGCACCGCATCAACACAGGAGATGCAAGACCGATTCGTCAGCCCACAAGACGCCTTCCACTAGCCAAACAAGGTGAGGTTGAGGAAATGATAACAACAATGAAGAAGGACGGTCTTATCGAAAATTCCAAAAGTCCTTGGGCGTCACCAGTGGTTCTAGTGAAAAAGAAAGACGGAAGCACTCGTTTTTGTGTGGACTACCGAAGGCTGAATGATGTGACTAAGAAGGACAACTATCCCCTGCCGAGAATCAGTGATACCCTGGATGCCATGGAGGGAGCCCAGTGGTTCTCGAAGCTGGACTTGAAGAGTAGATATTGGCAAGTTGACATCCACCCTGATGATCGGGAAAAGACGGTGTTTTCTACAGGTAATGAGCGATTTCTAAAAGTTATGCCATTTGGGCTATGCAACGCTCCGGCAACATTCGATTGCTTGATGGAGTGCGTTCTTCAAGGACTGACGTGGAAAGCTTGCCTAGTCTACTTGGACGATGTCATTGTTTATAGGAAAAAATTTGACCAACATTGCAAGAACCTAAAAGCCGTGTTTCAGAAACTTCGAGAGGCTTATCTTAAACTTACTTACTTACTTAGGTGGGCATTACAGTTCGGGGTGAACCTGGGCCTTAACCAACATCTTTCTATAACCACTTCGATTTTGGGCAAGCTCTCTCCAGTTTCGAACTCCAAGTCGGTTGAAGTCTTCATCCACTTGATAGCGCCACCTAAGACGAGGTCTTCCCCTTCCGCGATTTCCCTGCAATGTGCTTTTGAACACCCGACGAGCCGGAGCGTTTGGGTCCATCCGCTCCACATGGCCCAACCATCGTAGCCTCGCGATGCGTACTCTCCTGGCTATGCCCATGTCGCGGTACAGCTCATACAGCTCGTTGTTGTATCTTCTTATCCACACATTGTCTTCGCATACGGGACCAAAGATCATTCGGAGAATTTTTCTTTCGAAACGAACAAGGGTTTCCTCATCCGCTTTCGATAAGGTCCATGCTTCTTCGCCGTAAAACAGGACTGAGATGATTAAGGTCTTATACAAGGTTACCTTGGTTTTTCTGGAGAGGGTTTTGTTTCTCAATTGCCTTCTTAACCCAAAGAAGCAACGGTGGGCAAGAGTTATTCTCCGTTTGATATCCGCACTGATGTTGTTGTCCGTGTCTACAGCGGATCCTAGGAAGACGAAGTCCTGTACTACCTCGAAGTTACGTCTGTCTATTGTGACGTTTTGTCCAATTCGTCGATGTTCTGTGTCCTTGTTTGATGACAACATATTCTTCGTTTTGCCCTCATTAACCATCAAACCCATTTTTGCCGCTTCTGTTTCAATACTCGCAAAAGCACCTATGACATCACGCTTTTTTCTTCCCATTACGTCAATATAATCTGCATAGGCGAGTAATTGTACAGACTTTTGAAAGATTGTTCCTCTGGTGTTGACGTTTGAGTTTCTTACAATCTGTTCAAGTACGATGTTGAAGAAATCGCATGACAGTTTGTCGCCTTGTCTAAAACCTTTTTCGACATCAAAGGTCTCGGTGAGTTCTTTACCGACCTTGACGGAGCAGCGTGAATTCTCCAAAGTCATCCTGCATAGTCGTACGAGTTTTGCAGGGATGCCGAAACTAGACATGGCTCTGTACAGCTCGTCTCTGTAGATACTGTCATACGCAGCCTTTAAATCGATAAAGAGATAGTGAATATCGATATTATGTTCTCGAGTTTTTTCCAAGATCTGCCGTAATGTGAAAATTTGGTCTATTGTGGACTTCTCTGGTCTAAAACCACATTGATAAGGACCTATCAAGTTGTTGACGTGGGGTTTCAGACGTTCACATATTACAGCAGACAAGATCTTATAAGCAACGTTAAGGAGGCTTATCCCTCTATAATTGGCGCAATTGTGAGGGTCTCCTTTCTTTAGGATCGGGCATACGATACTGATCGAGCCGAAGTCAAGATAAATTTAGTATCTCCGTGTAAACAGTGAAATTTTCCCCCTCCGATTTCCGCAATTGCATCCCTGGTTTTTGCAATTACTGACAGCGTATCATATACCCGTCTCACTTGCCGGTTTTTTGTGACATTAGACTTTTTACAACCACATGGTTTAGTCACGGCTTTTGGGTAATTTTGCAATTTGGATTTGGTTCACGAGGAAGATACGCCGGCAGCCATTACGGAAAAATTATTAAAATCAAGGTATTAATGAAAAGCAATTGAATAAAGAATGTTAAAATTATTTTTGAAATTAATTATTAGATTAAGATTAGAAAGAAGATTAAAGAAAAGCGGTTGCAATTGCTGGAATCGGGGAAGTAGGATAAGAGGTTAGGAGTGTAAGTAAATTTGAAATTTGTATATTAAACTTAAAGTATTAAGTATCTTTTCTTTTAGTAAATAAAATTGAAGTCAATCTTTGTACTTCTTTCTTTCTTTGAATTGGAACATCCTCCCGGAACTGCATCAGCGTTGCAACATAATTTTATTTAACTCTGGTCAGGTAACCCAGTAGCTAGTTGCTTTATAGATATATAATTCGGATATATTTGCGCGCTAAATAAATAAATTTTACGATGGTTGGGTCAAAGCAGTGTAGTTGCACAGCAGACAAATGTCGCCAAAAGGACACAGATCAGATGGTGAGCTGCGATATGTGCAAACGCTGGTGGCATTTTTCCTGTGGAAAGTTCGACCCCAATAAATTCGACACTGCAACGCCATGGTTTTGTGGCAGGTCAGACTGCGTAGAATTATGTGGTGAAGAACATAGCTCCCCCAGTGGCACATCAACTCAAGGGGATATCGGCGCCAATGTTGAAGGCAGACTTTCTGAACCAGCTGACCTTGAAACAACGTTAGACGACCTGATGGAAGCTGCCGCGTCAGCACAAGCGTCAGTGGCACAAAAGGATTTAGAAATCCAAGAAATGAAAAGAAAATTGGAAGAGCTCAGTGCTAAATTAGCAAATGCATTACAGCATCAATTCCCAGTGACTGAAAAGCCTGGCGCAAGTCGTTCTGCTGTGAAGTTTTCCGAAGAAAGAATTCTTATGATTCGCCAGATTCAGGACAATCACCGAATGCTTTTAGAAAATGCTAAGCAACAACGCAATGAAGAAAAACAGAGTCAACATCGTGAATCCACACCTATCAGTGCTACGCGGAGATCGAGCTTCGTAGATACATCTATTCAGCAGTGTGAAATGTCAAGTTTGTTGACAATTTTAAACAGAAGCAACGTTCAAGAGTTGCCTTCCTTTTCCGGGGAGAATAAAAGAGAATGGCCATACTTCGAGGAAGTTTTTAAATCCACCACAATCGAAGGCAACTACTCCGGAAAGGAAAATGTTTCACGCCTGCGCAAGGCATTGAAGGGTGAAGCTTATGAGTTGGTAAGCGACAGGCTCAAGTATTCGTCAGATGATACTGCCGTAATGGATTCGTTGCGGGCGATATTTGGTCGCCATGATGTTTTAGTGCACGATCTCACCGCTGACTTATTAAATTTGCCGCGTCTCATTTCGAAGTGTGATCCTAAGCTGCGTTCGTGGGCGGTGAAATTAAATGGGTATGTCGCAGATATCAAGTCCTTGAAGAGAAGTGAGGACCTTGACAATAGCTATGTCTTGACGTCTCTTGCTTGCAAATTGGGTTCAGGCCTCTATCAGGACTGGGCTAGAAACAAATCGTCTTTGTGTAGGGCTAATGTCGAGGACTTCGCAAGGTTTCTGACGGAGAAAGTTGTTGACCTTCCTCCAGAGCTTCTTGTGAGTACTGCAAATTTGGATTCCAAAAAATTATTGAGAGGTGCGAAACCTTCAGGCCGTGTTCTGACTCATGCTCCGGCTTCACCAAGAGATTCTTCAGTAGTGTGTATAAAGTGCGGTCGAAATCATCAGCTGAAAGATTGTTCGGCGTTTAAGGATTTGTCTTCAAAGCAAAGACTAAGTTTCGTCAAAGATAATCGGATTTGTTTCTGTTGTTTGGATTCAATCACAATTGGAAAACATGCCAACAGAAGACAACTTGTGGTGTCTTAAATTGTTCAGGTCGACATCACCCGCTTTTACACTTGTCAGATATAAACGCACCCACTTTAAATAGTTCGGCTAATACCTTTGTTGTATAGTCATAGTTCGATTGATTGATTGACCCACATGTTAAACAAAAGACATTGTGGGAATACAAAAAAGTAAACAACCAATCGACTATGACCCAAATACACATGGTTTAAATGAAACACCTGCAGCCCATATATGCAATTGGCACAGTGGTTTGAAATGATGACTGCGAACAAAAACGATGACTGGCGAATGACGACACCAGCTGGCGGTCATGAGGCCAAAGTAGAATAGTTCCGTAAGTAGATTAAGATATAAAATAGAGTAGGTTAGCAAAGTAAGTCAGAAAGTTTTCACAGTCAGTAACTTAATAAACTTATTTTTGTATATTTTATTTAACAAAGCCAATAATGAGTAATAAAGAAAACACTTAGTGAGTTAACTACAGAAGTTTTTATTTGCTGATAAACTGTTGGAACAAGAAGAGGATTTTTGCTTTTGCTGAAAAATTAAGGTGAGTATAACTAAATCTGGCTCTTTAGCCTAGTATTCCGGGATGGTGCGCCCTTAAAACCCACCAAACAAACCCCCTATCCCAATCCCCAGTTAAGGAAGACGACAAGACGCTACATTTGTAGTGTCCGTCTAAGTTAAGAACGAAAGTTCTTAACAATTTTCTAAAACTTTCTGTGTAATCAAAAAGATTACACAACATTTTGGCGCAGCCGGTAGGATGGTGCGTCACTTTGGAGTTTAAACTCCGACTTAAAATCCTGAGGACCACTCCACTTCAGGTACACCATTCGACCTCCCTTTGTAAACTCAAAAAAAAAAAAATTTTTTTTTAAAGAATTTTTTTTTATTAGATGTTAGAAGAAATAAAAAAGAAGATAGCTGAAGATAAAACAGCAGGCCCGAAGCCAATCTCCTTAGAGGAATATAGGAGAAGAAGGAGCAACCAGTCAACAACCCCCTCGCTCCCACCTCTGGAGACTGAACCCCCCCAGGTGCCAGGAGGACCACAGCCCTACGAAAATAAACGACGTAGGGGTGGTCACGTGGTAAGAGTAAGGAGGCAACTAGCCCAACTCCACCAACTGGCGGCCCTCTGTACTGGCGAGAAGAAAAGGCAGTACATAAGGGAAATTCGGGACCTGGTCAAAGAGGAAACAAAGAAAAAGAGGGATAAGCAGGAAAAAGCAAAATAAGTAAAATATATAATACAAATGTATTTTTCCAATAATAAAAATAAAGTCCAAATAATACAAATGTATTTTTCTTGTGGTTAAATTTTCGGATTTTTGGGTGGAAGTGTTGTTCTCTTGTTTTACTGTCGAAGTTTTAAAATCCGGTTGTTGCAGTTTCCCAATTTTTTTTTTTTTTTTTCAAGATGATGCTAGAGATTTATCTCAGTAAATCCAAATTTTAAATTTTCGTTTAGCAACTCGCATGTTGTTTAAACAACACAAAATAAAAGGAGGCATCATTTCCGTACCAAACAAAAAGTTTTTTCCAAACAAATGTCAAATTCGGACTCAGAAGAGTCAAATAACGAGACATATCTTAACCTGAGGCAACGCAAAATCTACAAAGCGTCAACCTCAACAGCTGCTGCTCTCCTACCCGGCAAACAAAAGACCGTATTGGAGCAAGTTAAAGCACTTCACGAAAAGGCTCAATCCACGGGAAATATATCCCTACTGGCTTTAGACCAACTCGAAGCATCCTCAGAAAAACAAAGGCTTGAACGGCTAAAACAGATAGCAAAGTTAAAGACAGATTCTCTTGTTTTCCAGGGAATCCTTCTAAATCAAAGTAGTACTAAGCTAACTGATCGTATAGCCCAAATAAAAACTCCACCCCAAATCTCCTTTACGGACCAGTCTCAAACTAACTTGGAATTCCAAGATTTTTCTGATTCAGAAAGTGAGACCATTAATTTAAACATGGCGGTGGATTACACGAAAATTATTAAGCTTACGGCTCAGGTCGTTCCTTTATTTTCCGGAGAGAGACACCCAAAAATCTCCCAAGAACTACAAACATTCATCGGATGTTGTAGGCAGGTGATGTTTTGTCTCTCAGAGGAGGAAAAGGAAGCTTTTGCAAGTTTATTTACCACAAGATTGCGAGGTGAAGCATACGACCTAATAGATACAGCCAGACCCGAAACTTTCCGGGAAGCCGAGGATCTCCTCAGTAGGACATACCTCGCAGTGGAAAACTATAACGAGCTAGTGACACGTTTGATATCGTGCAAACAGGAAAGACAAGAAAGTACCGTAGAATTCGCTTCAAGACTTCGCCACAAGTTGGCACAGTGTCGCGAAGCAGCAGAAATAAAATATCTGAAAAATGCGGACACTGTGAAAACACAGTTGGAAGATTTTGCCATATCCTCATTCGCTAGTGGGGTTCTAAATCCCCATCTAGGGCAGTATTTACTAGGGTTATCCGAACCCACTTTTGAAGGCATGCTACAGAAAGCTTTCATGATGGAAAAACTGCAAAAAGGGGCGGCACAGAAGCAAATGTTTCAACCATACTTGTCAGAGGAAACGATTCCTGTAGATAAAAACTTCGAGAAAAGACAAGGTAAAGAACACCAAACAAAACTCCAAATTACTTGCAGTTTTTGCAAATTTAAAGGTCACACTTACGAGGATTGTTTGAAAAGGAAAAACACACCCGTATGTGAAAATTGTAAAACCTACGGACATGAGACCCGACTCTGCCGTAGAAAAAATAATTATCAAAATACAAAATTTCCAGACAACAACTGGAATAGAAACAATAGAGGCGAGTATGTTCCAAAACAAAACCACACAAATCCATTTAAGAATACTCATAGCGAGCCTAATTTCAAACCCAACTTCTCAGCCCCAAATAGGAACGAATTAAATCCTAGGGCAAGGGTTTTTC
The DNA here is from genome assembly GCA_914767635.1 of Melanostoma mellinum. Lineage (NCBI taxonomy): Eukaryota > Metazoa > Arthropoda > Insecta > Diptera > Syrphidae > Melanostoma > Melanostoma mellinum. Next base: position 117,129,445 of record OU612058.1, on the reverse strand, counting down.
AAATGAATTCGGAATGTGATTTTTGCGGAAGAAACTCACACTCTATTAGTCAATGTAGTTTAAAACTCAGGTGGGAAAACAAAAATTCGGGAAACGCTTCATCGTCGACCGAAAAAACCCCGGCTCGACGATAAATAGAAAAAATTTTAAAGGGTATTCTGCAACACAACAGTTTTCCGAAAACTATGAATTGCCTTCTGTTGAAATCCCAACAGATTTTACTAAAAATAAAACCGTTCGTCTGTTAGTGGATACTGGATCTGAAGTCAGCCTCATTAGGAGGAAGGTGTTAAAACCAAACACAAAAATTGACAAATCCAGAAACGTATCCATAAATACTCCATTTGGTTCAGGTAAAACACTTGGACAATGTACTGGTAAATTCAATATACCCACGGAACCTTCTTGCAACTTTCAAGTAGTTGAAGATGAATTACCTATTCCAGATGACGGAATATTGGGGTATAATTTCATTGGGCCACACTGTAATGTAGAGGGTCCCAACAAGATTTTAAAATTCATCACCAAAAAGCAAGAATATATAACTCCACTGTTAGATTCAAAAACAGGGGTTCACGAATTACCAAGTACAAAATTTGGAGCTAACTCCTATGGACCTCATTGTAACCATCAGGAAAAAGACACTTGTGGAAAGAGGAAAATAGACCTTGCAGAAATTAATCATATTAATCATGGTTCCAATTCAAAAATTAAAAATAATAAGTCAACCCAACGCGGCTCTGATCAAAAAATCAAAAATAATAAGTCAACCCAAAACGGATCTGACTCAAAAATAAATAATAAGTCAACCCAACGCGGCTCTGATCAAAAAATCAAAAATAATAAGTCAACCCAAAGCGGATCTGACTCAAAAATAAATAATAAGTCAACCCAACGCGGCTCTGATCAAAAAATCAAAAATAATAAGTCAACCCAAAGCGGATCTGACTCAAAAATAAATAATATATCAACCCAACGCGGCTCTGATCAAAAAATTAAAAATAATAAATCAACCCAACGCGGCTTTGATTCAAACATTCATGTAAATGATAAGTCAACCCAAAGCGGATCTGACTGCAAATTTAAAAATGAAAAACCAGCCCTAGGAGGTTTGGTTAATAAAAATAAAAATGAAAAAACTTCTGAAGAAGCAAGTAGTAAAATAAAAATAATTTTAAAAGAAAAAATACAGATACCAGAAAGATCAAAAATGATCGTAGAACTACCGGTCAAACTAAACGAAGATATGATTTGTTTATCAAAGCATATACAAAAGGGAGTCCTCCTTGGAAATTGCATAGTAGCAGGAGGACGAAAAAAGGTGTCTGTTCCAATCATTAACACTCTAGAACACAATGCAACTATCAAACAAGTTGTACTACATTTAATAGAGTTAAAAAATTACGTACCTTTGGAAAACACATCCACAAATAATATTACAAGTATCCCTGACCCGAAGTGTTACCATACTAACGTGGCAACGAACAATACCAGAGAAAAGAATCTTAGAGAGCAACTCATTTTAGATGAAACACTAAATGACGAGGAAAGAAATTCCATCATTAACTTATGCATGGAATATAACGACATATTTTTTCTACCAGGTGATAAGCTAACGTATACTTCTACAATAAAACACAGTATACCTACCAAACAAGATCAACCACCTATCAACACCAAAATGTATAGGTTACCTGAAAAGCAACGAGATATCATCAATGACCAACTAGCCGAGATGCTTGATAACGACATAGTGCAACCGAGTAAGAGCCCTTGGAATTCTCCACTTTTGGTAGTTCCAAAAAAGGCAGGCCCAAACGGTGAGGTACGATGGAGGGTAGTTGTAGATTTTAGAAAAATCAACGAAATTACAATAGGAGATGCTTTTCCTCTACCCCGAATCGAAGACATTCTCGACCAATTGGGACATGCCAGATATTTTTCCACGCTAGATTTGGCGAGTGGATATCATCAAGTGCTGGTCGACCCGAAGGACAGGGCAAAAACAGCATTTAGCACATCTTACGGGCACTATGAGTTCAAAAGGATGCCGTTCGGTCTAAAAGGTGCCCCTGCAACATTTCAACGTTTAATGAACTATATCTTAACCGGCCTGCAGGGTCTGGAATGCTTTGTTTACCTAGATGATATCGTGGTTTACGGAAAGAATTTGGTAGATCATAACAGAAAACTACAACTAGTTCTCGATAGGTTGCGAGAGCACAATTTAAAGGTACAGCTGGAGAAATGCCAATTCTTGCGCAAAGAAGTGGTATACTTGGGACATAAATGTTCCGCCGCTGGAGCACAGCCTGACCCCAGTAAAACCAGTTGTGTACAAGATTTTCCCGTACCAAAAACTGTTCGACAAATGCAATCCTTTTTGGGCCTAGCAAATTACTATCGAAAATTCATTCCGAATTTCTCAAAAGTAGTCAAACCTTTGACAAATCTGTTAAGAAAAGACGTAAAATTCACCTGGACAGAAAAATGTCAAGAATCGTTTCAGAAAGTTAAAGACCTGCTCATTTCTCCGCCTATACTTATATATCCCGATTTTAAACAACCTTTTAACCTAACCACTGATGCAAGTAATGACGCAATTGGTGCGGTATTGTCTCAAGGAGAAGTCGGTAAAGACCATCCAATCGCATACGCAAGTAGAACGCTAAACAAAGCCGAAAGAAATTATTCAACAATCGAAAAGGAACTTTTAGCTATCGTTTGGGCAACCAAAAACTATAGGTACTACCTGCTAGGGAGACAAGTGACTATATATACCGATCACAAACCTTTGAAAGGCATTTTTAGCGTCAAGGACCCAACATCCCGACTGGTTAGGTTTCATCACAAACTTTCCGAGTTCGATTATAAAATCGAATACAAACCAGGGAAGTATAATACTAACGCTGACGCGCTTAGTAGAATTCCCAATAATTCGGTTGAACACACGTTTGACAAAAAGACAGAAATAACTTTTAAATCCGGAAATAGTGAAGACAAAAACTCAAACAATATTGTTCTCGCTGTAACCCGAGCACAAACGCGAAAGAACGATGAAGAACCGGAAAAAACCAATTTAGATACCCCTCCTATAATAAACCCAGTAGAAGAAGTAACAAAGAAAAGATATGAAACCATAAAATCTCAAGAAGAGATTTCCACAATTCTCAATGATTACCACAACTCTCCATTTGGCGGACACCAAGGTGTTATTAAGACCTACAAGAGAATCCGAGAAAAATATAAATGGCCTAATATGATCAAAGATATAGCCAACTACATCAAAAAATGCAAAAAATGTCAGAAAATGAAGTCAAGTCTCGAAACCAAAATGCCGATGGTAATTACAGACATCTGTAATTTACCTTTTGACAAGGTATACCTCGACATTGTAGGACCACTTCCAGATTCTCAAATCGGAAACAAGTACATTCTAACTTTCCAAGATAATCTGACAAAATTCGTGGATTGGTATGCTATGCCCAACGCCGAAGCTGAAACAGTGGCACACATATTTTTTGAACAAATAGTTACAAGATATAGAATACCTAAGCAGCTAGTAACCGACCAAGGTGCTAACTTCGTAGGGAAACTATTCAAACGAGTGTGTAAACTCCTACAGATAGAGAAACTTCAGACTACTGCATACCACCCCCAATCAAATGGTTCGCTTGAACGTGCTCATAGGCCTTTAGTGGAATATCTCCGCACTATATGTGACGACAGTCCAAGAACTTGGGATCAGTACCTCAGAACTGCAGCATTCGTATACAATAATAGTATACATGAGGGAACCAAATTAACCCCAATGGATTGCCTTTACGGTTTTACTTCTAGTGTACCTTCTAATCTAAAAAGAGATCCCGAACCTCTATACAACCACGAGAATTATTATTATGTTCTAAGACACAAACTCCAAAAAACTTACGCTATAGCTAGGAAAAACCTTCTCCAGAGCAAAATAACTTCCAAAAACTACCATGATGCAAAACTAAGACCTAATATTTTCCATATGGGAGATAAAATCCTAATAAAGAATCCGAATAAAAACCACAAGTTGGACGAAGTTTGGAAAGGCCCATACACAATAATAAAAATCATCAATGACGTCAATAGTGTAGTTCAAATAAAGAAAAAACAGGTGACTATTCATAATAACCGTTTAAAACATTTCTACGAATAAAAAAAAAAAAAAAACAACGAACTTCACCTTGTTAAATTTCCAATCAGCAAAATTCACTCATATTCAACGATTACACGACATTTATCACCAAAGGTAATTTTTTTTTTTTTTTTTTCATTCAGAATGAAGCAGCTCAAGTTCAAAACAAAAAAAAGCTTAAGTTGTTCAACCTACTACAAAATAAACAAAAAAAAAATTGTTGACTAGATACTATTCATTTGACCCATAACAATATTGAAGCTCAGGTAACCAGAACATTTTTAATCAAAGAAACCGCATTTAGGTCTTTGATTGCTAGGGCACACGCCAAAAACCTTGACATTTTTTTTTTTGTCGGACAATTGAGTGTCATGGTGTCATATGAAATGTGATGCAATACCGTATTTAGGTTTTTGATTACTAGGGCGCACGCCAAAAACATTGACATTTTTTTTGTCGGACAATTGAGTGTCATGGTGTCATATGAAATGTGATGCAACGCCGAATTTAGGTTTCTGAATACTAGGGCACACACCAAAAACGTTGACAGTTTTTATGTTCATGTTGTTATGTAATGCAATGAGAAGATTACGACAAACAAATATTTTGAAATGAATTAGATATAGAGATATAGAAAAAAGAAAAGGGAAGCAGTGTATGACTCAACACAGTTTACGTTGAATCAAATGTTGTTCATTTAAGATATGAATCATATTAATATTATTCTACACGTTAGTTCATTCAATACAATCTTGACACTAGCCCAACAACGGAAATATTTATAAAGATTACATAACCCAACAAACGAATATAGTAAAGTCCGCAGAAGAAAATTGGACTTTAAAAAACGAAAGTCCACTAATCGATGAATTACAAAAATTCGATGTAATACTTACCAAAAAAAAAAAAAACAAGGAAATAAAGATATAATAAAACATCACCAGAATAAAAGACTACCCAGAGTTCAAAATAAAAAAAGATTTACAAGATAAAAAGTTCCAAATGTAAGAAATAAAAATTTTTTGAAAAGAGGGAAAAAGAGGGAAACAAAAAAAAAAAGATATTCTAATAAGATCAAAAAAAAAAAAAAAAAAAATTTTTTTTTTAATTTTGTTCAACATATTCCCCAAATTTAAAAAAAAAAAAAAAAATAATAAGAAAAATAAATTTATCTCAAACATGATCTTATAATATTCCCCAAATAAAAAAAAAAAAAAAAAAAAAATATAATAATAATAGTAACAAAAGAGAGACCTAAAGAGCTCCAAGAAACATACACTAAAAACAAAAATACACACACACATTATTAAACACATACACATACAAAACAAACACACACAGAGTAACATTTTCAAAAACAAAATTTTTTAGAGAAGACAAAAAAAAAAATTTCTATTTGTATACAAATATACTAAACATCAAAAATTAAAATTGAATTTAATATACATATTAAAAATATATCTGTATACAAATATACTACATTCCAAAACAAAAGTTAAATTTAAAAGAAATTAATATTCTTCAAACATACATATGCACATATATATGCATACAAAAATTTTTTTTAATCATCAACAAATATTTTTTTTGTTGGCTAAAGTTTTTTTTTCTTAACCTTTTCACTATAAGTAAACACAAAATAAATTCATAATAAATTGCAAGGAATAAAAAATATATCTCATAAGACTTAATATTTAAATGAACAGAATAAAACATTTTGAAATACTAGTTTAAATTTAAATATACTTTGTTACATATCTACATACTATCAAAAGAAATTTTAAAACTTGTATTATGTTATGTTGATTAAAAAATAAACTTCCATTAATAAATGTAACAATAGAGAATATTAAAGAAAATTTAATAAATGAATACACACTTGTAAAAAAAACTAATTTTTATATATTTTTGAAACAAATACAATTAATACGTACCTAAACTTCCACTTATTAAAAACAAAAATAATAACAATATTTAAAACCAAAATTCCTGTAAAATAATTGTACTCAAGAATATTCAATAAACATAAATAAATATATGTGAATTTAAAAAAAAAAAAAGAGAAGAATAAAGAAATTTATTAAAATACTTAAAACAAAAAAGAAATAAAATGTAACCTGAACAAAAAATAAATCAAACTGTCAAATAATACCACAAATACTACATAATTTAAAGTTAAAAATAATGTTCTTAGAGGTCATAAATAAAATAACATTGACAAATCCAAGAGTTAAAAAAAAAGAGCTCAACAAATAATCCTTGCACTTATACAAAGATGAAAATATATATATACAAAAAATATAAAACATAAGAAACAAATATACCGATAAACATACATTAATGTAAAATAAATTTTTTATTAAATTAATGATAATTAAATATAGTTGTAAACTGAGTTTTAACTAAATACATTCGTTGATATTCAAATTAATGTTAAAAAAAAAAAATTTTTATGTTATAAATTAATGTATATTAAAATCAACAACAATTTAAGTACTGAAAAGATCAAATAAATGCAATAATTGATATTTAAATTAATCTAAGAAATGTTAATATGTTATAAATTAATGTATATTAAATAAAAATAAAAAAACAATTTAAATGACTAAAATAAGGGAACTTTATTTGGCACCTCATAGACCTATTCAAACCTATGCTGAACTCGCGTCAAGGACAGGAATTAGAAGAAGGAAGAACATACAGAAGCCAAAAGTCCAGTATTCATCAACCACTAATAAACTCTCCATGAGAGATCGCCAGTTTAAAGAAACAAAAGAACCCTGCCAGTTTCTAAGAATTAAACCTTGTCTAACAAGAGTGTAGATCACTAACAACCACCCAAAGAAACAATTTTCGTCTCTCCAAAACGAAAATTGGACACTTTTTTACGATGGGGAGGAATGTTGTATAGTCATAGTTCGATTGATTGATTGACCCACATGTTAAACAAAAGACATTGTGGGAATACAAAAAAGTAAACAACCAATCGACTATGACCCAAATACACATGGTTTAAATGAAACACCTGCAGCCCATATATGCAATTGGCACAGTGGTTTGAAATGATGACTGCGAACAAAAACGATGACTGGCGAATGACGACACCAGCTGGCGGTCATGAGGCCAAAGTAGAATAGTTCCGTAAGTAGATTAAGATATAAAATAGAGTAGGTTAGCAAAGTAAGTCAGAAAGTTTTCACAGTCAGTAACTTAATAAACTTATTTTTGTATATTTTATTTAACAAAGCCAATAATGAGTAATAAAGAAAACACTTAGTGAGTTAACTACAGAAGTTTTTATTTGCTGATAAACTGTTGGAACAAGAAGAGGATTTTTGCTTTTGCTGAAAAATTAAGGTGAGTACAACTAAATCTGGCTCTTTAGCCTAGTATTCCGGGATGGTGCGCCCTTAAAACCCACCAAACAAACCCCCTATCCCAATCCCCAGTTAAGGAAGACGACAAGACGCTACATTTGTAGTGTCCGTCTAAGTTAAGAACGAAAGTTCTTAACAATTTTCTAAAACTTTCTGTGTAATCAAAAAGATTACACAACACTCCAAAGTGACGCACCATCCTACCGGCTGCGCCAAAATGTTGTGTAATCTTTTTGATTACACAGAAAGTTTTAGAAAATTGTTAAGAACTTTCGTTCTTAACTTAGACGGACACTACAAATGTAGCGTCTTGTCGTCTTCCTTAACTGGGGATTGGGATAGGGGGTTTGTTTGGTGGGTTTTAAGGGCGCACCATCCCGGAATACTAGGCTAAAGAGCCAGATTTAGTTATACTCACCTTAATTTTTCAGCAAAAGCAAAAATCCTCTTCTTGTTCCAACAGTTTATCAGCAAATAAAAACTTCTGTAGTTAACTCACTAAGTGTTTTCTTTATTACTCATTATTGGCTTTGTTAAATAAAATATACAAAAATAAGTTTATTAAGTTACTGACTGTGAAAACTTTCTGACTTACTTTGCTAACCTACTCTATTTTATATCTTAATCTACTTACGGAACTATTCTACTTTGGCCTCATGACCGCCAGCTGGTGTCGTCATTCGCCAGTCATCGTTTTTGTTCGCAGTCATCATTTCAAACCACTGTGCCAATTGCATATATGGGCTGCAGGTGTTTCATTTAAACCATGTGTATTTGGGTCATAGTCGATTGGTTGTTTACTTTTTTGTATTCCCACAATGTCTTTTGTTTAACATGTGGGTCAATCAATCAATCGAACTATGACTATACAACACCTTCGTGCCTGCACAACATGTTCATTCGTCACACGTGGGGTGCGATTCTTCAGTTTTATTCAAGATTGCGCCAATTCGGATCCATGGAAACAACGATAAGTTTGTTGACACTTATGCGTTTTTAGACGACGGTTCATCCTTTTCTATGATAGAGAAAGAACTTTTTGATGACCTCGAACTGTCTGGTGTTTCAGAGGATTTAGTTTTGCAGTGGACAAAGGGAGTATCCAGGCATGAAGATTCCTATCGAACTTCACTGGTAGTATCAGGAGTAAACAACAGAAAACGTCATATTTTAAAAAACGTATACACAGTAAAAAATTTAGAGCTTCCTAGTCAATCTATAGACGTCTCTGCTTTGCAAAGGTCGTTCCCACACCTGCGAGGACTTCCTCTTTCGGACCTGGAGAAAGCCAAGCCGAAGATTCTCGTTGGGCTAGACCAAGCCAAGTTCCTTTGGGGACATAGTCAGAGGCACGGAAAAGACGAAGAGCCATGCGCCATCAAGACGCTTTTAGGGTGGGTGGTCTATGGAAGATCTGCTCCGGCCTACAAAGTTTCAAGCCTTAGTCAAGCAGCTAGACCACCGATGCACTTTCTCTTCCATGAAGCGATAAAGGGAGAAGACGATCTTCATGAGTTGGTTAAGCTTCAATTTTCTACAGAGGATTTCGGCATCAAAGCCCAAAATAGTAATTTAGTGAACGAAGAAGACGCACGAGCGATTGAAATCATGCAACAAACATTAAGGCGAGTTGACAATCATTATGAAATTGGTTTGCTCTGGAGCAACAATGACATCAAGTTGCCTGACAGCTATCCCATGGCTCTGAGCAGGTTGAAAGGCCTTGAAAGATCTTTAAAGCACAAACCTTTGCTACTCGAGTGGAAAAACAATTACATGAGGGAGCTCATAGCAAAAGGATATGCTAGAATTGCGTCTGTGGAAGAATTAGAAGTGCAATGGCCTCGAGTGTGGTATGCTCCTACCTTTCTCGTGGAGAACAAAAATAAGTTGTTACCGAAGCCTAGAGTCGTGGCAGATATAGCCGCCAAAGTAAAGGGAGTGTCATTAAATACCTTTCTTTTAAAAGGACCAGATAATTTAGTCCCACTTCTAGCAGGTCTCTTTAAGTTCCGTGAACGAGCCATCGCAGTCAACGCGGACGTCAAAGAAATGTTCCACAGAATACATATCAAGAAGGACGATCAACAATGCCAAAGGATATTATGGAGAGACGGTGATAGCAGTCGTGCCCCTTCCGTTTACATCATGGAAGTGATGATGTTTGGCCTGAAATGTTCCCCCACCTGCGCTCAATTCGTCAAGAACCATCACACGGAAAAATTCCGGCTTGAGTGTCCAGAAGGAGTGGATGGCTTGACGCAACGGACTTATGTGGATGACTATTTTAATAGCCATGATACGGTAGACAAGGCTTTGTCAGTAACTCAAGATGCAATTCGAATTTGTAAGATTTATTGATTTACAGCCGTATTAATAAACGTGGAGTAGCGAAGGGTTAAGCCTTATTCCATGGACTAAGTAGAAATTGCTATTAATAAAGGAAAATTTTTGTTAACTGACGTCTACTAAGTTATTCTATCGATGAGGGTGGTTTAGCGACGGAATAACCAAGAAATGTCTCAAATTGCAAAATAAAAGAAATTTTTGAGTTGAAATACATGTGCTTACAAACATGACTTTGGTGGTGAACCGCACTAGTTCTATTTTTATAATTTTTTTTCTGTAAATTCATAGACTAGTACTAGTAGAAATTTAACAGAATTGTTCTAAAACATTTGTTTATGCGCAAAATCAATCAGCCCCCAATGTCTTTTCAGCGTATTAGCCGACTCAACCGGGTTTTTTTGGCACGGTCACCAATTACTTGCGTCTTTTGACTGTGTGCATTGCACGAAACCGAAAAGGCCCGTGAGTGCATCCTGAAGGCTCAGTTGGCCCTCAAATCACCAACCAGCAAGAAGGCACTGTTCTTGCAGGGTATGCGTACTGCCCGTACTGCTAACAAGCACATCGGTTAAGGCACCTGGAGTATCCTGCTCGCATACAATCGTCCATACGTGCGATCAAAGAGACGGAAATTCAAACGCAATCGTGGTCGCAGCTCGCAGGAGTACCTTTGGTTGCAAGAAATAAAAATGTATGTTCTATGCTTTAATACAACCAAACTAATAAGATATGAGAGTAATAAAAAAAACTTTGTAGTGGTTGAAAATTACAAAACAAATTTTCGTTTGTTTATTATCAAGTAAACATAAAAAGAGGTAAACGGTTTCGCTTTTTGCTTGTTGTCTGGTTAGCAAGTGTTGACTCCAATAGTTGACAAGTTGTTGACCTCGTTACTGTGCTCCGAGCACTTTCTTTAATTTCGGCGATCCACTAGAAGATGTGGCGCGGTTGAGGAATATCACTTTGCTGAAACGACCCAAAAGTTATGAAAAAAAAACATAAATGGGTCTTCTTCAGTGCGTAAGGCTTACTTTTTCCACTCCTCTCCAAAACCAAATCGATGAAACGATCCTTTTTTACTGCTTTAATGAGTTTTGTCAACAAATCTGGCCCTCCAATCAATTTATCATAATGTTCTGGTCGTCCAAATTAAATGCAAGAAACTACTATAAACTTGGCATCTTTCCGGGCCATTTAATCGGCCATGAAACACGCTATTTCACATGTGGTCACAGCATCTAATCTAATTACAGCGAAATGTGCAAACCAGACACACTTTAAATTTGTTTCTCTAGAAACAAAAGAATTATCAACTTTCTAAATAAATATTTCAAGTTGCTTGTCAACAAGCAGCAAAAATTAATTTCCCTGAGGGAAATCCCTGGTAAACGTCACTTTACTATTCCGGGAACAATTTATTTTTATTAATGAGAAATTTTAACCCATGGACTAACTCTTATTCTGTGGTTTAGTGAGTCTGTAGAATAAGAGTGGAATAAGCGTTTTTTATTAATATGGCTGTTATTGATTAATAAAAGAGGTACATACAGTAAGATTAAATCTTTTATAGTACTTAGGTAGATTATGCTATCAATTTGATTTAAATCTTAAAATTAATAAAAATAAATAAAGTTTACAATTATGCTTTAAACAAAAGAGTTGAAAACAGCTTACATTTATGCTTATAACAATTTATAACAATTTAAGCTATTTTTTGCAAAAAATAAAGAAGGGGACATGTATTAGGATAGTATTAGAGAGATGAGAAGTAGAGAAAGATAGCGGACTTGAATGTTTTGGGATTGACAATTATTTTGATTGAGGACGGGAGGGAGTTCCAGAGTCTTACAGCATGTATAAAAAATAAACGGGATGAGTTGAGGTAGTTCCAAAGATTCGGAATGATATTTATTGTTCTTTCAGACCGATTGAATGAAAGTCTGTTAAACAAATATGACGGTGCCTTAACATTGATTAGCTTGTGTAAAAATATACAGTTTCTTGCATTGATATATTGTTCTAAACTGCAGCCTAGCAAATTCTTGACTAATGCAGAAGTATGGTCATATCTGCGTAACCCGTAGATATAGCGAACTGCATCATTGAATGCAACCTGTAATTTCCGCTTGAAAAGTGAGTCAAGGTTACTATACACGACTTCAGAATATGAAATCAGTGGCAGAATTAAGGAAAGTACCAGTTTCCGACGAGTTTCCACAGGGGTAAAGTAGGCAGATGGCCAAAGCTTTCGTAGGCAGCCATAAATACGTCCAATAACTAAATTTGTGTGTTTGTAGCCTGATAGATTGCAATCAATAACAAAGCCAAGGCTATTACAGCGATCAACAGCTTTTATTTTTCCCTCTCTTAACCATATGTCTGGAAGGATATTGATATCAAACTTTTTTTTTGGAAATTGGGATGACTTTAGATTTCTCAGGATTTAAGAGCAAGCCATTTGCGATAGACCAATCAGTAATTCTACTTAGATCTTCATTAATTAAAAGACAAAGCTCGTCAAGTTGATGAAAAGGCCTGGCTAAATAAAGTTGGACGTCATCTGCATATAAGTGGACAGAAGCATGCAAACAGCAAGATGGTAGATCATTGATGAACATACTGAAGATTAACGGACCAAGAATCGATCCCTGTGGGACTCCTTGGATAACAGGTTTAGCTGTGGAACTCTTACCACCAAATGCAACTTTTTGCTGTCGACCCGATAGATAATCCATCAATAGCTTGTATGCCTGACCGCTAAATCCAAAAGAGTTTCGCAACTTCCAGCCCAGAATATTGTGATTGACTTTGTCGAAAGCCTTAGAAAAGTCAAGTAGGCCTAAAAGACTGAGATGACCCTTATCATATTCAACTCTAATGTCATCGAGAATATTGACCATGGCTGTTGAGCAACTGTGCTTAGCTCTGAAACCCGATTGCTTATCAAATAAAAGATTGTTTCTTGAAAGATGTACTACAATTTGTTTCTCAATTAACTTCTCTAAGACCTTAGAAAGACACAGTAGAATACTAATTGGTCTGAAATCAGAAGGAAAGGTAGAGTCCCGTTTTTTGGCTATAGGTAGTACTTTCGCAACTTTCCAAGAAAGAGGGAAAGTAGCAGTAATGATACACCAGTTTAAAACATGAGTGAGATGGTTTATAATGAGAGGCAGTACAAGCTTTACAAAACGCATAGGTATACCATCTTCACCGATTGCATCTGATTTAACTTCCATTACACATTTCATAACTTCATCTTCATCAACCACTGCAAAGTCTCCAAAACTGGGAACCGAACTCGAGAGAATTGAGGAAGTATTCACTTCAAATGCACCAACAGAAAGCAAGTCACCAAGGAAAAAATCATTTACTTCATCCGGGTCAAGAGTACATTGAGAGTTTTTTTCTTTGCAAATACCAATTTTGCTTAAGTTACTCCATAATTTTCTAGGAGGTAGGGAAATATTTAGCTTGGAAGCATAATAGTTTGATTTGGATGCTCGGATAGTAGTGTTAGTCTGGTTCCGAGCCAGTACAAAAGCTCTCCAATTAGAAGCGGTTGGACTACGTTTCCATCTGCTATGCAGTTTATTTCTACTTTTGATAGAAATCAACACCGCCGACGTGAACCAGGGGCATCGATTATTAATTATTCTTACAGTTTTGGTGGGAACACACTGATTATAAAGTTGAAGCAAAATATTCTGCAGCGAATTGACTTTGTCATTAGCATTTGATTGAAGGCGACAATCTAACCAGGGAGCCATATTTACAGCACTTTGGAGATTATTAATATCGATTGATCTAAAATCTTTGTATGAAAATGTTTCATTGCTGCTAGACCGCATTAGTTGGATGTTGTAAGTACAAAAGAGAAGATCATGATCAGATATATCAAGTGATATCTGATCAAACAAATTTACGGACAAGCTATTTGACACAATTATTAGATCAAGAAGACTGGGAGAGCAGTTAGGGGCAAAACGTGTTGGATAAGTCCTATTCACTATACTCATGCCAACTGATGACACCAAATCACTCATCTGGAAGGACAACGAATCTTTTTTGAGAAGGTCAGCATTGAAATCACCGCAAACAATAATGTGTTCATAAATGGGAGCAAAATCACTTAGCACAGAAAAGAAAGGAACAGACGAACAATTTCTTTTGTGATTATATGCACACGCAATTAGGCATTTGACATCACAATCACTGGCTTCTATAATTAAGAATTCAATACCCTCTCCACTAGATTTTATAACTAATTTAGCTTTAATAGTTGACCTACAATAGATAGCAACACCTCCACCAAAGGTGTCAGTAACTCTATCATTTCTAAATATCTTGAAGTTAGGTATATCATACGCCGCATCACATACATCAGGCTTAAACCAAGTTTCACTAACACAAATCACATCAATAGAAGAAAGAGAAAACAAATATTTTAGGTAATCTAGCTTGCAAACATTAAGACTACGTGCATTTAAATAACAAACTCTTAAACCATCACATCGATTAGAAATAATTTTAACAAGAGTGGCCGTCGAATTTTCATACATACTTGTCGAAGAACGCCCACCGAACGCAACACCGAAACAACAAACGAACAGAACTCACCGAACAGAACTTTTTCATGTACGCAGCAACGCCACTTGCCAGTGTTCCTAATCCTACAACAAGTGCAACAAGCTTGTCGATTGCTTCCATAGCCACAGCAACGCAGTTTGAAGGCATTTTAGAGGAATTGCAGAGGAAATTCAATGCCTTTGAGACTGAACTGAAGAAAACTCAACTTAGGTTAGGTGAACGGGATCTACAGTGTCAGTCCTTGAGAGAGGCACTACAGAACAGGCCAGTGCCAACGGTTCCCTTGACAGTTACACAGTGGACACCACCGTTATCCACTGCTGTACCACATGTTGCGCCAGTAAGTTTAGGCAATATGTACAGTCAGTTTTCATCGCAGCCAACGGTATCCGTCCAGCCATCGGTATCGTTCACTACCCCGTTACTGCCGTCACACAATTTAACCGGTTCAATGGCAAGTACAGCCAATCATCATGCCACAGTTATTCCCAATGTTAGAATACAATCGCCATGGTATTCTCCACAACCTTTCACACCACATGCTGCTCCGAATTTTACGGGAAGCTGTAGTGGCACATCACAGCAACAATTTACTGCGCCTCGAAAACTTCACGATTTACCTGAATTCAGCGGTGCACCAGAAGACTGGCCCATGTTTTCGACAGCGTATGTCGAGTCTACTGCAGCTTACAACTATTCTAATTTGGAGAATAGTATGCGTCTACAGAGGGCGTTGAAAGGTGATGCGCGAAATGTGGTAAGGTGCATGATGATTCATGCCGACAACGTCAACCTGGTGATGGAGCAACTACATACTAGTTTTGGTCGCCCTGAACAGCTGATAGATAGTCAGCTTCAACTAGTTCAGCAAATAGCTCCGATTAACGAAACATCTTTGGAAAAGTTGATTCCGTTTGCGGTGAAAGCCAAAAATCTCGCAGTATTCTTGTCATCTATCAATGGCCAACATCATCTAGCCAACCCCACTCTACTGAAGGAGCTCATATCTAAGCTTCCCATGAGCCAAAGGATCGGGTGGGCTGGATATGCGTCGCAGATACAGCCGTATCCTACTGTAGTCGATTTCAGCAAACTGGTTGAGTGGAGCCGCAAGCTTGATTTCAGTGGTACAAGATACAAGGAGTACCGTGAGTTATAAGGTTCCAGAACCAAAACGTCGTTCAGTTCTTCACGCAGCCGAGGGTCAACCAGTAGATGCATTGAAGTGTCCAATCTGTCAGAGCCGTCACAAAATAGTTGAATGCAAACGATTCTTGGAGTACAGTGTGAGCGAAAGGTGGACTCAAGCCAAACGTTGCCGATTATGTTTCACATGCTTGGAAGTGGGACATGCTCTTCGAAACTGCCGCCGACGTCGAAGATCTTGTGGCCTTGACGGATGCTAAAGGAGTCACCACCAATTGTTGCACGAGTCAAGGCAGCCAGCCTCCACGGGTGCACCAGTGCCGCGTGCACAACAACAACAACAAGTCAATGATACCAGAGAAGCAGTTCTAAGCTGTTGAGCCGGATCAGTTAAGAAAGGCAAGCTTCTTTTCCGAGTGCTGCCAGTCACATTATATGGGCCTTTGAAGCGAATCGACACTTGCGCTCTTCTGGACGACGGATATTCAATAACGATGATGGATAGCACCCTTATTGGAGAACTTGGATTGAGTGGCCACCAAAGCAAGTTAGATCTCCAATGGTTTGGAGGAAGAGCCGCCCAAGAACCTGCAACTGTGGTCAACATGCACATCAGTGGTGCTAACATAAAAAGGAAACACGTTCTTCACAATGTCTATGGTGTCTTCAACCTTCGTCTACCGATGCAAAGCCTGAACGAGAGTGACTTACGTGGCGATACGAGATGCTTTAAGTCACTGCCAGCCCTTCCATATACTGACGTCACACCTCAGCTACTCATTGGCTTAGACCACTGCCACCTGGGTCTGCCAAATGATACAGTCCAGCTTCGAGAAGGAGGACCATATGCTGCCCATACAGAGCTTGGATGTGTCGTATTTGGCCCAACTAAAGGACACATGCCACCGATGACGTCATGTCTGCTGATCGATACAAATGATGCCCTTCACGAAGTAGTAGCCGATTACTGCAGCACGGAAAGCTTTGGGGTGCGGCCAGCACCAGTGGTAGAAACCGAAGAAGAAATACGTGCTGGTAGCATATTGCAGTCAACTACAGTCAGGGTAGATGGAAGATTCCAAACCGGACTTCTTTGGAAGCGTGATGACATCGAGCTTCCTGACTCCTATGCTATGGCAAAGAAGAGACTCACTAGTATTGAGCGCAAGATGAGGAGGGATGAAACATTTGCTGCCGCCTACAACGAGATCATCAACTCATATGTCATCAAGGGCTACACCCGCAAACTGGAACCAACAGAAGCCGCCATAACAGGGCCTAGGACGTGGTACCTTCCACACTTTGCCGTGGTGAATCCTAACAAGCCAGGTAAACTTTGACTGGTCTTTGATGCCGCCGCTACAGTTGATGGGATTTCACTTAATTCGTGTTTGCTGAAGGGACCACAGCAATACCAACCGATGCTATCAGTCCTGTCTAACTTCCGAGTGGGTGCCATTGCCGTGTGTGGAGACATACGTGAAATGTTCCACCAAGTGCTCATTCGACCAGAGGATAGGGACTCACAGAGATTTCTCTGGCGTCAGGGCATTGACGATTTTCCACCAGACGTGTACGAAATGCTAGTTATGACATTTGGCGCTGCTTGCTCGCCTTGCGCGGCTCAATATGTCAAGTCTATTAACGCCCTGCAACATCGAGAAACCAAAGCCAGAGCTGTGAAGTCTATCTTGCAACACCATTACGTGGACGACTTTGTGGACAGCTTCGAGTCAATAGATGAAGCCATCAGAGTCTCTAAGCAAGCTCGTGAAATACATAAGGAGGCTGGATTTGAGCTAAGAAGCTTTAGTTCTAATTCACAAGAGGTAATGAGAGCCCTGGACTGCGAATCTGAATCCAAGATGGTAGGAGTTGCGAACGTGCCGACGATTGAAGGGAGCCTGGCCACAGAAAAGGTACTTGGTATGTTTTGGCAGCCATTAAGTGACACCTTCAGATACCAGTTGAAGTTTCATCGAGTCGATCCAGAGATTATTGCCGGAAACAGACGTCCTAGTAAAAGAGAGCTCCTGAGTGTCATCATGTCGGTGTTTGATCCACTTGGATTTCTGGCGAACTTCTTGATCAGTGCCAAACTATTGATGCGTGAGGTTTGGAGGTGCGATATGCTTTGGGATGAGCTATTACCTAGCAGCATCAATGCAGTCTGGAACAAGTGG
The DNA here is from genome assembly GCA_914767635.1 of Melanostoma mellinum. NCBI lineage: Eukaryota > Metazoa > Arthropoda > Insecta > Diptera > Syrphidae > Melanostoma > Melanostoma mellinum. Next base: position 117,111,635 of record OU612058.1, on the reverse strand, counting down.
TGTAAGATGTTGAGCCAAGCTGTCGAGATTCAGATCCTACGCTACTACTTCCTGCACGCTTTGCCAACGCAGCTCCAGCTTCACATATTTGTCGATGCGAGTGAAGAAGCATTTGCCGCCGTAGCGTATTGGAGATCTGAGAGTCTAGATGGAAAAATAGCCGTTGCATTTGTTTGGGCCAAGACTAAGTGCGCACCATTAAAGCCGATGACCATTCCGCGCCTTGAGCTCCAAGCTGCCGTTCTTGGAACTCGCTTGATGCAGACCATCATCGAAGAACACATCACCTTAAGTATCAACCGTTGTGTTCTGTGGACTGATTCCAAAACAGTCGTCAAGTGGATTGGCTCGCAAAACCACCGCTACAAGCCGTTTGTAGCCCACAGGGTCGCTGAAATCCTTGCCGCAACCGATGTGTCCAATTGGAGATGGATACCTACTCAGGAGAACGTCGCTGATGAAGCAACTCGATCGAACTGCCAGATCGACTTCAGCCCTTCATCAAGATGGTTGACTGGACCAGGTTTTTTAAAACAAAATGAAAGCCTGTGGCCTGTTGACTATGCCAATGTCAGTCATAATGAGGATAAGGAAGACGAAGAGCTTCGCCCGAAGTTCGCTCTACTTACCGTAAGTAACGAATTCATAAAATTTTCCGACTTTTCCTCTCTTTTAAGGCTGAAAAGAACGATCGCATATGTCATACGATGCGTTCGTCGGTTCCGCAAACAAACTGATAACGTCAATAGTCTGACAGTAGAAGAACTTCATGCTGCAGATGTTGTGCTATGCCGCCACGCACAAGCTGAGGTTTATGCTGCCGAAATCAGCCAAATCAAAGATGGTCAATGCCTGGCCAAAGGAAGTTCTTTGAGTAACCTATTCCCGTACGTCGATGAGGAAGGTGTCCTACGTGTCAGTGGTCGGATCGATGCAGCCAGCTGGCTTCCGCATGACACAAGACGACCGATCATATTGTCGCCCGATCATGCGTTCACTGAACTGGTAGTGACACATCATCAGTCCAAAATGAAGCACCAGAACGTTGAGGCCACTATCTGTGAAATCCGTCGTCTCTATTGGATCCCACGCCTTCGACAAGTTTTGCGCAAGATCATTGCCAGATGTTGCTCTTGCAGATTGGAACGAGCTAAGCCCGTAGCACCATTGATGGGACCGCTGCCTGAAGATCGTTTGACGCCGTATGTCAGACCGTTTACATATACCGCCCTGGATTATTTTGGGCCACTCACAGTCGCTATTGGTCGTCGAGTAGAGAAGAGATGGGTGGCATTGTTTACATGTCTTACTGTTCGTGCCATACACCTAGAAGTCGCTTGTGACCTGTCAACAGATGCATGCATTCTAACAATCCGTAACTTCATCAACCGACGAGGAGTGCCCGTCCGTATCCGAAGCGACAATGGAAAGAATTTCGTCGGCGCTGACCAGCAAGCGAAACGTTTCGATGAGGTGTTTGACTGCAGCCGTATTCAAAATGAGTTATCAGCCAAGAATGTTGAATGGGTTTTCAACTGTCCTAACAACCCGTCTGAAGGAGGTATCTGGGAACGAATGGTCCAGTGCATGAAGAAGGTACTAAGACACACACTGAAAGAAGTATCACCCCGCGAACATACGCTACAATGCCTGATCATCGAAGCGGAAAATGTCGTGAATTCACGACCCCTGACGCATCTACCAGTTTCCGTTGACCAGGAAGAGCCACTCACGCCAAATCACTTCCTTCTGGGAACAGCAAACACTGCCCAAACGCCAAGTGGAAGTGAGCCATTTAAGAAGCTGTGTACCCTGGGAAAGCAATGGCGAATCGCCCGCCAGCTCCGAGACAGGTTTTGGAAGCGCTGGATCCTGGAGTACCTACCAACTTTGACGCGAAGAGCCAAGTGGTGCCAAATGACAGAGCCGTTGAAGGAAGGAACCTTGGTATTCATCTGTGACACGAACATGCCAAGAAAGCAGTGGTGCCGAGGAAGAGTGGTAAAGGTCCATCGGGGCGTAGATGGCGTGGCAAGACGAGCTGATGTCCACACCAAGTCTGGAGTGTTACGCCGCCCAGTTTCTTAGTTGGCCGTTCTTGACGTGGATAGTGAATCGGACTGATTCACGGGGGCGGGGATGTCGAAGAACGCCCACCGAACGCAACACCGAAACAACAAACGAACAGAACTCACCGAACAGAACTTTTTCATGTATGCAGCAACGCCACCTAGCCGAGAGTTGATAAGCTATACTTTACTACTTTACTTACTCGTCGTAGTTTGCGCTCACCACAATCGTTCATTTTGTTCGCCTTCTGACAGACGAATATGAACCTTTGGATGCAGCAGTCGTGGGAGTGCAAACTGCGGTAAGTGAATTAATTATATATATAAAATCAACTCATTTGTATCCTTTACTAGAAATAAAATACCTACCTACTAATACTACCTACTGCCTAGTGAACTGCTGAGTATTATTTTTTTCGAACACCACGACTGGGTCGGTAAAAGGCACAATACTGTTACGCATATTTGACAATTGAAAATGCAAATTCAAACACAAACAGAAAAGGGCAATATGGAAATAGACGGAAGTATAGATGAAAGAACAAGGAAAAGTATTTAGAAACAAAGAATGCAAATAAAAAGAAAAGATAAAAAAAAAAAAATTATAATAATAATATTGATAAATTTTAATTGGATTAAATTGAAAATCAAAGTAAAAAGCTTGCAGCAAATCAAATAGAAAGTAAATATTTATGTTGATCATTGATGAGTTGCAGTCACAGCAGCAGTAGTACCAGCACTCCAGCAGCAGTAATCAGATCTTGAGAGCTTTCAATGAGAAAGCTCTTACCATTCGATGATCTCTTCACATACACATTTCCATGTTTAGTATGCACAGCAAAGAGTTGCTTTTTTCGTTTTAAACCAAGAGCACTGTTTAGAAGAAAGCGTGTTTGCCTTGTTAGACTTTCGTTTAAATAGAAGCTGCGATTGGGTGCAGATATAGTGTCGATGCCAAGATCACGTAAACAAAGCTCGGTTGAATGTTGTTTGCGATGGTTTGCAGCTGACTTCAGAACGGTGTTTCTGTCAACGGGACGGCAAAACTTTATGACGATGGGAGATGGTGATGAACCGCTGTTGGGTTTTTTTGTGCGACAAATGTTTGTGAGAGTGGGTGGCTGGCATTTAATTGTGTGGCAGAGTTTGTTGAACAAGTTGGTTAAGTTCTCATCGGGCAAGACAGGTATACCAAAGAGTATTGCATCACATGAGATCTCTTTTTTTTGCAGAGCAGTGCATTGTTTTTGCAGTGTTGTTATTTCTGCATGTTGGTGAAGGGAATCTTTTTTGATATTTTTTTCAAGCTGATTGACATGTTCAATTATGTTGAGGACAGTTTTATTTAATTCTTCAAATTGCCGACTCCAGCTAGAAGAAATAGCTTCAATCTTGAGGAGAAAATCATTTCTTAGTGAAGAAATTTCCTTTGCAAAATTGAGGTGTATAGACTCCGATTGCTTGGATAGGTGCTCTGCCAGAACCTCGGCTGTAAGGGGGGCATTAACAGTGGATGCCAGAGGAGGAAGTTGAGACGTAGGGGAAGTCATTCTTTTTCTCTTTGATGCAGCTCTTGTCTGTATTATACTTGCAGACATGTAGACTAAGATGAGAGGAACTGTGGTCGACCTTTTTTTTTGTTTTTTTTTTGTGTCAGAAAACAAAGCCTTAGGATTTCACAAGTTGACGATGAAAATTTGTTTGAAACTAAGTTTTCAATGATTTAAAGTCACAAACTGAACTAAGATCTTCCTTAGTGATCGAAAACTATTGCACAGAACCGATTTGAGAGTTTAATATGATGGATTCACACAATTATAGCTCACTTTTACTGGACTGATTTAACACACGTCTTACTCTTTCAACATAACTCTTAAAAAAAGTTCAGTTGCTTAAAAAAATCGCTCATCGCTCGCTCAATGCATGGCCAGTTCAATGCAATTTCATTTGTTTTAATTTTTTCATGTCGTTCAGTCGCTCGCTCACTCGCTTATCGCTATGAACTTTGACCTCAAAAAGAAATCTCATTCTATTCGCTTTCACAACTCCTTCTTTTTTTCTGACTCGAATACAGTAGTAGCTTGGATAAACTCTTCCTCCTTTAAGTTTCCATCTTTCGTGGCGGTGAGAGTTGCTGAAATCTTGGAGTCCACTAAACCAAGGCAATGGTTTCACGTCAGGTCCAAGGATAATGTGGCAGACGACGCTACCAGGTGGAAAGACTCTTCGGTTGGTGATACAAACTCGAGGTGGTTCAAAGGCTTCAAAGGCCCAGAGTTTCTCAAGCTCCCAATCGGCTCTTGGCCAATCACTCCAGGTGGTCAGACGTTTGATTCGGCTGTTGACGTTTCACCAGATTCCACAAGGCTATGTTTTCACTCAAAGCAACAGCTGCCTTCCTTCAGTATTTACGACGAGTTAAAACCCAGATTCAAGGCTAGATGGACTTCTTCAGTGCGAGTTGTAGCATTTTTGCGGCGCTTCATCAGCATCTTAAGAAAGGCATCCACTGAAACTGCAGACTTCGTAACACCAGCAGAATACTCATCCGCTCAAAATTAGCTATTCCGCAAAATTCAAGCTGATTCTTTTCCTGATGATCTAGTCGCCCTCAAAGCCCGCCAAAAGGTTAGCACTTCAAGTAAGATTATGAATTTTTCACCATTCCTGGATGGAGAGGGAACTCTTAGGATGAGGTCGAGAGGTCAAAAAGCTCTTGTTTCTTACGCTTCGCGTAATCCAGCGATCCTGCCCAAAACCCATCCCTTAGTGGATCTGTTAATCGCGCACCACCACGAAAATAACCTTCATGTAGGAACAGCTTCGGTCATTAACGACATTCGAGAAGAGGCGTGGATCATTAGTATTCGAGTGGCCGTGGAAAGAGTCAAGTCAAGGTGCAACAAATGTAAGCTTATGAAATCCAAGCCAGTTATGCCTCTTATGGGTCAACTCTCTGAGGCTCGTTTAGCCTTTCATCACAAACCGTTCACACACGTTGGGGTAGATTGTTTTGGCCCTCTTTTGGTCAGATTTGGAAGAGGAACGGTTAAACGCTACGGGATGATTTTTACATGTTTGACCTTCAGGGCTGTGCAAATAGAACTTTTGAATGACCTCACTTTGGACCAGTGCACTATGGCAGTGCGTCGCTTTGTTATCAACCGTGTCGTAACTCGTTTTCTTTATAGCGACAACGGGCTCAATTTCATAGGGACCAAGAACCAGCTGGAGAGGGATGTGAAAGAGATGGAGGCGAAGTTAGGCGAGTATGCTTCAAAATACGAGAATATACTCTGGCGATTCATACCAGCTTATTCGCCATGGATGGGCGGAGCGTGGGAGCGGCTGATACAATCAATAAAGCGCAGTGTGGACTTTATCCTCAGAGGTATCACTCCGCGAGAAGACATTTTACGAAACGCACTACTAGAAGCCCAAGGTCAAATAAACAAACGTCCCTTAACGCATGTGCCAGTGGACCCAGAGGACCCAAGGCCACTTACCCCAAACTTGATGCTTTTTGGTGACGACGCTCGTGAAATTACAGCCCATGGTGTTTTTTGTGAGAGGGACGCATGCAGCAAGCTCTACAGTCGAAGAGCTCAACACTTGATGGCGGAAATTACTAGGCGTTGGTACCGGGAATATTTACCTGATATAATCAGGAGAACCAAATGGCATCAAAATACCAAGCCAGTCGAAGAAGGTGATCTAGTCCTCATCATTGATCCAAACGAGATACGGGAAGCATGGCAACTGGGAAAAGTATCCAAGGTTTACCCAGGCTCAGACGGAGTGGTAAGAACTGCGGACGTTCAGGTTGCAAATGGATCCATCAAACCAAGAAGATCAGTTGGACGGCTCGCTGTTCTCGACTTGTCTTCAACATAGTTTCAGACGGGCCCCGGGATGTCATCGAGCCGAAGTCAAGATAAATTTAGTATCTCCGTGTAAACAGTGAAATTTTCCCCCTCCGATTTCCGCAATTGCATCCCTGGTTTTTGCAATTACTGGCAGCGTATCATATACCCGTCTCACTTGCCGGTTTTTTTTTGACATTAGACTTTTTACAACCACATGGTTTAGTCACGGCTTTTGGGTAATTTTGCAATTTGGATTTGGTTCACGAGGAAGATACGCCGGCAGCCATTACGGAAAATTATTAAAATCAAGGTGTTAATGAAAAGCAATTGAAATTAAAGAATGTTAAAATTATTTTTGAAATTAATTATTAGATTAAGATTAGAAAGAAGATTAAAGAAAAGCGGTTGCAATTGCTGGAAACGGGGAAGTAGGATAAGAGGTTAGGAGTGTAAGTAAATTTGAAATTTGTATATTAAACTTATAGTATTAAGTATCTTTTCTTTTAGTAAGTAAAATTGAAGTCAATCTTTGTACTTCTTTCTTTCTTTGAATTGGAACATCCTCCCGGAACTGCATCAGCGTTGCAACACTGAGGTTCCATTCATCGGGCATGCTTTCTTCCGACCATATCATGCAGATCAGCTGGTGCATGCTCCTTTCCAACTGATCTCCAGCTGCCTTGAAAAGTTCGGCATCAAGGCCATCTGCACCTGCAGTCTTATTTGATTTAAGTTTGCATATGGCAAGCTTAACTTCTTCTAGGTCGGGAGGACGGCATCCTTGATCATCGTCCAAGCTGAATGGGGCAATCTGCCTGACAGCGTAATTTGTATCCTAATCGCCGTTAAGCAGTCTGCAGAAATGATCTTTCCAGATCCTCAGTAGCGACTGTGACTCTATAACTATGTTTCACTGCTGGTCTTTACAGGCTTGAGCTCGGGATTTGCCAACCTGGCAGGATCTTTTTACCTTTTGGTAAAACTTCCGAATCTCATTCCTGTCATGGCACCCCTCTATTTCCTCAAACGAGCGCTTCTCATGCTACTTCTTTTTCTTTTTGAGAAGTCGGTGTTCTTCCCTTCTTCTCTCCTTGTAAATCTCGTTATACTGATCGTAAGCAGCCCTCGTTCGTGTTTGCATAAGCATTTGTCGTGCTCTTTGCTTGGCTGCATTTGCCTGCCTGCATTCTTCATCGAACCATGGGTTTCGTTTTGGTGGCCGAGTGAAACCCAGAACCTCAGAAGCAGTGGTTCTGATGGCTTCTTGGCATTACTGCCACTGGTCTTCAATGTTTACTGCTGGCGGCATGGGATTCAAGGATAATTGAAGGGACACTCGATTGGAAAAGGCATTGGCAATCTCTTGCGATTGTAGCTTTCCGACGTCATATCTCTTCACAGCGTTAGTTCGTGCTGGTCGTGAACAAGATCTCCTCATTCGTACCTTGGCTACAACAAGGTAGTGGTCCGAGTCAAAGTTGGCCCCTCGGAAAGTTCGGACATCTAGCACACTGGAAGAGTGCCTTGCGTCGATCGCAACATGGTCAATTTGGTTGACGGTTAATTGATCTGGGGATCGCCATGTACCTTTATAAATTTTGAGATGCAGGAAGCGTGTACTACTTACAACAAGATATAGCCCAGCAGCAAAATCGATTAGCCTCAATCCGTTTTCGGAGGTTTTGTCGTGGAGGCTATGCTTACCGATTGTGTTTCCAAAGATGTCCTCCTTCCCTAGTTTTGCGTTGAAATAGCCTAGAACGATTTTCACGTCGTGTCTAGGGCAGTGCTCATATGTTTCTTCGAGGAGCTCGGCGTCTTTTTTTTTTTCTGTGGGGGCGTGGGCGCATATCAGGCTAATGTTGGCGTACTTAGCCCTGATGCGGATTGTTATTATAAGCTCATTGACTGGATTTTGGCTAATCACCTTATACCTGAGTCTTCTTCTTACGACAAATCCGCACCCAAATAAGCGCTGTTTCTGTTGTCTGTAGCAGTCGCAATAGTAGATGTCACAGTTTCTCATCTTCTTTACACCCGGTCCACTCCATCGCACTTCTTGGATGGCGGTTATGTCTGCTTTGCAGCAGTCCAGGGCGTCCGCTAATTCTCCAGCTGCACCTAGTCCGTTAAGAGATCTTACGTTCCAAGTGCAGATCCGGAGGTCATTGTCCTTTTTTCGTTTGCTTGGGTCGTCAACTTTGAAATCATTGTCGTTATTCGAGGCTGTTTGTTGTTTCGGAACAAATTATTTTTTCCGTGATAAGGTAGTTAACCCTACACACAACCCCCAACCTGGAGGGCAAAGTCATTTTAGATCCCTTCGGACACAAAGGGCTGGAATATCAAGTGTCAGTACCCTGCTGCAGGGGTGTGAGTGCTGCCGTTGGCTCACCAGGAGCTCATCCGCCACCATCTCTTCTTCAATACCCTGTCCTAGTATTGAGAGACCCTGAAAGACCTTTAAACCAAATATGTTGGAGTAGCTCCTTCAGGGGTTTCTGCTTTTATGGCTGCTGAAGTCCACCGTTGATTCTGTCCTTCGAATTCATCCACTGGAACATTTACACGAAAGCTCTCGTAGACCACTGAGATTCGTGCAGTCAGTCATTGTTCGCAGAGCAATTATAGTGTTGATCGCTCACAATTCTTTTGTTCCGGATTCCTTCGTCAACACTCGCACTTACTAGTTTAGCAGGTCAGCTCTGGACGGAGCATCCCAGGTCCCAGTGGATACCGCTAATCTTAAACTGAATCCAGAAAAATGTGCACTTTTAAAAACCGAAGTTAAGTATTTGGGACACATCATCTCTTCCAAAGGAGTAAAAACTGATCCTGAAAAAGTTGACTCCGTCAAAAATTGGCCAACACCACAAGACAAACATCAACTCCGAAGCTTTCTTGGTCTTGCCACATATAACCAACGTTTGGTTAAGAACTTTGCTGGAGTTGCAAAGAGCTTGCATCAGCTCATCGAAAAAGAGAAGCAGTTTAAATGGTCAGGTGAGTGTGAGAAATCTTTTCAGGAACTCAAATACCACCTCTGTAATGCTCCAGAGCTGGCAAATCCAACACCTGGCAAAACGTTCATCATTGACGCTGATGCAAGCAACGTTGGAATCGGGGCGGTACTATCCCAAGTGCATGATGGCGAAGAGAAAGTGGTGGCATATTACAGCAAGGTCCTCTCGAAGCCCGAAAGAAACTACTGCGTGACCAGAAGGGAACTGCTAGCTCTTATCTTGGCAACAAAGCACTTCCATAAGTACATCTATGGACAGAAATTCCTTCTGCGGACAGACCATGGTGCTCTGAACTGTCTGTTGAACTTTAAAAATCCAGAAGGTCAAGTCGCAAGGTGGATAGAAAGACTGCAGACTTATGATTACCAGATTCAACACAGCAGAGGAAAGCTGCACTCAAACGCTGACGCATTATCCCGAAGACCAAAGCAAAGTGGATTGCAAGCATTGTAGGCGGCAAGAAGACAAAGAAAATATTACCGCTCAGCGACTAAGAGCTGACCCAATATGCAGATGGAGTAATGAGGAAGTGAGGACTGCTCAACAGGAGGATCCAGATATCGATCCCGCATTCTCGCATGGAAAGAAAATGAAGAGAAACCAGAATGGGGAGACATTTCTGACAGGAGTCCAGTTCTCAAAGCCTATTGGGCACAGTGGGACTCACTATGTGTGCAAGAAGGTGTCCTCAGGCGAAGATGGGAGTCCACTGACGGTAAGTCATATGTGATGCAGCTGATCGTACCGCAATCGAAAGTCAGTGAAGTTCTTCGGGAGATGCACGACGGACCTTCTGGAGGCCACCTTTGAGTGAACAAAACACTGGTTACATGCTAGAGATGACGTGGAGAAGATTCAAGGTAAGATGCATCAGTACAACGTTGGATCGCCTTTTGAGAGGATTGCAGTAGATGTGGCTGGGCCTTTTCCAGAGACCAACGCTGGAAACAAGTACATTCTGGTTGTAATGGACTATTTTAGCAAGTGGCCTGAGGCGTATGCCATCCCAAATCAAGAGGCCAAAACGGTGGTCGACCAGATTGTGTTTAACTGGGTGAGTAGGTTTGGCGTGCCTATGGAACTCCATTCCGATCAAGGGAGGAACTTTGAGTCAAACATCTTCCAAGGAGTGTGCGGACTACTTGGCATTAAGAAAACGAGAACTACACCGCTTCATCCACAATCTGATGGGATGGTTGAAAGATTCAACCGGACCTTGAAAGAACACCTCACCAAGGTCGTAGGCGACTACCAAAGTGACTGGGATAGGCACGTACCACTATTCCTGATGGCCTATAGAAGTGCAGTACATAGCTCGACAGGACAAACACCATCTGACATCCTGTTCGGGAAAACCATGCGGCTGCCCAGCGAACTTATATTTGGATGCCCCACAGAGGAGCCACAGGACACGAACGAGTATATGGACGACCTCAAGGAGAGGCTCGCTGACATCCATAAAAGAACAAGGGAACGGATGAAAACCTACAGCGACCGGATGAAGACACGGTACGACACAAAAGCGACAACGTCAGGATTCCAAGCAGGAGATCGTGTGTGGCTTTATAATCCTCATCGTCAAAAGGGATTGTCACCGAAACTTCAGCAGAACTGGGAAGGTCCTTATACTGTTGTCACAAGGATTAACGACGTGGTCTACCGCATCCAAAGAGGACTAAGAGGCAAGTTAAAAGTAGTGCATTATGACCGGCTGCATCGATATAGTGGGGAGGCTGCAGATGGAATTATTCGGTACGAACAATCTTAAGGAGGGGGCAGTGTAACGTGAACCCAACATTTAATACCAATTTCCTAATCGAAAACGTTCAACCGAAAACACATCTGGGAGCACTAGTGTAAGTGTAGAGATATTGTAGGAGAGAAAATGTTTGACAGCCAAAATAGTGTAGAGTGGAGACTATGTAGAAGTTACTGGAGAGTTCTAGATGAAATGTCATTCGATATAAATAGCCCGCCCGAGGCAACCAGAGGGCAGTTTTGATTATAGAGTGATAAAGTGAAGAGTAAATTGTCTACAAGTGATAGTCCAAAAGTCGAGTTGAGATCGAAAAAAGTTGAGATACTGAATAAAAGTGTTTGAAAAAAAACTAAAAAGTGAAGTTTTATTTTTGCGAACTTAGCGCACGTTACAATAGTTAAGCTCGGTTGAAACGTCTTCTACATTATTTCCTGAGCGGTTGCAGCCCCGAGCTCCACCACAGTGGTTTCTGTTTTCCTCTTATTTTTATAAGAGGACAGGATCTGTGCAGTGAGAGGTTAAGAGCGGTGATAAGATAATAGACTTTTTTCTCCAGATCCTGTTTGTTTGTAGGGTTTTGTAAAAGTTCAGGTTTAATAAACTTTTTCAGAGTTACCCGGTGTTTTTGTCAGTCAGTTTTCCGATAGTTTCGGAAAACTGGGTGCTTGAGAGGTTCTTCATTAAGATCAAATTGAATGTATCTGTGATCAGAAAAGGAGTGTTCCGTAGATACTTTCCAATTTGTAATCCTATGATGAACAGTTCCGATCTGCTATCGAACGTGTGTAGACGTGCCGTGTAAAGTGTCCGCATTTTGCCCAATCAGTGCCATTTACTTTCCATGCAACCATATCTCCAAAATCTAAAAACTAATCCCTTCAAAAACAATAAAAATTAATTTTCCCGTGCGCCGCGAGTACAAAAAAATATTCATTGTTTTTAAAACAAAAAAAAAAAACAAAAAAAAAAAAAAAAAAAGTGCAAATTAACACCAGTGCCAGTGCTTGTGCAGTGCAATCCACTTAAATGCCACCTACCACCTGTTTAAATTAATATAACGAAAAAAAAAAAAAACATCAATAGCCCAAACACAAAGTGCGGTTCCTTTCTGTGTCATCTCCTGCCCTGCACCACTCTTGCAGTCACGGCATACACATTTCATATGATTTGAATTTTTTCTTATCAATGCAGTGTGTGCAAATGCTGTGGCTGTGAGTTTGCTAGGCGAATAGTCAATCAACGGTGTTGGTTCCGTTGGTGAAACATAAACAAGTTGCTGGCTGGGCATAACACCGCTAGCAATTTGCTTGTGCTCTCCAATCGAGACCTTTACTTGTTGGTTCGACTTAGGTTGCGTCTGCGTTTGATATTTTGTTTTGTGTGTTTTTGTGAATTGTAATGTCGGGTAAATTTCGGGTCGATTTTAGCAACATTAGGGGGTTGCGATCGAATTTCTTTGCTGTGTACGCTCACACTGCAAAATGCAGGCCAGCTGTTTTGGCACTGAGTGAAACACAGGTGGGTGTTGATTCTGATCCCTCAGAGTTCAACCTGCCTGGGTATAGCTTGGTGCCATTATTCTTTTCTTCCCATGGCCTCGCCGTTTATGTTCGGAATGATATTGCTTACCAGCTTCTACCACAATACGGCCTCTGTTCTAATACGAACTTTAATTTCATGTGGTTAAAATTCACTTTCCGTAAGCATATCATTCATTATTGTTTCATGTATAGAAGCCCAAATTTAGATAGCAATTCAACCTCTAACGAGTTTGATGCGCTATCTGACTCCATAATAAGAATTGTTTCCCTGTATCCTCACACTGAAATCGCAATTGCGGGCGATTTCAATGTACACAATTCTGGTTGGCTTCGACATTCTGGCCAGACAACACCCGAAGGAAAGTGTGTTGAGATCTTCGCTGAGTTTAACCAGTTAACTCAACTTGTTGATGAGCCCACTCGGGTTCCAGATATTGAAGGCCATGCGGCCAACACTCTTGACTTATTTCTCACTTCTCATCCCGAAAAATACAGGGTTGTAGTATCATCTCCTTTAGGCAAATCAGACCATTGTGTCATATCGGTAGATTTTTCGCTTTCCGTCACAGTAAAAAAAGATAAAGTCCCCAAAAGAACTGTGTGGCAATACGAGAAAGCCAATTGGGACGGCCTGAATAATTTCTTTCGAAATTTTAATTGGTCATTGTGCTTTCTCGACGGAAACGTTGATGCTTCAGCTGATATGATATCTAACGTAATTCTCAACGGCATGAGAAATCTTGTTCCTCACAGAACAAAAAGTATCACCCCCAAAGAGAATTCGTGGTTTGATTCAAGCTGTAAAGAGGCGATTAGGGATAGAGAAAGAAGTTTTCGTAGATTTAAAGACAACCCCACTGTAGAAAACCGAAATTTGTTCAAACGGGCCAGAAATATCTGTAATGCTCAGATACAAAGGACTAAATTTTTACATGACCAAAAAGTAAGGCAAAAAATACTATTGTGTCCAAAAGGAAGTAAAAACTTTTGGTCTTTTGTGAAGAACATTAAGAACTCGACCACGTCATCGGTCCCAACGCTCGTCTTCAATGACTCTCCGTATGTCAGCTCCATCGACAAAGCCAATTTGCTGGCAGCTCAATTTGCTGCCAACTCGACACTTCCTCATAGCATAGTGGCTCCACCTGAGCTCGAGGCTGCAAATTCTTTGATGAAGCAGATATTCTTTCGAACTCGCTCGGTTGCGAGAGTCCTCAAAGATCTCAACATACATAAATCCGCTGGTCCAGATGGTATCCCCGCCGTTATTCTGAAGAGGTGTTCTTCTACGCTGGCAAAACCACTGCGTAAACTTTTCCATCTTTCCTATTCTGCTGGGATTTTTCCGAGCAGATGGAAAACTGCATTTGTCCAGCCGGTCCCTAAAAAAGGCGAATCTTCCTCCCCTTCCAATTACCGTCCAATTGCACTAACGTCCCTTCTTTCCAAGGTCATGGAAACGTTGATAAACCGTCAACTTATGAAATATCTTGAAGAACGAAAGCTTCTTAATGACCGTCAGTACGGCTTTCGTAGCAAACGGTCCACTGGTGATTTGATGGCTTATCTCACTGAAAAGTGGAACCAATCTTTACATTGTTTTGGAGAAAGTAAGATTATTGCGCTTGATATTTCTAAAGCATTTGATAGAGTTTGGCATCAGGCTCTTTTATCGAAAATGCGTGCTTTTGGTATCGATGAGTCTCTTCTTCGTTGGATTAGAAACTACCTTTCCGACCGTTCAATACAAGTTGTGTTGGATGGTTTCAAGTCTGATACCCACTTCATAAATGCTGGTGTGCCCCAGGGCTCCGTTTTGTCTCCGACTCTCTTCCTCATTTTCATTAATGATCTCTTGTCTGAAACTTCTAATCCACTTAACTGTTTTGCTGACGACTCGACCCTCAGCTTTTCATATTCGTTTCCAAATTCACGTCCCTGCTCTTCGGATGTGGAACTGGAACGGTTGCGTATGATAAGCTCATTGAATTCTGACCTTGACAGCATTGTTGCATGGGGTATTATGAACCGAGTAGAATTCAATGCTTCGAAAACTCAATGCTGTCTCTTGTCGTTGAAGCTTAACATTCCCCCATTGCCATTATCCATGAATGGTACCTGCATCGAAGAAACCGAAAAGCTGTCAGTACTTGGTATGTGTGTAAACGATGATCTTCGTTGGAATGACCACATATTGGAAGTCGCCAAAAATGCTGCAAAATGCTTAGGCTTCTTGAGACGATGTAGGAAGTTCTTCACCCCTTCTGATCTGGCTACAATTTATAAGGCCTTCATCCGCCCAAAACTGGAGTATAACTCCCATATCTGGTCAGGTGCCTCTCAAACATCTTTGCACCTCCTTGATAGGGTACAAAATAGAGCGTTAAAACTGATAGGTGATAGTTCAATCGTAGAATCAATTGATTCTCTTGAACATCGTCGAAATGTTGCCTGTCTCACTCTCTTTTATCGCTTTTTTCACAAGCAGTGCTCTAGTGAAGTAGCCAGTTGCATTCCTCCCCTGAAACAATTTAGCCGCAACACCCGCCTCGCTAGGAATGTTCATCAGTTTTACCTTGAGCCCAACTTCGGGCGTACAGTCAAGTATAGAGATTCGTATTTCAGTCGCACCACCCGAATGTGGAATGCTTTACCTGGCTCAGTATTTCCCCTTCATTACGATTCACAAAGATTCAAAAGCAACGTGCATCGGTGTCTCCTTTCAAATCCTCTCCTATTTTCCTAAATGCTCGCACTGTGTTTAACAACATTATAAGGGTATTCATAACCCCTTGATGTGCGCGTTAATTATAAAAAAAAAAAAAAAAAAAAAACTGAATCGGAGACAAGGGTGATGTCTAAGACTTCTTGTCTGTTTCCGGTAATGAATATAGGTTCATTGCCAGTATTACTTATTGTAAGATTAGTACTTAAAATAAAATCAAAAAGTGACTCACCCCTTTCATTTATGTCAGTACTCCCCCACACTGTGTGATGGGCGTTTGCATCGCATCCAATGATGAGGCAGATCTTCTGCCGTTCTGCTGCAGCGACAATCTTTTTCATCAGGTCGCCTGGAGGAGGGCCAGGATGGTCGTGGCCGAGATAAGCTGATACCAGCCAGTAGGTGTTGTTACTGGTTTGGTAACTAGCAGTAGTTACATCACAATTGCTGTAATCAGGGAGTAAAAATACATTAGTGCTACTTTTTACCAATATGCAGGATCTGGGTTCACCTTTGTCCTTAACATATAGTTGAGTTTATCCAGGAGCCCTTAGTCCATGAACGAAAGATTTGTTAATCCATGGCTCTTGGATAAGGACAACATCTTCCCCTCTTTTGTTCAGGCGGAGAAGAAGGAGTGTTGGAGATTAATCTGTGTTAATTGCACCATCTTGGCAACAGCTAAGCAGACTAACCTCCACCACGGTTCGGTTTAGGTCGTCTTCGGACTCACTTCCTGAAGTTGATCGTAACAGATCATCTTCCTTTGGGCCGTTTTCGGACATTGAGTCTTCTGTTTCATCCTCTTCGGATGTTACGGAGGAAGCACTAGGGGGATCAACTTCCATTTCAGGGAGTTTTTCACCTTCGGAACTTTCCATACTTATTGTGTTTGGAGGAGCGTTTGCGCTTTCCTCATCTTTTTTGTAAATTTTAAGAGGGATGGTCGCCCATCCGAACCTAATCTTTCCCTGGGTTGCAGCTAGAGGGGCCATCGACTCTTTATTGATGACTATAATAGCCGATCTATGGGGGCCATCAGGTTCCTCTAACTTTGCTACCTTCCAGTCATGAGTAGGTAGGGATGGGTTGCCAAATTGGATCATCTTGAGGATGATTTCTTTGTCGGAGAGTTCTGCTGGTAGCCTGATACGAGCTCTTGGTCTGCACGGGATTTCCTCCTTAGCAACAACCTCGAGCTTTGCACCAGGCCAGAGATCTACTAGGCGGCTGACTGCAAGCTTATACAGATTGCACGATCTCTCTCCCTCAAAAGCAATAAGTTTGACTCGCCCCTGGTGGTTCGCTAAAGGACAAGTCTTTCCTGGTGGAGGTGCTGGTGTGCACCTTGGTACGCTTAGGTTCCGGAATGGTTCCTTCGCAGGATCGATTTCTTTTAGAGGAATCGTTGGGGGGGATTTTGGCAATAATGCTCTTAGCCCACGAGAGTTTGGCGTCAGCATCAGAAGCCCTCTTGCTCATTGGTGTTTCACCAATGACCTTGACGAGCCTCATTGCATTTCGTCGTTCTCTACGACTTGGGTGTGGGAGCTTCTCTTCCCCACTGTTAGCAGAGCATATTTCAGCGCCACTCCCAGAGGGAAGGGAAATTGCCTTCATGCTCGTAAAGGGGGGTTCTTCCTCTCGGTCGGATCGTGCACTCAGGAAGGTGGGGTTGGGTTGTGGGATTGGGAGTGCAACAGAGATTCACTGTTACACGGTCAGTATTACGGGCACTTGTTTCCGCGTTCGGTGAAGTGCTGGCGTGGCAATCAGAGCGTACACAGTAATTCACTGCTTCTTCTTTGTTCGCCACGGGCAGTTCCACCAAATTTGGAGGTCGTGTACTACCAGTGTAGCCGATTGCACCTTTTTCACTGGCTGTAGCGTCTAGGATAGTGGATGTTCCCCCTTCCCCGGATGGTTTTTTAACTCTTCCAGTGAGTGAGGTCGATCCACAGTCCCCACCGCTCTTCGCTTCTTTTTTATCTTCGTTAATAATTGGTAGAAAAGAAGAAGTTCACAACTATCCCAATCCAAATGACCTAAACACTAGTTTTGTAGCCAATAACTTCCAAACAACAAATTTCAGGCCTAACAACTTAGCTTTTTATGAATCCTCCACAGAATTTGACTTTGAGGTAGTTACTGAAAATGAATTGGTCTTGAACATTCTCCCTATAAAATCCAATTCTATCGGTGAAGATGGAATTCCAATTCGTTTTATTAAATTAATTTTACCGCAAATCATATCTATCTTCACCCATATTATAAATTTTTGCATCATGACCTCTTCATATCCTCAATGTTGGAAACGTGCAAATGTTATCCCCGTTCCCAAAAAAAAAAAAACTCTTTAAGCAGTGCTGATTTTCGGCCCATAAGTATTTTGCCTTGCCTTTCGAAAGTCTTCGAAAAAGTTTTATCGCACCAGATCTCTAACTATGTAAAGAGTCAAAACCTATTATCTTCGTTGCAGTCAGGCTTTAGGGCAGAGCATAGTTGCTCTACGGCGATGGTTAAAGTACTTGACGATATCAGAATCCAGTTTGATCAAGGTATGTTAACGCTACTATGCTTGCTTGACTTTACAAAAGCATTTGACCGAGTCAATCACAGTATTCTCTGTGAAAAGCTCAATTTATATTTTGGTTTCAGTAGGAGGTCTGTCCGACTTATTCGAGACTACTTGACACACCGTAGTCAAAGAGTTAAGGCTTGTGACATTTCATCGGATTCAATTGAATTGGTTGCTGGCGTTCCTCAGGGTTCAATTTTAGGTCCTCTTTTATTCTGCATGTTTATCAATGACCTTCCATTAACTTGTAATAATGCTATGTTGCATCTCTATGCAGATGATGTCCAAATGTATCTATCTCGACCATTTTACTTGTTGGAGGACTTAACTTACCGAATGAATGAAGATCTTGAAGAGATTTACAAATGGACTCTGCGTAATGGCTTAACGCTTAACCCAGCAAAATCCCAAATCATTGCCATCTCTAGACTGAAATTCGATACAACCAATCTTCCACCTGTGTTCGTATCTCGATTCCAAATTGAGCTTAAAAATGTTGTTACAAGCCTTGGTTTTAAAATCAATCGTTCCATTTCAGCAAACGATCATATTAATACCTCTATTGGCCGCATCTATGGTGGTCTTCGAAAATTGAATATGTTTTCATACCTAACACCTACTGAAACCAAACTGAAAATTAGCAAATCATTGCTTTTGCCCATCATAGAGTATGCTTCAGTGGTTTACGCTAAGCTTGATTCTCGTTCTTTTCATAAATTGCTAGTTGCTTTTAATAATATAATTCGGTATATTTTTAGTCTCCGTAGGTTTGACCATGTCTCTCAATACCATCAACTAGTCCTTGGCTATACTTTTGAACAGTTTCTAAATACGAGATGTTGTATATTCTTACACAAAATAATTCAAAGAAAAACGCCGCTATATTTATTTGAAAAGTTACAGTTTTCACAATCTGCCCGAACTCTGAATCTTATTACACCTTTATGCACTTATTTGAACTCTTCTAGACTATTTTATGTATACACCAGCAAATTCTGGAACTCCTTGCCAGTAAGCTTAAAACAAATAGTAGGAATTTTACAGTTTAAAAAAGCAATATTCAACTATTTTAATTCATTAAACATGCAAACAGTAAATTGAAAATAAAATATTTAATCTTAGTCTAATAAAATTCTTCTTACCTAAAATCAAAAAAAAATTAAAATCATTTTGTAAATATTATCTAGTTTTTTTTTTTTTTGTTTTTGTTAAAATATTGTATATGTACTATTATTGTTACTTATTTAAATAACTCAACTTGTACTTGCAAGTCCTGTCTTAAGGTACTGTAACGTGCGCTTTGATCGCAAAATAAAACTCTACCTTTCAATTTAATTCTACCACCTTATTCAGTATCTACTTTCGATATACACTTTATTCGAACTCAACTCAATTACGTTTATCCAATATTCACACTATCACTTTCTAAATAAAACTGACTTCTGGTTGCGTCAGCTCCCTCTTTATATAGTAGTGTGAAACATCGAGAGATTTCTAGTAGTTTTTCTATGAACCATGATGTCTAGACAAGTTCCCCTCCCGGTATTTTTCTGCACACACACACACTCACTCACAAACAACGTCTGCCATTATAGCACTCCATTATAGCGTTGCCAGCACTTGTGATTTCGGTTTAACGTTTTCAATTAGGAAATCAGCATGAAATGTTAGGTGCACATTACACTCCCCCCTCCTTAAGATTGTTCGTACCGAATAATTCCATTTGCAGCCTCCCCACTATATCGATGCAGCCGGTCACAATGCACTACTTTTAACTTGCCTCTTAGTCCTCTTTGGATGCGGTAGACCACGTCGTTAATCCTCGTGACAACAGTATAAGGACCTTCCCAGTTCTGCTGAAGTTTCGGTGACAATCCCTTATGACGATGAGGATTATAAAGCCACACACGATCTCCTGCTTGGAATCCTGACGTTGTCGCTTTTGTGTCGTACCGTATCTTCATCCGGTCGCTGTAGGTTTTCATCCGTTCCCTTGTTCTTTTATGGATGTCAGCGAGTCTCTCCTTGAGGTCGTCCACATACTCGTTCGTGTCCTGTGGCTCCTCTGTGGGGCATCCAAATTTGAGTTCGCTGGGCAGCCGCATGGTTTTCCCGAACAGGATATCAGATGGTGTTTGTCCTGTCGAGCTATGTACTGCACTTCTATAGGCCATCAGGAATAGCGGTACGTGCCTATCCCAGTCTCTTTGGTAGTCGCCTACGACCTTGGTGAGGTGTTCTTTCAAGGTCCGGTTGAATCTTTCAACCATCCCATCAGACTGTGGATGAAGCGGTGTGGTTCTAGTCTTCTTAATGCCAAGTAGTCCGCACACTCCTTGGAAGATGTTTGACTCAAAGTTCCTCCCTTGGTCGGAATGGAGTTCCATAGGCATGCCAAACCTACTCACCCAGTTAAACACAATCTGGTCGACCACCGTTTTGGCCTCTTGATTTGGGATGGCATACGCCTCAGGCCACTTGCTTAAGTAGTCCATTACAACCAGAATGTACTTGTTTCCAGCGTTGGTCTCTGGAAAAGGCCCAGCCACATCTACTGCAATCCTCTTGTTGCCGCAATTAGGCGGCTAGTAAAAATTAACAGCGCTTTTTATTAAATTCAATTACTATTTATTGTTTTTCTAATTTCGAGTTTTAATAATACAAATTTAAGTTCATTAGTTAATACGCGCGCTTTAATTTTGTGTGTTTTCTGTACTTCTTAGGGAATGTCTTCGTTGTGTGGCTGCCAGAATGAAAAGAAGGAAAAAATCATTTATCATGGCGCCGGAACGTAGGAGGTTTCCTACGTGCACTTTAGTTGTCGGACCTCTCGTGCGGTGGCGTTGAAATGGTTTAGTGGGGAAGTCAGGGCTGTAACACTCCCCCCGGTAATGTCCTTGGGCTTACAAATCTGCGAATCCCTGACGTCCAGGACAGCTAGCTTTACGACAGGTCGGTCGTACACGCCAGTTGAAGTTTGTATGGATGCACTTCGCACTTGTCCATCCTTCGCCGTCATCGTACGCACTACTCGTCCCTTTGGCCACGAGCGTTGGACGACCCTAGGAGGAAATGGTTAGGAGTTAGCGCTTCGTGGTTGTTGGAGTCGACCGGGATGTAGGTAAGGGGTCTCGAGTTGATGATGCTCTCTACTTCCATTAGTAGGTAGGATGGCTCTAGTTGTTAAGCACGTAACCAGAACGCCCCATCTCTTTTGTTGCCTTCGTAAGGTTGTGACAGTCATGGGTCCGAAATAGTCAATTCCGATAAACGAGAATGGTCGGGTGAATGCCGCTAGTCGTGCTGGTGGCAGTTGAGCCATGATTGGGGGCTTAGGCTTTGCGTTGGTGTTTTTGCAGTCTTGACAGGTTCTTCGTACGGCTCCAAGGGCAGCTCTCATGTGTTCGATGTGAAATTTCTGTCTGAGCTCGTTTATTGCCGTCTCGTGGTTATTATGTTTGAAGCGACGATGATAATCCATGATGATTAAATTGGTAACAGGGTGCCCCCTGGGTAAGATGATTTGTCGTTTAAGTTTTTCGCATGCTAGGTCCGCGCAAAGAATTCTGCTGTTCGTACGGAGGACTCCGTTTGTATCTAGCATCGGACAAAGATTGAAGATAGAGCTAGTTCTCTCAACGGCACTGTTATTGGAGAGATTGACGATTTCGTCTTCATACGAGCTGAGTTGTGCTTCCCGAAGCAATTTATTTTCAGCTGACTGAAGTTCACTGCTGGTAAGGGGTAATTCTCTTCGTGGTTGTCGTTTATGTGTAGCTTGGAGGTTATGGCAGAAGCGTAGAACGAAGGCGGTGC
The DNA here is from genome assembly GCA_914767635.1 of Melanostoma mellinum. NCBI lineage: Eukaryota > Metazoa > Arthropoda > Insecta > Diptera > Syrphidae > Melanostoma > Melanostoma mellinum. The sequence continues at coordinate 117,090,258 of OU612058.1, read as the reverse complement.
TTCTTAGCAGAGTTTTCCACCTAGAGAACTTTTCCGGGTGGAAGATTGTTGTTGTTGTTTCTTGCTGGTGAATTCCGATATACTGAGTCTTGAGTTCCTCGACAGTCGATTGTTCCTTGGTCGCTGCCATTGGCCATTGGTCTTCAGGGAGTTTCAAAAACTCTGGGCCGCTGAACCATCGGTTCTGGAAGTTGAAGTCTGGGGTGCGTTGCCATTTCGTAGCTTCATCTGCAACGTTTAGCTTCGTTGGGATCCAGTTCCATTCACTTAGTTCAGTGAGTTCCAGGATTTCGGTCACACGAAACGCGACGAACTGCCGGTACCTCTGATGGTCTGATGCAAGCCAGCTGAGGACTACCTTTGAGTCTGACCAGAATGTTTGCCTTTGGAAGACGATGGAGTGAGAGCTGACTATATGTTTGGCAAAACGAGCACCGAGTAGAGCTGCTTGTAGTTCTAGTCTAGGTATGGTAAGTATCTTCAACGGAGCCACCTTGGTTTTTGCTCCTAGTAATGCACACGCCACGGAGTCGTTCCAAGTGAATCTCGCGTACGCTACTGCTGCGTAGCCGTTCTCGCTGGCGTCGACGAAGATGTGTAGCTGAATGTCGGTCTCTGGGTGCACTCCTTCTGGAATGTAACATCTTGGGATCTTCAATGCCTCAACTTCAGGAAGCAGGTTAGTCCATTTTATCCACCTTTTGAACTCGGCGTCTTTGATTTCGTCGTCCCAGTCAATAGCAGACCTCCAAATTTGTTGAAGGAGTATCTTCACATACATGAGATAGTTGGCCAATAGTCCCAGAGGATCAAACATCGTCATCAGTACCCTTAGTACCTCCCGTTTGGTGGGGCGGCGCTGGTCAGAGAAGAGCGTTTTGTGCTTGGAGTTGGTCGTCAGCTTGAATATGAAGCAGTCGGACGAGGTGCACCACCACATTCCCAAGACCTTCTCGGTTACTGGCTCCGATTCCATGTTTAGGTTCACCTGGTCACTAGCGTTGGAATGTAGTGCTTTGATCACGGCGAGAGAATTGGAAACCCAGTTCCTGATGTGGAAACCACCTTGCTTGTGGATATATTGAACGTCTCTAGCCAACTTGATTGCCTCTTCGATAGTACTCACACTGTCCATTAGGTCATCGACGTAGTGGTTCTCGTGAATGGACTGTACTGCTCTGGGGAAGGTCTCAGCAAAATCGTCAGCGTTTTTGTTTTTAACGAAGTGCGCACAGCAGGGTGAACACGTTGCGCCAAACGTCATTACTTGCATGATGTAGGTGTCAGGTTCTTTGGTATCGTCGTTGCTCCAGAGAAAGCGTTGGAAATGTTGGTCTTCCTTCTTCATCTGAACTTGGTGGAACATTTCTTGGATATCTCCACAGATGCCAATTGCTCTCTCTCGAAACTTGGAGAGGACAGCCGGTAATGAAGTGAGTTGGTCTGGACCTTTTAGAAGAACGGAGTTCAGCGATACTCCCTTAACTTTCGCAGCAGCATCCCAGACTAGGCGAAGTTTGCCCGGCTTGTTCGGGTTCTGGACGACGAATATGGGTAGGTACCAGCAGCGTTGTTCTCTCTCTTTAGATTCGGAGCTGGATAGCTTTCTTGCATAGCCCTTGGCTACGTATTCCTGGATTTTTGAATCAACGGCTGCAGCTAGATGTGGTTCTCGACTGAGTCGTTTGCGAAAGCAAAGGAAGCGTCTCATTGCCATAGGTAGACTGTCGGGCAATTGGACTTCGTCGTACTTCCAGAGCAGACTAGTTTCAAAACACGTCGTTATTCGTCTGGTGAAGCTGTTCAGCAGACCAAGAGCTCGCTCGTCCTCAGCTGACATTTTACTTTTTTTATTTGAGGTTCCGATGTCCTCTCCTCGTATGAACTCCTTCACGATAAGCTGGAGATCGGCGTCGTTTCGTTGCCGTTCACATTCGCAGGCGTCGAGACTGTGAACAGTAACCGTTCCTCGTGATGATGGAGGCAAACAGTTCCCGTGCACGACCCATCCAAGTCTGTTTTTGGTGGCGACCGGTTGATCAGGAAAGCCCTCTTTGCACTTAAGGGGAATTCCGAGGTTGATATTGTTTAGGCCAATGAGAAGGCGTGGTTGAGCATTGGAGTACGGCACAATTGGTAGCCCTCGTAGGTGGTTGAACTTCAATGCCAGCTTCTCGGGATCTAAAGACTGTGTTGGGAGTCGTAGGCCCTTGACAGTATGGACGTCTCTTAAGGGTTGCAACGGTAGGAGAGTTTCGTTGCCATAATCGGAACCTGAAATTCGTAAGGAAATAATTTCGGAATCATTTTCATACCTTCTTGTATCCCCAGTCCACTTGAGGCAAAGGGGTTGGTGGACGCCCTTCATGTTAAGCTGCTTCGCAATCTCTTCGTCCATTAGGGTTAATGACTACCCGTCATCAAGAAACGCAAACGTACGCAGTTTGCAATTGTTGCCGTACAATGTGACTGGAACAATGCGAAACAGTACGGACTCAGCATTGTAAGTGTGCGTGTTGGAGTTGTACTGTGGCAAGTGTACTTTTTGTTGGTAGTCCTGGTCTTCATTGTAGTTGTTGTTTGTTTTTTCTTCTCTTGACTGCCGGTCATCCTTCTGGTCGTTATGAAGTAAACGATGGTGCTTGAACGGGCAGTTGTTTTTCCCGCATGCTTCAGTTGATTTGCATTTAGAGTTGCTATGTTGCTCCAGACATAGGCGACACAGTTGGTGCTCCCTCACTGCTGTCCATTTGGCTGCACGACTTGCTTGTGCAAACTTCTGACAGGTGGCCACAGAAAGGCATCGACCACGGCAGAAGACACAATCGCGTTTAGAAAGAGGTGCTAGGATAGGCCTTGTTTCAGGAGCATGAACGTGAACAAAGCCCTTGCCTCTGTTATTCTGCCTGGTGTTTCTTCCTTCTGGTTGTAGTTGGGTACTTTGACTGAGTACGCCGTTGGTTGCTTCGGCTATATAGTAAAGCCAGTTGCTGAACTCAGAGAGTGTGCACACGGTCAAAGTTTGTTTATGTAGAGCCCAGTTAAACCTAACGGTAGGTGGTAACTTGTCTACCAATTCCTGGAGCAGCGTTGGGTTGTTCAAGTGGCTCGTCATCCCGGAGGTTTCCATGGTAGCGCAGAGATTCTGAACCGCTACTGCGAAGTTGACGAGTGAACACAGCTTTTCTGCCTTCGGCGGAGGTGTTGAATTTATCTTCTGCAGGAGGGTATTTATGATGAACTCGGGCCTTCCGAAAAGCACCTTGAGTGTATTGATTACTCTGGTTACACAGTCAGGCTGGATGAGAAGATTTCTAACGGCATCTAGCGCACTGCCCCTTAAAGCTTTCTGAAGTCGTATGAGATTTTCTTCATCTGAGAAACCACACAGCTCAGTGGATCTGTAGAAGTTGGATATGAATAGTGGCCAGGTCTCAGGACTCCCGTCAAAGGTCTGCAAATCACGTGAGATTAGGTGGCGTGCGGCTATCTGGCTCCATGAAAGGCTGTTGGGCTGAATCGAGCTAGCGTTGGTAGTAATGTTACTTTCTGTATTATGCAGTTCCATGGAGCTTTGTGGTTGCAAGCACGGTATCGATGGCGGTGATGATCGTAGTAGCGGTGGCTGTTGTTGCAGAAGCGGTTGCTGTTGTTGCAGTAGCGGTTGCTGTTGTTGCAGTAGCGGTTGCTGTTGTTGCAGTAGCGGTTGCTGTTGGTGCATTAGCGGTTGCTGTTGGTGCATTAGCGGTTGCTGTTGTTGCAGTAGCGGTTGCAGTAGCGGTTGCTGTTGCTGCATTAGCGGTTGCTTTTGCGGTGACTGTTGCATTTGCGGTGACTGTTGCATTTGCGGTTGCTGATGCATTAGCGGTTGCTGTTTCTGCATTTGCCGTTGCTGTAGCGATGGCGATCGCACCCTTGTGCTCTCGCTCGCACCATATTCCTCATCCTCCTCAGACGAGACTTCTGCTAGCTTGCTTAAAATTTCGTATTTTCTGTTCAAGAAGTCGCGGTCACGATCTTCTTGCATTCTCCTTTCTTCCTCCAGACGCTGGAGCTCGAGTTGATGGTGTTTTCTCGATGATTCTTTTGATGATCTGGATGAGGTAGTGGTGAGCGACGGTCTATGATGTATAGCAGTGACGGCATTTTCGTTTGATGGTGGCTGATCTCTATCGGCTGGTAATGCAATGCGGTTTGAGGAAGAACATGACTTGCACATCCAGTCTCGTTCGCTGATGGACTCGTTGACGCCGGCGCAGGTATAATGGTACCAGCACTTACATGCATCGCATTGCACCATATCGGATGCTGAGTCAGGCTCTGGGCATGCTTGGCAGTTGTGTTCGTCCTCGTTCTCGTTGACTAGTGAATCAGATGGTGGCATTTTCTTTCGAAATGCCGCTGGCTATGGCTGTTGTGATTATTATTTGTTACTTACCACTCCTAGGCAAGAACAAATTGCCCAATAACAAATTCGCACAATGAGGCAGCCGAGTATATACGCAAATGTTGCCGCAATTAGGCGGCTGTGGCCTTTCGTTTGGTATCTGAATAATGTTCAGAATTTTACCACACAGGTTAATGAATGTTGGCAGCCGAATGGATCTGCAAATGCTGCCGCAATTAGGCAGCACAAAGGCAGTTAATGGCGATTAATTCTTTCGGCTGGAACAAATTCTCGCTTTGTCACAATAGGGTTAGCGTAATGGCTTCGCAGTGAATAGATTTGTATTGCAAATTGGCACACAAATTTACAAAATGGCCACACACAGAAATATTTCGTCGCGAATTTATTCGAGGACAAAATTAAAGAATGTTGCCGCAATTAGGCGGCTAGTAAAAATTAACAGCGCTTTTTATTAAATTCAATTACTATTTATTGTTTTTCTAATTTCGAGTTTTAATAATACAAATTTAAGTTCATTAGTTAATACGCGCGCTTTAATTTTGTGTGTTTTCTGTACTTCTTAGGGAATGTCTTCGTTGTGTGGCTGCCAGAATGAAAAGAAGGAAAAAATCATTTATCATGGCGCCGGAACGTAGGAGGTTTCCTACGTGCACTTTAGTTGTCGGACCTCTCGTGCGGTGGCGTTGAAATGGTTTAGTGGGGAAGTCAGGGTTGTAACACCTCTCAAAAGGCGATCCAACGTTGTACTGATGCATCTTACCTTGAATCTTCCTACCCGTTCCTTTGGTTGCAGCACACTTGTCACATGTTCGACACCACTTCTCCACGTCATCTCTAGCATGTAACCAGTAGAACCGATGTCGCACCTTCTCCAGTGTTTTGTTTACTCCGAGGTGGCCTCCAGAAGGCCCGTCGTGCATCTCCCGAAGAACTTCACTGACTTTCGATTGCGGTACGATCAGCTGCATCACATGTGACTTACCGTCAGCGAATTCCCATCTTCGCCTGAGGACACCTTCTTGCACACATAGTGAGTCCCACTGTGCCCAATAGGCTTTGAGAACTGGACTCCTGTCAGAAATGTCTCCCCATTCTGGTTTCTCTTCATTTTCTTTCCATGCGAGAATGCGGGATCGATATCTGGATCTTCCTGTTGAGCAGTCCTCACTTCCTCATTGCTCCATCCGCTTATTGGATCAGCTCTTAGTCGCTGAGCGGTAATGATTTCTTTGTCTTCTTGCCGCCTGCAATGCTTGCAATCCACTTTGCAAGGTCTTCGGGATAATGCATCGGCGTTTGAGTGCAGCTTTCCTCTGCGGTGTTGGATCTGGTAGTCATAGGCAATCTTTCTATCCACCTTGCAACTTGACCTTCTGGATTTTTGAAGTTCAAAAGCCAGCTCAGAGCACCGTGGTCTGTCCGCAGAAGGAATTTCTGTCCATAGATGTACTTATGGAAGTGCTTTGTTGCCAAGATAAGAGCTAGTAGTTCCCTTCTGGTCACGCAGTAGTTTCTTTCGGGTTTCGATAGGACCTTGCTGTAGTATGCCACCACTTTCTCCTCGCCATCATGCACTTGGGATAGTACCGCCCCGATTCCAACGTTGCTTGCATCTGCGTCGACGATGAATGTTTTGCCAGGTGTTGGATGTGCCAGCACTGGAGCGTTACAGAGGCGGTATTTGAGTTCCTGGAAAGATTTCTCACACTCACCTGACCATTTAAACTGCTTCCCTTTTTCGGTGAGCTGATGCAAACTCTTTGCAACTCCAGCAAAGTTCTTAACAAAACGTCGATAATATGTGGCAAGTCCCAGAAAACTTCGGAGTTGATAATTGTCCTGTGGTGTTGGTCAATTTTTGACGGAGTCAACTTTTTCAGGATCAGTCTTTACTCCTTGGGAAGAGATGATGTGTCCCAAATACTTGACTTCGGTTTTGAAAAGTGCACATTTTTCTGGATTCAGTTTAAGGTTAGCCTCTCGAAGTCTCTGAAACACGGCTTTTAGGTTCTTGCAATGTTGGTCAAATGTTTTCCCGTAAACAATGACATCGTCCAAGTAGACTAGGCACGCTTTCCACGTCAGTCCTTGAAGAACGCACTCCATCAACCGCTCGAATGTTGCCGGAGCGTTACATAACCCAAACGGCATAACTTTAAACTGCCAGAGCCCATTACCTGTAGAAAACGCCGTCTTTTCCCGATCATCAGGGTGGATGTCAACTTGCCAATATCCGCTCTTCAAGTCCAGTGTCGAGAACCACTGGGCTCCCTCCATGGCATCCAGGGTATCACTGATTCTCGGCAGGGGATAGCTGTCCTTCTTAGTTACATCATTCAGCCTTCGGTAGTCCACACAAAAACGAGTGCTTCCGTCTTTCTTTTTCACTAGCACCACTGGTGACGCCCAAGGACTTTTGGAATTTTCGATAAGACCGTCCTTCTTCATTGCTGTTATCATTTCCTCAACCTCACCTTGTTTGGCCAGTGGAAGACGTCTTGTGGGTTGACGAATCGGTCTTGCATCTCCTGTGTTGATGCGATGCTGCACCAACTGTGTCCTACCATATTGCCCCTTTTGCGATGCGAAGATATCAGTGTACTCTTGTAGGAGACTTTCAGCCATCCTTGTTTGTTGGTGATCAAGGTTGGATGAATTCAGTATTTTAGCTCTGATGATTTCGAGCTCCTCCGGAGTTATAGTTTTTCTCGGAGCTTCATCTGTGATCTTCGTAATTGCTGCAACCGATTCGCAACGTCCAACGACTTCTCCTTTCTTCAACTTTACATCGTACGGTCTGGTGTTTAGTAATCGTACGGGGACCATTTTGTTTTTCGGTGCTACCAGTGTTTTCCCAATGATGACGCTTTGGGAGGAGCACTCTGGGTCTGGTTCCACCATGAGATATCGAAGGCTTCCAAACTCACCCTCCAGTTTCGTCCAAACGAACACTTCAGAAGAAGGAGGCAGAATAAGATCTTCCCTGATGACAGTTCTCAGTGTCGACGTACTTTCGTTCGAATAAGTCATTGGAAGTTCCTTATTTTGGTACTTCAAAACCTGATTACCGATGTCCAAAATAACTCCGTGCTGTTTCATAAAGTCGATTCCAATGATGCACTCGTCACATATATCTGCCACCAGGAATTGATGAGTAAACACTAGGTCGGCCAGTCGGATCTTAAGACACACTTCTCCATATACTCTTGCTGCTTCTCCCGTTGCGGTTCTTAGACGGTAGCTATTGGTGTTATGAAGCCACGTCGTCTTTACCAGGTCTCGACGTACTATGGAGGCTGTGGCACCGGTGTCGATGGTAGCCACATGTTTGTTCCCGTTAATAGTAGTCTCCACAGTCAGACTTTTGATGTCTCGTTTGGTCTGAGAGACCTGGATGGTGGTTCTGGGGCCATCGATACAAGAAACCAGCCTCTGCCCCTCGAAGTTGGTTCTTACTCGTTTCCCTGATGGGAAACGGGCTGATAGGCATTGCTGGTGTTGTTGTTACCTTGCTCTGGGTTGGATCTCTTGCTTCCACAATGTTGACAACTGGCTTTGTTTGGTGTTAGTCGGTGTTGCTCAGAGATTAATTTTCCAAATATAAACATCTGCATCAACTTTTTCTTGAAATGCTTTGATTTTATTTCTGTGAAAACAAATACATTGGTTAGATTGTTCGAAATACTATACGGGTGTGAACTTACAATTCGTATCAATTTTATTTCTCTTAGCAACAATTTCTTCAGACAGATTCCTTTAGCAATTTTCTTCAGACAAATTCTTTTAGCAATAATCTATTTTATAAGAAATAAGTTTCTTTAAAAGTACAAAGAGTATAATATATATTTCTTTTTACCAATCAACTTCAACTAGCGACTATGTTCACTTAACTATTTTACAATTTTCCTTTTAAACTAACAGCGCAAATTAACCTCCCAAAAATTCTATTCTTTCCGCATGGATCGTTTTTTCTTAATTCAAACTACAATTTGGTCGTCTCTTTCTTTTGAAAGAGATGCAAGTTGTTGGTGCTAGTATTTTTGAGCAAAAGGTAATGCTAGCAAGTGTAGGGTGATTTGGGGAGTATTTCTGCAATGGCTCGATGACATCCCGGGGCCCGTCTGAAACTATGTTGAAGACAAGTCGAGAACAGCGAGCCGTCCAACTGATCTTCTTGGTTTGATGGATCCATTTGCAACCTGAACGTCCGCAGTTCTTACCACTCCGTCTGAGCCTGGGTAAACCTTGGATACTTTTCCCAGTTGCCATGCCTCCCGTATCTCGTTTGGATCAATGATGAGGACTAGATCACCTTCTTCGACTGGCTTGGTGTTTTGATGCCACTTGGTTCTTCTGATTATGTCGGGTAAGTATTCTCGGTACCAACGCTTAGTAATTTCCGCCATCAAGTGTTGAGCTCTTCGACTGTAGAGCTTGCTGCACGAGTCCCTCTCACAAAAAACGCCAGGGGCTGTAATATCACGAGCGTCGTCGCCGAAAAGCATCAAGTTCGGGGTAAGTGGCCTTGGATCCTCTGGGTCCACTGGCAGATGCGTTAAGGGACGTCTGTTTATTTGACCTTGGGCTTCTAGTAAAGCGTTTCGTAAAACGTCTTCTCGCGGAGTGATGCCTCTGAGGATAAAGTCCACACTGCGCTTTATTGATTGTATCAGCCGCTCCCAAGCTCCGCCCATCCATGGCGAATAAGCTGGTATGAAACGCCAAAGTATATTCTCGTATTTTGAAGCATACTCGCCTAACTTCGCCTCCATCTCTTTCACATCCCTCTCCAGCTGGTTCTTGGTCCCTATGAAATTGAGCCCGTTATCACTGTAAAGAAAACGAGTTACAACACGGTTAATAACAAAGCGACGCACTGCCATAGTGCACTGGTCCAAAGTGAGGTCATTCAAAAGTTCTATTTGCACGGCCCTGAAGGTCAAACATGTAAAAATCATCCCGTAGCGTTTAACCGTTCCTCTTCCAAATCTGACCAAAAGAGGGCCAAAACAATCTACTCCAACATGTGTGAAAGGTTTTTGATGAAAGGCTAAACGAGCCTCAGGGAGTTGACCCATAAGAGGCATAACTGGTTTCGATTTCATAAGCTTACATTTGTTGCACCTTGACTTGACTCTTTCCACGGCCACTCGAATACTAATGATCCACGCCTCTTCTCGAATGTCGTTAATGACCGAAGCTGTTCCTACATGAAGGTTATTTTCATGGTGGTGCGCGATAAACAGATCTACTAAAGGATGGTTTTTTGGCAGGATCGCTGGATTACGCGAAGCGTAAGAAACAAGAGCCTTTTGACCTCTCGACCTCATCCTGAGAGTTCCTTCTCCATCCAGGAATGGTGAAAAATTCGAAATCTTACTTGAAGTGCTAACCTTCTGGAGAGCTTTGAGGGCGACTAGATCCTCAGGAAAAGAATCTGCTTGAATTTTGCGGAATAGCCAATTTTGAGCGGATGAGTATTCTGCTGGTGTTACGAAGTCTGCAGTTTCAACGGACGCCTTTCGTAAGATGCTCATGAAGCGCCGCAAAAATGCTACGACTCGCACTGAAGAAGTCCATCTAGCCTTGAATCTGGGTTTTAACTCGTCGTAAATACTGAAGGAAGGCAGCTGTTGCCTTGAATGGAAACATAGCCTTGTGGAATCTGGTAAAACGTCAACAGCCGAACCAAATATCTGACCACCCGGAGTAATTGGCCAAGAGCCAATTGGGAGCTTGAGAAAGTCTGGGCCTTTGAACCACCTCGAGTTTGTATCACCAACCGAAGAGTCTCTCCATCTGGTGGCGTCATCTGCCACATTATCCTTGGACCTGACGTGAAACCACTGCCTTGGTTTAGTGGACTCCAAGATTTCAGCAACTCTCACCGCCACGAAAGATGGAAACTTAAAGGAGGAAGAGTTTATCCAAGCTACTACTGTATTCGAGTCGGAAAAAAAGAAGGAGTTGTGAAAGCGAATAGAATGAGATTTCTTTATTGTGTCGGTCAAACGCACTCCTAGAACGGCTGCTTGTAATTCCAACCTTGGAATCGATAACTTCTTAACCGGGGCTACTTTTGACTTAGCCATGACCAAAACCACGTCCACCCTCTCGTCTTGTTCGAATCTTAAATAAGCCGCTGCTGCAAAGGCTTGTTCAGAGGCGTCTACAAAGACTACTAGGCTTACCTCTGCATCATCTGGACTCCAAGATAGATAGCGGCGGGGGATCCTGAGACCGTCGATATTCCTCAATTCTCTGATGAAGTCCAACCATGGTGCCCTTATTGAGGGGGAAACTGCTTCGTCCCAGTCGCAACCTTCTCTCCATACTTCTTGCAGGGTGATCCGCCCTCGGATAATGAAAAAGGATAGAAGGCCGAGGGGATCGAAAATCTTCATTATAAGTCTTAAGATTTCTCTCTTACTGATGACTGCATTCGGTAGAAGCATTTGTTCAAGTGATTGGTTGTTAGAAATCCTACATGTGAAGTGATCTGTAGCAGGTACCCAAAACATCCCTAAAACTTTCGTGACAGCGTCATCACTGTTATCTGGATCTATACTGACTAGCTTCGCATTGATATGGGATTCTGGTATGTTTTGAAGAAAAACTGGATCATTTGATTGGACGCCAACCAGGTCAAAATTCATAGCCTTGCAAATTCGAATTGCATCTTGAGTTACCGTTAAAGCCCTTTCTACCGTATCGTGGCTATTAAAATAGTCATCCACATAAGTCCGTTGCGTCAAGCCATCCACTGCTTCTGGACACTCAAGCCGGAATTTTTCCGCGTGATGGTTCTTGACGAATTGAGCGCAGGTGGGGGAACACTTCGGGCCAAACATCATCACTTCCATGATGTAAACGGAAGGAACACGACTGCTATCACCATCTCTCCATAATATCCTTTGGCATTGTTGATCGTCCTTCTTGATACGTATTCTGTGGAACATTTCTTTGACGTCCGCGTTGACTGCGATGGCTCGTTCACGGAACTTAAAGAGACCTGCTAGAAGTGGGACTAAATTGTCTGGTCCTTTTAAAAGAAAGGTGTTTATTGACACTCCCTTCACCTTGGCGGCTACATCTGCCACGACTCTAGGCTTTGGTGACAACTTATTTTTGTTCTCCACGAGAAAGGTAGGAGCATACCACACTCGAGGCCATTGCACTTCTAATTCCTCCGCAGACGCAATTCTAGCGTATCCTTTTGCTATGAGCTCCTTCATGTAATTGTTCTTCCACTCGAGTAGCAAAGGTTTATGCTTTAAAGATCTTTCAAGGCCTTTCAACCTGCTCAGAGCCATGGGATAACTGTCAGGCAGCTTGATGTCGTTGTTGCTCCAGAGCAAACCAATTTCATAATGATTATCAACTCGCCTTAATGTCTGTTGCATGATTTCAATCGCTCGTGCGTCTTCTTTGTTCACTAAATTACTATTTAGGGCCTTGATGCCGAAATCCTCTGTAGAAAAATGAAGCTTAACCAACTCATGAAGATCTTCTTCTCCCTTTATCGCTTCATGGAAGAGAAAGTGCATCGATGGTCTAGCTGCTTGACTAAGGCTTGAAACGTTGTAGGCCGGAGCAGATCTTCCATAGACCACCCACCCTAAAAGCGTCTTGATGGCGCATGGCTCTTCGTCTTTTCCGTGCCTCTGACTATGACCCCAAAGGAACTTGGCTTGGTCTAGCCCAACGAGAATCTTCGGCTTGGCTTTCTCCAGATCCGAAAGAGGAAGTCCTCGCAGGTGTGGGTACGACCTTTGCAAAGCAGAGACGTCTATGGATTGACTAGGAAGCTCTAAATTTTTGACGGTGTAGACGTTTTTTAAAATATGACGTTTTCTGTTTTTTAATCCTGATACTACCAGTGAAGTTCGGTAGGAATCTTCATGTCTGGATACTCCCTTTGTCCACTGCAAAACTAAATCCTCTGAAACACCAGACAGTTCGAGATCATCAAAAAGTTCTTTCTCTATCATAGAAAGCGATGAACCGTCATCCAAAAACGCATAAGTGTCAACAAACTTATCGTTGTTTCCATGGATTCGAATTGGTGCAATCTTGAATAAAACTGAAGAATCGCACCCAACGTGAGACGAATGAACATGTTGTGCAGGCACGAAGGTATTAGCCGAACTATTTAAAGTGGTTGTGTTTATGGCTGACAAGTGTAAAAGCGGATGATGTCGACCTGAACAATTTAAGACACCACAAGTTGTTTTCTGTCGGCATGTTTTCCAATTGTGATTTGTCGTATCTAAACAACAGAAACAAATCCGATTATCTTTGACGAAACCTAGTCTTTGCTGTGAATACAAATCCTTAAACGCTGAACAATCTTTCAGCTGATGATTTCGACCGCATTTTACACAGACTAATGAAGAATCTCTTGGCGGAGCTGGGGCGTGAGTCAGAACACGGCCTGAAGGTTTCGCACCTCTCAATGGTTTTTTAGCATCGACATTTGGAGTACTCACAAGAAGCTCTGGAGGGAGGTCAACAACTCTCTTCGTCAGAAACTTTGCGAAGTCCTCGACATTAGCCCTTGACAAAGACGATTTGTGTCTAACCCAGTCTTGATAGAGGCCTGAACCCAATTTGCACGCAAGAGATGTCAAAACATAGCTATTTTCAATGTCCTCATTTCTCTTCAAAGACTTAAGATCCGCTACATACCCGTTTAATTTCACCGCCCACAAACGCAGCTTAGGATCACACTTCGAAATGAGACGCGGCAAATTTAATAAATCAGCAGTGAGATCATGCACCAAAACATCATGGCGACCAAATATCGCTCGCAACGAATCCATTATGGCAATATCATCAGACGAATACTTGAGTCTGTCGCTTACCAACTCATAAGCTTCACCCTTCAATGCCTTGCGAAGGCGCGAAACATTTTCCTTTCCGGAGTAGTTGCCTTCGATTGTGGTGGATTTGAAGACCTCTTCGAAGTACGGCCATTCTCTTTTATACTCCCCGGAAAAGGAAGGCAACTCTTGAACGTTGCTTCTGTTTAAAATTGTCAGCAAACTTGACATTTCACACTGCTGAATAGAGGTATCAACGAAGCTCGGTCTCCGCGTAGCACTGATAGGTGTGGATTCGCGATGTTGACTTTGCTTTTCCTCATTGCGTTGTTGCTTAGCATTCTCTAGCAACATTCGGTGGTTGTCTTGAATCTGGCGAATCATAAGAATTCTTTCTTCAGAAATCTTCACAGCAGAACGACTTGTCCTAGGCTTTTCACTCACTGGGAGTTGATGCTGTAAGGCATTTGCTAATTTAGCACTGAGCTCTTCTAATTTTCTTTTCATATCTTGGATTTCTGAATCCTTTTGTGCCACTGACGCTTGTGCTGACGCGGCAGCTTCCATCAGGTCATCTAACGTTGTTTCAAGGTCAGCTGGTTCTGCAAGTCTGGCCTCAACATTGGCGCCGACATCCCCTTGAGTCGATGTGCCACTATGTTCTTCATCACATAACTCTATGCAATCTGACCTACCACAAAACCATGGCGTTGCCGTGTCAAATTTATTGGGGTCGAACTTTCCACAGGAAAAATGCCACCAGCGTTTGCACGTATCGCAGCTCACCATCTGATCTGTATCCTTTTGGCGACATTTGTCTGCTGTGCAACTACGCTGCTTTGACCCAACCATTATGAAGTTTATTTAACGCGCAAATATCTCAAAGAATATATATATATAAAGCAACTAGCTACTGGTTACCTGACCAAGAATTAAATAAAATTGTGTTGCTCAGAGATTAATTTTCCAAATATAAACATCTGCATCAACTTTTTCTTGAAATGCTTTGATTTTATTTCTGTGAAAACAAATACATTGGTTAGATTGTTCGAAATACTATACGGGTGTGAACTTACAATTCGTATCAATTTTATTTCTCTTAGCAACAATTTCTTCAGACAGATTCCTTTAGCAATTTTCTTCAGACAAATTCTTTTAGCAATAATCTATTTTATAAGAAATAAGTTTCTTTAAAAGTACAAAGAGTATAATATATATTTCTTTTTACCAATCAACTTCAACTAGCGACTATGTTCACTTAACTATTTTACAATTTTCCTTTTAAACTAACAGCGCAAATTAACCTCCCAAAAATTCTATTCTTTCCGCATGGATCGTTTTTTCTTAATTCAAACTACAATTTGGTCGTCTCTTTCTTTTGAAAGAGATGCAAGTTGTTGGTGCTAGTATTTTTGAGCAAAAGGTAATGCTAGCAAGTGTAGGGTGATTTGGGGAGTATTTCTGCAATGGCTCGATGACAGTCGGCATTGACGCCGTAAGTGCCCGGTCTTGTTGCAGTTCCAACATCTTGCTAGTCCGCTCCGGTTCTTTTGTATTTCAGCTCTTTGGCACGAGCATTCTTCGACTATGGCTTCTCTAAGTCGATGTACTCCATGAGAAGCTTGTTCTGCTGCTTCAATTGTCAATGCGAATGCTAAAGTTTCAGAAAGAGTGCTTGTTCTAGCAGTTCGCACAGACCTCTGAAGATGTATATCGGAAATGGCACGAACGAAGGACTCAACAGCAAGCTGGTTGATGATTTGTTCTCCAGCATCCGGGTATGCCAGGTGAACCAGTCTTTTGACGTCTGCTTGGAGCTGCTGTAGACTTTCACCCCTTTTCTGGACTCTGTTATTGAGTTGGACTCGGAAGACTTCTTTCAAGTGGCTATCTCCAAAGCGTTTATCTATAGCTGCCACGAGAGAACTGAAATCGCTGCTCTTACCAGCTGGAACTGTTTGAAGTAATTCAGCTGCTGGTCCTCTAAGAGCAAGAGTCAGTGCTATGTACTTGTCTTCGTCATCCCAGCCATTTGTTGTCGCGGCTGCCTCAAATTGTCTCTTGTAGACTGGCCAAGAAGACTGTCCATCAAATGTTGGGGGTTTCATCTCCTTTTTCCTTGCAAACTCTCCAGCAGATTCTCGAATTTTTATTTTCCGGATCTGGTCTAATTCCTTGGTGAGAACATCACATCGACTTTCTACGCCTTCGAAACGATTCTCTACAACAGAAAGCTGTTTTTCCACACCTTCAACGCGTTCGTCAATGGCACATACATTTTTCTCAATGTTGCCCAATTTGCCTTCTAGAATGTTTTTCTGACCTTCCAAAACATTTTGTTGCGCCTCAAGTCTTTCGAGAATATTCTGTTGTTCTTTCTTTTGTTCGTTGCGTTGTTCTTCAATCAGCTTCTTTCTCGTTTCGTTGCTCTTCCAGATTCTTTTGTTGTACTTCGAGTCGTTCAAAAACATTCTGCTGTTCCTTCTTTTGATCGTTTCGTTGCTCTTCCAGACGTCCGAGAATATTCTGCTGTTGCTTGTTTTGTTCTAATAAAAACTTCATTATACTAGAAAAATCTATACTTTCATTTACTTCCTCTTCTTCCACTTCTATTTCAAAAACAAAAGTGTTTACGTCTTCCCCTTGCTGTTCCAAATAGTTACGCAAGCGCAGGACGAGCTCATTTTTCGATCCCGCTCTAGAAAGATTTCGCTTACCTAACTCACTTTTAAGCTCAATGCAGTTGAGCTCTTCTAACAACTTACCCATTTTCACTGTATATAACTATTATTTTTCTTTTTACTTTTTTTTTTTACACTTTACTAGTCAAATAAGTTTTATCCCACTTCTGAAACCAATGTAACGTGCGCTTTGTTCGCAAAATAAAACTCTACCTTTCAATTTAATTCTACCACTTTATTCAGTTACCTCGTTTCCACTTAGAATCGGGTAATCGGATCGGATTATGATTCAGATTTCGATGCAGGTATCTACTTAGTCCCGATTTACACCCAGACGGTTTGCCTGCTGCGTGTTTCGTATATTTTCTTTTGAACCCTCATCCCGTCAGTCTCTCAGTATTACACTCAGACGTTTTGCGGCTGCGTGTTTTTTTTCTGTTTTGACACTTCTCTTTCAGTTTTTATTCTCACCCACAGAGTCAAGGTGTGAAAATAATTAAAGAGGCTCAGCTGCATTTTTTATAATATCAGTAACAAAAAACTCATAAGAAGCAAAATGTCTTTTGAAGTGGTAAATAATTTAATTAGATCCTGCAGCAATGATTATTGACACCATGGATACGGAAAATTCATGTATTTTCATGCAAAATTAAAGAAATTGTCCGACAACATACTACTTCTTTACTCATGAACATTAGAAGATGCAATAAAGCAACGACAAGAAACAAAGAAAGACAAGAAAAAGAAACGTCAAAAACCATCCAAGACCACTGGACAATCCTCAACCCAAAACTTTGCGGGTAGAGACTTTTTAAAGTATTTCTATTTCATCTGCTTTCTCTTTCGCACTTATTTCCGTCTTTGCAAAACCGTCTGGGTGTAAATCGGCACTTACCCACTGAATCGAGTAATATAGGTATACAACACACTATTTTGAATCGATCCAGCTACAAGAGCTGTATCGGATCGGGTAATCCTATTTCAATTCGATCTAGGTATACACTGGCACTAATTCGAATTGAAGTGTGATTCAATTCTAAGTGGAAACGAGGTAAGTATCTACTTTCGATATACACTTTATTCTGGATATTCTGGATAAATATTTTTGCTTTTCTGTCTTTTCTATTCCTTATCCGGAAAAAATAAAGAAACATACCCCATGGGTGTGTTTCTTTATTTTTTCCGGATAAGGAATAGAAAAGACAGAAAAGACAAAATATTTATCCAGAATATCCAGAACAGAATAAATAAAGAAACAGAACTAGCAACAAGCAACAACTGACAATGAAAGTATGTATGTATCTGTCAAACTACAGAATATTCCATTTAAACCACCTCTTGACTAGGAATGAAAAGAATGCATTCCAAATATTCCAGAATGAATAGAGAAACAAGAAAATAGTTTATCCGGAATATTCCATTGAATAAAGAAACGCAAAAGTGGTATTCCGAATATTCCGAATATCCAGAATGAATAAAGAAACACACCCCATATGAAAAAAAATTGACATTTGAGGTTGGATTTTCAATAATCGAGAATCGAATTTTCGGTGAAGCTGTGATAAATGTTTTCACTTCACTGCTTCACAGATCGGGAATTGACCCCCAGCACTGATGAAAGACGAAAAATTATGAAAAATAATGACATTTTCCACTAACACGCACAAAAAAAAACATCTGTCAAATTTGAAGTTAAGCTTTCTCTGTTAAAATAAAATCGAGGACAGAGATGTTAGAGATTGCGACATAACATCAAGGGTGTGTTTCTTTATTTTTTCCGAATAAGGAATAGAAAAGACAGAAAAAACAAAATATTTATCCAGAATATCCAGAACAGAATAAATAAAGAAACAGAACTAGCAACGAGCAACAACTGACAATGAAAGTATGTATGTCAAACTAAAAAAAAATCAACTCAAAAATCTGTCAAACTACAGAATATTCCATTTAAACCACCTCTTGACTAGGAATGAAAAGAATGCATTCCAAATATTCCAGAATGAATAAAGAAACAAGAAAATAGTTTATCCGGAATATTCCATTGAATAAAGAAACGCAAAAATGGTATTACGAATATTCCGAATATCCAGAATGAATAAAGAAACACACCCCAAATGACCCTTCTCCGCGTAACATTTGGAGTCGAGTCGACATAACGAAAATTATTGCGGGTAGAGGTGGAACGTACTACTGTGCGTGTGCGTCACGGATCACACCAAAGTGTTTCTTTTGGCCAAAAATTTGTGGAGTGTGAACCGCCCTATTGGCAACTTTTTCGTTACAGACAGACAGAAACGAATAAAAATATAGCCCAAAACTTTTAACAAAAGAATAGAGAATATGTAGTGAAAAACTCGGATTTTATAAATACATATCTACAGACATTAAAAAAATTGTAAAACTTTTAACTCTTACTTTGGTATAGTGATTTGAATTAGAACAAAAAAACTGCCTTGAATAACACTGGTCAGGCTGGTGATCCTAAATTGGTGTTCATATATCTCGAACTTTCTCGTGGACAGAAAATTTGTAGGAGTTGAAAACCACTGCTATTGGAGGAAAAACCGTAAAATGTCGACTAGCCAAAATTCAAGCAGCAATTCAAAAAGCAAACAGGAAGAAGCTTCCTACAGCAGTAGTAGCAGCATTGAGGAATTTAATGAGAGCGAAGAAAGACGTCGCAGGATTCTTAAAAATCGAAATAGGTATGTATGTAAATTGATTTAGTTTTTCATTTGAGCTTATTGCAGACCAACGAATTCAATTCAATTCAGGCCAATAAAACGTAACAAATTTAATAAAAAAAAAAATTTTTAATTTGTACGTATGATTTTGCATAGGACATGCCAGTAAACCTCCGATTTTTTCAAGACTGATATCAAAATAATTGCGAAATGCTTCTGGTACAACGGAAGGAAAAACTTTACAAAATTAAAATAAATTACATCTTTCTTTCCGTTGGTGGCCCGGCCACTTGCCAAAAAATATGTGTCCAAACACGAAAATAAAAATGACTAAACAAATGTAGGTATGTAACTTCAAAAAACCAAAATTATGATTGATTCCGATGAATAAAGAAGAGAAAGAAAAAGTAAGCAGGAAAGAAACGCTTGCTTAAGAAAATATAAAAATGTCATGACAATATGAGCTTCAGAGTTTGTATCAAAAGTGAAAAAAGATCGCAGGATGGAAAACCAAGAACCAAGCCCGTAAAGATCACCAAGCAAACATTGTGGTAGAACCGCAGTCATTACTGAGGATCTGGAACTTTGCAGACTCAACTTAAGAATGCCATACTCTAGATCAGAAGAAGTTAGGGTCGCAAACTTGCATGTTAGCTTTAATTCAATAAAACTGGATTTCTCCGCGCCAAAATTTTCAAGAGAGCTAGAGATTAGCTTGAAAAGAGAATCCACCAGCTGCATAGTTTAGTCGGGGGAAAGCATGTTTAAGGAATGGAGAATATTACAACTGTACCAATAATAGAGGAATACTCTGTCAGATACGGTGTCTTGTCTGAAAACCATTACGTTAACAAATTCTTCATAGCACACGGGAGATCTTGGGAAAAACCTGCGTATGACAGTATTGGCAGAAACAAGCTTTGCAGCGTCATGTCTAGTTGCCAAAAAACCTTTGTTTTCGTTTCTTAAAACAGATTTAATCACGAAGTCACCACACCGGCATCATTTGAAGAAAAACACGTATCATTTGACATCAGTGTTTGTTACCTGAATTCTCGCCCTTCTTTTTTAATACATTTTCATTGTGTTTTTAACATATTTTTGACATTGTTAATAGACATAAGACCATTGTATGAATGAAAGATATTTCGGTTAATATTTTTGAATTTAGTGGTTATTAATAGCAACCTTTATTTGTAACTATCATTTAAAAATTTGCTTAATTAGTCCGGTCTAATTAGCTTCAAAACTACGGGTAAGGTTACATTAATTCGCACCAAGCTAAAAATTGGCATGAATGTTGGGAACCCTATTACTTACAATTTGCCAATTATCCACATCAATCCGCCATGTGGAAAACAATTTATTCAAGATTAAATGTTGCAAACATCGGTTTTTCGAGTTTTCCAGCTAAACGGTAAGTTTTATCATAAAAATAGAAAGACAACAATTATTCGTCATGCAATTATCTATAAAAATTGTAGACACACTTTTTCCCTAAGAATCACCATTTCGAAGATATAGCTATGCAAAATGTTGAAAAAGTTGTCATGTCAATTACCGTTATATGCGTTACAGAACGATAACATAAGTAAAAATAATAATTTTTGTGGCGTATACATACATACAATAATTGTAAGAATATAAACTCCCTCATTTTATATGACCGTACGGTCTTGTAGGCTTGTATTGAGCAACAACTGTCAGCTATTCAATTATCCGCATGGCGACGCTAGTATAACTGCTTCTTTTTCAAGGCCTAACTAGATAGAATAGTATTAGTCTCAAGCATTCCTTCGTAGTAAGAAAACATAATTATTGCTTCTATTTCCAAACAAAATTTGTGCAGTCTTGTGTTTGTTATAGAAATGTCTCAATTTCGCTTTATTTGAAAATAAACATTTGGCCGAAAGCGAAACAGTTACTGTTGATCGTGGCCTCAAGACGTTCATTGATGCAAGTATTACAAGAGGTGATGAATTTTTGGAATACCTGAAAGCCCAGACTTCTGTGACAGTTCATGTGCAGTGTCGAACAAATTTTTCAGGAGAGGTAAAAGAACAGTTTTGAAATTTTTTGAGAGAAAAGATTAAGTTGATTGTGCTGACGCTTTCAAAGAAAATACCTCTACTTGACAAGCCAACGGAATTCACTTTCTTCTTTCCGTTTACCGATCGCCAAGAAAAATTACGTGCTTGGATAAGTTTCGATACTTATCTTTTGCTAAAAACAGGCATAAGAAGAAACAAGTACAATTAGCTTGTCTTCCTCCAAGAAGAGGATTCTTACGGTACCTATATGCGAGGAGACTTCTGATGCATCGCTCTTTGAACAATTTATTTGCACCCAGCAGGAAGAAGAAAAAGAAGAAGAAGAAGAAGAACAAGACAAAGACAGTATGGATGATGTTCCATTAGAAGAGTTTTAATCAGACGAATATTTTTCTCAAATTACTCATTTCTTACACCGTTCTCATTCATCGATATAACATTACAATAGTCATTAAAATAGTACCGTTTTCAATTTAATACAATAGCTTTTATCTAACAGAACCACAATAGATAGGGGAATAGGCCTACCGGGGAAACCACATAAAAAAACGCGCCGTGCACACTGCCTCTCACGGGTGGCGCGGAAACGTTTGCAATGCACACTGTGCATTGTAACACAACTTTTGCATAGCTATATCTCCAAAATGGTGATTCTTAGTGAAAAAAGTGTGTCTAAAATTTTTATAGATAATTGCATGATGAATAATTTTCGTCTTTCTATTTTTATGATAAAACTTACCGTTTAGCTGGAAAATTAAAAAAACCGATGTTTGCAACATTTGACCTTGAATAAATTTTTTTTCCACACTGCGGATTGATGTGGATTGCAAATTGTAAGTAATAGGGTTCCCAACATTCATACCAATTTTTAGCTAGGTGCGAATTAATGTAACCTTGAATGTCTATTTTGACCGGACTAAATATTTTCTGCTTAATATTTTCTTTGATTAATGTTTTTTTAAGATGTTTATAGTCTCTTGTAGCTATAGCTATTAGCTACGTTCGAGTACTTTGTGCACTAAAATCGGCCGTCAGCAATATTTGAAGGAGTGGGGGTAAAATTTCTATGCGAGCGGTTGATGTACATAAAAGTACTCGAACGTTTTGTTTACACAATAGCCACACATACATATTTAAACGTCAAATTTGTACTGACTTTTTTGTCTTAAGTAAACTTATTAAACGTTCAAACAACAGGCTGAAGGTTTTCGGGAACAGATGCTATTGCGATATTCCCAAAATCACTGGGTATTAATGAAAGGAAACCTAATTTTCTTTTTCGATGGTTTCGAATGTACCTAAAGAGGGGAGTCCACTTAAGGAGCCTAAAAATGTTTTTTATTTTTGATTTTTTTTTAAGAGGGAATAAAATAACCCAATCATTTTAAAAATTAATAAGAGAAATGTTTAATAGAGCTCTCCAGTATTCAAAAAAAAATTTTACCTTTTAGATCACTAACGAAATGGCGTCGTTATTGAAGTTTTCCAGATGCCTGTTTCCGGCAACATCGAAAACTGCTGCAGTTATCACTCGTTTTCGGTTGATCTAAGAAGGATTTACCAAAGTTCATTTTTTACTGACATATTAATGGGAAGGATATACCTAAAATTTACAATCAGTTTAACGAGATTTACAAGGAGAGAAGATGGGAAGAACACCGACTTCTCAAAAAGAAAAAGAAGCAGCATGAGAAGCGCTCGTTTGAGGAAATAGAGAGGTGCCATGACAGGAATGAGATTCGGAAGTTTTACCAAAAGGTAAAAAGATCCTGCTAGGGTGGCAAGCCCTGAACTCAAGCCTGTAAAGACCAGCAGGGAAACATAGTTGTAGAGTCACAGTCGCTACTGAGGATGTGGAAAGATCACTTCCGTAGACTGCTTAACGGCGATGAGGACACAAACTCCGCTGTCAGGCAGATTGCACCATTCAGCCTGGACGATGATCAAGAATGCCGTCCCCCCGACTTAAAGGAAGTTAAGCTTGCCATATGCAAACTTAAATCAAATAAGACTGCAGGTGCAGATGGCCTTGATGCCGACCTTTTCAAGGCAGCTGGAGACCAGTTAGAAAGGAGCATGCACCAGCTGATCTGCATGATATGGTCGGAAGAAAAGATGCCCGATGAATAGAACCTCAGTATCGTATGCCCGATCCTAAAGAAGGGAGACCCTCACAACTGCGCCAATTACAGAGTGATAAGACTCCTTAACGTCGCCTATAAGATCTTGCCTGCTGTAATATGTGAACGTCTGAAATCCCACGTCAACAACCTGATAGGTCCTTATCAATGTGGTCTTAGACCAGAGAAGTCCACAATAGACCAAATTTTCACATTACGGCAGATCTTGGAAAAAACCCGAGAACATAATATCGATATTCACCATCTCTTTATCGAGTTCAAGGGCGTGTATGACAGTATTTACAGAGACGAGCTGTACGGAGCCATGCCTAGTTTCTGAAACCCTGTAAAACTCGTGCTCGTACTATGCAGGATGACTTTGGAGAATTCATGCTGGTCTATCAAGGTCGGTAAAGAACTCAACGAGACCTTTGATGTCGAAAAAGGCTTTAGGCGAGGCGACAAACTGTTATGCGATTTCTTCAACATCATACTTGTACAATTATTCGCCTATGCAGACGATATTGACGTAATGGGAAGAAATAAGCGTGATGTCATAGGTGCTTTTGGGAGTATTGAAACGGAAGCGGCAAAAATGGGTTTGATGGTTAATGAGGGCAAAACGAAGTATATGTTGTCATCAAACAAGGACACAGAACATCGACAAATTGGACAAAACGTCACAATAGACAGACATAACTTCCAGGTAGTACAGGACTTCGTCTACCCAGGATCCGCTATAGACACGGAAAACAACATCAGTGCGGAGATCAAACGGAGAATCGGCGTATTGACTTCGGACTCGCAATTTAAGTTTCTTAAATGATTTAGTCGGGCCGTTTTGTTTACACCCGAAAGGAATCAATGACAATTTAACTAATTTATAATGGTTTAAAAGGTTTAGTCTATTCGCAACACTTCCTTTAATAAAACTGAGTTGACTTCCTCCATCGATTACAGCGCGCAAAATTCTATTTTCGTTGTTATTACCTACCGCAACACAACGGGCCGTTTTTAGGAAAACACAACCAACGGAATTTTGCACACACATAGGACATAGCATAACCGTCATCATCTTTCGATTCCTCCGTTTCTTTCTTCTTCTCACACAACGACGACAGATGTTTTGCTCCGCACTTTGTACATTTAAGAAAATTACTGCTTCTACATTTTCTTGACATGTGCCCTCTTTTTGCACAGCGAAAGCAACGGTTGTCTTTTCGAAGACGTGCCCTTTTTTGTTGCAACGTTACTGATTCGCAATTTTTGGTTGTGTGAGTAGTAGAATCACAGAAAACACTTTGTTCTTTCTCTTCTGATTTGGTTCCTATCAGAAATCAGACTCGCTGCAGTTGTAACTGATGTCTTTGTATGTAACTTGATTGAGAGAGATCAATTTTTGTATGTGATTATTTATAAGCTATTTATTAGGTTTGTTCGTTGAAGCCGTGGAGAAACCTAAATTCGCCCTGAATGTCAAATTGAGTGTTTTTTGAGCCATAGGTTTGCCATAGGTTTGCCATAGGTTTTCCCCCAACTAGCTTTTTGCTGTGGTGATTTGAGGACTGTCAAATGGCATGTATTTTTTTTTTGATGACAAGGAAGTGTGATGATTTGTGGTTTAGCGTTTTTGAGGAGTGGAAAACCCAGGTTTGACAACTCATAGGGTTGCCAAGAAAACTTGGGTCAACCCTGGGAAAGTTCAACGAACGGACCTATTATCACCATACTGCTCTAGTAACAACGCGACTGCTGCATCGTAGCATGATGATGTGGCAGTAAACCCAGCTATGGCCTTCTTCGCCGCCCCACTCAGCACATCCTCCAAATAATTAAATTTTTCGGCAGCAGATAATTGTTCATTTTGATGAATACCGCTGTTAAATTGATCCCAAAAGGGCATCCGATCGCGCATGTTGCCGTCGAATTTTTTTAGTTGCAGTTTTGGCAAACGAATGTTGCTTTTGTGGGATGATCCTACTATGTGGTTCGAGTTGTTCAGGGTGTTGTTGTCAGGTGGATTCTTGAAGGGGTTTTGCTTTACTCGTAGTTTTCGTAGACGATTTTTTAGCTTGGTCAAATGCGTTACTGCAGTGTCTTCATAATCTGCCATTTTATCAAGTTCTCTCTCTTGATCTTCGGCTTTGATTAAATTCTTGGCTATAACTTGCTTATCTGCCTCCTGAAGCTTTATATGGACCTCTGTCAACCGTTCAATGAATATTTCGAGTTCTTCTTCGAATTCGTCAAACCGACACGCGTTTTGTTCATTTAACTGACACTGCGTATCCAGATATTCCGACGCCGCTTTGACAATTTTCGTTAATGGGGTTCTAAATGTGCCACGCGTTAATATCTCCATTGCTATTTTTTTCGCTCCCGGGTCTCGGCACCAAATGTTAAAAAAATGTTCAGAGTAAATGAAAAACAACACGGAATTAACTTCAATGGATTATTTAATTAACGAAAACAAAGCGTTTTAACAATGTGAATAAGCTAAGTTTAAATTAGAGAA
The DNA here is from genome assembly GCA_914767635.1 of Melanostoma mellinum. Taxonomy (NCBI): domain Eukaryota; kingdom Metazoa; phylum Arthropoda; class Insecta; order Diptera; family Syrphidae; genus Melanostoma; species Melanostoma mellinum. The sequence continues at coordinate 117,064,977 of OU612058.1, read as the reverse complement.
ATGACTGACACTTTGGACTTTTTAAAATCGCAATTTATACATTATTTGTGACCAAGATTGACAGAACACAAATAATTTAAACGTTATAAAATACTTTATTTCGTAACTCAATTTCTGTTAAATCTTATCAAGACAAAAAAAAACTTTACTTGTTTCAATTGCGTTTAAGTGGACTGTACAATTTTTTGTTCCAATGTGCTCTCGATGGTGGTTGCTGACAAATGTGTTGATCGAAAGTTAATCCAATGCACTCAATGCCTCTGATCTCATTTACCACTTAATGTACATAGCAAAAAAAACCATTGCATTGAAATCATACACCTAATCTATGCAAGAACATTACACAATAGCAAGTAGATTAGCCAAATGGACTAAGATAAAATTCTATGCAAAATATTACACGATAGCCAGTTGAGTAGCAAAGGGATTAAGATAAGAATTTAACAAACAACTTTGGCAAGATGAAAAATACATAGGGTCATTTATACAATGTTTGGTAATTGAAAAATAATAAATAATAATAAAGTGAATAATCATTTCTGAACACGCCGCCCCGCCTGAAGGAATTTCAGGAACATGGTAGCAACGCCAGCTTGGTGATTGGGCGTTTGAAAATGCCATTTTTTGTTCGAACCGATACCACTCGTACAAGGTTGTCCTCTCCTGGATGCAAAACTTCATTTCGCCCTAGGGCCCATTTCGATGGAGGCATATTTGGTTCCTTCACCACAACTAAATCACCGACTTCAAAATTTTTCGTTTTCTTCTGCCACTTAGGACGCTGTTGCAAGGATGTAAGGTAGTCGCTATGCCACCGCCGCCAAAACCCTTGTAGCATATTTTGGATCTGTTGCCATCTTCCAAGTCGGTTTACTGGAACTTCTAGACAGCTGGGTTCCGGTACTGCAGTATAAGGTCTGCCTATAAGAAAATGAGAGGGAGTTAGAGGGTTCAAATCAGAATCTGAAATGGCACAGAGTGGCCTGGAATTTAACAAAGCTTCAATTTGGGATAGCAAAGTAGTAATTTCTTCAAAGGTTAAAATAGTGTTCCCTATAACGCGTCGAAGATGCTGTTTAACACTCTTCACCCCCGCTTCCCACAGCCCACCAAAGTGCGGACTGTGAGGTGGAATAAACACCCATCTTATTCCATCACTTGCTAAAGTCCTGGATATTTTTGCATTATGGTCCTCAGACCGAACCAAATTGTACCACTCCGATAGGATATTCGCTGCTCCGCGAAAGTTAGTGCCATTGTCAGAGTAGATGACAATACATTTTCCCCTTCTAGCGATAAATCGGCGTAAAGCAGCTAGGAAGGCGTCAGTAGATAAGTCGCTTACCACTTCTAAGTGCAACGCTTTCGTAACCATACACACAAAAAGCGCGAAGTAGCCCTTCACAAATTTGGGATTTCTTCCTCTAGCTAAACGAAGAGTGATTGGACCCGCATAGTCACAGCCAGTTTGATCGAATGCAAATGATGGTGAAAGTCTCGAAGAAGGTAAATTTCCCATCAGCTGTTGTGATGTTGCTTGACGTTGACGGAAACAGCTCATGCAATCGTGAACGATCTTCCTTATTAGATTTCTGCTTCCCAGAATCCAGTACTCTTGCCGCACCCCAGAGAAAAGTTCCGATACCCCGGCATGCAGATATTTTATATGAGCCCTAGAAAGAATAAGTTTTGAGACTGGATGATCCTTTGGCAATATAACAGGATGTTTTAAACTAATAGTAGCATCGATACAATTGGAGATTCTACCACCAACACGAAGCAAACCTGCATCGTCAAGAAAGGGAGCTAAAGAGGATAGTTTTGAAGAACTGGAGACACATTTATTTAACTTCAAGGCATTTATTTCGCTTTCAAACTGTCTCTGAACCCACTTAAGACATTTTTCCTTTGCATATAGCAATTCGGAGGAACGAAGATATCCATGGACGCGTTCTGCTGAAGGAAGTTTTCCATTTTTTGCACGGCGGACAAAGATAGCTACAATTCGAATCACACGGTCCCACGACGAAATGCGTTTACCAAGTCGATCTATTAAATCTTCTGCGATACTCGATATATTCGTAACTACCACCTCTTTCTTACCTTCTGGTACCTCTTTCAGTTCCGAGTTATCTGCAGAAACCGGCCAAGACTCAACGCTACTCGAAAGCCATTCGGGACCTTTCCACCAAATTTCCAAATCCAATAATTTCTTAGGTTGCACTCCTCTTGACGCGCAGTCTGCTGGATTCTCTTCAGAGCGAATATAATTCCAATTTGAACGAGGTAGAACATCAAGGATCTCTGAAGTTCGATTAGCAACGAAGGTGTTCCATCGACGGGGTGGAGAAGACAGCCAAGCCAAAACAATTTGGGAGTCACAAAAGGCGAAGGTTTGCACCGGTTTGAAGTCTAGCGCGTTTCGAACTAGTTGAAACAAGCGGCTCAACAGCAGAGCTCCACACAGTTCAAGACGGGGAATGGTGAGTTGTTTTATTGGAGAGACGCGAGTTTTAGCAGCAACCAGTTGTACCTCAATTTGGCCGCTTTCGGAAACGCTTCGAGCATAGACCACTGCCGAATATGCCTTCTCGGATGCATCCGAAAAGCCTACCAATTCAAAATGTATCACATTCAAGGTGCACCTTCGCAAAATCTCGATTCTTTCAAATAAAAATAGTTCCTCTCGGTAGGAAATCCATTTATTGGCTACCTCAGTAGGCAATGGATCATCCCATCCGATTTTCATTGAATGTGCCCATAACTCCTGAAACAACATTTTCAATAAAATGATGGCAGGAGCCAGAAAGCCTAAGGGATCAAAGATTTTTGAAATCTCTGATAATAGCATTCTCTTAGTGGGCGTTGATGACGAATCTTTCAAAGTAATTTTGTAAGTAAAAATGTCCCGATGCGGATTCCAAATCAATCCTAGTACCTTTGTGCAATTATTTGAAGAGTCCAAATCCAGAGAAACGGTTGGTTCAGAACTTAATCCCTGCAAAACTGGCCAACAGTTAGAACTCCATTTACTGAGCTCTAAGCCTCCACACGACAACAAATTAACAACCTCATCCTTTAACTCTAAAATTTTTGATACCGACTCCGACCCTGTCATGATATCATCCACATAAAAATCATGCAAAACGGAATGAGACGCCATAGGAAATTGATCCTTATAGTCCAAGGCCAGCTGTTTCAAAACACGCATTGACAAAAAAGGAGCAGGTGAAGTACCGTAAGTAACGGTACGCAATCGGTAGTGTCCGATTTGCTCAGCTGGACTTTCTCTCCACACAATCCGCTGAAAATCTCGATGATTAGGGTCAATCCAAATTTGCCTAAACATCTTAACGATATCGGCACAAAAAACGTACTTGTGCATCCTAAACCGCAAACAAACATTGATGAGGTTACGCTGGAGTGGAGGTCCAATATGGAGCATTTCATTTAGGCTAACACCCTTTCCATCTTTATGGGACCCATCAAAAACTACCCGCAACTTGTTCGTAACCACTGCATGATGAAGCAAATAATATACCTTCCCCGATGAAGGTTCAATCTCGCTCTCTGGAATCCTTTCCATGTGCCCTAGCTCCAGATATGCCCTCATAAAGCGACAGTAATCGGAATGAAGATTTGGTTGTCGAGAGAAACGGCGTTCCATTGAAAACAGCCTAGATAATGCTCCGGAAAGTGTGTTGCTGAAAATAATGTCCTGGTGGCGCAAAGGTAGTTCAACCATGTATTTGTTATCAGGCGCTCGCGAGAACGTTTTACTAAAATGAGTGTCTGCGAAATCTCCTGCATCTGTCGAACTCAAGTTAGGATGTAACTCCTCCACTTCCCAAAAGGATTTCAAAATAACGTCAACATCTTGATCGACTCCCACTCGCAACGAAACAATTTCCTTGTCAGGAATACTACCAGTAACTACCCACCCAAAAATAGTATTGTGAGCAACCAGATTACCAGCTTCATCGGTCCGCCGACCATCCCGCAAAATACTCCAAGCCTTGTCACATCCCAGTAAAATGTCAATAGGACCTGATGTGTTGAAACCTGGGTCAGCCAACTGCAAATCACCTAACAGCGACAATTTGTCAAAACCAAACGATTGCAAAGGGGTGTTTGTAGTTATTCGGTTCAAAATGAAGGCTTCCATTTCCATTCCATTTGAATCAACACATGATTTGACATGAACAGTCACAACACCTTGAGTAACACCAGCTTCTAAAGAAGATATTCCCGAGATAGGCAGTCGAGCGTGACGACGACGAAGACCTAGTTTTTTGACTAAGTTCTCCGTAATAAAAGATGCCTGGGAACCGGTGTCTAGTAACATGCGACAAAGGTAAGTTTGACCTAATGCGTTCATGATCTTTACAACAACAGTGGGCAAAATCCCTGTGGAACGAATTTTATTTTGAGAATGATTACTAACAATCGAAGCAGCATTAGATGTTGTAGGTTGATGAACGTTTATATTGGGATTGTTCGATTCAGTCACTGGGGACGTCAAATCCAAGTGAACAAGAACATGATGATGGACTCGACAATGAGGACAACGATTTTTCGACCGGCATCGCGAAGCGGAATGATTGCTACCTAGACACTTGTAGCACAGTTTCTGGTCTCTTACATAAGAACGACGAGACGGAATAGGCAATTCAATAAATTTAGGACACTGCGGTAGAGTATGATTTTCCTTGCACATTGGACATAGATGCTTAGAAACCGCAAAACTCTTTATATTATTAGGTGCACTATACGAACGCGTTTTAAGTTTATTTCCCGATATTTTTGTCTCACTTTCTTTAGTTGCGCATGCTTCTAGGGCATCACATCTTTTTTCCAGAAAGCAAAGAAGATCTGTTATGGAAGCGGACTCGGAATTATTAATGTGAAGCGACCAAGCTTTTCGCGTTTCAAAGTCCGTTTTTTCTAACAAAAGGTAAATTAACCAAGGGTCTCTACTCTCCGATTTCAAAGCCTTTAACCCACGAATAACTTCATCCGACTTATCCACCAACCGACGCAAATGTTCATTATCGGTGAGCACCACTTTTGGAATTTTCAAAAAACTTTCGATATGGGCGTTAACAATGTATAATGGTTTATTATAACGGTGTTCAAGTTTTTCCCATGCTGGTTTATAGTTCGAGTCAGCTATTTCAATGCCGTTTAAAAGTTTTGAGGCATCATTTTCTAAAACCGATTTCAAATACCGCATTTTCTGAGCATCCGAAAGATTTTTCTTAGAATCAATACTCCCGAGGAACATATCCCGAAATTCTGGCCATTGCCGATAATCGCCGCCAAAGGGTGGTATTTTAAATTTAGGAAGTTCAACTTCTGAGCACAGCTTAGAGACGGAAGGGAACCCCGAACCGTTTAAAAGAGACTGCAACAAGCCGGCTTGTTCAACCGTAGAGTCACCGTTATTGTTCCCACTACGCGGCGGAGGAGGAGGTGCAATTGAAGGCGTATTTTTACGGATGGCTTTCAACAATGCGCTTTTAGCGTCCAAATATTTCATTTCCGTACTTTCAAAGTCCACTTCGGGATCAACATAACCCTCTTCCTCTGCGTATTGAAAAAGTTTATGTTGGTTTTCACAAAACGATTTCCACGCATCCTCCAAACGTTCCAATCGCGTTTCTAAAATGTCTATATCCGCAACATCTGTCTCTAATATAAATGTATGCGCACGCGTAATAGCACCTTTCAAATGACCACGAGCTTGCTTCAAAGTATTCATTTTTAGGTATAGCAAAGCTTAAATGTTCAAAGCACGTGAGAGTAATTACCGAGCAAACCAAAATTTTCACCGACAATTTCAAAACAGCACCTCACCAAAACCAAAAAAAAACAGCAGCAAAATCACCAGCAAAATAGTTTTATAAAATACAGTAGTATCAAAATCACCACCAAAACTTATTCGATACAGTTTACCTTGTACCAATTTGATTTGCCTCGTGTCCAATTCCAAGTTTCAAGTAACCAACAAAATAGCTCCAAATTCCATCCAAAATCCAAAATATCCGGTTACTCGAAAGGACCAACTTTGACCAAGATTGACAGAACACAAATAATTTAAACGTTATAAAATACTTTATTTCGTAACTCAATTTCTGTTAAATCTTATCAAGACAAAAAAAAACTTTACTTGTTTCAATTGCGTTTAAGTGGACTGTACAATTTTTTGTTCCGATGTGCTCTCGATGGTGGTTGCTGACAAATGTGTTGATCGAAAGTTAATCCAATGCACTCAATGCCTCTGATCTCATTTACCACTTAATGTACATAGCAAAAAAAAACCATTGCATTGAAATCATACACCTAATCTATGCAAGAACATTACACAATAGCAAGTAGATTAGCCAAATGGATTAAGATAAAATTCTATGCAAAATATTACACGATAGCCAGTTGAGTAGCAAAGGGATTAAGATAAGAATTTAACAAACAACTTTGGCAAGATGAAAAATACATAGGGTCATTTATACAATGTTTGGTAATTGAAAAATAATAAATAATAATAAAGTGAATAATCATTTCTGAACAATTTGAGTCACTGTAATTCAGAATTTAAGAGAAGATATAGAGAGAATTCAATTTACATATTATGTTTAAGTATCAGAAGGTTTGTAGATAAAAAAGCAACACCCAAATACATATTACACTGACTTTTTTCAACACCAACTATGAAAAAACTAAAAAATAAAATGAAAATGAATTGCTTACTATTAATTACTATTACTAGTAGACCAAGAGCTGGAAGCAAATTTTTGGAGTGGAGTGATAACCAAAAATATTGCACATGTATGTGTAGATACACGCACCATTATATCAGATTCAACCGTCCAGCTCTGACATACGGTTCACAATGTTGGACAATGTACAAAAAGTATGAGAGCAAATTGACGGCAGCCGAAATGAAGATGCTTCGGATGACAGCAGGAGTAACAAAGGTTGATCGAATTAGAAGTACTAAGATCCGTGGAAGCCTTCATGTCAAAAGTACCATCTTGGACAAAATTCAGCACGACCGGCTCAGTTGGTATTGTCATGTTCAAAGGAGAGATCCGCAGAACCCCGTCAAAAAGGCAATATCGTACAACGTTTCAACAAATTCGCGACGAAAAAGAAAAGGCAGGCCAAAACACTCCTGGTACAAGCAAATGCAAAAACAGCAGCATTTGGTTGGCCTCAGACATGGAACAATCCAAAACCGGGAGGCTTGCCGACGATTTCTGAGGTCAACGCGGCGTACCCCACAGGCGGATCACTAGTGTGAAGCGGAAAAGTGGGAGAGTTGTGATCGCTTCAAGATCACTACTCGTAACGCCGGAAATGAAAAAGAAGAAGAACCGTCTGGCAGGTTTCTTTTTCAGCCGTGGGCGGGGGTGGGCGTTCGAAAATGGTAATTTTTCAGACTTTGAGGTCGAAGTGATAACCACATAAATGATACATCAAAAAATCAGAAAAATTCCCCTGATTACAAAAAACTCGGTCCCAGACGATTTGGTTTCAGCCTACTGCTTGCCAGGCGCATTTTAACACTTTTCAAGTGCATTTTTCAGCTTAAAGCACTAATAACTTTTTTCCTATTACATAAAACCAAGAAAGTGGTTCGCCAAAAAATAAGAAAATTTACTCTGATTTCAAAAAAGTGTATTTCAGATGATTTAGTTTCAGCCTACTGCTTGCCAGACGCACTTTAACATTTTTTTAAACGCACATTTCAATTTAAAGTATTGATAACTTTTTTCTTATCACATGTAACCAAAAAAATGGTACGCCAAAACATCACAAAAGTTCCCCCGACTACAAATAAGTGTGTCCAAAAGGATTTCGTTTCAGCCTTCTGCTTGACAGACGCATTTCAACATTTTTCAAATGCATTTTTCAAATTAGCTGATAACTTTTTTCTTATCACATTTAACCAAGAAAGTGGTACGCCAAAACATCAGAAAAATTCCCCTAACTACAAAAAACTCGGTCTCAGAAGATTTGGTTTCTGCCTTCTGCGTGCCAGACGCATTTTAACATTTTCAAGTGCATTTTAAGATGAAAGCACTAATAACTTTTTTCCTATTACATATAACCAAGAAAGTGGTACGCCAAAAAATAAGAAAAGTTATCCTGATTTCAAAAAAGTGTGTCCCAGACGACTTGGTCTCAGTCTACTGCTTGCCAGACGCTGCGCTCTTTAACATTTTAGTAAAATGCATTTTTATACTTAAAGTACTGATAACTTTTTTCCTATCACATATAACCAAGAAAGTGGTATGCCAAAACATCAGAAAATTTATTCTGATTACAAAAAAGTCGGTATCAGACGATTTGGTTTCAGCCTTCTCCATGCCAGACGCTTTTGAGCTTGAGCATGTTTATCAAATTCAATGAAAATCAAAAATTTCATTTAAATGAAATACTACAAGCAATTATTCATTCAATTTGATAAACATGCTTAAGCTAAAATGCGTCTGGCAAGCAGAAGGCTAAAACCAAATCTTCTTGGACCGACTTATTTGTAATCGGAATAAATTTTCTGATGTTTTGGCATACCACTTTCTTGGTTATATGTGATACTTTAAGTATAAAAATGCATTTTACTAAAATGTTAAAGAGCGTCTGGGAAGCAGTAGACTGAGACCAAATCGTCTGGGAAACACTTTTTTTGAAATCAGGATAACTTTTCTTATTTTTTGGCGTACCACTTTCTTGGTTATATGTAATAGGAAAAAAGTTATTAGTGCTTTCATCTGAAAATGCACTTGAAAAGTGTTAAAATGCGTCTGGCAAGCACGGCTGAAGGCTGAAACAAAATCGTCTGGGACCGAGTTTTTTGTAATCAGGGGAATTTTTCTGATTTTTTGATGTATCATTTATGTGGTTATCACTTCGACCTCAAAATGTGAAAAATTACCATTTTCGAACGCCCACCCCCGACCACGGCTGAAAAAGAAACCTGCCAGACGGTTGAATCTGATATAATGGTGCGTGTATCTACACATACATGTGCAATATTTTTGGTTATCACTCCACTCCAAAAATTTGCTTCCAGCTTTTAGACTAGAAAAAATAAACAAAATGTTTTCCAAGTTGACAATTTAATTAAAAATATATACCCCTATTACGGTTGACGAAACAAACGTTCGATGTGAGTTGTTTTCATTGGCGAATTAACGCATTTGACATACTATGGTTAGCGAACTTCAAGGTTCGAGTTCAACATTCAGAGGTACAGTAAAAAAAACAAACGTCAAATCATTGCAACGACAATTAAACATCTGGTTCCGAAACAACTAATAGCCTCGGATAACGATAATGATTTCAAAGTTGACGACTCAAGCAAACGCAAAAAGGACAATGACCTCCGGATCTGCACACGTAAGATCTCTTAATGGATTAGAACTAGCGGACGGCCTGGACTGCTGCAAAGCAGACATAACCGCCATCCAAGAAGTGCGAAGGAGTTGACCGGGCATAAAGAAGATGAAAAACTGTGACATCTATTATGGCGACTGCTACATACAACAGAAACAGCGCTTATTTGGGTGCGGATTTGTCGTTAGAGGAAGACTCAGGGATAAGGTGATTAGCCAATACCCAGTTAATGAGCGTATAATGACTATCCGCATCAGTGCTAAATTCGTCGACATTTGACTAATATACGCTCACGCCCCCACATAAGAGAAAGACGACAATTCCAAAGACTGTTTCTACGAGCTCCTCGAAGAAACATATACGAAAAAACCTCCGAGAACAGACTGAGGCTAATCGATTTTGCTGCTGGGCTAAATCTTGTTGTAAGTAGTACACGCTTCCCGCATCTCCAAATTCATAAAGGTACATGGCGATCCCCAGATCAATCAACCGTCAACCATGTTGCGATCGACGTAAGGCACTCTTCCAGTGTGTTAGATGTCCGAACTTTCCGAGGAGCTAACTTTGACTCGAACCACTACCTTGTTGTAGCCAAGGTACGAATGAGGACATCTTATTCACGACCTGCACGAACTAACGCTGTGAAGAGATATGACGTCAGAAAGCTACAATCGCAAGAGATTGCCAATGCCTTTTCCAATCGAGTGTCCCTTCAATTATCCTTGAATCCTATGCAGTCAGCATTAAGTATTGAAGAACAGTGGCAGCAATGCTAAGAAGCAACTGAGGTTCTGGGTTTCACTCGGACCCCAAAACGAAACGGTTCGATGAAGAATGCAGGCAGGCAAATGCAGCCAAACAAAAAGCACGACAAATGCTGATGCAAAAACGAGGGCTGCTTACAATCAGTATAACGAGATTTACAAGGAGAAAAGAAGGGAGGAATACCGAATTCTCAAAAAGAAAAAGAAGCATCATGAGAAGCGTTCGTTTGAGGAAATTGAGAGGTGCCATGACAGGACAGGAACGAGATTCGGAAATTTCACCAAAAGGTAAGTAAGTAAGTAAGTTATTCATTTATTAACATTTAAATACAAAATGATAGAACATAATATGAATTTAAGCGCTATGGCTAAGCCGTCAGCCTGGGTTAACAAATTAATAAATTAATATTGTTTTAACTTAATTTTCAATACATAAACAAAAAATTTTAGATTTAAACGTATTCAGATATTAACAACATTCTATATTTGTAAACTGATTTTAAAAAGCTGCTTAGGGTTTTCCAGTTACACTCATTTAGAAGATAGATAGTTTCCTGCAGTGTTAGTGTATTTTTTCCAAAGAAAATAAGCCGTTGCGGTCTGAATATTGGGCATATGCTTATAAAGTGAAAGCAATCTTCTTTTGATCTCAGATTGCAGAGCGTACAGAATTGGTTGAAGGATCCATTGAAAGGGGTACCATTTAAGAAGAGGACCTCACACCTTGTTTTGAATATCAGCGATATTTCGTTATAACTAAGTGAGTCATGAAAGTAGTTTCTTTGGTTAAGATTCAAATTAAGTTGACTATATAACAACCTGCTTTCAGAATCACGGGCATTTTTGATGAATGTAACTCGAACAAGGTCTTCATTTTTCTGGATAATACTGTAAAGTTGGTATTTCAGGTTACTTAAGTTGTTTACATCAATGTGTAGTGTTTCCCCACAAGCGTTACCAATAGATTGCCATCTTGCGTACCACCAGTCCTTGTTTCGTAACTCATATAGCAATAGTTTTTTTGTAAGTCTACATTCTTCATACTGACTGCATATTTTGATTATGAAATCAGCTTGTGACTTCAAAGTATTTGTCAGGAGTTTTGGTAGACCAGTTTCCAGGTATAGAGCGTAATTAGGCGTATTTTGTGGCAGATTGAAAAGTTTTTTAATAAAATTCCTGTGGAACTTTTCTATTTCCTCGTACTCATATGCCCCCCAAACCTGAGAAGCATAGCAGAGAGTTGATTTCACTACTGCATCGAATATTTTATATTTTGCAGACAACACTATTCTTTTGTTTGCAAACACATTTTTCCATGATAGATTAACCAAGCTTTGAGAACTTTTGGTTTTTTCGATTAAGTGTTTGCTGAAATTTAAAGTAGAATTCAGTTTAATTCCCAAGTATTTGATCTCATTAGTTGTTTCAAGAGGATTCCCATCGTATGTCCATTGTCTTTCATTGTGGACTCTCGTGGATTGCGCAAAGACCATCATTTTCGATTTGTCTGTATTAATTGTAAGGCCCCATTTTGTGCAGTAACTTGATAAGCGGTTGATCATTAATTGCATATGCTCTGGTGATTCCGAGAGTATGACGAGGTCATCTGCATACAACAATACATTGATGGTAGAGTTAGCAATTCTTACTCCTCCAGGAAGAGCATCTACTATGTCGTTTATAAACAACGAAAACAACATTGCACTCAAAGGACAGCCTTGTTTTACACCAGTATTTGTACCGAACCATTGCGAATAGTTGTTGCCATCCCAGACTGCCGCTTCTGTATCGGTGTACATTTCCTTGATCACTTTTATGAATTTAGAAGATATTCCAATTTGTGAGAGCTTAAAGAAGAGCGCATTTCTGTTGACTAGGTCAAAGGCCGCTTTAAAGTCTACAAAAAAGGCATATACTTTTTTGTTCCGAGCTTGATATGCTTTGATTATAGCTGAGAGAGTGAATATCTGATCGATGGTTGAATAATTCTTTCTAAAGCCAGCTTGAAATTCGGATAGAATATTTTTCCGTTCAACCCATTTTTCTAACCTCTCTACAAGGACACCGCAAAATATTTTGGCTATGACATTCATGAAAGAAATTCCTCTGTAGTTTTCCACAACATCTAAAGGTCCTTTTTTGTGTAAAGGAAAAATCACAGACTTTTTAAATGAAGAGGGGATATCAGCAGTAGAGAAAACTTTGTTGAACAGAACTTGTAGACCGCTAATAAATGTTGGTGTTGCATTTTTAAAGAACTCGTATGGGATCCCATCTTCACCTGGAGCTTTTCCATTTTTTGAATTTAAAATCACTGTTTGTATTTCATGTAGTGAGATATCTACATCCAATGTTTCATCCACAGTTAATGGTTCAGCGTATGAGAACATTAAATTAGAATCGTTGGAGACAAGAAGCTTAAAATGAGTAGAAAGATCTTCAGCAGATACACCTGCGCCGATTTTGTAATTCATACCATTGATCTCCCTCGCGATCTTCCAAAAATCTTTTGAGCTTCTAGTTTGGCCCAATGCTATTGCTTGTCGATTTTCGTACTCAATTTTCTTTTTAAGACACAGGTTTTTGTAATAAGAATTAGCTTCGATGTACCAAATCCTAAGATGATGATTGTTTGAGGTTCGCAAGGCTCTCAGAAGAGAAAACGATCTTGTCCGTGCTTTCTGGCAGTCAATGTCAAACCACTTTTGTTTGAAAGCGATTTTCTGACTTGTGAATTTGTTTGATGTTGAGTTTCTCATATAATTTGTGAGCTGTGTAGAAAGTGCTTCTGTGGATTCAGTGGTCAACTCACTTCTTAAAAAGAAATTATCCAAATTACGTTGATAATGAACTTTATATTCGTTTTTCCAACAAAGACGAGGAAGTAGACGAAGATTTACTTCTGTGGGAGAAGATTCAAACGAGAATTCCACAACTATAGGTAAGTGATCCGAAAAGGTTTTACATTCAACTTCAAACTTATTGATCCGTCCGATCCAGTCACTATTTACGGCACAAAAGTCGATAACGGATTTTCCTTGACTTCCGATGAAAGTGAAGTGTCCTGCCTTATCTCCTTGCGTACAGCCATTCAGAATGATGAAATCGTACATTTGAAGCAAGTGAAGCAAATCTATACCATTCTTATTTTGAATGTCATCAGCTGAGTTTCTGTCAGCATAAGAGATCGCGGGATTCGATACATTCTGAACAATTGTAGTTTGTGAATTGCTAGTTCTTGCGTTCCAATCGCCAATCAGTAAAACGCTCTTCGATGCAAGACACTGCATTGTATTATATAGTTTTTCAAAATCATTTGCCCACTTGTTGCAGTTTATGTAGTAAGGTACAATACATATATCCTTCTGTTTTAAATAATTTACTATAGTTGTGCCTTCACATTCGCCAAACGCGTACGTATTTAAAAGTGATGTTCGTATCCCATATAGACTTCCCCCACTCGCACGTCCTTTTACCTTTGCTTTAATTGCTTCACCCCATAAAAGTTTAAACCCATCAAAATATTTCTCAAATTTACTAAAATTTTCCTTTGTAACATGTGTTTCAAACAAAAAAATATTTCAAAATTCTTAACGTATTTAAAAAAATTAACAAATAAAAGCTTATTATTTAACCCTGAAATATTGTAAGATAAAATTTTAAAAAAAGTATTATTTTTAATTTGACTGACGGCTTCTAAATCTCAATTATTAATTAATCTAGTACAATTTTGATTTTCATATGCCATCCCTGGTGTATCATGTAGATCTGCTACACTCCATCCATTTTGACGTCTGGTTGACACCATCCTATCACTGACAGTAGTGACAGCTCCAAAGTTTAAACTTCCAAATATATTTTGCAGTTCTTCTTCACCATTTTTATTTTGATATTTTAAGATGTTGTTATTCGTTAAATAAAATATTTTATCACGAAGTATCAATGTATTATTTTTGATGGAAATTTTTTCACCAAAAGGTAAAAAGATCCTGCCAGGTTGGCAAACCCCGAACTCAAGTCTGTAACGACCAGCAGGGAAACATAGTTGTAGAGTCACAGTCAATAAAATTAAAGATTTTATGATGTGTGGAGCAATTTCAAATCTGCTAGTTGTTGGAGATCTAAATGCAAGAGTGGGTACATCTGGAGGAGTGGAGAACGAGATGAGAAGTTATTGCAGACATTCAAAGGATCCAATTAAAAATAGTAGGGGGAATCAGTTATTGGAATTATGTAACTCCATTGGTCTTCGAATCCTTAATGGTACCAGTGAAGGGGACAAACATGGTGAATATACTTTCGTTGGAAAACAGGGAAGCTCAGTCATCGACTACTGTCTGGTAGGAGGGAACTGGAATTCCTTGATTACTGATTTTGAAGTGGAGCAAGTACCTTACTCAGATCACATGCCAGTTGTCATTTCTTGCAACATCGGAGAAATCGAAAATGATGAAAACGTGAAACTAAAGCTCATTCCAAAACTTCAATGGAGTGCGTCCAAGGTAGCTACCAACAGGTTGAAATTGGATTTAGTGCTGAATTCACAAGAATGTCGCGATCTGAAGAGCATTGAGGATTGTATCAAGGCAGCGGCACCGGATTGTAACCAGTACAATAGAAGCGGTTCGTTTAAGGAGCCATGGTTTGATTCATCCTGCATGAATTTGAGGAAAAAATCTTATGCTTGGTTAAATCGGTATTGGAGATCGAATGATGAGTCAGCGAAACAAATATATGTATTTGCAACATAACCGAAAATTCAAGGCGATGTGTAAGGAGAAACAGGTTATTACTATGAGAATGAAGCCAAGAGTCTAGCTAGTTGCAAAAATAGTCGTGAGTTCTGGAAGAAAGCCCAAAAAATTAACGGCAAGATATACAGCTGCGGTCAAAATAATAGTAGTATAGAGCTTAAGAAACAACAAAATTGAAAAAAACTTATCCGTCAATTCTAATTTAAAAAACTAATAACGTGGTTTTCAAAGTGGGGTTTTAAGCTTTTATTTACAAAAAAAAAAAACATTAGTTTAATATTACTATCCGATAGTTGCAAGTTTATTGAACAGATCTTGAAATTCAGCGGTCAAAAAAATAGTAGTGATAGGAAAATCTACCTTGAAATGTTACGAAATCGAAAAATTAGGTCAACATTTTTATTACAATATGTGGCTGAGTGTTCGTACCTTTAATTAGTATTTAGTGGCATGTCCCTTGTTAGCTATAACAGCAGTACAAAGACGTTAAATAGAGTTTATCAGGTTTCCACACCTTCCTGTGCTTATCGAGCTCCATGATTGCTGTAACGCTTCGCAAAGGACTGTGTTGTTGCTTGGTTTACATCTAGAAGCATATTTTTTTACAGCGCTCCATAGGTTTTCAATGGGATTAAAGTCCGAAGACTGTGCGGGCCACTCCATCACATCTACTTTACTTTCCTGGAACCATTGCTTCTTGCTGAAAGACCCATTTCAGCAAGAAGCAACTTCATTTACGGTAGCATTCAACTTCAGTATACGGTAGCATTACTTCCTGCATTATCCTAACATAGAGATGCTGATCCATAATGCCTTCAATCCACATTATGGGTCCAACTCCGTAGAAGAAAAAACATGCCCATACCATTATGATTGTAAAGTGTGGATTATATTCGGTGTTTGGAGGTCTTCTTACATATTGACGAGATCCTTTACCACCCCTTAAAACAATTAAAGTGTAACGGGTTTTCACTATCAACGCAATGCAAAGTGAAAAAATACCAATCTGTGCAATGCTTTTACTCACACTACTATTATTTTGACCGCAACTGTATGTCATCAATCGAAGTCTAAATTGTGACACCTTGGAAATGCATTATTGTCAACTATTGAATCACATGTCTCTGTCGCAGGATAGGGTACAATTTGCACAGCCTGCTTTATACGATGAACTTCTGGACCAACGAAGTCTGAAGGATGGAAAAGCAGCCGGTTCTGATAGAATACCGTCAGAATTTTATAAGTATGGTACAGAAGGGTTCGTTAACAAGTTATTAAACGTATTCAATAACATAATGGACTACGGCATAATACCACAAGAATTCAAGGAGGCGCTCATCTTTCCTATTTTTAAAAAAGGCAACACGATGGACCCTGCTAATTATAGAGGAATTTCGTTTCTCAACTCATCATACAAAATATTCACATCTATATTGCAAAACCGGCTCAGATTGTGGATAGAGCTTAACTATCTTATCAAGGAATTCCAAGCTGGATTCAGACAAGGATATTCAACTATAGATAACATCTTTATCCTGCGAAGTATTGCTGATTCATTCTTAACCCAGAAAAAGAAACAATATGTTTTTTTTGTCGATTTCAAAGCGGCTTTCGATACGATTGACAGAAATGCATTAATGTACAAGATGTATGGCATGGGAATGTCATTTAAATTTGGGCGTGTTCTACAAAATCTGTACATGGAAACCAATTCAGCTGTGTGGGATGGAGAAAACATTTCAAAATGGTTCGAAACGAGGACAGGTGTAAGGCAAGGCTGCATGCTTAGCCCAAGTTTATTTGCGCTTTTTATCGATGATGTCACCGATTGTTTGCCGGGAGGAGATGAATATGCGGGAACGCTCATAAAGGCCCTCCTTTTCGCGGACGATATAGTTCTATTTGCATACTCGCCAGAGTCTCTGCAACTGATGATCAACAAACTTAGCGAAATTAAAACATGGAAATTAGTTGTCAATTTAGAGAAATCGAAGGTTATGATATTCCGAAGAGGTGGAGGAAGAGCAAGTGGACGGGAACGTTGGACTTTTGACAATGAGAGAATAGAAGTAGTAAATGAATATAAATATTATTTAGGTGTGATTATTACAAAAAATAACAACATGGAGAAACATCTCAAAGAAAAATTACAAAAAGCAAAAACCACCATCAACATTGCATGGAATAAAATATTTAATAACAGACATATAGCCCACAGCAGTAAATTCAAAATATTTGAAGCGGTAGCGGAATCCACAATGCTGTATGCAGCTCAAGTTTGGGGTAGTAAGAAATATGAAATCGCGGAGCAACTCCTCCGGTTTTATATCAAGAGGATATTTCGACTGCCATCAAATGCCCCTAACTACATGATAAGGCTAGAAACTGGTATCTCTCCCGTATTTATTAAGACTTTAAAGCTACAAGTTGATTACATATGTAATGTCCTGGAAATGAGTGATGAACGTCTCCCGAAAAAAGCAGCACTGCAAACTATCAATAACAAATCAGGTTGGTTAAGAGATTGGACGGAATTAGCGGAAGAAGCAAATATAGAACTTGCGACAGATAATTACAGAATGTGGAAGCCGTCCTTGTATCAGCTCATTTCTAACGTTGATGATCGTTATAGAGCTGTGTTTGCAGCTGAAGCAGAAAGTTCCATTTACAGGATGTTATACAGTAGACTGAACCACAACCTTAACCATAGGAATTACTTCCGTGATGAATACACGACTGAGCAAATTTCGACGATATTTAGAATACGAGGTGAACTCCTTAATCTCAATTTCATTCCGCATCGTGAAGATTTACCCTTGCAGTGTGAAATGTGTAACATGAGAGAACGAGAGGACATATTTCATTTTATTGGTAGATGCCCTGTATTGCGAGAAACGAGAAGACAGATATTTGGAAGTGATTTCTTATCTAATGAGCTTTTAATACAATATTTAAATGAAATTGAAGTTCCGGTAATATTCCAATATTGTAAAATAGCATTAGCGGATAGAAGCAGAATTATAAATGAAAATTTTTAAACTTTTATGTTAAATATATATAAAAAGAATTAAATTAAAAAAAAAAGAAGAAAAGTAAATGTTTGTAAATATAATAAGTTGTCAATCAGGCAGACGGCAAAAAGCCATGCTTTATTTATTTATTTTATAATGGATAATGTAAATACTATTTATGGAAATAAAAATCTAATCTAATCTAATCTAATCTAATCTAGAGTCACAGTCGCTACTGAGGATGTGGAAAGATCACTTCTGTAGACTGCTTAACGGCGATGAGGACACAAACTCCGCTGTCAGGCAGATTGCACCATTCAGCCTGGACGATGATCAAGAATGCCGCCCTCCCGACCTAGAAGAAGTTAAGCTTGCCAAATGCAAACTTAAATCAAATAAGACTGCAGGTGCAGATGGCCTTAATGCTGAACTTTTCAAGACAGCTGGAGACCAGTTGGAAAGGAGCATACACCTAGCAGAAAATTGGCTTTGTCGATCTGGCATACGGGCCCGCAATTGCGATTTCAGTGTGAGGATAATTTAGACAAATTTGTTAGAAGTTGAACTGCTATCTAAAATTGGGGTCTCTCTAAATAAAATAATAATGGATGTTTTGCCTATGCACGGAGAATTTTAATCACATCAAATTAAAGTTCGTATTGGAACAAAGACCGTACTGTGGTAGAAGTTGGTAGGCAATGTTATTACGAATATATACGGCGAGGCCATTAAGGGAAAGAATAATGGCGCTTAGCTATATCGAAACTACGAGAGTGGTGTTGAGCAGGAGATGGCAAAAAAGGTACCGCACAATTGTGTTTAAACTAAGTGTTCTTGTTTTTTTTATCAAAAAAAAAAAGCCACCAGAACCGCAAACATGTGCGTCTTTCATATGCCGTCTGCACGTAGCTTTACCAAAATGACTTTCATTCTATATGTTTTCTTTCATCACCAAAAAGGTTTTAAACATTAGAAAAGCGCTTTCTCGATAAGCCGTTCGAGACCGACAGAAAATTACAGTTTCCATCCATTCCCTCACAAGCCCCTGTTGCTCCCCGCTCTGTGACGCCACCCTATTTATTTTTATTTATTTTAATAATTAATTTATAATTATTTAATCGAAACAGTCAGAAATAATCCATAGATAAATTCTTCATAAAGATAATATTTTATAAATATCCGTTCGATTGATGTGGACTTTTTCACTTTTATAATCGTTCTGCTTTTTAGGAGCACGTCTTATATGAACCGCAACATAAGCAGTAAACTCCAACCACAGCTTTTACAGCAGCAGAAGATTGGGGGAAGCAGTGTCAGCAGTTTGCTTTGCGGTTCAAGTGGAGCTATTTCAAAGACTGACGTTAAAGTATCCACTCAAGCAAGTTGTTCAGTGATGGCTGGGCCATCGAAACCTGCTCCCGGCGAGCGAATCACTTTGCTCGTTGATAATGTTCGCTTTATAGTGGATCCCGCATTAGTAACCGCCCATAGAAATACAATGCTTGGCACAATGTTTAGCTCAGGCTTTGAATTTGTACACCCTAACGAAAGGGGTGAATACGAGGTTGCTGAAGGAATTTCGCACATTGTGTTCCGCTCGATTTTGGACTATTACAAAAATGGAATTATAAAGTGTCCACCGTCTGTTTCGGTGCCAGAGCTTAAAGAAGCTTGCGACTACTTGTTGATTCCTTTTGATGCCACAACTATACGCTGCCAAAATTTGAGTAAGTAAGAGAGTAATACACCTCTTCATGGAATTAAATTTTTTTAAACTATGTTTGCAGGAGGTCTTTTGCACGAATTAAGTAATGAAGGCGCTCGACAACAATTTGAGGTTTTTCTTGAGGAGCTTGTCCTGCCATTGATGGTTGCATCTGCACAAAGAGGAGACCGAGAATGTCATGTCGTTGTGTTGTTAGATGATGATGTTGTTGATTGGGATGAAGAGTTTCCACCGCAAATGGGCGAGGAATACTGTCAAAGTGAGTTAAGATTTTATTAACTGGCAAAAAACAGTAATTTTCCCTTTGTGTAGCTGTTCACAGCACCGCAATGCATAGATTTTTCAAGTATATCGAAAATAGAGATGTGGCTAAACAGGTAATGAAAGACCGCGGGTTGAAAAAAATTCGTTGTGGAATAGAGGGATATCCTACGCATAAAGAAAAAGTTCGCAAACGTCCTGGAGGCCGTGCTGAGGTAATGACTCGGATATAACCTTATGAATTTAAGTTTTTAATAAATCCATGTTTCTATTAGGTAATTTACAGCTACGTTCAAAGACCATTTATACACATGTCGTGGGAAAAAGAAGAAGCTAAAAGTCGGCACGTAGACTTTCAATGTGTCAAATCAAAATCAGTTACCAATCTAGCTGAAGCAAATGCTGATCCACCCTTAGAACTCGACGCAAGTAAGAAAAATAAAAATAAATAAGCAATTCATATATATTTTAATTTTTAATTATTAATTTTATTTTTAATTATTAATTTTATTTTTAATTATTGATTTTATTTTAAATTTTTTCAAGGTGGAAACCCTATTCCGATTCAACTTGTTCCCATCGCAGCCGTGGAAATCGGACCATTCATTGGGGTTGATGGAGAAGAAGCTGTTGGCGGAGTACTTAATGAAATAGATCAGAATGGTTTGGCCGAAGAACAGCACTAGAAATGCTATATTATACTCAAATATATATAAAAAAAAAAATATTTATTGTTTTCTCTTTAAATTAATTTTTTTTTATATTTTTAATAACATCAATAAAATTGTTGCACATAAAAAGACATAGCCCACATAACAGACAAATCAAAACGGTGTTTTTGGACTTTCTTTTAGTTTTAGAAGGATGAAGACAAATTCCTTAGATCAGCATGACCCGAGTCCCATCCAAACGAACGCTCCACAGCCATTTTCCACTTTGCATAACGAATATCCCGTTCATTTTCTTTTATTCGTGGCTTAAAAGTAAGGTTTTCATCAGCATTTAACACTAAAGCACATATATCGACGTCTGTAATCGCTTTGTAAGCAGCCAAAGCAACTCCCTAAAAAAAGAAAGTAAAATCAGTAGTAATGAAAACTGCAATAATTAATTAATGAATTCTTAATTAAGGATAGTACATCAGATTGAATTGCTTTTCTTTTCTGATACCAAAAAAAAAAAAAAATTACTGCAGATCTTGCGAAAGCAATTAGACTTTTTGGCATAATCATAGACAATCACAATCATGAGAATCGTCGCCAGTGCGTTCTTTTTTGCTTGGGGATTAGCGACTTTAATTACGGTTATCGGGAACTTCGGGCGAATTCCTAAACGCAAGTCTTGCACAAAATATGCAAAGCGCACCGTTCCTTAATGCGGACAAAAAAATCCCTTCGAAGCAGAATGTCCCAAAACGTACCAGATTGCTTTTTTCCCGCAATTGCAAGTGAATTTGTGCAGTTATCAAAAAACACTTGCATACTTTTAATTGCATTGCAAATTTTATTTATGATTATTTTTGCTTAGCATTTGACTTGCTCCAGCATGGCCTGCGTTTAGGAATTCGCCCTTCTTTTCGAAATCGGGAATAAATTCCTAGGGAAAAATACCTATCATTTATATACTCATTTAATATGGGAAATATTGTGTTTTTCCTTGCAAAAACCTTGTTCCTATAAGAACAAATCCGTGGGGAAGTCCCGGTAGTAGGAACTCGGAGTTTTTATAGATCTCGTGTAAAAAAATTACCGCCTTATCAGTTTTTTTTATTCTGGATAATATTTATGGATACTTTTAGAGCTGTAATGTGTATTTTACATTTTATTTTTAATTGAAATCAGTGTTAAAATTGTTTATTAAAAAGAGCACTGTTTGAGTCGGGAGTTCCTGAGGGCAGCCATTTAGGTCCCCCCATGTTCTCATTGTATATCAATGACATCGTCAACCTTGTGAAAAACTGTCGAATTCTGGGGCCAGATTCTATAAAAAGCGAAACGAAAACGATCAAACGTTTTTCAATAGAAAATTGCAAATCGTTCGCACACACGAAAACGTTTGTTCGCTTTTTACTTACAGAATGTCACCCCTGATTTTTGCAGACAATATCCAATTTTTCAAGATTATTTCAAATTTAAATGAATGTTTTGCTTTTCAAAATTATCTAAACATATTTGAAACCTGGTGCAGATCTAAATATCTTGAAATCAATATTGGGAAATGTGCGGTTAAGACTTAAGGTCGAATTTTGCATCCAATTATGAAGAAATATGTCCTTAATTTAAATAATTTATCAAGAGTTGATAGTTTAAAAGACCTTGGAATAGTTTTTGATAAGAAACTGACATTTGATCTCCATATTGATTATGTATCCAAAGCGAATTCCCTTTTGGGATTCGTAAAAAGAAATTCTGTAGATTTTAAGGATCCGTATACAATAAAATCTCTTTTTTGCTCACTAGTTCGTCGTACCCTTGAATACTGTTCCATTGTTGCACATTAAAAAATATTACCCGGATTGAAAGAGTTCAAACAAATTTTTTGCGGTTCGCTTTGAGGAATTTTACATTGACAGATAATGTGATTTTAAGTTATAAGAAGAGATGCTTACTGTTGGGAATTAAGACTCTAGAAAGGTGAAGAAAGGTTTATAGCGTAATATACGCGATTTCTTGTGTGTCAGAATGAGAGTTTGCTTGCTCTTATTTATTTTTATGCTCCTTCGAGGTCTTTAAGAACAAGGCTACTTTTATATGATGTTCGTCATGAAACTTTGTATGGACAACGTGAGCCTATCTCTCGTTGTGTCAGACATCAGACTGTTCAATTGAGTCTATGAAGATGTTGATGTTTGCATGCCCAGAGAACAATTTAAAAATATTCTAATAGAAAATAATCATTTCTAAATTTAGTTGTAATTGAATTTTTGTAATGAATATTACTTTTAAAAAATCTGTTGATTGAGAGATCGTAGATTGATAATAATTACTAAATACTAAATAAATATGAATATAACCAACTGTTCCTAATCAAATAAAAGTTATTTGACCCAAAAAGTCAAATATTTTGACATTAATATGGAAAGGTATCGGTAACAAGGCTCACGAAACTGTGCTTTACTTTTCAGTCGACGTAAAGTGGGGCTAAAAAGTGATTTTACTCTTTCTTCGGGTATTTTAAATACTGTCTACCTGGAAGTAGTCGCGGAAGACCGAAGCCCTAGAAGCAAGTTATACAGAATTCCGAAAGCACCGCCTAGCTAACACTAGATAATCTTCTCGAAAGTTCACAAACGAAGACTTTATGACTATATTGCTGCTTAGATCTGCTGCTTAATCTGTCCAGTAGTTCCTAAGTTTCCGTTCCCAACCCATTCCTGTTCTTCCGTTCCCGCGGAAATATGTGAATGAAAATATAAATCTATGTCACTGAGGGATAATGTTATACATCCTAGAGTTGAAAGAATTTTTGAAATCGGTCAAGTAACTTTAATATTCCCGTTCTCGTCCCTGTTTTTGATCCTGTCGGATTATAGGGATGAAATAAAGCATAAGTTACTGATGGAGGGGGATAAGGTAGCACCTTTATGAAAGAATTTTTGAAATCTGTCCAGTAGTTTCTAAGTTCCTGTTCCCAACACCGTTCCTGTGGGAATATGGGGATCAAACCTTGACAGGAACCATCTCTGGACTAAACTATGTCTACCCTGAAAATTTCATAAAAATCCGTTGGGTGGTTTAGGAGTTTACCCCGGACATACATACATCCTATTTTATATATATAGAATAGATAGATAGATAGATAGATATAGAAACACAAATTCAAAACTATCGAAAGAAGATGACAAAGAGATACAACAATGCAAACTGATTCCAGAAAATTTGAATTCACACTTGCAAATTCAAAATAACAGATAGTGAAGACTCAGTAGGTTTTTCCTTCTAAATAAAGTTCACTAGTTTATAATGTTTAATTATTCATTATATGTAGTTATTTGAACTTCAAACAAAACAAAAATTTCATTATGTTATCTTTCAATTTACAAACTTAAATTATATAAAAAAAAAAAAATAAATAGGGTGGCGCAACAGAGCGAGGAGCCCCTCGGCCTAGCGCATTTCTCACAACCATGCCTGGTGAGGGAATGGAAGGGACCTACAATTTTCTGCCGGTTCCGAACGGCTAATTGAGCTTTTCATGGCAATGAATTTACTAACGGAGGACTGGCCAATTCCACGCGAAAGGCGATACCCGTGAAAAAACATTTATGCCTCTGCTGGGATTCGAACCTCGAACCCCTGGGTTAGCAGGTGGACATGCTAACCATCACGCCACGGGTACCACAACAAAATTATATGTATTTCATAAATATAAAAATTTTCCGTGTACTTGTTAATGGACACGTTCAAGAACCTATCGGATAGCCTATCTCGGATAGGCGCATCTTAGATACCTTTTTGAACGATTCAGATATCTTTTTCCAGATTGCTGCAGACAACAGCTGTGAAATATTTAAATTCGACTTCTGAGAACAGAAAAACATTCAAAATAGCTTTGCTAGATGATTGAAAAATGTTTTTTTTTTTCGATTTCCCATGTGTTTTAAAAGACTCAAGTGCTGAAATAAATGCACACCAAAACAAAAAGACAACATGAAAAGAAATAAAATTAAATTTCTATCAGCTGATACCCTTAGATAGCTTTTAGTAGAAATATCTTTGTGACTTTGATTAACGTTTTAACACGTAAACAACAACAAAAAGCTATCCGGATACGAGTGTTGAACGCCCCCAGTGACTACCTCACCAGTTATCTACTTTTATTCTAAGTCCCACACCAGACCAAAACAATGAGACTCATAAGTCACAACACATTAACAGTTAGAAAGAGAATAAGAGAGAGAATTTTTATTAACTTTTGTGCAACGCCTTTGCATTGATTGAACACTAATAAGATCTTAGCCTGAAAAAGATAATCACCCCTATCAGGAGGTCCGTCGTAGCGATTTCGGACTACGAATGTCAAATAGAAATGACTAAAAACATCTTTTTAATGAACGCTTGGCAACAGATATTTTTAACTTTTTAATAATTTTATTAATAGTAACAAATTTTGTGGCAAAACATTCACTACAAGGGTGTCTGTGATGCTTCCATTTTGGTATTCGTAGTCAAAAATCGCTACGACGGGCCTCATGATAAGGGTATGATTTTTTTTTTTGAAAATATATAGATTTAAATTAATTTGCACACTATGTTTCAAAAAGAGTTATTAACCCCTACTATAGGTGAATTGAATTCGGTACCATACGTTCATAATAGGTCTGTATCTTTACTCACACGCGGGATCCCGTGGGATCCCGCGGGATCCCGAAACGTGTATCTTTACTTTTTTTTGACGTAAAAGTGGCAGAGCTTTTGCTTTTTTGTCACTTCCCCTCCAGTAAGAAATCACCCGAACAATTTGCTCGTGCACTTTCTTGCTTGTCAAATTGGCTGTTTGTGAAATCAGCTGATCGAAACATTTCGATTGAATTCAAATTTATATTTCAAATTAAATGAAAAAATGGAAAGCATAATCTCTCTTTGTTGGTTTGAAAATTCAAAATAATGTTAAATATGCAATGCAATATTGCTTTGAGCTCATTTTAACAGGTTTCTGAAACAAAATTGTTTGTATGTTTTTTACATCTCTACGGAGAGTACATGATAAATGTCATTCAGCAAGAAACATCCCAAAAGGTGTATCTTTACTTTTCATTTTCGGATGGAGATTACAAAAACAACATTTAAAAGCTCGAGCCCAAACTTTTTCCCGGGCTTTTTCCCAAACTTTACACGAAAAGTAAAGAAACAGACCTAATAACAGATTCACACACTATAAAAAGCTACATATTGTCGTAATGAGTTTCGGCCAAAGTCTAAAGAGTAAGTGCTCATTGAGTCATGGGGTTTTTTCATATACTGTATATGCTATATGCTGTTCACTTAATTAGACGCACGCATTTTTTTTTACATAACCCTAATTTTTTTTGTAAGTGTGGGTAGCAATTGTCAAACAATTGCATTTATTTGAAAGCTTATTAAACTCTCAACAAAATAACACTAGCAAGTCCAAGGTGAGTGGAAGTAAACGGACATTTTTTCTCTCTTTTGTCTATGCTCCAAGAAAAAGCACACTTTTTTTTGTTCACATGATTAGACGCACCTGTAAAATTAGTTAGTTGGCCGCGATCTGTTACGTGGATTACAGTTAGCTGCAAAGTTTAAGCAATAAAAAAGTGTTTGCCACAGATTTCAGTCCAAACTGTTAGAAAAATAAGTTTTAGCTGCAGAAGAAAAAGGGAAAATTGACGTGTTGCAATCCGAAATATTTCAATGAGAAGAATTGCAACAAAAATAGGCCCAAGTGACCATGTTGTGAGGAATTTTATTAAAAACAGTTATTCATACGATTAAAACTACAAAGGAAGGACAAAAACGGCTTTAACTCCTCAGGATAAGAAAAAAAAATTTAAAAATGCATCAAATTCAACTCTCTGCACCAGTAAAATAAAGGTAAAAGCGGGGTAACAGCCAGCACATTAACTGTTCGTCGAGCTATTTTAAGTGCAGACCATCTTCAATTAAAAAAAAAAAAAAACAACAAAAAACGCCTCCACTAAACGTCATAAGAGAGAACAGCGGTTGGGGTTCGCACGCGTTCACATGACCTGGGATACGAACTTTGGAAATGAGCTAAATTGGCAAAATGCGGTTTTTTCTGTCCAAAAAATTTAACCTAGATGGTCCTGAAGGATATAACCACAATTTTGATGATTATTTTTTCGTCAGGAAAAACCGCATTTTGCCAATTTAGCTCATTTCCAAAGTTAGTATTCCAGGTCATGTGAAAGCGTGCGAACTCCAACCGCAGCTAACTGTAATCCACGTAACAGATCACTGCTAACTAACTAATTTAACAGGTGCGTCTAATCATGTGAACAAAAAAAAAAGTTTGCTTTTTCTTGGAGCATAGACATAAGATAGAAAAAATGTCTGTTTACTTCCACTCACCTTGGACTTGTTAGTGTTATTTTGTTGAGAATTTAATAAGCTTTCAAATAAAAGCAAACAATTGCTACCCACTTACAAAAAAATTAGGGTTATGTAAAAAAAAAAGTGTGCGTCTAATTAAGTGAAGAGCACTGTAAAATATATTCATAGGGTTCGAAATGCATTACTTAATTTAGATTTGAATCACTTGAATATTGTCAGACAACACAGTAAGATTTTACATGTCTCTACTAGGTAAACTTTCATCTTAAAATTGTTAAAAAAAAAATGTTACCAGTGAAGTTGTCTCTGCTACTTTCGGCCGAATCACGTTGATTCCAACCAAATCGGCTTGTGTTTGTAAAAGCAAATTATTGCCCGTCATGCCACCATCTACCTTTAATTTTGACAAAGGTATACCACAGTCTTTGTTCATTGCATCAAGTATGTCCCGAACTTGAAAGCAAACCGCCTCCAAGGTGGCACGTACAATATGTTCGCTTGTTGTTTCCTCGCTTAAACCGCAAATCACTCTTTTGATTAAAAAAGAAAGAAATTATAAACTTTATTTCTTTTAAGATTGAACAAATACCCTCTAGCTTCCTGATTCCAGTAAGGGGCATAAAGTCCACTAAACGCTGGAACAAAATAGACATCTCCGCAGTTAGGCACAGATTTTGCCATTTTTTCAATTTGATCAAAATCGTCTACTAACCCTAGGTTGTCCTTTAGCCAGTTAAAAGCAGCTCCAGCTATCGCCACACTTCCTTCAAGGGCATAAAATGGATTAGCATTTTTGCCCAATTGATACCCCACCGTTGTTAATAGTCCATGTGCTGAACTAACAATTGAGTTTCCAGTATTATAAAGAAGAAAGCACCCTGTTCCATATGTAGCTTTCGCTTGACCTCTATGCAAACATTGTTGTCCTACCAAAGCAGCTTGTTGGTCCCCCAAACAAGCAGTTATCGGAATATCTTTCAGGCAAGACCAAGTTATCTTTCCATATACTTCGGCACTAGAGCGAATTTCAGGCAAAATACTACGCGGCAGATCGAAAAACTTTAACAAATGATTATCCCATTGCAGAGTTTCAATATTCATTAGCATTGTTCGCGATGCGTTGGTTACATCAGTTATGTGGAGTCCTCCAATAAGGTTCCAAATCAACCATGAATCCACTGTACCAAAGAGACAGCTGCCATCCTTCATAGCTTTCCTTACGTGTGGTACGTTGTCTTTCATCCAACGCAGCTTAAGGGCTGAGAAATAAGGTGATAATGGCAGGCCACAAAGGGGTTTTAAGTAGTTTTTATTGCACGATTTGTTAGGAATACTTTCTACTAAATTTTCAACTGTAGAAGAGGTTCTCATGTCTAACCAGATGATTGCATTATGCAGAGGCTTTCCCGAAAATTTATCCCAAACCACTGTAGACTCACGTTGATTGGTGATTCCGATAGCTGCTATGTCCTAAATTAAATAGGCAAACAAACATAACTATTTTACTTGAAGATACTGAACTCATCTCTGCCTTAAAAATTATTTAAAATTATTTTCACTCAAGGAGTCTGGGAGTAAGATTGTGTTCTGAGATTTTTACCTGAACTTTGCCGCCTAGTTCTACAAGTTTTTCTAAAGCTCTTTCTATGCAAGTACGTACAACAGACAACACAAGTAGAGGGTCCTGTTCCACCCACCCTTCTTGAGGATAAATTTGTGGAACACCCATCTGGTGAAAGCAAACTATTTCATCCATTCCAGCTTTAAATATCATAAAACGAGCGGAAGATGTACCTTCATCAATGGCACCAATCAGTTGGCCAAATTTCATTTTAATTGTTTCTGTATTTGAAGCTCCTAGTTACAGACAATTTAAAAAATTGAACTTTAGTCCTTTGCAAAAAAGGTATACGTAAGAGTTAACAATGAAGCGATAAGAAAACATGACTTCTTCAATGACAGTTTAATAAATTGGCCGGGTTTAATGCGGCATATACACTGTTCACTTGCTTGAACAGCATGTGAGAGTGTATTAGTAAATTATATTTTGGGTGTGTTTCTTTATTCATTCCGGATATTCGGAATATTCGGAATACCATTTTTGCGTTTCTTTATTCAATGGAATATTCCGGATAAACTATTTTCTTGTTTCTTTATTCATTCTGGAATATTTGGAATGCATTCTTTTCATTCCTAGTCAAGAGGTGGTTTAAATGGAATATTCTGTAGTTTGACAGATCCATACATACTTTCATTGTCAGTTGTTGCTTGTTGCTAGTTCTGTTTCTTTATTTATTCTGTTCTGGATATTCTGGATAAATATTTTTGCTTTTCTGTCTTTTCTATTCCTTATCCGGAAAAAATAAAGAAACACACCCTGTCAGTTGTTGCTTGTTGCTAGTTCTGTTTCTTTATTTATTCTGTTCTGGATATTCTGGATAAATATTTTTGCTTTTCTGTCTTTTCTATTCCTTATCCGGAAAAAATAAAGAAACACACCCTTTATGTCGATTTCCAGTGGTACACAAAAGCACTTTTAAAAGTGCTTTTTTGCTCGAAATATGTTACATTGAGGCACTAGATCACTTTTTTTTTGCCCCGAAAAAGCACTTTTACGAATCTCGATTCAGAGGCAAGATTTACACGCACTTTCACGTACACCAACACAAAACATTTGACGTTTACCAGTTTGCAGTTTGATTATTTTGCATTTTTGTTTAAAGGACTGTGAAAGAGAGATAATAAAAATAAACAATAAACTATTTTGTGAAAATGGATCGCTCAATTTTAGCTGAAATTATCAAAATATTTATGAGTCGTCATCTAGTTCTGATTCCAACGAAGAAGTGTTTGAAATTCTGAAATTCCTTTCACAAAACGAAAGGCATTCTGTGAATAATTTTGTTCAAAGTGTTGTGTACAATTATTCGGATGAGGAGGTTTCTTCCTACTAGTGCATTTATTAATAAAGTTTCGAAAACATTCTTTCTATAAAAATTGCAGAACAAAACAAACGGGAAGAGTTGGCTGTCAAAAATAGCACACATACAGGGTGTGTTTCTTTATTCATTCTGGATATTCGGAATATTCGGAATACCATTTTTGCGTTTCTTTATTCAATGGAATATTCCGGATAAACTATTTTCTTGTTTCTTTATTCATTCTGGAATATTTGGAATGCATTCTTTTCATTCCTAGTCAAGAGGTGGTTTAAATGGAATATTCTGTAGTTTGACAGATACATACATACTTTCATTGTCAGTTGTTGCTTGTTGCTAGTTCTGTTTCTTTATTTATTCTGTTCTGGATATTCTGGATAAATATTTTGTCTTCTCTGTCTTTTCTATTCCTTATCCGGAAAAAATAAAGAAACACACCCACAATGATAAAAAAAAGAATTTTGTCTTTTCTGTTCCAGTGAGCACGAAAAAAAGCACTTTTTTAGAGTGCTTTTGTTTTTGCAAAGGAAATCGACATTACTTTGGATATACACACTTCAAGCTTGACTGCCCGAACACAATGGTGTAGCTGTAGCTGTAGTACGTCGCGCTGTCAAATTAAAAGTCAGAGTGCAGCTGAGGAATGTAGCACAGCTCGTCCACAATGGTGTAGCGCAAGATGTCAATTTTGCTGAGCCATTTTGCTTTGTTTTGTTTTTTTTTTCTTTGTGAAACGTCAAAATGTAGCGCTGCAGTGCGCTCAAAGTTGAAGTTGAGTCAACTTGTACTACAGCTTCAGCTACCGCTACAGCTACTACTACGCATTGTGTTCACTCTTATGGGATTTGCCTACTTTCGACTTTGACAGCGCGACGTACTACAGCTACAGCTACACCATTGTGTTCGGGCAGTGAGTCTTCAATCATTGTTGGTGTTGTTGTTGTTTTCCCCATTAAACTTCGCGCTCTGTGACGACAATGTTCGCTTTGCGGTGTCTTTACGAAGGGTGTGTTTCTTTATTCATTCTGGATATTCGGAATATTCGGAATACCATTTTTGCGTTTCTTTATTCAATGGAATATTCCGGATAAACTATTTTCTTGTTTCTTTATTCATTCTGGAATATTTGGAATGCATTCTTTTCATTCCTAGTCAAGAGGTGGTTTAAATGGAATATTCTGTAGTTTGACAGATACATACATACTTTCATTGTCAGTTGTTGCTTGTTGCTAGTTCTGTTTCTTTATTTATTCTGTTCTGGATATTCTGGATAAATATTTTGTCTTTTCTGTCTTTTCTATTCCTTATCCGGAAAAAATAAAGAAACACACCCGAAATGTATGCTGGATCAAGCATTCAATCTCGCATATACACTCTTCAATGATTGAAGCCTGATTGAACGAAAATCAAAACGATTTGATTTTGCTTCCAGCATACACACAATGCATACGTGAGTTTTTATCACTAATACACTCTTACATGCTGGTCAAGCATTTGAACAGTGTATATGCCGCATAAGACAAATTACTGTCGTTTTCCAAAAACCAAATTGGGAGTGATTATCTGTCAGATCTGACAGATAATCACTCCCAAACATGTTCCAAAATGCGGTTTGGAGACACTTTTTGGAGTGATTTTTTCACTCCCGTTTCAGTTTAGGTGCAAGGGAGTGAACACCAACACATAAACAAACTGTCATCTGACTGCTTGTCAAAGCGAGCCGCGGTTTCTATTTATTTTTTGTCAGCTCACAAAGCACGCGATAGTTTAATAAATTATCTTCAGAAGACTATTAAATAACTTTTAAAATTATAGTGAACGATTTTTAGTGTTGTTTTCTGCTTTAACATGAAAGAAAAAATTTAGCAAGCTAATGTCGTTTTCCAAAAACAAATTCACTCTTTCACTCCTTTTTCGTTTTATTTTGGAAATTGTTTTAACCGAAGTGACAGATTTGGAGTGATTGCATTGGTAGTGGTTAGCTTGCTAAATTTTTTCTTTCATGTTAAAGCAGAAAACAAGACTAAAAATCGTTCACTTTAATTTTAAAATTTATTTAATATTCTTCTGAAGATAATTTATTAAACTATCGTGTGCCTTGTGAGCTGACAAAAAATAAATATAAACTGCGGCTGGCTTTGACAAACAGTCAGATGACAGTTTGTTTATGTGTTGGTGTTCACTCCCTTGCACCTAAACTGAAACGGGAGTGAAAAAATCACTCGAAAAAGTGTCTCCAAACCGCATTTTGGAACATGTTTGGGGGTGATTATCTGTCAGATCTGACAGATAATCACTCCCAATTTGGTTTTTGGAAAACGACATAACCACTACCAATGCAATCACTCCAAATCTGTCACTTCGGTTAAAACGTGTTCCAAAATAAAACGAAAAAGGAGTGAAAGAGTGAATTTGTTTTTGGAAAACGACATACGAAAGTTCGAAGAAACTTGTGGTCTCTGACTACCACGAGCAGAGATGAGAAATTAATTAAAAGGCAAACTTCACACACACATTGATACTGCCTACAAGCTGATCTCACCTCACTACTTTGCGTACAGCTTCCACCATTGACTTTACACAAAATCTCACTACTACCACTTTGAGTACAGCTTCCACCACTAAAGGACTATTCACATGACCACGCCCAACGAATAACGAATAAATCAAGAAATGTGATTTTAAGTACTTTACAAGCATAAATTCCTCACGAATTTTTAAGGAAACGATGGAAACATAGTTCATACTTATTTTTAGGTGGATAAAATTTTATTTTTGTGCTTAAAATTAAAAAAATTGAGAAAAAAAGTTTATTCGTTACGAATAAACATCTAGTAGGTACGAACTGTCAGACTTTATTCTCGTTCCACATACAATCCACACTCCAACGAATAAATTTTTCGCGCGTGCTTAACCTCGAAAACATTCCCCATTTTTGTTTTGCATGTAAATTGTATTCGTTATTCGTGACGAATGTAAAACACAAATGTGAATGAAATGTCAAAATCTACGAATATTCGTTCATTCGTTGTTCGTTGGTCGTTCTCATGTGAATAGTCCTTAAGGCCACGTCTGGCTGACTTTTTGGATTTTGAAAGCGTTTTGTAATTGTAATCACTCTATAATCAAAACTGACATCTGGTTGCCTCGGGCGGCCTATTTATATCGAATGACATTTCATCTAGAACCCTCCAGTAATTTCCACATGGTCTCCACTCTCCACTATGTCAAACATTTTTCCTCTTGGTATATTTCTACACTTACATTAGTGCTGCCACTTTAGTTTTCGGTTGAACGTTTTCGATTA
Organism: Melanostoma mellinum; assembly: GCA_914767635.1. Classification (NCBI taxonomy): domain Eukaryota; kingdom Metazoa; phylum Arthropoda; class Insecta; order Diptera; family Syrphidae; genus Melanostoma; species Melanostoma mellinum. The sequence goes on along the minus strand of OU612058.1, from coordinate 117,031,782 downwards.
GGAAATTGGTATTAAATGTTGGGTTGGCGTTACAGTATTTTATTTCAAGCAAACCATCTGTTAGAAACATTGTATTAATATAATAGTTTTCGATTGGAACTGTGTCAAAAAGGTACAAGCTAACATATGAGTAATTTAGTAATTGATTATTATCATTATTCTTATCTTCATTGGCAGTGAACAGTTACAAAACACGAAAAAGTAGCATTAATCAGAAATCAAAGCAGTATTAGCTTAAATTTGTGAATGAAAAGAATTGACATTATGTGCTGACTGCTAGTATTCACATTCATGAATCATGACTTTCCAAAATTAAACAAACATTTCAAAATTATTTTAAATCTTGCTTTTACATACGACCTTTAAATCATAGCTTTGGAATGAGCTTGAAAAGAAAAAAGTATGAATAAAAATCTTAATACAGCAATAATAATAAATTCATTACAAAAAATATCGAAAAATGTAACTACCAATTTGGAAAAACTACGGGAGCAATTTTTTCAATAGGCGTGTTTTTTTCACAGGACTGTTATATACATAACATCATTTTACATGCAAAGCAAACACAACATCCCCGACAACCGATGTTATGGATAAAAGGATGGTTAAGATTCGGTCGGGCATAGACTTTTGACGTTTAGTCGAGTATCGAATGAGTTTTTCGACTTTTCATTTTTAAATGTTGGTGCGTCTAGAGACTTTCATGTATCTCGAACAAAAGCAAAATGGGTGTCAGAGGGTCTGTTCCGAATCTTAAATTGTATGCAAACTCTTACACTCCGCAATTTTGTTGCTGAAAATTTTTGATTTTCAGAATTTCATTGATTTCAAGGGTAACATTTGTAGATTTATATAAAGATACATAACACAACGTAATAGCAATTAAAAAAAGGTCTGTTTAGTGACTGAAAGCACTCTTTGCATATTTCTTTTCACATTTTTCTGTGAATGTTGACTTTTTTTTCAAAGGTAATTGTCAAGCCTTGCCCAAACCAACGCGGTGAGCGCGTGCGATGCGATTGCGATAAGTCAAATCCCTTTGTAATCTTATGGACGTTTAACTCAATACATAGGGATTTGAATTATCGCAATCGCATCGCACGCGCTCACCGCGTTGGTTTGGGCAAGGCTTTAAGTATGCCATAAAAATGGTTTTATTTTTTAATTATATATATAATTATATATATATATATTAATAGTTTAATTCGTTCGAAACAAGTAACAAAATATTTTTTCCAACTCACATATAAATCTCAATCTCATATGAATTCAACCCAAGCATGTAAAAACACGCCTAATGATTCACAGAATCACAGAATAAATAATATACAGGAGGTCATCTCCCACCATCTCCACCCGCAAAACCCGCAAATTTTGAAAAAAATGAACTTGAGTGAACAGGAAATAGTTCATTTGAAAAGTTCATTGCTGAGGTGAAATTCACAGAAAAAAAATAAGAGCTTGATAGCTGACAGACAGCAAAAAGTAAATAAATTTACTGAGGACATCAGAACCAAAAGGCAAGTCTTTTTTATTCGATATTAGAATTCTTATGATAATGTTGATCTTGGTTCGAAACATATCCCGTTTTCATATTACTTTCGTCTTTTTTTTTTTATAGATTGCCTCGTCAAAGCATGTCCCATGAACAAATATAGAAGCAGTTCTGGAAAGCAGCTAAATAGAATGACAGATTTCTCTACCTAAAATGGAGAAAACGAAGAGGTTCCTTTCCAACGACACGACAATCGAAAGCATCAACGATAAAACAAACAGTTTTGTTTTTCAATAAACTTGAAAAAAATAGTTTTATATTTGCTATGCAATGAGTATTTACAAAATAACATTTAGATATAATCTATAAAATAAGATTATAATTAAGGAATGAAAATAAAGAAAGAGCCAAAGAAAACCTTACAGCCCGAACAAACCCTTCAAATCATCAATCGTAAGTTTACTACCATGAGAAAATTTTGCACCAGTGAGAAGATCGTTTGCGATGCCTAGTGTTTGGCCTTGTAATGCCTTTATTCATTCTTCAACAGTCTCCTTGCACATAAATTTGTATATATTGTAATGTGCACCCAACATTTCATGCTAATTTCCTAATTGAAAACGTTAAACCGAAAACACAAGTGCTGGCAACGCTATAATGGAGTGCTATAATGGAAGACGTTGTTTGTGAGTGAGTGTGTGTGTGTGCAGAAAAATACCGGGAGGGGAACTTGTCTAGACATCATGGTTCATAGAAAAACTACCAGAAATCTCTCGATGTTTCACACTTCTATATAAAGAGGGAGCTAACGCAACCAGAGGTCAGTTTTGATTACAGAGTGATAAAGTGAAGAGTAAATTGTCTACAAGTGATAGTCCAAAAGTCGAGTTGAGATCGAATAGAGTTTAAATACTGAATAAAAGTGGTTGAAATAAATTGAAAAGTGAAGTTTTATTTTTCGAACTAAGCGCACGTTACATTGGTGTCAGAAGTGTAAATAAAACTCATTTAACTAGTAAGGCCGTGTGTGAATTGCGTTACAATTTGCGTTAAAACTTCTACCACGATTAAAATTTGACGTCTCGTTTGAGGTGGGATCAAATTTAGCCAATTGCTGTGTGAATTGCGTTAAAACAATTATTTTAACCAAGATTTCTGCGTAGGTTAAAAAAAATTTACCTCGATAATTTAAGAAATTTCCCTGAACAAAAATTAGTTTTCTTTTTCACGGAAAAATAATTTCTCTTACAAAACACATTTTTAAGAAAACCGGTTTAATAAAAAGTATCTGAATCTGAAAAAAATCTTTTTTATTTATTGTTCTCGATTCTAATGTCATATTTTAAAACTACAATAAAAAATATTCGAAGAAAATTCCCATTTTGATTAATTGATTTATTCGGTGTAGTAACACTGAAAATTAGTTTTCATGGCTTCATACATTTCAAAAGAAACAAAAGTTTAAATTCGTATTTGGTTAAGAAAAATGACAAATTTAAAGTATTTTGTATTGATTCTTGTTTTTGCTTTTTTATCCAGACTTATTCTAATTTCAATTGGTTTTATTTTTTCTTCGTGAGACCCTAAAAAAAGTATTGAATTTATATAAATTAATTGATTTCAAACTAACATTTAATGTATGGTCTTCCAGCCTGCCTTGGTTTTTTTTTCTTAATTCATATTTTGTTGTTTGAATTGAATGCAAAAGCAAAAACAAATTTCTCTATCACTAGAAACGTCAAATTTTAACACACATTAACCTGCTCCACAGCTCAATAAATTTTAACCCATTTTATTTACCTCATTAGTGTCAAATTTTAACGCGGGTTAAATTTTAACACACATTTTAACGCAATTCACACACGGCCTAAAGTGTAAAAAAAAAAAGTAAAAAGAGAAATAATAATTATATACAGTGAAAATGGGTAAGTTGTTAGAAGAGCTCAACTGCATTGAGCTTAAAAGTGAGTTAGGTAAGCGAAATCTTTCTAGAGCGGGATCGAAAAATGAGCTCGTCCTGCGCTTGCGTAACTATTTGGAACAGCAAGGGGAAGACGTAAACACTTTTGTTTTTGAAACAGAAGTGGAAGAAGAGGAAGTAAGTGAAAATGTAGGTTTTTCTTGTATAATGAAGCTTTTATTAGAACAAAGAAACGAACAAAAGAAAATGATTGAAGAGCAACGAAACGAGCAAAAGAAGGAACAGCAGAATGTTCTCGAAAAACTCGAAGAACAACAAAAGAAGCTGATTGAAGAGCAACAGCACAATATTCTCGGACGTCTGGAAGAGCAACGAAACGATCAAAAGAAGGAACAGCAGAATGTTCTTGAACGACTCGAAGTACAACAAAAGAATCTGGAAGAGCAACGAAACGAGCAAAAGAAGCTGATTGAAGAACAACGAAACGAACAAAAGAAGCTGATTGAAGAACAACGAAACGAACAAAAAAAAAGAACAGAATATTCTCGAAAGACTTGAGGCACAACAGAATGTTTTGGAAGGTCAGAAAAACATTCTAGAAGGCAAATTGGGCAACATTGAGAAAAATGTATGTGCCATTGACGAACGCGTTGAAGGTGTGGAAAAACAGCTTTCTGTTGTAGAGAATCGTTTCGAAGGCGTAGAAAGTCGATGTGATGTTCTCACCAAGGAATTAGACCAGATCCGGAAAATCAAAATTCGAGAATCTGCTGGAGAGTTTGCAGGGAAAAAGGAGATAAAAACCCCAACATTTGATGGACGGTCTCTTGGCCAGTCTACAAGAGACAATTTGAGGCAGCCGCGACAACAAATGGCTGGGATGACGAAGACAAGTACATTGCACTGACTCTTGCTCTTAGAGGAACAGCAGCTGAATTACTTCAAACAGTTTCAGCTGGTAGGAGCGGCGATTTCAGTTCTCTCGTGGCAGCTATAGATAAACGCTCAAGTACATTTCATTGCAGTGTTGCCAGACTCACAAATCTAAGTTTTAAGTTATATTCACAATACCCCTATTATAATAAAAAAAATTACTTGGTAACCTCCATTTCTAAACCCATACCCTTACAACAAAATTCAATTTTTAATTTCTTGACTGCTTTTGTTATTATATCCGCCAACATGCTGTCTGTGTCAATGTATAGCGGAATGATTTTATTGGCGTTGATCTGTTCTCTCACGAAATGATGACGCACGTCTATGTTTCGTACGCGCTCTGTATGCATTGAGAACAGCTAGGTCCAGTGCACTTTTGTTGTCGCAGTAGATTTTTGTGGAAGCTGAATTTTCGAGTAGTTCATCTAAGAAACGTTGCAACCACAAAGCTTCTTGAGTCGCTGATGACATCGACATATACTCAGCTTCTGCGGTTGAGTTTAGATCTATTGTACCCCCTACTTCTTAAGTGGTATTCCTTAATTAAAGTACTTCATCCAGATTAGTTCCTTTGATGAAACTTAGTATCTGGGTTACGCTTAGGAGTTTTAGCTCCCTCTCCTCTACATAGTAGGATCCTAGGTTCTTCTTTCTTTGGTGTATTAGAATTTCGCAGTCACCTAGGAAGTGGTCAGGAGACTCTTCCTGTTCGTTGCAATATCTGCATTGGTCGTCGCTCTACTAGGCATAGCCTAGTACTTTTAGATGTTTTCTTAGCCTGCAGTGTCCGGTTAAAAACCCGGCTAGCATTCTTACTTCTTTCTTTCGTCTATATCGGCCCAGTCTGCATCGCAATAGCCCAGTAGGTCTTTGTTACCATTTTTGGTAAACACCAGCTTCGTACTGATGGTATCTTTCAAATATCGAAAAATTCTTTTAATGGCATTCCAATGTGACTTACCAAGTCTTGTTGTACTTTAAAGCTTCGAGCTCCTCATTCATTGCTGAACGCCATAAGTTTGCATCCGATTTGCCCATAGCTTCAGTAACTGTGACTGGATCATTTACCTCCAAACTTAGTGCTGCCATACTTACGAAATTAGCCCTCAGTATTGGCTTCGGTACACGAAATGATCTTCGTATTTCAGAGACTTCAACCTCCAACTCTTCTGGTGGTAAATAGTCTTCTTCTTCAGGTTAAATTGTTGCATCACTCTCAGAGAAAAAACTTTCTTCAAAAGTTTCTTCGAAAGAATCAGATTGACTGGAAGTGGAACTTTCTGCGTGATAATGGTGGTATCTTGTGATTTGTTAGTTGGACTCTCATCGGATGTACTTTCACTAAGAGATTCAAAATTGTCCCCCATTGAATCGTCAAAACATATACTGACACTTTTAGTGTTCGGCTCATCATTTCCGTTTTAAAAGAAAACTACATCCCTGCTGACGTATACCTTTTTCGTCTTCGGATCCACTAATCGGTAAGCTTTCGAGTTCTCGCAATACCCCATCATCAGACATTGTCTGGATTTCGGATCAAATTTCTTTCGTAATTGTTTCGGTATGTGCACCATTGCACGGCAACCAAAAACTTTGAAGAATTCCAAATTTGGTTTCAGCCCAGTCCAAGTTTCTTCAGGAGTCTTGTCGGCCAATCCCCTTCTTGGATAACGGTTGATTATGTACGCTGCCGTCCGTTGTACCGTAACCGGTACGGTTGTCTGATGCTGAACTCCATATTTAACTAAGGGCCGGTCTGTTCAAGTTTGGTTAATTTTAACCCGTGGTTATTTCCAGTGGTTACCATAGAATGCGTCTTTTCAACCTTGGTTTGGTTAACAAATGAATGGTTTGGTTAATTAACCAGAGAAATGGTTAACCAGTCGATTTTGGTCGGTTAACGCTATTTAACCATCGATTTACTGGAATTTCGTCTTTTCACGTTTGGTTAATCTGTCTTCACGCATTATTTTTGACTCATCATTTGGCTATACAACAATTCAGTGTGATGGAGTGCGTTTGTTTTTAATTTTTCATTATATTTATCTCCAATATTATTCTTGTTATAGTTCTTTTTTATAAAATACTGTTTCATTTACAAATTTAGTTCACGTGGAAATTGTGTTTGGGATTTGTGGAGTTCTGATGGTAGTGGCGTTAGTGATGACGAGGAATTATTGGTCAGTTTTCTTGTTTTCGAAAATGTTCTTTTTTTCTAACACCAAAGCTACAAGTTTTTCTTCTTCACTTTTGGAGAAATTCGCAGATCGTTGCTTTGATTGTGACATTTTCTTCAAAAATAACAAAAATTATGAATAACATACATAGAAAAAAAAAACATGAATAATTATAAAATAACTCACTATGAACTGCCGACAATAAACACATGTCACCAAAAAAGATAACCATTGATTGGGGTTAGTGATTAATTTGACAGATAGACTGGAAAAATATTGGAATTTCTCGATAACCTACGGTTTGTTAACCAAGGCCGAAAAAATAGTGAAAAGACGCAATTCCTTAACCATAGATCCATAACCACGGGTTAAGCAAAATCTCTGGTAACCAAACCACAGATTTAACCACACTTGAACAGACCGGCCCTAAGTATGAGAGCAGGGCTGCATTGCAGTATTCAGTTCCATTGTCGGTACGCAGTATCTTAATCTTCTTTTGTGTTTGATTCTCAACCAATCGCATGAATTCCTCGAATTTCTGCTTAAACTGACATTTTTCTTTCATTAGGTATAAGAAAATTTTTCTGCTGTAGTCGTCTACCAAAACCAAAAAATAGCGCTCACCTCCAAAAGAGTAAACACTCATCGGACCACAAACATCGGAGTGTACAATCTGTAACATCTCGGTTGCACGAGTTCCAATTTGCTTAAATGGCATTCTTGTTTGTTTGCCTTTGCAACAAACGACACACGGAATATTTTTGTCTTTCATGGTAAAGCTTACGCCATTTGTCATGTCCATGAGTTTTCTTAAACTATCAAAACTGAGATGCCCCATTCGGCGATGCCACAAATTTATGTCTTGACAGGCACGTACAGAAAAATTTGCGCACATCGTTATTGGCAGATCCAACCTGTAGACATCTTACTCCAGGAATGCTGTGACTATCTGACGATTCTTTTTATTGAAGATTTCAGCTTGACTTTCATGAAACCTGACCCTGTTCCCAATTTTTGCCAATCTACTTACGGACAGAAGGTTGGCACCAAGGTTTGGGACGTAAAGGACGTCTTTCACTATGGCAGTTGCACCATTGAATAGTTGAATCTCAATATCACCCATACACTCTACCTTCAATTGATTTTTGTCTGCAATAACGACTTCAATGTTGCTAGAACTCGTAACATTTTTAAGCCAATCCCGTCGCAAGGTCATATGGGCCGACGCCCCCGAGTCCAGAAACCACGCCTGAGTGTTGACTTCGTTTACCACCAATGACGTGAACAACACATTCTGATTCCCTGTAAACTTTGGCTGTTTTGACTTCGGATTGGGACAATCCCTAGCAAATTGTCCCAATCGATTACATTGAAAACAACGTACACGTTTTTTGTTTTTGACGAAAGAATTTTTGCTGTACAAGGCTACTGTACTATTCGCTGCATGAGTGACATCTTGGAGTAACTTTGTCTTGATCAAGTCGGAAGTTATGTCCACTCCGATATTTTCCAGCCCCATTATCAGCGGTTTATAATATTCTGGCAAACCTGCGAGAAGCAATGTACTAATCCATTCCTCGTTGATTGTAAGCCCTGTGCCGCGTAATTTATGGGCAGTCGTGACGATTTTGTTCACGAAATCTTCCATAGATTCGCTGTCCTCAAGCTTGGTTGTGATCATTGTCCTCAGCAACCCAACTTTCCTCGTCAAACCCGAGTCGTCAAACGCCTTCTTCGAATTGCCACAGACATCTTTGGCTGTAGTAGCGTTTTGGACATGGACGTAGTTGATGGGATCTATCATCAAATCAATTTCGATTTGGCCTTTGTAGTTAGCTTTACATCAGTGTACTTGCCTTTTACGCATTCCCACAGTTCTTCATATTGAAAGAGAATTTAATTGCAAGTTTCCATGAATCGTAATTTTCTCTCCCTTTTAGTTTTTCTATGGAAAAACTTTGATGATTGTTTGCCGTCATTTTACAGCAACCTTAAATGTGTATGTAATCTGATGTATCGTTGTTGTATCTAAAAAAAATTAGACATTTATTAATCGGATAGTATCTATATAATCCTTTATAATTATTTATTAATAAATATCTTTTTACGTTCGCGACTTCCCCTACAGTTTCTTGTTCTTAAACTATGCGAATTCTGGGCCCATAACCTATTGCAAATCAGAGTTAAATCATGATAAAAACATAAAGCAAAATAATATTTTAGTTTCTGGCCCTACACAGGTTGCTAGCTGGTTCAATGATTGTTTTTTGAATTTGAACTAGTCGTCTGGTTTTCCAATTGATCATAATTTCACATATTAATGTAAATTTGGTGTAAATCATTAACATTTGCAATCACATCACAAACTTTCTTTTTTAATGAATTTTCTTCAATTGAGATCAATAAAATCATTATGTCGCTCAAAACATCTCATTCATCTTCCTTTTATCAAATCTCAAGTTTTGTCTTGAAAAAATTTTCGTTTCAAGTTGCTGATGTTATATGTTATATTGTATGTATATATATGTGTTAAGTAAGGTGTTGATACGAAGCAATAGGAGGGGAAATTGGGAGTATAAGGTATAGGAAATGGAAAAAGGAAGGAAACGGAAGTGCCTGTAAAAGGAAATGAAAAATGAAAATACTAAGGTATGGACAAAGTAAAGGAACGAAATAAAAACAACATGAGGATATCCACACAGTAGGTATTAGGTAGGGTAGGAAGTTAGCTATGGTAGCCGGGAAGGTAGGTAGGATAAGGAAAACAACAGAGGTACTGGAAGAGGAACAGGAAAGACACTTAACCGTAAGAGAGGAAAGGGAAGATTGCACGGAATGAAGACATGGCACGCTCGCGTTGCTCGACTAAGCTCGCCGGAAATATGGGGGAGTCTTGCCTTCACACCGTACCTCACCGCGTATCAAAAACATAAATCGTGCCTTGGAACAAAAAAAAACTAACCACCACCACAAAAAGAACGCGACAACCGTTCCACCTCAATAGACAGCTGCAGATGATGTTGCAGCATGGTCTGTGCCCTCCCAACCTGAAATCTTGTTGACCGTCTTTGCCAAGATTTCCCTATTATGATTAGGCCATCAGGGACCTAGTCATCGCCGTCGACTCACCTTCCGCTTTTCACCCCCCCCCCCCCCCCTGAAAAAGAATTTAATTTCCCATTGGGCGATTTTCGTCACCCATCAAAAGAACTGAATTTTTCTTTTTGAAAGCGTGATGTACATTTTTATTGTTTGAATTGAATTTTAAAACATACCAAGAACACAAAACAATGTAACTATATGAAATAAAAAAACTAGGAAGAACAATAAATAAAAAAAAATCTATAAGTTGGTTAAAGTTACCAAAAAAAAAAAACAATGAAAAACAACAATAAAACCAACAATTATACTCAGAAAAATAATTTTTGAATTCTTATGTTAAAATTTCGGTCGAGTTATTCTTCGGGACGTATTTCAATTTTTTTTTGTATCAGAAATGGTTGCTGACCTTGAGCCGTGGGTATATAATGGCTCTTGCTTTCTGTTCGGCCACGTTCTACTTTACTTCCTGCCTAAATAGAGATCTACAAAGGGGATATAGTCCAATAGGACGACACTACACAAACCCGCACAGATCAAGTAATCAATGTACCACTTTTGATCCTCTTTTTTTTATATACGACCCCTAAATTGACTAACCAATCGACTCGGTAATCAGATGATATCGCCAAAAAGGTAATAATAAATATATATATATGTAAAAGTATAAAAAATGCAAAAAGAAAATATAGGAAAAATTAAAAATTTCAAACTACAACTACATTAAAAAGAACAAAAATAATAAATAACACCAAATCACGCTTTTTCTTAATAATAAGATGCTTCGATTTCTCTACCAGTGCTCGGTTTTGGTCTGTTAGCCAGACTTAGGGCTCCGCCCCCTCTTGGGCAACTTCTTTCTGTCTCTTGCTGTTTAACGGGTCCTTTTTTTTTTGTCTCTTACGATTTAAGACACCTTTTAAAAACCCACCCCTTTAAATTCCACGGTTGCGGACTTATTTTCTTATTTGTGCTTGTGCAAATTTTCTACTTATCTTCTTCACTTATGTGCTTTTATATTTGTTCTAAATACAATTTACTTGGTGGGCCGGAGATTCCCACGAACCCGTGTTAAAATCTTCCTGTATTTGCACCTTTTTAGAACTGGAGTAGGATTTGGTTTTGTCAGCTAATGGTAACCGCTTATGCACTTATCCTGCAACTATTTAAAACATGCATTACATTCACATCATTACATTACATACAATCACTTTTCCATACAAAATAACATCACAAAATAATCAACCTTAAAGACACTTACCCGTGGAACAGGGTTTTCACTTATTAAGTGTCTTCCACTTTTCATCAAGTGTCTGTTGTATTTTTCTTTCTTCTTCCCTTTATTTATTTTTTTGTAACCACTATTAACACCCACTACAGAAAACGAGATTAATCTTCAATTAATTACATAACAAAAAAAACTATTTTCTATTCCCATACCTTTGATGGGTTTGTTAAAAAAATTTTGAAATTAACAAAAATTAATTTGCACAACCAACAAACACTCTGACCAATATGTTTAACTTTCAAACTACAATTAAACAACCGCCCACGACAAAATTTTTCTCAAGTCCCGAATAGCTGACCTACTTTCGGTTACCAAAGAGTTGATGACTTACGGTTGCATAAGCCGACCGCAAGTTTTGGTGGTAACCGTTCCTCAACTCTTTGGTTCAATAACCCTCGATGGCCATGAGACAATAATCTAAACAACACATTCAAATTCAACGTATAACACAAATTTTTAATTAACACGTACACGAACCCTATAAAAACCTCCACCAGATGTCTATCGCTATCAACCTACCTTACCCTAATCTTCGACAGTCAGCTGTTAGCTACTCGACATTTGTCAAAAAAAGTTTTCGAATTTTAAAATTTTTACATTTTGCAAGTCCACGTGGTTAGTATTCGTGTCGGTTCACAAAAAAACACAAAAAAAACCTATAAAAAAATATCCACATGAGGCTGGGATAATGCCCAACAAAAAAAATAAAAAAAAAAAAACACTAGGACGGAAAAGTAAACAACACAAAAGATCAACAAATCGCCGCCAGGCCAGCTTCCACCCACAAGAAACCTCGGTGGTTCAGCCAGGTAAGTATACCATGCGTTTACCTATTTCTTAGGCGGTGCTGAGAGTAGGTCTCACTTACAACCAGTCACGCTTGATGACTCGGCGAAGAAATCTCTGCTCCCAGCCACCCCCTCAACCTTGCAACCACTGCGCTGTATCTTGCATGTCTGTTTTCAAGACCATGCAAGAAAAGCCAGTGTTCCGGTTGTTCATATATTCTCCTGAACCATCTTTAACTTTTCTTCTTTCCTTTTAGGCAATCCTCATCGGATCTTCCAACGACCCTAACACAACAGGAAACAACCCTCAATCCTTCCAAAGAATCTCATGTAAGATGCTTTCCTTTTTCTTTTCTATGTTGTGTATTTGTACTAATTTTTCCTTTTTTCCTTCTCCAGGTGACCGTAACAAAACACACGGTTTTGAGATTCCTGATGGGATCACAAAAATGGGTGAACCTGGTAACCTGGATGCCAGTGGGGAAGAACCCACGATCATCAGCCGGGCTTCATCTCCAACAGTAAAGACTCATCTTTAACCTACGCCAATTTGGAGCACACGCAGTCCAATGCAGTAATATCTTCGGTTCTACTCTTGGGGTGAGTTGTAGTTTGTAGATATCACCTTTTTTTTCTTAATACTTTTAAGGACGCGTTACTTAGCCTTAGACACAAAAAAATTTTTTTGAACGAAAATAAAGAAACCTTCATCAGTAATTACTGCTTTCTATTCCAACTCTCTATTTATGTACTGTATAAATGGGTTGATTTTCTTTATTAAGGAAGTATTGTCTTAGATATATATGTCAATTGAAATCTGGACGGACTAGTTCAATAAATTAACATATACTTAACAGACACATTTGGGTGTGATTGCACAATTGCACCTGCTTACCTGCTAGAGTTCATTGCACATAAGAGCTCGAGCAGAGATTCGTATTGCACTATTCCTTCTATCATAGATTTTAAGCTTATTGCGATAGGGTTTTGTATCACAGGTGTTGTTTTTGGCTACTGAAATTGTGATTAGATGTTATATCACAGAGTTTTTATCACAGTTTGTTCTTGTTAATCACAGGTCGGTATCGATGTACTTATACTATTAGTGTAAATATCACAGGTTAACTTAACTTAGGGAGTGGGTGTTGTATCACGGTGTTTATCATTTGTATCACAGTTTGTTTTTCTCTATTGTCTAATATCACAGGTCTTGATATCATTGTGGTTTGGTGTTATACCACAGTGTCTACGTTTTTAATATCACAGCTTGTTGCTTTCATGTAAAAAAAGTCACATTCGTTATGAAAAAACATGATCGTATTTTGTCGTTAAGACATAGCTACCTTTTGATAATTTAAAATCAGGTACATAGTGAATCGATTTTACATAAAAACGGTTTAACGATAACTCACAAACACTGATATCACAGTTGAAATATTGTTTAAAGTCTTATCTAGACTTAAAAGGTTATACGTGCACCAACAATGATATCACAGGTGAAATATTGCTTTAAGTTTTAACTGAATTACTCAGCTAGACATAAACAAACAGTGATATCACAGATTGAATATTGCTTAGAGTTTTACTCCACTCGTTAAGTTATACGTGAATCAGGTACCTGGTGACTAAATAGTAGACTATTACACGTAATGTTGACACTTAACACGGACTTCTTGGGGATTTATTGTTTCAAATCTTTCGCATGAAAGATTCCAATAATTTTACCTTTAAGGTCCTCCAGCTCATACATACTTTTGCCTACGGGTTTTACAATTCGGCATTTTGTGAATTTGGGACACAGCTTTGCATTGAGGTACTTTGATGCATCACTCAAAATAAAATTCCGCCGGTAAACCTCCTGTCCAGGATGATACCTTACTTGACGAGACCTCATATTATAAGACTTAGCGCTTTTTTCATTAGCTTTTAATATAGACTCTCTAATTTTCTTTCGAATGCTCTGCAACTTGCTTTGACGAGAGAGAGTTGTTACCTCACCGTCTTCCAGTGCACCCAATTTACTAGCTAGGTCGTAACTACTGCCGTGCGTCATCATATTCATCCCGAATAAGGCGAAATATGGTGTTACGCCGGTAGCTGAGTGAACGGAACTTCTGATCGCTACTGCTATCTCGTCAAGCGGAGCATCCCACTCCCGTTGATCATCCTTGAGGTATGACCTAATCGCCGCGAGTAGTGTTCGGTTTACTCTTTCCGAAGCGTTTGATTGGGGTGAATAAACAGCGGTTTTAAAAGGCCTGACTCCGTACTTTTGAAGAAAACTTTGAAACTCTTTACCTACAAATTGTTTTCCGTTATCGGAATGAATAATTTGTGGAACTCCAAAGGTGTCGAAGACTTCCGTTTGTAAAAATTTAATAACGTTTATTGCGTTAGCCACCTTAAGGGCTTTTAAAAATACAAATTTCGAAAAGTGGTCAAGTACTACAAATATATGAGCGTTACCATTCTTGGTTCTTGGATAAGGTCCCATGAAGTCTATATACAATTTTTGAAAAGGACGTTCTGTGACGAAACTGTTAGATATAATTGGACGTAGAACTTGGTTTGACGATTAACACTGTTTACAAATAGAACAGTTAAACACATATTGACGAACTTGTACGGTCATATTTGGCCAATAAAAATATTGCCGTATTTTGTGTAAAGTTTTTGCCGTTCCCCCGTGAGCCGATTGTGGTGGTTCATGGGCTATGGCAATGATGCCATTGGTTAACCCAGAAGGTATCCACAATTTCCAGGTGTGTTCTGAAGGAACTTCATCACTATTGACGGGCAATGATCGTTTATATACATAATTTTCTTCTACTTTTAAATCTGGCAACTGGTCCTGATTTTCTTTAATTGTTTTTATTAGTGCCGTGTACTCTTCGGATAGGAATTGTTCAGAGTCAAGATCTACTAAAGGAGCTACCTGTTCCATCTCCAAACTTTCCAGATGCACCCTAGAAAGAGTGTCTGGTGCTACGTTTAGAGATCCTTTTCTATGCTCTATTTCAAAATTATATGATTGTAGCGCAAGGCTCCACCTAGCGAGCCGACCATTTAAGTCCTTCATATTCATTAACCATTTCAAGCTGGAATGGTCGGTGATAACTGTGAAGTCCATCCCTTCTACATAGGGCCTAAATCTTTTTATGGCCATGACAGCTGCCATGCATTCTTGCTCTGTTACGCTATAGTTTCTTTGGCACGAATTAAGTTTTTGTGAGAAGTACGAAATTGGACTCTCTTGGTTTTCCTCATTTCGTTGAAACAAGACTGCACCAATGCCGGAATTTGAAGCGTCACATTGTATGTAGAAACGTTTGGAAAAATCTGGGTGCGTCAAGACCGGAGCTGTCGTTAAAGCTGTTTTTAAGTTTTCAAAAGCAACTATCGCTTCTTTGGACATTTCAAATTTAGTATTTTTCTTTTTAAGCATATCTGTCAAGGGCGTTGTCAAGGTCGAAAAATCTTTTATAAACCTCCTATACCACCCTGCTAGACCAAGTAGCCGACGTACATGCCTCGGGTTTTTAGGTAATGGGAAGTTAACCACTGCTTCAACCTTGGCCGGGTCAGTTTTCAATTTGCCTCCTCCAACAATAAATCCTAAGTATTTCAACTCTTTGAAACAAAACTTTGACTTAGCCAAATTTATTGTCAGGTTTGCCTTCCTAAGGCATTCGGCCACTTGTTCTAGCAGTGTGATATGAGTTTCGAAATCAGGGGCACTGATAAGGAGATCGTCGAGATACACGAAAACGCGATCTCTGAGTCGTGCAGGAATAACTTTGTCCATTAAACGGCACATCCTTTGAGCTGCATTACACAACCCAAAGGGAATGACCGTGAACTGGTACAAAGGTCTCCCCGGAACCGCAAATGCAGTCTTTTCCCTACTCTGCATCTCCAACGGTATCTGCCAAAAAGCTTCTTTCAAATCGACACTACTAATAAAGTAAGTATCTGGCAATCGACTAAGGAGTCCTTCGATGTGGGGGAGAGGATTCGCATCCTTTTTGGTCAACGCATTCACTTTTCTAGCATCCAAACAAAATCTATGTTTAACTACGTTATTTGCAGCTACTTTCTTAATGAGCGTGACGGGTGAGCACCAAGGGCTTTCACTTTCCTCAATCACTCCCAACTCCAACATTCGATCGATTTCTTTATAAAGCAAAGCTTGTACCGCTGGAGACACTGGGTAGTGACGCTGCTTGACAGGGTCCGCGTTCCCGGTGTCTATCACGTGCTCCATAATCGATGTTTTACCCAGACCATGTCGTTCATGATCTAAGAATTTCTGCTTGACAGCCTCTAATTTTGCTCGATTTTCGAGTGATAGCTGGTGAGCACACGCTAAATCTGCCTCTTCTTCTAAAATAGAAATTGAGTTAACCACACTCGGAGCAATATGGAATACCTTCCAAAAATCTACCCCTAAGTACAGTTCTTGGTCTAAATTGGGAACTAGATAGAAAGTCAACATTTCTTCCTGGCTTCTATAAACAACACGCACTTTTATTTTGCCAACGATAGCTTGAGCGTTACCATCTGCCGTTTTTACTTTTGAATCATGCGGTAAAATAGGAATATTTTGGTCCGCTACAAACTTTAAACAATTTTTACCCATGATGCTAACGCTAGCACCACTGTCTAGAAGCCCCAGAATTTCCTTTTCCCCAATAATAATACTGGCATAAGGCCTAGGATCGACTTTGGTTCCAACTATGGTTGACACAATGTTTTTTCTTATTTCTTTTCTTTGCTTATACCTTGTTCTTGTCTTCATAATTCGTTTTGATACTTCTTTGGTAGTACTACCGAAGATCCTCTCTCTCGCTTTATTATACTCCCTCACCCTTATGTGCAATGGTTTTAACTCTAGCCTCTTAACTGTTTCTGGTGGGTCAAGCACCCAATTCCTACTTAGTATTTTTTTGATTTGTAGGGACTTATCATCAGGACGGGATTCTATTGAATCTGAGTTGAACGCGACTCTCCCGAAAATGTCGCGTTCCTGCGCCGGTTTTCCGGGTTACACTTCGGACAATTCGGGGTTATGACTTTTTCTAGCCCGCATTTATAACAGAATATGTTTCGCGGAGCCGCGCAATCCTGATACATATGTCCCTGCAATCTGCAATTCCAACACATTAACATTCTTTGGTCGCTATCGACCCTATTGGCTTTTGGACGAGCCCCTAACTGATTTAACGCTGCTACCTGTTGATCCCTGTGCAGCATCTCTTCCGAATCCATATCTATTTCATGGACAGCATACCTAGGCGTTGCTCTTAGCGATTTGACGTTATCTCGTTCTCTATAAGGAAATGCTGTCTCAGCGTCCTTACACGCCATTCTCAACTGGTCCAATGTACCAATCGACTGCGGGTATACCAACCTTCCAACTCGTTCATTCAAATTTTTCTTCAAAATTTTGACTAATTCCAGCTCCGAAATCGGTATTCTGAGCTGATACCGCATTTTATCTATCGAGGCAAAGAATTCCTCGCTCAATTCCCGAGTGCCGTGCCTGCGATCCATTATTTCCCGTATTATGTCCAGGTCTGACCGCGAGTTGCGAAATTGCCGCATTAATGCGACTTTCAAGGTTGACCAGTCTGGACGTCCATAGGATCGTTGGTATTGCCAAAACCATTCGTAGGCGGCACCCGAGAGAAGGAGGTGGAAATCTCTTAAGACCTCGGCCCAGCTACAATCGTACTGTGCCTGTAACGTTTCTAATCTGAATATAAAGTCCTCCACTGAAATGGTAAATTCCCATCGAACCTTAATCCCCATTTATCTACCTTGATAGGAGTGTATCTAGGTCTATTTTGCGGATTCGACCAAGTAGATGGGTTACGATGGTACTGGTGTTGTTGCTGGTTATAATATAGTGCCTGGTACATTTCTGGCTCCGAGTCTGGTACAAATGGTCTGGACTGTGGATCCAGTTGAGTCACGGTTCCCTTCTGAACCTGACGGAGCCGCAGAACTTTTGTTGATTGGAGAACCAGAAGAAATGCCAGCGAACGGCATTTCACTTGCTCTAGCAGCGGATCGGGTAAGTATTGAACTTTTTTCAACGTTGCTAATTTTCTTATTTTTCTTTACAGGGCTCATATCACCCCCAAAGCAGCTGATTAGAAGCGATCAGGAATGACAAATTCTTCAACAAAATAGATGCAAGTAAACAAAAATTATATATAACAATCTATCCTACTAATATATGACCTATAACAAAATATAAGTATTCTATTCTTAAGCTACCTATACTTTAAGCTAAAACTAAGATCCTACCTAACTACTCTAAAATCCTACTCTTCTTGTGTTCAAATTCTAAGATTGGGCAAGGTAAATTTAGCTGTAAGACAAAAAAAAGGTAAAGAAGAAAAGGTAATTATAAGAAAAAAAAACAATATTGATAAGCTAACAAAAAAAAAAAAAAACAAAAACGTATAGTAAAATAAGAAACATAAACAGAAAACAGAAACAATTAATAAACAATATCTATGCTTTTATTCAAATTCAAAAGGTTATTTTTTTATTTTATATGTTTGCTTGTACTTTGTATGTGTTTGTTTGTATGAATGTATGTTTAAGGGGGTTATTTAGCGGTGGCTTTTCGTGACTTGCGACGACTTCTTTTCTTCGTTGCGGTAAACACCAGATGGCTTAAGATTTTTATTTTGAAATTCGACGTATCTATTTTGAGGCGAAACATGACATTTAGACAACATAAATACAATTTACTAGGATGTAGGATTTTGTTGTCGTCATCAGTCACAACATCTTCGTCGCAGATGATTTGGCTTGCTAAGAAGCTATCCAATTCATGACATACGAAGTGCTGGCCTGAGACTACAACATTATAAGGAAAGATTGGGATGGGAAATTGTCTATGTTAATGAGTTTCGAATTCAAATCGCGATTTGAGTGGTTCGTCATGGACCTTCCATTCGAAGACATATTTGAATTCCTATCTCAACACCATAGACAATTGTACACATAAAACAGGTGGAATACCAACAACGAAACGCACCGTCGCAAATGTTCTGGCTTGCTGAAGAGCTCTCCAGAACATGACTTACGGGTTGTAACGTTGTTGTTAGGGAATGGAAATTACGCAATGACAGGAATGTACGTTTGAACCCTACCGAACGATAGTGTGTTTCATTCGTACGTTGGACATCACGTTGGGACTACACGCTTGGACAACACGTCTGGACAACACGTCTGGGCGCCATTTGATACGAAGCAATAGGAGGGGAAATTGGGAGTATAAGGTATAGGAAATGGAAAAAGGAAGGAAACGGAAGTGCCTGTAAAAGGAAATGAAAAATGAAAATACTAAGGTATGGACAAAGTAAAGGAACGAAATAAAAACAACATGAGGATATCCACACAGTAGGTATTAGGTAGGGTAGGAAGTTAGCTATGGTAGCCGGGAAGGTAGGTAGGATAAAGAAAACAACAGAGGTACTGGAAGAGGAACAGGACACTTAACCGTAAGAGAGGAAAGGGAAGATTGCACGGAATGAAGACATGGCACGCTCGCGTTGCTCGACTAAGCTCGCCGGAAATAGGGGGGAGTCTTGCCTTCACACCGTACCTCACCGCGTATCAAAAACATAAATCGTGCCTTGGAACAAAAAAAAACTAACCACCACCACAAAAAGAACGCGACAACCGTTCCACCTCAATAGACAGCTGCAGATGATGTTGCAGCATGGTCTGTGCCCTCCCAACCTGAAATCTTGTTGACCGTCTTTGCCAAGATTTCCCTATTATGATTAGGCCATCAGGGACCTAGTCATCGCCGTCGACTCACCTTCCGCTTTTCACCCCCCTGAAAAAGAATTTAATTTCCCATTGGGCGATTTTCGTCACCCATCAAAAGAACTGAATTTTTCTTTTTGAAAGCGTGATGTACATTTTTATTGTTTGAATTGAATTTTAAAACATACCAAGAACACAAAACAATATAACTATATGAAATAAAAAAACTAGGAAGAACAATAAATAAAAAAAAATCTATAAGTTGGTTAAAGTTACCAAAAAAAAAACAATGAAAAACAACAATAAAACCAACAATTATACTCAGAAAAATAATTTTTGAATTCTTATGTTAAAATTTCGGTCGAGTTATTCTTCGGGACGTATTTCAATTTTTTTTTGTATCAGAAATGGTTGCTGACCTTGAGCCGTGGGTATATAATGGCTCTTGCTTTCTGTTCGGCCACGTTCTACTTTACTTCCTGCCTAAATAGAGATCTACAAAGGGGATATAGTCCAATAGGACGACACTACACAAACCCGCACAGATCAAGTAATCAATGTACCACTTTTGATCCTCTTTTTTTTATATACGACCCCTAAATTGACTAACCAACCGACTCGGTAATCAGATGATATCGCCAAAAAGGTAATAATAAATATATATATATGTAAAAGTATAAAAAATGCAAAAAGAAAATATAGGAAAAATTAAAAATTTCAAACTACAACTACATTAAAAAGAACAAAAATAATAAATAACACCAAATCACGCTTTTTCTTAATAATAAGATGCTTCGATTTCTCTACCAGTGCTCGGTTTTGGTCTGTTAGCCAGACTTAGGGCTCCGCCCCCTCTTGGGCAACTTCTTTCTGTCTCTTGCTGTTTAACGGGTCCTTTTTTTTTTTGTCTCTTACGATTTAAGACACCTTTTAAAAACCCACCCCTTTAAATTCCACGGTTGCGGACTTATTTTCTTATTTGTGCTTGTGCAAATTTTCTACTTATCTTCTTCACTTATGTGCTTTTATATTTGTTCTAAATACAATTTACTTGGTGGGCCGGAGATTCCCACGAACCCGTGTTAAAATCTTCCTGTATTTGCACCTTTTTAGAACTGGAGTAGGATTTGGTCTTGTCAGCTAATGGTAACCGCTTATGCACTTATCCTGCAACTATTTAAAACATGCATTACATTCACATCATTACATTACATACAATCACTTTTCCATACAAAATAACATCACAAAATAATCAACCTTAAAGACACTTACTCGTGGAACAGGGTTTTCACTTATTAAGTGTCTTCCACTTTTCATCAAGTGTCTGTTGTATTTTTCTTTCTTCTTCCCTTTATTTATTTTTTTGTAACCACTATTAACACCCACTACAGAAAACGAGATTAATCTTCAATTAATTACATAACAAAAAAAACTATTTTCTATTCCCATACCTTTGATGGGTTTGTTAAAAAAATTTTGAAATTAACAAAAATTAATTTGCACAACCAACAAACACTCTGACCAATATGTTTAACTTTCAAACTACAATTAAACAACCGCCCACGACAAAATTTTTCTCAAGTCCCGAATAGCTGACCTACTTTCGGTTACCAAAGAGTTGATGACTTGCGGTTGCATAAGCCGACCGCAAGTTTTGGTGGCAACCGTTCCTCAACTCTTTGGTTCAATAACCCTCGATGGCCATGAGACAATAATCTAAACAACACATTCAAATTCAACGTATAACACAAATTTAAACTTAACACGTACACGAACCCTATAAAAACCTACACCAGATGTCTATCGCTATCAACCTACCTTACCCTAATCTTCGACAGTCAGCTGTTAGCTACTCGACATTTGTCAAAAAAAGTTTTCGAATTTTAAAATTTTTACATTTTGCAAGTCCGCGTGGTTAGTATTCGTGTCGGTTCACAAAAAAACACAAAAAAAACCTATAAAAAAATATCCACATGAGGCTGGGATAATGCCCAACAAAAAAAACAAAAATAAAACACTAGGACGGAAAAGTTAACAACACAAAAGATCAACAAATCGCCCCCAGGCCAGCTTCCACCCACAAGAAACCTCGGTGGTTCAGCCAGGTAAGTATACCATGCGTTTACCTATTTCTTAGGCGGTGCTGAGAGTAGGTCTCACTTACAACCAGTCACGCTTGATGACTCGGCGAAGAAATCTCTGCTCCCAGCCACCCCCTCAACCTTGCAACCACTGCGCTGTATCTTGCATGTCTGTTTTCAAGACCATGCAAGAAAAGCCAGTGTTCCGGTTGTTCATATATTCTCCTGAACCATCTTTAACTTTTCTTCTTTCCTTTTAGGCAATCCTCATCGGATCTTCCAACGACCCTAACACAGAACAGGAAACAACCCTCAATCCTTCCAAGGAAATCTCATGTAAGATGCTTTCCTTTTTCTTTTCTATGTTGTGTATTTGTACTAATTTTTTCTTTTTTCCTTCTCCAGGTGACCGTTACAGTGTTTTTCCAGAAGCTCTTAAAACAGCAGTTGTGTTGCCGATCTATAAAAAGGTGATCCTACAGCTATGAACAACTATCGTCCTATTTCCCTTCTGTCTGTTTTCGAAGAAAGAGGTATGAAATCCAGAGTACTATCTTTTTTAGATAGAACCCGTTTTTTCAGTGACTGCCAATACGGTTTTAGAAACGGAAGATCAACCGAAAGTGCTTTGCCCAAACTCACTAGTGAACTTTATAATGCGGTGAATAATTCTAAAGTTTCAGTTGCTTTATTCGTAGATATTACAAAAGCTTTTAATATGGTTGAACATAATACTCTTTTGGGTAAGCTTTATAATGCAGGTTTCAGAGATTTCGCTTGTTGTTTGATTCGTATTTAATAAACAGGCAGCAAATTGTAAAATCAAAACATTTGGGTGTTCCACAGGGATCCGTTTCGGGTCCGGTCCTGTTTTTAGTTTAAGTTAACTCACTATCCATACAACCGTTTAGAGGTAATCTTACTGCTTTTGCTAACGATACTGCACTTTCGTATTTTAATACAAATAATTTTAATCTTTTTTTGGATATGAATTATGATTTAGATATATTGCGAAATTGGCTTATGCTATGTCCGCACCTGAAGTTAACCTGGGTTTCGTTCCAGTTTGGTTTGAGTTAACCAAGTAGTGTCCGCATATGCCAAAAAGTTTTAAGTTCATCTTTTTGTTTTATGCTATGTCCGCACCTGAGAGTTAACCTGGGTTATCTCAAAACAATCCCAAACCAACATGATAACCAAGTGGTTTGCCATACAAAACGAAACCTTTTTAGTCACTGGGTTTCGAGATAACCTACCCGAAACCAAGCGCGCTGAATGCACTATTTCCAACATTCCATTGAATTTGACATTTAAGAGAGTGGAAGTGAGTGGAGAGAGAATGAATTCTCTCATACGTCGTTGACGTTCTGCTCACACTTTATATCTGTCTCTTTTTAACTTAAGACAAAAAGATAAACTTAAAACTTTTTGGCATATGCGGACACTACTTGGTTAACTCAAAACAAACTGGAAAGAAACCCAGGTTAACTTCAGGTGCGGACATAGCATTAAGTTAAAAAGAGACAGACATAAAGTGTGAGCAGAACGTCAACGACGTATGAGAGAATTCATTGGGCGCGTTCATCACAAGTTAGATTTTCAGATTAACTAACTTTTCTCGGCTTCTGATTGGCCAGACGTTAAGTTTTTCAGTTGACAATTCATCAGCTGTTAGTTTTTTCAGATTCAGTTTTTCAGTCAGGAAAAGAAGGCTAAAAATCTAGATTCAGTTTATTAAGCTGTCAGATGCGATAAGTGACATCAAAAAATTATACTTCCAAGTGATGGTGATTTTTTTGTGCGTGATTTTTATTGAAAAATACAATTAATTAATTCTAACTCTATTACTGATTGTTTCTTTTCTCTAACAAAGTGCTTATCGCAGTAAAGTCAACAAGTTAATGAATTTTTTTTACATGCGCAAATCAAAACCGTTGCACCTGACAAAACTTGTTAGAGAAAACCGTTCAACGCAAAACTGAATAAGTTTTTCAGTTAATATTAAAATCTGAATTGCAATGAACGCGCCCATTCTCTCTCCACTCACTTCCTTTCTCTTAAATGTCAAATTCAATGGAATGTTAGAAATAGTGCATTCAGCGCGCTTGGTTTCGGGTAGGTTATCTCGAAACCCAGTGACTAAAAAGGTTTCGTTTTGTATGGCAAACCACTTGGTTATCATGTTGGTTTGGGATTGTTTTGAGATAACCCAGGTTAACTCTCAGGTGCGGGAGAGTGGAAGTGAGTGGAGAGAGAATGAATTCTCTCATACGTCGTTGACGTTCTGCTCACACTTTATGTCTGTCTCTTTTTAACTTAAGACAAAAAGATAAACTTAAAACTTTTTGGCATATGCGGACACTACTTGGTTAACTCAAACCAAACTGGAACGAAACCCAGGTTAACTTCAGGTGCGGACATAGCATTAAACAGCATAGATTAGTGATAGGTTCAAAAACAAAGTTTATGTTTTTCAGCATTAAAAACCAATGCCAACCTGTGACAATTTCCCTTTTTTTTATTACTCTCCAAACTGTTTACGATTTTGTTTGTCTGGTTGCCATCATAATCCTTTGACCCTTAATGTTATTGAAAGCTGCAGTGATGCTCCTATATTGAAATTGGGTTACAACGGTTTAATGAACTCTAACCTACAGTACGGTTTACCGTGTTGGGGAGGTTCCAACTTCATTAATATAAAGCCTCTGTTAATAAAACAAAAATATGCAGTACGTATTATATGTAAAGCGAATCACTTTACTCCCAGTTTTGATTTGTTTCAGACCCTGGAAATTCTACCATTAAGGCACCTTTACTGTTACAAGGTTTTGAAAATATTTTTTCAAACTTCTGGATTATTTGCGGTTAGAGTTGATGTTGATTACAATCTACGTGTTCACACCAGACATTTTGTAGTGCTGCCTTTAATTAACAAAACACACTTTTCTAGGTTTAGATAGTCACTGCTCCTCGACTGTTTAACTAACTGCCTGCAAACCTTAGATGTGAAAGAGTAGAAACAGTATTCTTGCGCAACATAAAAAAGTGGCTTTTCTCGTGCAACTATCTTCTATAGAATCGTTTTTTGTTCCTATTTTCTAGTTAATTTAGAATATCACGTTTTCTTTTAGCCATGATTGAACCTCTTTGATCGCCAGAATTTCCGCTTGGAACACGCTACAATGGTTTGGAAGGCGGCATGAGAGACTTACGTTAAGTTGGTTTGAGTACACCCCGCAGCCTACCCCTTCTTCGGTTTTTGAACCATTTGTATAGAAATGAATTGAATCATCTCTCAAAAATTCTTCGTCTTCCCAGGTCGTTCTCCGTGGGATTGAGACTTATTATCAAAAAACTATTTGGGGGATGGTGTATGTAGTCTGAGTGGCAATGGATTGATCCGAATAAATTCAGTCCATTGGGAGATAGCTCTAATACGAATGGCTGACCTGGCGGCCATTTGTTTGCTGAAGATATCTAGTGGTGTGAGGTTAAGAAGTGTATTTAGGCCAACTGAGGGCCTAGTTCTCAGTGCTCCGCTCATACACAAACAGGCCGTTCGTTCGACCTTGCTTAGATTATCGTAGTAGGTCCTTTTATCAAGAGCGGTCCACCATACCACTACTCCGTATGTGAGTATTGGTCTGATGACCGCGGTAAGGAGCCAGTGGGTGATTTGGGGGGAGAAACCCCATTTATTACCAATGGCTTTTTTATAGGAAAATAATGCTCCGGTGGATTTCCTGATTCTTTCCTGTATATTGGCTTTCCAGTTCTGTTTTTTGTCCAGGATTATACCTAGATATTTAGCTTCGTGAATGGATGGGCGTTGTACTATTCGGGTAGGCTCTGATTGGTGCCAACTTGGCGACGCCCAGATGCTGTAACTTAAAGTACACGTCAATTGTGCTTACTATACCTCCAAGCGGTATCCACTGGGACCTGGGATGCTCCGTCTAGAGCTGACCTGCTAAACTAGTAAGTGTGAGTGTTGATAAGGGAATTCGGAACAAAGACTTGTGATCGATCAACACTATAATTGCTCTGCGAACAATGACTGACTGCACGAATCTCAGTGGTCTACGAGAGCTTTCGTGTAAATGTCCCAGCGGATGAATTCGAAGGACAGAATCAACGGTGGACTTCAGCAGCCATAAAAGCAGAAACCCCTGAAAGAGCTACTCCAACATATTTGGTTTAAAGGTCTTTGGGGTCTTTCAATACTAGGACAGGGTATTGAAGTAGAGATGGTGGTGGACAAGCTCCTGGTGAGCCAACGGCAGCACTCACACCTGACTCTGGATATTCCAGCACTTTGTGTCCGAAGGGATCCAAAAGGACCTGGCCTTCCAGGTTGGGGGTTTTCGTAGGGTTAACTACCCAACCACGTAAAAAAGACCTTGTTCCGAAACAACAAGCAGCCTCGGATAACGATAATGATTTCAAAGTTGACGACCCATGCAAACGAAAAAAGGACAACGACCTCCGGATCTGCACTTGGAACGTAAGATCTCTTAACGGACTAGGCGCAGGTGGAGAATTAGCGGACGCCCTGGACTGCTGCAAAGCAGACATAACCGCCATCCAAGAAGTGCGATGGAGTGGACCGGGAATAAAGAAGATGAAAAACTGTGACATATACTATGGCGACTGCTACAGACAACAGAAAAAGCGTTTATTTGGGTGCGGATTTGTCGTTAGAGGAAGACTCAGGGATAAGGTGATCAGCCAAAATCCAGTCAATGAGCGTATAGTAACCATCCGCATCAGGGCTAAATTCGCCAACATTAGCCTTATATGCGCCCACGCCCGCACAGAAGAGAAAGACGACGATTCCAAAGACTGTTTCTACGAGCTCCTCGAAGAAACATATGAGCAGTGCCCTAGACACGACGTGAAAATCGTTCTTGGCGATTTCAACGCAAAACTAGGGAAGGAGGACATCTTTGGAAACACAATCGGTAAGCATAGCCTCCACGACAAAACCTCCGAAAACAGATTGAGGCTAATCGATTTTGCTGCTGGGCTTAATCTTGTTGTAAGTAGTACACGCTTCCTGCATCTCAAAATTCATAAAGGTACATGGCAATCCCCAGATCAATTAACCGTCAACCAAATTGACCACGTTGCGATCGACGCAAGGCACTCTTCCAGTGTGCTAGATGTCCGAACTTTCCGAGGGGCCAACTTTGACTCGGACCACTACCTTGTTATAGCCAAGGTACGAATGATGATATTTTGTTCACGACCAGCACGAACTAACGCTGTGAAGAGATATGACGTCGGAAAGCTACAATCGCAAGAGATTGCCAATGCCTTTTCCAATCGAGTGTCCCTTCAATTATCCTTGAATCCCATGCCGCCAGCATTAAACATTGAAGACCAGTG
The DNA here is from genome assembly GCA_914767635.1 of Melanostoma mellinum. Lineage (NCBI taxonomy): Eukaryota > Metazoa > Arthropoda > Insecta > Diptera > Syrphidae > Melanostoma > Melanostoma mellinum. The sequence goes on along the minus strand of OU612058.1, from coordinate 117,004,818 downwards.
GCAGCAATGCCAAGAAGCCATCAGAACCGCTGCCTCTGAGGTTCTGGGTTTCACTCGGCCACCAAAACGAAACCCATGGTTCGATGAAGAATGCAGGCAGGCAAATACAGCCAAGCAAAAAGCACGACAAATGCTTTTGCAAACACGAACGAGGGCTGCTTACGATCAGTATAACGAGATTTACAAGGAGAGAAGAAGGGAAGAACACCGACTTCTCAAAAAGAAAAAGAAGCAGCATGAGAAGCGCTCGTTTGAGGAAACAGAGAGGTGCCATGACAGGAACGAGATTCGGAAGTTTTACCAAAAGGTAAAAAGATCCTGCCAGGGTGGCAAACCCCGAACTCAAGCCTGTAAAGACCAGCAGGGAAACATAGTTATAGAGTCACAGTCGCTACTGAGGATCTGGAAAGATCATTTCTGCAGACTGCTTAACGGCGGTGAGGACACAAATTCCGCTGTCAGGCAGATTGCCCCATTCAGCCTGGACGATGATCAAGAATGCCGTCCTCCCGACCTAGAAGAAGTTAAGCTTGCTATATGCAAACTTAAATCAAATAAGACTGTAGGTGCAGATGGCCTTGATGCCGAACTTTTCAAGGCAGCTGGAGATCAGTTGCAAAGGAGCATGCACCAGCTGATCTGCATGATATGGTCGGAAGAAAGCATGCCCGATGAATGGAAACTCAGTATCGTATGCCCGATCCTAAAGAAAGGAGACCCTCACAATTGCGCCAATTATAGAGGGATAAGCCTCCTTAACGTCACTTATAAGATCTTGTCTGCTGTAATATGTGAACGTCTGAAACCCCACGTCAACAACTTGATAGGTCCTTATCAATGTGGTTTTAGACCAGAGAAGTCCACAATAGACCAAATTTTCACATTACGGCAGATCTTGGAAAAAACTCGAGAACGTAATATCGATATTCACCATCTTTTTATCGATTTCAAGGCCGCGTATGACAGTATCTACAGAGACGAGCTGTACAGAGCCATGTCTAGTTTCGGCATCCCTGCAAAACTCGTACGACTATGCAGGATGACTTTGGAGAATTCACGCTGCTCCGTGAAGGTCGGTAAAGAACTCACCGAGACCTTTGATGTCGAAAAAGGTTTTAGGCAAGGCGATAAACTGTCAAGCGATTTCTTCAACATCATACTTGAACAGATTGTAAGAAACTCAAACGTCAACACCAGAGGAACAATCTTTCAAAAGTCTGTACAATTACTCGCCTATGCAGACGATATTGACGTAATGGGAAGAAAAAAGCGTGGTGTCATAGGTGCTTTTGCGAGTATTGAAACAGAAGCGGCAAAAATGGGTTTGATGGTTAATGAGGGCAAAACGAAGTATATACTGTCATCAAACAGGGACACAGAACATCGACGATTTGGACAAATCATCACAATAGACAGACATAACTTCGAGGTAGTACAGGACTTCGTCTACCTAGGATCCGCTGTAGACACGGACAACAACATCAGTGCGGAGATCAAACGGAGAATAGCTCTTGCCCACCGTTGCTTCTTTGGGTTAATAAGGCAATTGAAAAACAAAACCCTCTCCAGAAAAACCAAGGTAACCTTGTATAAGACCTTAATCATCTCAGTCCTGTTTTACGGCGCAGAAGCATGGACCTTATCGAAAGCGGATGAGGAAACCCTTGTTCGTTTCGAAAGAAAAATTCTCCGAATGATCTTTGGTCCCGTATTCGAAGGCAATATGTGGAGAAGAAGATACAACAACGAGCTGTATATAGCAAGAAGAGTACGCATCGCAAGGCTACGATGGTTGGGTCATGTAGAGCGGATGGACCCAAACGCTCCGGCTCGATGGGTGTTCGAAAGCACATTGCAGGGAAATCGCGGAAGGGGAAGACCTCGTCTTAGTTGGCGCAATCAAGTGGATGAAGACCTCAACCGACTTGGAGTGCGAAACTGGAGAGAGCTCGCCCGAAATCGAAGTCGTTATAGAAGGATGTTGGTTGAGGCCCAGGTTCACCCCGAACTGTAATGCCCACCTAAGTAAGTAAGTAATTTAGCTTCGTTGGAAAGTTGAAGTGAGATTCCATTATTTGATGGAGTTGTAAGTTGATAAATTTTGTATTTCTTGGTGAAGGGATCGAGTTCAGTTTTCTGAGAGTTGACCCCTAGATCACATTTTCCCGCCCATTTTATGAATTTATTAAGAGCGGTTTGCATCAGATCCGGACGTCAGCATGTTTGCCAGATATCGCAATGGAAACGTCATCTGCATATGCAATCACTTTGAATCCCTCAGCTTCTAAGTCAACTAGAAGTTCATTGATGACTAGATTCCATAGAAGAAGGGATGGGACTCCGCCTTGCGGTGTTCCTCTACTGACAGACCTCTTCGCAAAGAAGTTTCCTAGAGTTGAGTTGGTCCTCCTGCTTTTTAGCATTAGATTTATCAACCAACGTTATGGAAGGCACCTTCTATGTCGAGGAAAGCTGCCATTCTCCGTGGGATTGAGACTTATTATCAAAAAACTATTTGGGGGATGGTGTAGTCTGAGTGGCAATGGATTGATCCGAATAAATTCAGTCCATTGGGAGATAGCTCTAATACGAATGGCTGACCTGGCGGCCATTTGTTTGCTGAAGATATCTAGTGGTGTGAGGTTAAGAAGTGTATTTAGGCCAACTGAGGGCCTAGTTCTCAGTGCTCCGCTCATACACAAACAGGCCGTTCGTTCGACCTTGCTTAGATTATCGCAGTAGGTCCTTTTATCAAGAGCGGTCCACCATACCACTACTCCGTATGTGAGTATTGGTCTGATGACCGCGGTAAGGAGCCAGTGGGTGATTTGGGGGGAGAAACCCCATTTATTACCAATGGCTTTTTTATAGGAAAATAATGCTCCGGTGGATTTCCTGATTCTTTCCTGTATATTGGCTTTCCAGTTCTGTTTTTTGTCTAGGATTATACCTAGATATCTAGCTTCGTGGATGGATGGGCGTTGTACTATTCGGGTAGGCTCTGATTGGTGCCAACTTGGCGACGCCCAGATGCTGTAACTTAAAGTACACGTCAATTGTGCTTACTATACCTCCAAGCGGTATCCACTGGGACCTGGGATGCTCCGTCTAGAGCTGACCTGCTAAACTAGTAAGTGTGAGTGTTGATAAGGGAATCCGGAACAAAGAATATTGTGATCGATCAACACTATAATTGCTCTGCGAACAATGACTGACTGCACGAATCTCAGTGGTCTACGAGAGCTTTCGTGTAAATGTCCCAGAGGATGAATTCGAAGGACAGAATCAACGGTGGACTTCAACAGCTATAAAAGCAGAAACCCCTGAAAGAGCTACTCCAACATATTTGGTTTAAAGGTCTTTGGGGTCTTTCAATACTAGGACAGGGTATTGAAGTAGAGATGGTGGCGGACGAGCTCCTGGTGAGCCAACGGCAGCACTCACACCCCTGCAGCAGGGTACTGACTCTGGATATTCCAGCCCTTTGTGTCCGAAGGGATCCAAAAGGACCTGGCCTTCCAGGTTGGGGGTTGTGCGTAGGGTTAACTACCCAACCACGTAAAAAAGACCTTGTTCCGAAACAACAAGCAGCCTCGGATAACGATAATGATTTCAAAGTTGACGACCCATGCAAACGAAAAAAGGACAACGACCTCCGGATCTGCACTTGGAACGTAAGATCTCTTAACGGACTAGGCGCAGGTGGAGAATTAGCGGACGCCCTGGACTGCTGCAAAGCAGACATAACCGCCATCCAAGAAGTGCGATGGAGTGGACCGGGAATAAAGAAGATGAAAAACTGTGACATATACTATGGCGACTGCTACAGACAACAGAAAAAGCGTTTATTTGGGTGCGGATTTGTCGTTAGAGGAAGACTCAGGGATAAGGTGATCAGCCAAAATCCAGTCAATGAGCGTATAGTAACCATCCGCATCAGGGCTAAATTCGCCAACATTAGCCTTATATGCGCCCACGCCCGCACAGAAGAGAAAGACGACGATTCCAAAGACTGTTTCTACGAGCTCCTCGAAGAAACATATGAGCAGTGCCCTAGACACGACGTGAAAATCGTTCTTGGCGATTTCAACGCAAAACTAGGGAAGGAGGACATCTTTGGAAACACAATCGGTAAGCATAGCCTCCACGACAAAACCTCCGAAAACGGATTGAGGCTAATCGATTTTGCTGCTGGGCTAAATCTTGTTGTAAGTAGTACACGCTTCCCGCATCTCAAAATTCATAAAGGTACATGGCAATCCCCAGATCAATTAACCGTCAACCAAATTGACCATGTTGCGATCGACGCAAGGCACTCTCTCAGTGTGCTAGATGTCCGAACTTTCCGAGGGGCCAACTTTGACTCGGACCACTACCTTGTTATAGCCAAAGTACGAATGAGGATATTTTGTTCACGACCAGCACGAACTAACGCTGTGAAGAGATATGACGTCGGAAAGCTACAATCGCAAGAGATTGCCAATGCCTTTTCCAATCGAGTGTCCCTTCAATTATCCTTGAATCCCATGCCGCCAGCAGTAAACATTGAAGACCAGTGGCAGCAATGCCAAGAAGCCATCAGAACCGCTGCCTCTGAGGTTCTGGGTTTCACTCGGCCACCAAAACGAAACCCATGGTTCGATGAAGAATGCAGGCAGGCAAATGCAGCCAAGCAAAGAGCACGACAAATGCTTTTGCAAACACGAACGAGGGCTGCTTACGATCAGTTTAACGAGATTTACAAGGAGAGAAGAAGGGAAGAACACCGACTTCTCAAAAAGAAAAAGAAGCAGCATGAGAAGCGCTCGTTTGAGGAAACAGAGAGGTGCCATGACAGGAACGAGATTCGGAAGTTTTACCAAAAGGTAAAAAGATCCTGCCAGGGTGGCAAACCCCGAACTCAAGCCTGTAAAGACCAGCAGGGAAACATAGTTATAGAGTCACAGTCGTTACTGAGGATCTGGAAAGATCATTTCTGCAGACTGCTTAACGGCGGTTAGGACACAAATTCCGCTGTCAGGCAGATTGCCCCATTCAGCCTGGACGATGATCAAGAATGCCGTCCTCCCGACCTAGAAGAAGTTAAGCTTGCTATATACAAACTTAAATCAAATAAGACTGTAGGTGCAGATGGCCTTGATGCCGAACTTTTCAAGGCAGCTGGAGATCAGTTGCAAAAGGAGCATGCACCAGCTGATCTGCATGATATGGTCGGAAGAAAGCATGCCCGATGAATGGAAACTCAGTATCGTATGCCCGATCCTAAAGAAAGGAGACCCTCACCAATTGTGCCAATTATAGAGGGATAAGCCTCCTTAACGTCGCTTATAAGATCTTGTCTGCTGTAATTATGTGAACGTCTGAAACCCCACGTCAACAACTTGATAGGTCCTTATCAATGTGGTTTTAGACCACAGAAGTCCACAATAGACCAAATTTTCACATTACGGCAGATCTTGGAAAAAACTCGAGAACGTAATATCGATATTCACCATCTTTTTATCGATTTCAAGGCCGCGTATGACAGTATCTACAGAGACGAGCTGTACAGAGCCATGTCTAGTTTCGGCATCCCTGCAAAACTCGTACGACTATGCAGGATGACTTTGGAGAATTCACGCTGCTCCGTCAAGGTCGGTAAAGAACTCACCGAGACCTTTGATGTCGAAAAAGGTTTTAGGAAAGGCGATAAACTGTCATGCGATTTCTTCAACATCATACTTGAACAGATTGTAAGAAACTCAAACGTCAACACCAGAGGAACAATCTTTCAAAAGTCTGTACAATTACTCACCTATGCAGACGATATTGACGTAATGGGAAGAAAAAAGCGTGGTGTCATAGGTGCTTTTGCGAGTATTGAAACAGAAGCGGCAAAAATGGGTTTGATGGTTAATGAGGGCAAAACGAAGTATATACTGTCATCAAACAGGGACACAGAACATCGAAGATTTGGACAAATCATCACAATAGACAGACATAACTTCGAGGTAGTACAGGACTTCGTCTACCTAGGATCCGCTGTAGACACGGACAACAACATCAGTGCGGAGATCAAACGGAGAATAGCTCTTGCCCACCGTTGCTTCTTTGGGTTAATAAGGCAATTGAAAAACAAAACCCTCTCCAGAAAAACCAAGGTAACCTTGTATAAGACCTTAATCATCTCAGTCCTGTTTTACGGCGCAGAAGCATGGACCTTATCGAAAGCGGATGAGGAAACCCTTGTTCGTTTCGAAAGAAAAATTCTCCGAATGATCTTTGGTCCCGTATTCGAAGGCAATATGTGGAGAAGAAGATACAACAACGAGCTGTATATAGCAAGAAGAGTACGCATCGCAAGGCTACGATGGTTGGGTCATGTAGAGCGGATGGACCCAAACGCTCCGGCTCGATGGGTGTTCGAAAGCACATTGCAGGGAAATCGCGGAAGGGGAAGACCTCGTCTTAGTTGGCGCAATCAAGTGGATGAAGACCTCAACCGACTTGGAGTGCGAAACTGGAGAGAGCTCGCCCGAAATCGAAGTCGTTATAGAAGGATGTTGGTTGAGGCCCAGGTTCACCCCGAACTGTAATGCCCACCTAAGTAAGTAAGTAATTTAGCTTCGTTGGAAAGTTGAAGTGAGATTCCATTATTTGATGGAGTTGTAAGTTGATAAATTTTGTATTTCTTGGTGAAGGGATCGAGTTCAGTTTTCTGAGAGTTGACCCCTAGATCACATTTTCCCGCCCATTTTATGAATTTATTAAGAGCGGTTTGCATCAGATCCGGACGTCAGCATGTTTGCCAGATATCGCAATGGAAACGTCATCTGCATATGCAATCACTTTGAATCCCTCAGCTTCTAAGTCAACTAGAAGTTCATTGATGACTAGATTCCATAGAAGAAGGGATGGGACTCCGCCTTGCGGTGTTCCTCTACTGACAGACCTCTTCGCAAAGAAGTTTCCTAGAGTTGAGTTGGTCCTCCTGCTTTTTAGCATTAGATTTATCAACCAACGTTATGGAAGGCACCTTCTATGTCGAGGAAAGCTGCCATTCTCCGTGGGATTGAGACTTATTATCAAAAAACTATTTGGGGGATGGTGTAGTCTGAGTGGCAATGGATTGATCCGAATAAATTTAGTCCATTGGGAGATAGCTCTAATACGAATGGCTGACCTGGCGGCCATTTGTTTGCTGAAGATATCTAGTGGTGTGAGGTTAAGAAGTGTATTTAGGCCAACTGAGGGCCTAGTTCTCAGTGCTCCGCTCATACACAAACAGGCCGTTCGTTCGACCTTGCTTAGATTATCGCAGTAGGTCCTTTTATCAAGAGCGGTCCACCATACCACTACTCCGTATGTGAGTATTGGTCTGATGACCGCGGTAAGGAGCCAGTGGGTGATTTGGGGGGAGAAACCCCATTTATTACCAATGGCTTTTTTATAGGAAAATAATGCTCCGGTGGATTTCCTGATTCTTTCCTGTATATTGGCTTTCCAGTTCTGTTTTTTGTCTAGGATTATACCTAGATATTTAGCTTCGTGGATGGATGGGCGTTGTACTATTCGGGTAGGCTCTGATTGGTGCCAACTTGGCGACGCCCAGATGCTGTAACTTAAAGTACACGTCAATTGTGCTTACTATACCTCCAAGCGGTATCCACTGGGACCTGGGATGCTCCGTCTAGAGCTGACCTGCTAAACTAGTAAGTGTGAGTGTTGATAAGGGAATCCGGAACAAAGAATTGTGATCGATCAACACTAGAATTGCTCTGGGAACAATGACTGACTGCACGAATCTCAGTGGTCTACGAGAGCTTTCGTGTAAATGTCAAAGAGGATGAATTCGAAGGACAGAATCAACGGTGGACTTCAGCAGTTATAAAAGCAGAAACCCCTGAAAGAGCTACTCCAACATATTTGGTTTAAAGGTCTTTGGGGTCTTTCAATACTAGGACAGGGTATTGAAGTAGAGATGGTGGCGGACGAGCTCCTGGTGAGCCAACGGCAGCACTCACACCCCTGCAGCAGGGTACTGACTCTGGATATTCCAGCCCTTTGTGTCCGAAGGGATCCAAAAGGACCTGGCCTTCCAGGTTGGGGGTTGTGCGTAGGGTTAACTACCCAACCACGTAAAAAAGACCTTGTTCCGAAACAACAAGCAGCCTCGGATAACGATAATGATTTCAAAGTTGACGACCCATGCAAACGAAAAAAGGACAACGACCTCCGGATCTGCACTTGGAACGTAAGATCTCTTAACGGACTAGGTGCAGCTGGAGAATTAGCGGACGCCCTGGACTGCTGCAAAGCAGACATAACCGCCATCCAAGAAGTGCGATGGAGTGGACCGGGCATAAAGAAGATGAAAAACTGTGACATATACTATGGCGACTGCTACAGACAACAGAAAAAGCGTTTATTTGGGTGCGGATTTGTCGTTAGAGGAAGACTCAAGGATAAGGTGATCAGCCAAAATCCAGTCAATGAGCGTATAATAACCATCCGCATCAGGGCTAAATTCGCCAACATTAGCTTTATATGCGCCCACGCCCACACAGAAGAGAAAGACGACGATTCCAAAGACTGTTTCTACGAGCTCCTCGAAGAAACATATGAGCAGTGCCCTAGACACGACGTGAAAATCGTTCTTGGCGATTTCAACGCAAAACTAGGGAAGGAGGACATCTTTGGAAACACAATCGGTAAGCATAGCCTCCACGACAAAACCTCCGAAAACGGATTGAGGCTAATCGATTTTGCTGCTGGGCTAAATCTTGTTGTAAGTAGTACACGCTTCCCGCATCTCAAAATTCATAAAGGTACATGGCAATCCCCAGATCAATTAACCGTCAACCAAATTGACCATGTTGCGATCGACGCAAGGCACTCTCTCAGTGTGCTAGATGTCCGAACTTTCCGAGGGGCCAACTTTGACTCGGACCACTACCTTGTTATAGCCAAAGTACGAATGAGGATATTTTGTTCACGACCAGCACGAACTAACGCTGTGAAGAGATATGACGTCGGAAAGCTACAATCGCAAGAGATTGCCAATGCCTTTTCCAATCGAGTGTCCCTTCAATTATCCTTGAATCCCATGCCGCCAGCAGTAAACATTGAAGACCAGTGGCAGCAATGCCAAGAAGCCATCAGAACCGCTGCCTCTGAGGTTCTGGGTTTCACTCGGCCACCAAAACGAAACCCATGGTTCGATGAAGAATGCAGGCAGGCAAATGCAGCCAAGCAAAGAGCACGACAAATGCTTTTGCAAACACGAACGAGGGCTGCTTACGATCAGTTTAACGAGATTTACAAGGAGAGAAGAAGGGAAGAACACCGACTTCTCAAAAAGAAAAAGAAGCAGCATGAGAAGCGCTCGTTTGAGGAAACAGAGAGGTGCCATGACAGGAACGAGATTCGGAAGTTTTACCAAAAGGTAAAAAGATCCTGCCAGGGTGGCAAACCCCGAACTCAAGCCTGTAAAGACCAGCAGGGAAACATAGTTATAGAGTCACAGTCGCTACTGAGGATCTGGAAAGATCATTTCTGCAGACTGCTTAACGGCGGTTAGGACACAAATTCCGCTGTCAGGCAGATTGCCCCATTCAGCCTGGATGATGATCAAGAATGCCGTCCTCCCGACCTAGAAGAAGTTAAGCTTGCTATATGCAAACTTAAATCAAATAAGACTGTAGGTGCAGATGGCCTTGATGCCGAACTTTTCAAGGCAGCTGGAGATCAGTTGCAAAAGGAGCATGCACCAGCTGATCTGCATGATATGGTCGGAAGAAAGCATGCCCGATGAATGGAAACTCAGTATCGTATGCCCGATCCTAAAGAAAGGAGACCCTCACAATTGCGCCAATTATAGAGGGATAAGCCTCCTTAACGTCACTTATAAGATCTTGTCGGCTGTAATTATGTGAACGTCTGAAACCCCACGTCAACAACTTGATAGGTCCTTATCAATGTGGTTTTAGACCAGAGAAGTCCACAATAGACCAAATTTTCACATTACGGCAGATCTTGGAAAAAACTCGAGAACGTAATATCGATATTCACCATCTTTTTATCGATTTTAAGGCCGCGTATGACAGTATCTACAGAGACGAGCTGTACAGAGCCATGTCTAGTTTCGGCATCCCTGCAAAACTCGTACGACTATGCAGGATGACTTTGGAGAATTCACGCTGCTCCGTCAAGGTCGGTAAAGAACTCACCGAGACCTTTGATGTCGAAAAAGGTTTTAGGCAAGGCGATAAACTGTCATGCGATTTCTTCAACATCATACTTGAACAGATTGTAAGAAACTCAAACGTCAACACCAGAGGAACAATCTTTCAAAAGTTTGTACAATTACTCGCCTATGCAGACGATATTGACGTAATGGGAAGAAAAAAGCGTGGTGTCATACGTGCTTTTGCGAGTATTGAAACAGAAGCGGCAAAAATGGGTTTGATGGTTAATGAGGGCAAAACGAAGTATATACTGTCATCAAACAGGGACACAGAACATCGACGATTTGGACAAATCATCACAATAGACAGACATAACTTCGAGGTAGTACAGGACTTCGTCTACCTAGGATCCGCTGTAGACACGGACAACAACATCAGTGCGGAGATCAAACGGAGAATAGCTCTTGCCCACCGTTGCTTCTTTGGGTTAATAAGGCAATTGAAAAACAAAACCCTCTCCAGAAAAACCAAGGTAACCTTGTATAAGACCTTAATCATCTCAGTCCTGTTTTACGGCGTAGAAGCATGGACCTTATCGAAAGCGGATGAGGAAACCCTTGTTCGTTTCGAAAGAAAAATTCAATCAAAATCAACTGACTTGGAGTGCGAAACTGGAGAGAGCTCGCCCGAAATCGAAGTCGTTATAGAAGGATGTTGGTTGAGGCCCAGGTTCACCCCGAACTGTAATGCCCACCTAAGTAAGTAAGGGCCGGTTGCTCAATCGAATCATAAATTTAAGTTCTACATAAAGTTTTCATTTTTGTATGAGACGTTCCGGAATTCTTAAGTTCTACATAAAATCCCCATACTAAAGTAGAACTTTATGTAGAACTTAAATTTATGATTCGATTGAGCAACTGGCCCTAAGTAATTTAGCTTCGTTGGAAAGTTGAAGTGAGATTCCATTAATTGATGGAGTTGTAAGTTGATAAATTTTGTATTTCTTGGTGAAGAGATCGAGTTCAGTTTTCTGAGAGTTGACCCTAGATCACATTTTCCCGCCCATTTTATGAATTTATTAAGAGCGGTTTGCATCAGATCCGGACGTCAGCATGTTTGCCAGATATCGCAATGGAAACGTCATCTGCATATGCAATCACTTTGAATCCCTCAGCTTCTATGTCAACTAGAAGTTCATTGATGACTAGATTCCATAGAAGAAGGGATGGGACTCCGCCTTGCGGTGTTCCTCTACTGACAGATCTCTTTGCAAAGAAATTTCCTAGAGTTGAGTTGGTCCTCCTGCTTTTTAGCATTAGATTTATCAACCAACGTTATGGAAGGCACCTTCTATGTCGAGGAAAGCTGCCAGAGTGAATTCTTTGTGATGGAGGGAATATTCTATAGAACGAACAAGGGTGGGTAGGGCTGTTTCTACAGATTTTCTCTTACGGTAGGCGTGCTGTATATAACAGTTTACGATCTATAGCTACACGCAGGTGGATATCAATCAGTCGTTCTAAAGTTTTAAGAAGGAAAAATAATAGACTTATTGGTCGGAGATCTTTTGGGTTTACGTGGGATGATTTCCCATCCTTAGGTATAAACACAGCCTTGACCTCTCTCCACTGAGTAGGGATATAGTTCAAGGTGGTACAGCCGATGAGAATTACTTCAAGGACAGGGATAATAATATGCGCGACCTTTTGAAGCTCGGCTGGAATTATACCATATCAAAGTTACCCCCTTTTTTAATTTAATTTAAAATATGTATAATAATATTAGTTTATAATAACATCGATTGTCTTTGCATAGACCATCCAAGCAATGAATTGTTTTCTAGTTTCTCTGTAGTCCATCAAAATACTCGCAGTGTGAAAGCAAACTTCGAATCTTTTTCCACTTACCTTTCAACTCTGGATCATATACCTGAAATTGAAATCATATTTCTCTCTGAAATCTGGATATTTCAAGATGAGATTTATGATTTTTATAAGTTACCTAATTACACATTTGTTGCTTATTGTAACGGTTCTTTTTCGGCGGGAGGCGTTGATGTATTTTACAGAACTGACTTAAACGTATGGGAAATAAAAAAAATTACAATATGGAAAGTGCTGATGTTGTTGAGGTTCCTTTCGAAATCTGGTGTTCGTTACTGTTTTATATGTCTACAGATTGCACAAGTCTAAAGTAAATAAAAAAATATGATCTTGTTAGGTGATCTTAACATTAATATTTTGCATTGTATAAGGAAACTTTAGTAGAACCATGGCGGGGAAAGCACTGGTATCGCCCCCTGTAGACCCCATTAAACGTACTACCTTCTCAATCGGAATAAGTTAATCGTAAAACCCTGCCAACACGCTGCCAATACGTCATATATTACTGTTTTTTGCTAGGGCAGCTTTGCTTCGTAAATGTGTTCGTAAATGTGTTAGCAATATAAAAGCCATTGTATAAGGAAACTGTAGTAGCACCATTGAGGGGAAAGCGCTGGTATCGCCCCCTTTCGACCCCATTAGACGTACTACCTTCTCAATCGGAACAAGTTTATCGTAGAACCCTGCCAACATGCTGCCAATACGTCATATATTATTGTTTTTTGCTAGGGCAGCTTTGCTTCCTAAATGTGTTAGCAATATAAAAGCGTGATGTGCTTTTAATTCTAAATGATAAAAAATTTGTTGTTTTGCATTTGACGTGTCGTGACATTGTTTGAAAATCATTTAAACACATTTAATAATTGATGAAAATACCATCCACAACCAATAAAGCATTCACGAAAATACCATCCACATACCTAAGTGAACAACCACAGCAAAATTTTTTGAACCGATAAATCCTTTAATGGGGTGCTTTTTGTAATAAAAAGAAATTACAATATCACAAAATAAAGTTTTAAAAAAAATTCTAAATCTCCCTTGGTACACTTTAACCCTAGACCTCCACAAAAAGAATTGCAAACTTTCGCCTATTTTTTAGATCCATAATCTTTTAATTTTGAATCATTCAACCTTTTCTGATTGTGTGTTTCTCTTTCCGTTAAATATTATTTTCATTTTGAATATTTGGATACTGTCTTCATGTGTTCTATTCATAAACGTATTGCCATCATTATTATTACTTCTCTTATTATTTAATTTACTTGGGAATATTATTACGATATAAAGAGCTATGCACACAGAAGCGACAAACTTTTTAACTTTGTTTTGGAATACAACCAAAGTGTGGTGTAATATTCCAGTTGCATGCACGTTTCGTTGTCGAAATCTAATCCGAGTGCGTGCAACGTGGCCAAACACACGTAGCCAAAGTCACCGAATGCATTTATACGCAGTGCTTGCATATTTCACTATGTGTAATATGCAAGCCATGCACTTTCCCACGTTCAGTGATTTTGCGTTGACGTTGCGTTGTTTGAGCAACGATCACATTGAATCTTCCTAATGGAAAAGTTGAGTTGTTTCTTGACAGTCAACCGTGTCGGGTGAATTATTTATACATCAATTTGGCGCAGCCAGGAAAGAGCACTAGGACCAAAGTCTCTTAAGTAAAAAAGTCTTAAAGTGAACAGTAAAGTGAACAATTCTATACGACAAGAAATCAAAAACAACAAAGAAAAACATCAGCATATGAGAAAAAAAATTAAAGGAAGCAGAACTGTTTTGAATTTAGTTGAGAATTTGAAAAACATTTTGTAAAAAAAAAAAAATTGTGTGCCTAACAATATGAATGCAAGTGTTTTTTCTTTCGGTGCTTGTTTCTCTTTATCTGTCAATTAGATACACACACATTCAAAAAAAAAAAAATGCTACTTTTTCTATTTCTTAAATACCTAAAAAGAATCGAATTTAGTGACTGTTGACTGCTATCGATTGCAAATGGGTGAAAAGAAATCGACATAAGTGTAGAGTAAAACAACAAGAAGAGAAATAACGAAAAAACAAAAACAAACTAATTATACCTTATGAGGAATGAGTGAGGACTCAGTAACGAGATCCGGAAAAAAATTCAAGCCGACGGAAGACGGAAGTGAAGACCCACTGGAACAACCAACTTCAATTGAGGAGCAGCTCCATAAAAAACTAGGCGATATACACAACAGCCAAAGAGAACGACTAGCAAAACTTAGTAAGTTATCGAAACAGTTTAAGTTAGATATAAGTAATTTTAAAAAAGGGAACATAGACAACCAACCAAGTCCCGCATTTCCTATCCCTTCCAATTCCTTAACACCTCAGTTAGCTGACTTAGAAAAGGCCATAAAAAATATTGATATACATATACAACCAAAAAATATTTTTAAAAAAACATCCCGGGCACGAGTACGATAACTTTGGCGACAAAAAATAATAACGGTTTTTGGTGGATGGGTTCAATACAAGCATTTTTTACTATGGGAGGGGGGGGGGGTCTATCTCCCCCCGTTTAGGCGGTAGGGGCAATTTTATAAAAATTGACTCAAAATCTAAAAAAAAATATTGTAGTACAACGGGAAAACTTACAGATACAATTTATACTTTTTATGAAAGCCAGAAACTTGCACTTTATAATAAATTTTAAATGAAGTGGTTTCAATTTATAGATTTTGAAATAACTGACTTCAAAGTCAAAATTTGCGAAAAAAAATTTTAAAAAATCACTTTGAGTATTATGTTTCTTGTGATTACAAATGCCAATAAAAAAAAATTAGATGTAGCTAGTATGGCCCGCTTCGCGGGGACTCATTATTTTAACCCTTTTTTCCGCAGGGTTTAGCTGCTCATGCTAAATATGAAAATAGCAATTAATTTCCGTATGCAACAGCTGTCCGCATGGACCGCTTCGCGGGGACTCATTATTTAAACCCTTTTTCCGCAGGGTTAAGTTGCTCATGCTAAATATGAAAATAGCAATTAATTTCCGTATGCAACAGCTTTCCGCATGGCCCGCTTGGCGGTGCTCATTATTTTAACCCTTTTTCCGCAGGGTTAAGCTGCTCATGCTAAATATGAAAATAGCAATTAATTTCCGTATGCAACAGCTTTCCGCATGGCCCGCTTCGCGGGGCTCATTATTTTAACCCTTTATGAGAAAAAAAATTAAAGGAAGCAGAACTGTTTTGAATTTAGTTGAGAATTTGAAAAACATTTTGTAAAAAAAAAAAAAATTGTGTGCCTAACAATATGAATGCAAGTGTTTTTTCTTTCGGTGCTTGTTTCTCTTTATCTGTCAATTAGATACACACACATTCAAAAAAAAAAAATTGCTACTTTTTCTATTTCTTAAATACCTAAAAAGAATCGAATTTAGTGACTGTTGACTGCTATCGATTGCAAATGGGTGAAAAGAAATCGACATAAGTGTAGAGTAAAACAACAAGAAGAGAAATAACGAAAAAACAAAAACAAACTAATTATACCTTATGAGGAATGAGTGAGGACTCAGTAACGAGATCCGGAAAAAAATTCAAGCCGACGGAAGACGGAAGTGAAGACCCACTGGAACAACCAACTTCAATTGAGGAGCAGCTCCATAAAAAACTAGGCGATATACACAACAGCCAAAGAGAACGACTAGCAAAACTTAGTAAGTTATCGAAACAGTTTAAGTTAGATATAAGTAATTTTAAAAAAGGGAACATAGACAACCAACCAAGTCCCGCATTTCCTATCCCTTCCAATTCCTTAACACCTCAGTTAGCTGACTTAGAAAAGGCCATAAAAAATATTGATATACATATACAACCAAAAAATATTTTTAAAAAAACATCCCGGGCACGAGTACGATAACTTTGGCGACAAAAAATAATAACGGTTTTTGGTGGATGGGTTCAATACAAGCATTTTTTACTATGGGAGGGGGGGGGGGGGGGGCTATCTCCCCCCGTTTAGGCGGCAGGGGCAATTTTATAAAAATTGACTCAAAATCTAAAAAAAAATATTGTAGTACAACGGGAAAACTTACAGATACAATTTATACTTTTTATGAAAGCCAGAAACTTGCACTTTATAATAAATTTTAAATGAAGTGGTTTCAATTTATAGATTTTGAAATAACTGACTTCAAAGTCAAAATTTACGAAAAAAAATTTTAAAAAATCACTTTGAGTATTATGTTTCTTGTGATTACAAATGCCAATAAAAAAAAATTAGATGTAGCTAGTATGGCCCGCTTCGCGGGGACTCATTATTTTAACCCTTTTTTCCGCAGGGTTTAGCTGCTCATGCTAAATATGAAAATAGCAATTAATTTCCGTATGCAACAGCTGTCCGCATGGACCGCTTCGCGGGGACTCATTATTTAAACCCTTTTTCCGCAGGGTTAAGTTGCTCATGCTAAATATGAAAATAGCAATTAATTTCCGTATGCAACAGCTTTCCGCATGGCCCGCTTGGCGGTGCTCATTATTTTAACCCTTTTTCCGCAGGGTTAAGCTGCTCATGCTAAATATGAAAATAGCAATTAATTTCCGTATGCAACAGCTTTCCGCATGGCCCGCTTCGCGGGGCTCATTATTTTAACCCTTTATGAGAAAAAAAATTAAAGGAAGCAGAACTGTTTTGAATTTAGTTGAGAATTTGAAAAAGATTTTGTAAAAAAAAAAAAAATTGTGTGCCTAACAATATGAATGCAAGTGTTTTTTCTTTCGGTGCTTGTTTCTCTTTATCTGTCAATTAGATACACACACATTCAAAAAAAAAAAATTGCTACTTTTTCTATTTCTTAAATACCTAAAAAGAATCGAATTTAGTGACTGTTGACTGCTATCGATTGCAAATGGGTGAAAAGAAATCGACATAAGTGTAGAGTAAAACAACAAGAAGAGAAATAACGAAAAAACAAAAACAAACTAATTATACCTTATGAGGAATGAGTGAGGACTCAGTAACGAGATCCGGAAAAAAATTCAAGCCGACGGAAGACGGAAGTGAAGACCCACTGGAACAACCAACTTCAATTGAGGAGCAGCTCCATAAAAAACTAGGCGATATACACAACAGCCAAAGAGAACGACTAGCAAAACTTAGTAAGTTATCGAAACAGTTTAAGTTAGATATAAGTAATTTTAAAAAAGGGAACATAGACAACCAACCAAGTCCCGCATTTCCTATCCCTTCCAATTCCTTAACACCTCAGTTAGCTGACTTAGAAAAGGCCATAAAAAATATTGATATACATATACAACCAAAAAATATTTTTAAAAAAACATCCCGGGCACGAGTACTGTTTCTCTGTAACTGGGATTCCGAACCTTAATTATTGTGGGCGTTCTTCTGGTGGGCAGCGTCGCAGCGACCACGCGGTTTGGCTGTTCGTCGTCTCCCTTGTGGTGGCTTTTTATGGCGTTTTTGTTGACGCCAAACTTCAAGTTTCTTTTTCCTTGGTTTGAGGTTGACTAAAAACTTCGTTCTCTTCTTGATGTGATAAATTTAATAAATTTTATTTTTGATTTCAAAGAAAATATAACTTTTAGAATTTTTAGTTTTACAAATTGAGTTTTATAAATTGAACTTGAGCCGGTGGTTGAAAGTAGAAGAATGCAATTAAATTAGAGAATGACATCATCCTCATGCTGTCTATCGAAAAGACCGGCTGTCAAAAAACCCAACGAATGGTTTATGGCAGTGATGCCAATAATCCTCGGTTGATTTTTTGGCGGCGGCTAAGTTCGTCGATACAGCCTTTTTGGATGCAGATTTTTTCTACATTTTTTACATTACAGTGCAGAGGTGCAAAATTGCATGAACATTACTGCCCCCCTTGGCGTTATACGCCAAGTAAAGAGCTATGAGTGCGTTAAGCGCCAAATATACAAATGTGTAGCGAAAAGTATTATGATGGAGAGCGGGAAGCGCCAAAAAATTATTATTAATTATGAACAAATGAATATTATGAAGAGCGGGAAGCGCCAAAAAAATCACTTTACCACATTGAGAAAAAAAACAAATTTTGAATGAACTGATTAAAAAAAATAAAGCGAGTGTAAAATTTCAATCTTATACAATACTGAAAGGCATATAAAAATAAAAAAAGTTGCATAATGATTTTTTATAATGATTTTAAAGAACTAAAAATTGTTCTGATTATTTCATAGGCAGAAGACACAGCTTGACAACTGGACGGCTAATTTCACCGTTTTGCGTTCGGAGCGTCGCCACTCTAACTCTTCCGTCAGCGCCTGGGTGTACATTTACAACACGCCCAAGTCGCCACTCACTGGATGGAAGATTTTCGTTTTTTATAATTACTAAGTCATTTAACTTGATATCTTCTTGAGGCGATTGCCACTTATGTCTTTGATGTAATTCTTTTAGATACTCGTCTTTCCATCTACGACAGAATTGTTGGTGGAGGTATTTAACTTTTTCCCATCGATTGATGAGAGACAAATTGGCGTCAGCCAAATTTGGTTCGGGAAATGCTAAAAGTGGACTACCGCGAATAAAATGACCCGGCGTTAGAGCCAATAGATCGGAAGGATCATTTGACATGGATGAGATTGGTCGTGAGTTTAAACATGCTTCGATGCGAGCTAAGACCGTTGAGAATTCTTCGAAAGTGAGTCGAGTACTGGTCCCCAGTTTCCGAAGGTGACTTTTGCAGCTTTTGACACCAGCCTCCCAGAGTCCACCCATATGTGGAGCACCTGGAGGAATAAAATTCCATTTTAGGCCTTGAACACCGTAGGATGATTGAGTCTCTTGAGGACTAGAAGTGAGAATTTTTTTGAACTCTTTGCGTAAAATCGCGTCAGCACCAGTAAAATTGGTGCCGTTGTCCGAATATATTTCTTTCGGTAGACCGCGTCTTGCGACAAATCGCGCAAAGGCAGCCAAGAATGCTTCCGACGATAATTCACTGACGGCCTCAAGGTGTATTGCCTTAGTTGAAAAACAGACGAACAAACAGACGTAACCCTTGGTCATGCGACAATTTCTTGCATTAAATGTTTTTATCACAAAGGGGCCCGCGAAATCGATCCCTGTAAAAGTGAAGGGTGGCGAAAAAGTACATCGTTCAGGTGGTAAAGCAGCCATTAATTGCTTGCTTAACATTTTTTTGTGAATAATACAGGTTTTGCACTGTCGTATACAGAGTCTTATGAGATTTTTTAGTTTGGGAATCCAAAACTTTTGTCTTAAGAGTCGCAGCATTAAAGAATTGCCGCCATGTAGAGAAATTTCATGAGTGAATTGAGTGAGGAGATACGAAAATCTTGAGCTATGAGGCAAAATGAGAGGATGTCGTTCATTAAATGAAAGATCGGACTGAGATAGTCGACCGTTGACCCTAAGGAGATGGTCTGAGTCTAGGAACGGATTAAATGAAATGATCGAGCTTTTTTGGAGAATGGGTTTACCTTCCATTAAAAGAGAATGTTCCGCTGGATAATGATTTATTTGAGCTTGTATTATAAGACGGTTTTGTACAAATTGCATTTCTTCGGGAGTAATGTCATGAGACGTGTACTGCGTATTTTGTCTTTTTGAGATTTTAAAGTAAAAACGGAAGATGTAGCACAGTACACGCATAGCACGAGGTAAGGATGAAAAACGATCAAGAATGTCTTCGGAATCTTGTTGGACTATCAAGGAGACAACTGGTTTTTGTTCGAGATCTTCGACTCGGGGGGCGATAGTAGGAGTTTGAGGCCAAAGGGTGATTGGTTGGCAGAGCCATGAAGGCCCATACCACCAAAATGAATTAAGCATCAAGTCTAAAGGCATTAGACCCCGCGTGGCTAAATCAGCTGGATTGTCAGCAGATTTCACGTGTCTCCAAGTGACATTTCCTACATTTTCTAAAATTTCGCTCGTACGATTTGCAATGAATGTTTTCCACACACATGGTGGTTTTTTGAGCCAAGCTAAAACAATGGACGAATCGGTCCATAAAAAAGTCTGATAGGCGTGAACAGGAAAATTTGACACGTAAATTTTTACTAATTTGGAAAGTAGAAGTGCCCCACACAACTCAAGGCGTGGTAAAGACACAGTTTTGATTGGAGCAACTTTAGATTTAGCGCAGAGCAAGTGAGAGGTGAAAACTCCGTCGGGTTGACGAACTCGAAGATATAAAGTGGCGGCGTACGCTTTTTCGGATGAGTCGCAGAAACCATGAAATTGGATATCTGACGAGGGAGAATAATCAACCCATCGAGGTATTTTTATTTTCTTTATATCGGTTAACGAAAAAGCAAAAGTTTTCCAGATTTTAAAGGACTCAGGTTGGAGAGGATCGTCCCAATCAGTGTGTTCTGCCCAAACTCGTTGCATGAGCATTTTTGCGACTATTACCACGGGAGCTAGCCAACCCGCCGGGTCAAAAATACGAGCTATTTGGGAAAATACTTCGCGTTTAGTGGGACTTTCGGATAAAACAATTGGTTGAATAACAAAGTAGAATTTATCCTCCTTAGCATTCCAGCGTATTCCTAGGGTTTTGGTATTGCTGTCAGCATCGAGCTTTAAAAAATTCTCATTGAGAATATGTTCGCGAGGTAAATGGTCCAGTAAACAAGGAGCATTTGAGGTCCACTTGCGAAGTGGAAATCCTGCTGAATCAAGAAGAGTGATAAGCTCGGATTGTGCCTTTTTTGCGGAATGAATGTCATGAGCGCCGGACAAAACGTCATCGACATAGAACTCTGACTGGAGAATTTTTGAGGCAAGAGGAAAATCAGTTTTACCTATCCGTGCTAATTCGAGAAGGGTGCGAATAGCCAAGTAAGGAGCGCAATTAACACCAAACGTGACAGTTAAGAGCTCGAAATCTTCGACTTCCAAGTGAGGAGAAGTGCGAAAAAGAATTCTTTGAAAAGGAGTATCTCGCTGGTCGATCAGAATCTGGCGGTACATTTTTTCGATGTCCGCATTAAACACATACTTGTAAAAACGCCATCGAATGATTAAAGAGGATAAGTCTTGTTGCAAAATAGGGCCAGGATACATTAAATCATTCAAACTGACACCGTTTGCTGAGGCATTGGAGGCGTTAAAAACGACACGTACTTTTGTCGAAGTACTCTCGGGTTTTATGACCGCGTGATGCGGAAGATAAAAACATTTTACTTGACCGTTTTCAACGCGCTCCAATGGAGTAACCTTTCTCATATGACCAAGAGAAAGGTACTCAGATATGACTTTGTTATATTGTGATTTTAAATCTGCTTTTGACGCTAACGATTTTTCAGTTCTAGAAAACTGTTTTAGGGCGATAAACCGAGAGTGACCGAGAGTGGTCTTTGAAGGTTTTGGCTTAAATGGTAGTCGGACAACAAATCTACCATCAGCACGTCTGAAAGTGGTTTTTTTATAGAGTTCTTCGCAGAAACCGTCCTCTGACGAACGAACAACTGTAGAGGGTAGTTCTTCAATCTCCCAAAATTTGCGAATTTGAGTGTCTAAATTGCAAGAAGTGCTATCGGAAACGATGGTAGTGTTGAAAGATTGAAACGAATCTGGAACGGGGCCTGACAGTATCCAACCAAACATGGTGTTTTGAGCGAGAAGTGAGTCGGAAATATGTTTAATTCCATTGCGAATTATTGATGGATAAAGATCAGCACCGATCAGAAGATCCACCTGAGAGGATTTATTAAAAGTGGGATCGGCCAATGGGAGGCCTTCGAAAATGGTAGGATTAACTACCGAGAAGGAAGTACTTGGAAGATTGTTAGTGAGAGTTTTAAGCACAATAGCTTGAGCTGAAATGGTGACTTGAGGCGGATTAGCAGAAGTAATTGCAAAGGAGCAGAGTTTTTTTGAAGTAATAGAGAGATTTCCACTAATTCCAGAAATAGTGGTATTTTTGTCGATCCATGGTAAATTCAGACGTTTTTGCACTGCTGCCGAAATGAAGGATATTTCGGAACCGGGATCAATGAGTGCTCTCACAGTATGCACTGTGTCTTTTCCTACAATACTGACTAAGGCAGTAGCCAACAGAATTCTTTTGCTAGAGGTCACCACAAAATTTTGGTATGTTGCTTGAGGAGAGAAAGGTTGCGAGGATGCAGACATTTGACGCTTTTGTATAGCCTGTGGTTGAGAAGTGGACTGTATATTTGCATTTGAAGTTTGATTTGTAGCTGAAGTGGGATTGGTTGCACGATGTAATAGTGTATGGTGTCTTTTCTTGCACACACTGCACGAATATTTACTAGAACACGAAGCCTTTTGATGACTGGTGCCCAAGCAATTGTTACACATTTTCTTTTCTCTTACAATTTCGATTCGAGATGAGACTGGTAGTGCTGAGAATTTTGGACACTCATAAATGGTATGCTCTGCCGAGCAAATTTTACATCTAGTTCCTCCCGCCTTCGCAAGAAATGCATTCACCTTATTAGGCTTATGAGAAGTGTTTTTCTTAGGGACCTGAGAATTGGAGGCAAAAGGTTTTGAGGAAGTGGTGTCTGAAATGGATTCGAGCGTTTGGAAACGCGAACTTAAAAACTTGTCCAACTGTTTCCATGTTGGTACTTTTGTGGGATCCTCTAAAGATTGTTCCCAGAGAGAAAGTGTGACCTGGGGCATCTTATTGCAGCAGGCGAAAACAAGGATTGGATCCCAATTTTTTGTATCAACGTTATGAGCTTTAAGTACGGCTAGAGAATCATTTAATTTGCTTTGAAGGCTTCGAATGGATTTTGAGCTTTCTTCGTGTGCTACGGGCAAATTGAAAATATTTTTTACCTGGTTATTAACGAGAATACGAGTATTCTCATATGTAGCACGCAAAGCAGCCCAAGCAAGTGCAAAACTCGCGTTTGTTAAAGGAAATTGACTGATCGTTTTGAAAGCATCGTCTCTTGTTTTACAACGGAGATGGAATAACTTTTCCACTTCACCTAATTTTGGGTGTTGAATATACACGGCATCGAACATATCCCGAAATGCCGGCCAGGAAAGGTAATCACCGTGAAACACTTCCGTGTCGCATGGTGGTAATTTGATGCAATGGGAAGACCCAAATTTCTGCGGAGCACTGGTAGCTGAGGGCAATTCTCTGATCACTATCGTAGGATCGGGTTTAAGTTTTGTTTGAAGCTCGAGAAATAAACCTAAGCAATTGATATAGGTTTCATTGCTGTTTCTATACTTGGATTCGATGGCATCCATATCGAGGGGATCCTCATCTACAGCTGGCAAATGCCGAACGCATCTGGCATAACTCTCTTTTACATTTTGCCAGAGATCTGTTAATTCGGTTTTTCTAGCTTCCAAAGTCGCAATTGAATGACGGTGCTCAGGTACTTCCTTTGCTGAGGCATAAAATTTGACAAGCAAATCTGCCGCGAAGATTAAGTCGTCCAATTGTGACATTTTTTTTTTTTTTTTAAATTTAACAGTAAAAATGGAAGTGTACGGTTTAGACCAGTTAGCCTTTGAGTCGGCAGGCCGAGAGCCTTATAAAATAAGGAAAGAAAAACCGGAGTGATCGGAGTGCCGCAAAAAACTTGGAACGATTGGAAATCAATTACAAGTTGAAAAAAAAAATTTGAGTGAAAACGATATCTATAAGAAGACTATAATGAGGAATGATTGCAAAGGAATCTTAAGGATGCTCCAAAATGAGCTTAAATTCAATTGAATTAGAGAGCGATATCAAAAAAAATGAATGAGAGGAATGTCTATAAGAAGACTAATCCTATAATGAGGAACGATTGCAAAGGAATCTTAAGGATGCTCCAAAATGAGCTTGAATTCAATTGAATTAGAGAGCGATATCAAAAAAAACGGATGAGAGGAATGTCTATAAGAAGACTAATCCTATAATGAGGAATGATTGCGAAGGAATCTTAAGGATGCTCCAAAATGAGCTTGAATTCAATTGAATTAGAGAGCGATATCAAAAAAAAAACGGAGTGAGAGGAATGTCTATAAGAAGACTTATCCTATAATGAGGATCGATTGCAAAAAAATCTTAAAGATGCTCCAAAATGAGCTTAAATTCAATTGAATTAGAGAGCGATATCAAAAAAAACGGATGAGAGGAATGTCTATAAGAAGACTAATCCTATAATGAGGAATGATTGCGAAGGAATCTTAAGGATGCTCCAAAATGAGCTTGAATTCAATTGAATTAGAGAGCGATATCAAAAAAAACGGATGAGAGGAATGTCTATAAGAAGACTAATCCTATTGTAACGTGCGCTTAGTTCGCAAAAAATAAAACTCTACCTTTCAATTTAATTCCACCACTTTATTCAGTATCTACTTTCGATATACACTTTATTTGAACTCAACTCGACTTTTGGACTATCACTTGTATTTACTCTTAACTTTATCACTCTATAAACAAGACTGCCCTCTGGTTGCCTCGGGCGGGCTATTTATATCGAATGACATGCCATCTAGAACTCTCCAGTAACTTCTACATTGTCTCCACATTTGCTGTCTACTCTCTGTCTGTCTGTCTCTCTATACACTCACACACACTGGCTTACAAGCAACGCCTGTCATTTATACCATTCCATTAAAGTGTTGCCAGTTGTGTTTTCGGTTGAACGTTTTTCGATTAGGAAATTGGTATAAATGTTGGGTTCACGTTACACTGCCCCCTCCTTAAGATTGTTCGTCCCGAATAATTCCATCTGCAGCCTCGCCACTATATCGATGCAGCCGGTCACAATGAACTACTTTTAACTTGCCTCTTAGCCCTCTTTGGATGCGGTAAACCACGTCGTTAATCCTCGTGACAACAGTATAAGGACCTTCCCAGTTCTGCTGAAGTTTCGGTGACAATCCCTTTTGACGATGAGGATTATAAAGCCACACACGATCTCCTGCTTGGAATACTGCCGTTGTCGCTTTTGTGTCGTACCGTGTCTTCATCCGGTCGCTGTAGGTTTTCATCCGTTCCCTTGTTCTTTTATGGATGTCAGCGAGTCTCTCCTTGAGGTCGTCCACATACTCGTTCGTGTCCTGTGGCTCCTCTGTGGGGCATCCAAATTTAAGTTCGCTGGGCAGCCGCATGGTTTTCCCGAACAGGATGTCAGATGGTGTTTGTCCTGTCGAGCTATGTACTGCACTTCTATAGGCCATCAGGAATAGCGGTACGTGCCTATCCCAGTCTCTTTGGTAGTCGCCTACGACCTTGGTGAGGTGTTCTTTCAATGTCCGGTTGAATCTTTCAACCATCCCATCAGATTGTGGATGAAGCGGTGTGGTTCTCGTCTTCTTAATGCCAAGTAGTCCGCACACTCCTTGGAAGATGTTTGACTCAAAGTTCCTCCCTTGGTCGGAATGGAGTTCCATAGGCACGCCAAACCTACTCACCCAGTTAAACACAATCTGGTCGACCACCGTTTTGGCTTCTTGATTTGGGATGGCATACGCCTCAGGCCACTTGCTAAAATAGTCCATTACAACCAGAATGTATTTGTTTCCAGCGTTGGTCTCTGGAAAAGGCCCAGCCACATCTACTGCAATCCTCTCAAAAGGCGATCCAACGTTGTACTGATGCATCTTACCTTGAATCTTCCTACCAGGTCCTTTGGTTGCAGCACACTTGTCACATGTTCGGCACCACTTCTCCACGTCATCTCTAGCATGTAACCAGTAGAACCGATGTCGCACCTTCTCCAGTGTTTTGTTTACCCCCAGGTGGCCTCCAGAAGGTCCGTCGTGCATCTCCTGAAGAACTTCACTGACTTTCGATTGCGGTACGATCAGCTGCATCACATATGACTTACCGTCAGCGGATTCCCATCTTCGCCTGAGGACACCTTCTTGCACATATAGTGAGTCCCACTGTGCCCAATAGGCTTTGAGAACTGGACTCCTGTCAGAAATATCTCCCCATTCCGGTTTCTCTTCATTTTCTTTCCATGCGAGAATGGGTTCGATATCTGAATCTTCCTGTTGAGCAGTCCTCACTTCCTCATTGCTCCATCCGCTTATGGGGTCAGCTCTTAGTCGCTGAGCGGTAATGATTTCTTTGTCTTCTTGCCGCTTGCAATGCTTGCAATCCACTTTGCAAGGTCTTCGTGATAATGCATCGGCGTTTGAGTGCAGCTTTCCTCTGCGGTGTTGGATCTGGTAGTCATAGGTCTGCAATCTTTCTATCCACCTTGCGACTTGACCTTCTGGATTTTTGAAGTTCAACAGCCAGCTCAGAGCACCGTGGTCTGTCCGCAGAAGGAATTTCTGTCCATAGATGTACTTATGGAAGTGCTTTGTTGCCAAGATAAGAGCTAGCAGTTCCCTTCTGGTCACGCAGTAGTTCCTTTCGGGTTTCGATAGGACCTTGCTGTAGTATGCCACCACTTTCTCTTCGCCATCATGTACTTGGGATAGTACCGCCCCGATTCCAACGTTGCTTGCATCTGCGTCGACGATGAATGTTTTGCCAGGTGTTGGATGTGCCAGCACTGGAGCGTTACAGAGGCGGTATTTGAGTTCCTGGAAAGATTTCTCACACTCACCTGACCATTTAAACTGCTTCCCCTTTTCGGTGAGCTGATGCAAACTCTTTGCAACTCCAGCGAAGTTCTTAACGAAACGTCGGTAATATGTGGCAAGTCCCAGAAAGCTTCGGAGTTGATGTTTGTCCTGTGGTGTTGGCCAATTTTTGACGGAGTCAACTTTTTCAGGATCAGTCTTTACTCCTTGGGATGAGATGATGTGTCCCAAATACTTGACTTCGGTTTTGAAAAGTGCACATTTTTCTGGATTCAGTTTAAGGTTAGCCTCTCGAAGTCTCTGAAACACGGCTTTAAGGTTCTTACAATGTTGGTCAAATGTTTTCCCGTAAACAATGACATCGTCCAAGTAGACTAGGCAAGCTTTCCACGTCAGTCCTTGAAGAACGCACTCCATCAAACGCTCGAATGTTGCCGGAGCGTTACATAACCCAAACGGCATAACTTTAAACTGCCAGAGCCCATTACCTGTAGAAAACGCCGTCTTTTCCCGATCATCAGGGTGGATGTCAACTTGCCAATATCCGCTCTTCAAGTCCAGCGTCGAGAACCACTGCGCTCCCTCCATGGCATCCAGGGTATCACTGATTCTGGGCAGGGGATAGCTGTCCTTCTTAGTTACATCATTCAGCCTTCGGTAGTCCACACAAAAACGAGTGCTTCCGTCTTTCTTTTTCACTAGCACCACTGGTGACGCCCAAGGACTTTTGGAATTTTCGATAAGACCGTCCTTTTTCATGGCTGTTATCATTTCCTCAACCTCACCTTGTTTGACCAGTGGAAGACGTCTTGCGGGTTGACGAATCGGTCTTGCATCTCCTGTGTTGATGCGATGCTGCACCAACTGTGTCCTACCATATTGCCCCTTTTGCGATGCGAAGATATCAGTGTACTCTTTTAGGAGACTTTCAGCCATCCTTGTTTGTTGGTGATCAAGGTTGGATGAATTCAGTATTTTAGCTCTGATGGTTTCGAGCTCCTCCGGAGTTATAGGTTTTCTCGGAGCTTCGTCTGTGATCTTCGTAATTGCTGCAACCGATTCGCAACGTCCAACGACTTCTCCTTTCTTCAACCTTACATCGTACGGTCTGGTGTTTAGTAATCGTACGGGGACCATTTTATTCTTCGGTGCTACCAGTGTTTTCCCAATGATGACGCTTTGGGAGGAACACTCTGGGTCTGCTTCCACCATGAGGTATCGAAGGCTTCCAAACTCACCTTCCAGTTTTGTCCAAACGAACACTTCAGAAGAAGGAGGCAGAATAAGATCTTCCCTGATGACAGTTCTCAGTGTCGACGTACTTTCGTTCGAATAAATCATTGGAAGTTCCTTATTTTGGTACTTCAAAACCTGATTACCGATGTCCAAAATAACTCCGTGCTGTTTCATAAAGTCGATTCCAATGATGCACTCGTCACATATATCTGCCACCAGGAATTGATGAGTAAACACTAGGTCGGCCAGTCGGATCTTAAGACACACTTCTCCATATACTCTTGCTGCTTCTCCCGTTGCGGTTCTTAGACGGTAGCTATTGGTGTTATGAAGCCACGTCGTCTTTACCAGGTCTCGACGTACTATGGAGGCTGTGGCACCGGTGTCGATGGTAGCCACATGTTTGTTCCCGTTAATAGTAGTCTCCACAGTCAGACTTTTGTTGTCTCGTTTGGTCTGAGAGACCTGGATGGTGGTTCTGGGGCCATCGATACAAGAAACCAGTCTCTGCCCCTCGAAGTTGGTTCTTACGGGCTGATAGGCAACGCTGGTGTTGTAGCTACCTTGCTCTGGGTTGAATCTCTTGGTTCCACAATGTTGACAACCTGCTTTATTTGATGGTAGTCGGCATTGACGCTGTAAGTGCCCGGTCTTGTTGCAGTTCCAACATCTTGCTAGTCCGCTCCGCTGGTTCTTTTGTATTTCAGCTCTTTGGCACGAGCATTCTTCGACTATGGCTTCTCTAAGTCGATGTACTCCATGAGAAGCCTGTTCTGCTGCTTCAATTGTCAATGCGAATGCTAAAGTTTCGGAAAGAGTACGTGTTCTAGCAGTTCGCACAGACCTCTGAAGATGTATATCGGAAATGGCACGAACGAAGGACTCAACAGCAAGCTGGTTGATGATTTCTTCTCCAGCATCCGGGTATGCCAGGTGAACCAGTCTTTCGACGTCTGCCTGGAGCTGCTGTAGACTTTCACCCCTTTTCTGGACTCTGTTATTGAGTTGGACTCGGAAGACTTCTTTCAAGTGGCTATCTCCAAAGCGTTTATCTATAGCTGCCACGAGAGAACTGAAATCGCCGCTCTTATCAGCTGGAACTGTTTGAAGTAATTCAGCTGCTGGTCCTCTAAGAGCAAGAGTCAGTGCAATGTACTTGTCTTCGTCATCCCAGCCATTTGTTGTCGCGGCTGCCTCAAATTGTCTCTTGTAGACTGGCCAAGAAGACTGTCCATCAAATGTTGGGGGTTTCATCTCCTTTTTCCTTGCAAACTCTCCAGCAGATTCTCGAATTTTTATTTTCCGGATCTGGTCTAATTCCTTGGACAGAAGAGAGAACTGGTTATCGCATCGGCTTTCCAAACGATTCTCTACAACAGAAAGCTGTTTTTCCACACCTTCAACTCGTTCGTCAAGGGCACATACATTTTTCTCAATGTTGCCCAATTTGCCTTCTAGAATGTTTTTCTGGCCTTCCAAAACATTCTGTTGCGCCTCGAGTCTTTCGAGAATGTTCTGTTGTTCTTTCTTTTGTTCGTTTCGTTGTGCTTCAAGTTGTACGAGAACATTCTGCTGTTCCTTCTTTTGCTCGTTTCGTTGTTCTAACAAAAGTTTCATCATACTAGCAAAATCTACATTTTCACTTACTTCCTCTTCTTCCACTTCTGTTTCAAAAACAAAAGTGTTCACGTCTTCCTCTTGCTGTTCCAAATAGTTACGTAAGCGCAGGACGAGCTCATTTTTCGATCCCGCTCTAGAAAGATTTCGCTTACCTAACTCACTTTTGAGCTCAATGCAAGTGAGCTCTTCTAACAACTTACCCATTTTCACTGTATATAATTATTATTTTCTTTTTACTTTTTTTTTTTTTTTACACTTTACTAGTCAAATAAGTTTTATTTACACTTCTGACACCAATGTAACGTGCGCTTAGTTCGCAAAAAATAAAACTCTACCTTTCAATTTAATTCCACCACTTTATTCAGTATCTACTTTCGATATACACTTTATTTGAACTCAACTCGACTTTTGGACTATCACTTGTATTTACTCTTAACTTTATCACTCTATAAACAAGACTGCCCTCTGGTTGCCTCGGGCGGGCTATTTATATCGAATGACATGCCATCTAGAACTCTCCAGTAACTTCTACATTGTCTCCACATTTGCTGTCTACTCTCTGTCTGTCTGTCTCTCTATACACTCACACACACTGGCTTACAAGCAACGCCTGTCATTTATACCATTCCATTAAAGTGTTGCCAGTTGTGTTTTCGGTTGAACGTTTTTCGATTAGGAAATTGGTATAAATGTTGGGTTCACGTTACACTATAATGAGGAATGATTGCGAAGGAATCTTAAGGATGCTCCAAAATGAGCTTGAATTCAATTGAATTAGAGAGCGATATCAAAAAAAACGGATGAGAGGAATGTCTATAAGAAGACTAATCCTATAATGAGGAATGATTGCGAAGGAATCTTAAGGATGCTCCAAAATGAGCTTGAATTCAATTGAATTAGAGAGCGATATCAAAAAAAAACGGATGAGAGGAATGTCTATAAGAAGACTAATCCTATAATGAGGAATGATTGCGAAGGAATCTTAAGGATGCTCCAAAATGAGCTTGAATTCAATTGAATTAGAGAGCGATATCAAAAAAACGGATGAGAGGAATGTCTATAAGAAGACTAATCCTATAATGAGGAATGATTGCGAAGGAATCTTAAGGATGCTCCAAAATGAGCTTGAATTCAATTGAATTAGAGAGCGATATCAAAAAAAACGGAGTGAGAGGAATGTCTATAAGAAGACTTATCCTATAATGAGGATCGATTGCAAAAAAATCTTAAAGAGAAGCCAAGAACGCGAAAAAACTGGGAGTTATGAATGAGCTTTCAAAAAAAATTAAATTTGAAAAAACAGTACTAATATTTGAAAGGTTCGAGCAAGTTGCACAAGTTCAGTGAGAAAAAAAACTTTCAAACGAGTTTAAATTCAAATTGAATTGTAGAACCAAGTCTATACAAAATTCAAAAGAATTAAAAAAAATTATGTGTCCCAACGGAACCTAAGGACCAGCACCGTTGCTAACTGACGAAATGGAAATGTAACGCTAGACAAAAAACTTCCGTGATGGTAACTGTACTCAAAATTACAGCTTCCAAACGGTATATGAAGTCACGCCACGAACGCGAAGAAATTACCACCAAAAATACCAAGAGATGAAAGCACGTGCAGCACAAAAAAAAACTTTTTGTCTTTGGTTTTCAGAAAAACCGATGAAAAAATGGAAAAAAAACGAAAGATTATCACGCCAAATGACTTGAATTTAACACAATGATAGTATCTCGACCGATTGCGCGAACAAGAAAGAGATGGAGAGTGACGCTAACTTTTGGTCGTCAAGCCACACAAGAGAAAAAAACCCGTATGAAATAACGGAAACTATGTACTACATAAGCCTTTCAATATGAAATAAAAACGAAATTCACACTCACCCTTTACATGAAGTTTAACATTGATCTGGATCTTCTCCTGGTCTTCTGCTGCTTGCTGATGATTTCTTCTGCTGCTTGCTGATGACTTGACTTCTCCCTCCTGACACCAATCGAAGCAATGGTGTACCCTGACACCAATCGAAGCAATGGTGTATCTTCTTTCAAGTTCTTAAAAGAACGTTTTTTGCCTTAAGCGGCGTTGAGCGATGTTGAAAACGTGTATGCGATCACGTAATGTAAAAAAACAAGTTCTTAAAAGAACGTTTTTTGCCTTAAGCGGCGTTGAGCGATGTTGAAAACGTGGTCGAGCACGTATTTGATATATTGAATTATATATATATCGTGGTTGGCCGCACCCGTAAAATTTTTGGTTTTTTCGATGGAGCACAATCCGGCTCGAAGGACCAAATGTTTCTCTGTAACTGGGATTCCGAACCTTAATTATTGTGGGCGTTCTTCTGGTGGGCAGCGTCGCAGCGACCACGCGGTTTGGCTGTTCGTCGTCTCCCTTGTGGTGGCTTTTTATGGCGTTTTTGTTGACGCCAAACTTCAAGTTTCTTTTTCCTTGGTTTGAGGTTGACTAAAAACTTCGTTCTCTTCTTGATGTGATAAATTTAATAAATTTTATTTTTGATTTCAAAGAAAATATAACTTTTAGAATTTTTAGTTTTACAAATTGAGTTTTATAAATTGAACTTGAGCCGGTGGTTGAAAGTAGAAGAATGCAATTAAATTAGAGAATGACATCATCCTCATGCTGTCTATCGAAAAGACCGGCTGTCAAAAAACCCAACGAATGGTTTATGGCAGTGATGCCAATAATCCTCGGTTGATTTTTTGGCGGCGGCTAAGTTCGTCGATACAGCCTTTTTGGATGCAGATTTTTTCTACATTTTTTACATTACAGTGCAGAGGTGCAAAATTGCATGAACAAGTACGATAACTTTGGCGACAAAAAATAATAACGGTTTTTGGTGGATGGGTTCAATACAAGCATTTTTTACTATGGGAGGGGGGGGGGTCTATCTCCCCCCGTTTAGGCGGTAGGGGCAATTTTATAAAAATTGACTCAAAATCTAAAAAAAAATATTGTAGTACAACGGGAAAACTTACAGATACAATTTATACTTTTTATGAAAGCCAGAAACTTGCACTTTATAATAAATTTTAAATGAAGTGGTTTCAATTTATAGATTTTGAAATAACTGACTTCAAAGTCAAAATTTACGAAAAAAAATTTTAAAAAATCACTTTGAGTATTATGTTTCTTGTGATTACAAATGCCAATAAAAAAAAATTAGATGTAGCTAGTATGGCCCGCTTCGCGGGGACTCATTATTTTAACCCTTTTTTCCGCAGGGTTTAGCTGCTCATGCTAAATATGAAAATAGCAATTAATTTCCGTATGCAACAGCTGTCCGCATGGACCGCTTCGCGGGGACTCATTATTTAAACCCTTTTTCCGCAGGGTTAAGTTGCTCATGCTAAATATGAAAATAGCAATTAATTTCCGTATGCAACAGCTTTCCGCATGGCCCGCTTGGCGGTGCTCATTATTTTAACCCTTTTTCCGCAGGGTTAAGCTGCTCATGCTAAATATGAAAATAGCAATTAATTTCCGTATGCAACAGCTTTCCGCATGGCCCGCTTCGCGGGGCTCATTATTTTAACCCTTTTTCCGCAGGGTTAAGCTGCTCATGCTAAATATGAAAATAGCAATTAATTTCCGTATGCAACAGCTTTCCGCATGGCCCGCTTCGCGGGGCTCATTATTTTAACCCTTTTTCCGCAGGGTTAAGCTGCTCATGCTAAATATGAAAATAGCAATTAATTTCCGTATGCAACAGCCTTCCGCATGGCCCGCTTCGCGGGGACTCATTATTTTAACCCTTTTTTCCGCAGGGTTAAGCTGCTCATGCTAAATATGAAAATAGCAATTAATTTCCGTATGCAACAGCTTTCCGCATGGCCCGCTTCGCGGGGCTCATTATTTTAACCCTTTTTCCGCAGGGTTAAGCTGCTCATGCTAAATATGAAAATAGCAATTAATTTCCGTATGCAACAGCTTTCCGCATGGCCCGCTTCGCGGGGCTCATTATTTTAACCCTTTTTCCGCAGGGTTAAGCTGCTCATGCTAAATATGAAAATAGCAATTAATTTCCGTATGCAACAGCTTTCCGCATGGCCCGCTTCGCGGGGCTCATTATTTTAACCCTTTTTCCGCAGGGTTAAGCTGCTCATGCTAAATATGAAAATAGCAATTAATTTCCGTATGCAACAGCTTTCCGCATGGCCCGCTTCGCGGGGCTCATTATTTTAACCCTTTTTCCGCAGGGTTAAGCTGCTCATGCTAAATATGAAAATAGCAATTAATTTCCGTATGCAACAGCCTTCCGCATGGCCCGCTTCGCGGGGACTCATTATTTTAACCCTTTTTTCCGCAGGGTTAAGCTGCTCATGCTAAATATGAAAATAGCAATTAATTTCCGTATGCAACAGCTTTCCGCATGGCCCGCTTCGCGGGGCTCATTATTTTAACCCTTTTTCCGCAGGGTTAAGCTGCTCATGCTAAATATGAAAATAGCAATTAATTTCCGTATGCAACAGCTTTCCGCATGGCCCGCTTCGCGGGGCTCATTATTTTAACCCTTTTTCCGCAGGGTTAAGCTGCTCATAAGCTTTGGGGTACAAATTTTTTATATGAAAAGTTTCTTTTAAAATTAGAAAATTTTTTGATTTTAAAAAAGAAATATAGTTTTACTATTTTTCAATTATCTCAAAAACTATAAGACATAGAAAAACGTTATTTATATCGTTTGATAAAAAATTTATTGAAGCAACTAACTACATCAAAATTTTTTTTATTGGCATTTGTAATCACAAGAAACATAATACTCAAAGTGATTTTTAAAAATTTTTTTTCGTAAATTTTGACTTTGAAGTCAGTTATTTCAAAAACTATAAATTGAAACCACTTCATTTAAAATTTATTATAAAGTGCAAGTTTCTGGCTTTCATAAAAAGTATAAATTGTATCTGTAAGTTTTTCCGTTGTTCTACAATATTTTTTTTTAGATTTTAAGTCAATTTTTATAAAATTGCCCCTACCGCCTAAACGGGGGGAGATAGACCCCCCCCTCCCATAGTAAAAAATGCTTGTATTGAACCCCTCTATCAGAAACCGTTATTATTTTTTGTCGCCAAAGTTATCGTACTCTCCCCACATCCCGAAATGAGCTACGAAAAGGTTGCACGTTTGGTGTCAACTTTGATTCCCACTTTTTCGGGTGTTTATCACCCAGGGATAGATAGATAGATAGATTGTTTTATTCATTCCTTAAAAAAAGTTACATTTGTATTTGCGCTTTAATAAATTGAATAAATTAGAGCATGGCATTACTGCCGTCTGCCCGAGTGACTTTCCTATAATTTTCTGATTTATTAGTGTTTTCTTTCATGATAATTCATAATAAGTGTTGATTTGTACTGTACATATTAAAATTTGTGGACCAGTAATTTTAAATATTTTGGTTTGAATAAAATTTATTTGATTTTTATAATGACTTTTAGTTTAGCTAAAACGATTTTTTTTTTTACTTTTAGTTTAGTTAAAACTATTTTTTTTTTGACTTTTAGTTTAGTTAAAACAGAACAACGGTACGTATTTTGGGTACAGAAAAAAAAGAAAAGAAAAGAGCTTTATGATTACAGCTTTTAGTTTAACGAATGACTTTTAGTTTTGTTAAAACGAAACATATAATTTTTTTTTTTGCTTATTATTTTGGTAATTCTAATTTAGATACTGAGAACAAAGCACTTTAATTTAGGTTTAAAAGTTTTCATACATAATTCTGCT
Organism: Melanostoma mellinum; assembly: GCA_914767635.1. Classification (NCBI taxonomy): domain Eukaryota; kingdom Metazoa; phylum Arthropoda; class Insecta; order Diptera; family Syrphidae; genus Melanostoma; species Melanostoma mellinum. The sequence continues at coordinate 116,969,668 of OU612058.1, read as the reverse complement.
TCTGTAAGACATCGCTTCAGTGGTGAATTTGTATAGCCGAACCCAGTCTTCGCCATTTAGAATAAGTTTTAAGTCTTCTTCTTCCAGGTAATTCTTCTCATAAAAAACTCTCCTAAGTTCCATCAGCATTGGGCATATTGCAATGAAATGGTAAACGTTCTCCACAACACGCATATTGCAAAGAGAGCACAGAGCAGATACCTTCTAAATCGTTCCTGTGCGGTCTATAGTTGAGTTTTAAGAGTTCGCCCCTTACTTTGAAAATACAACTCACAACTTTTCTTGCGTTATTATCATTCAAGTAGTTTCTTTCATTTAAATTGTAGTTGAGCTAAGCATATGTTATTCTTGCTCTTGATGACCTCGCTTGTTCTGTGAATGTATACCTCTCGTTTTCGTCGATACATTGGGGGCGTTCGGATTTTTACCTAAGACGAACTAGATTCCTTTCGTGACATTTGTTGTTAGTGTAATCCCATGTTAAAAAGCAGCTGACTGCAAAACATCTTTTGAGGGGAAAGCGATCCAAAGGTACCTTAAAAATCATGAGGTCTGTTCGTTGAACTTTCCCCAGGGTTGACCCAGGTTTTCTTGACAACCCTATGAGTTGTCAAGAAAATCTGGGTTTTCCACTCCTCAAAAAACGCTAAACCACAAATCACCACACATCCCTGTCATTAAAAAAAAAATACATGCCATTTGACAGCCCTCAAATCGCCACAGCAAAAAGCTAGGGCGAGTTTGGGTAAAACCTATGGCAAACCTGTGGCTCAAAAAACACTCAATTTGACATTCAGGGTGAATTTAGGTTTCTCAAAAAACGCTTTGTGGCGACCCTAGTGCAACCCCAGGGCTTCAACGAACAGACCTATGGTATAGCAAGCTACCCAATTTTGAAATTTGAGAACAGCTGACTTGGATTCATTTTGTTTTGCTTTCTGTCATAGTGCTTTGTTGCAAAATTGTTTTTTGTAAACTTAAATTTAAAATATGGTGCTTCTAATTAGTCTAAACGACGTTGTTTACGAAGTAAACGATTGTGAAGAAGTTTGCAATCGAATAATAAGTGGTACGTGTTGTTTGCAATTTTTAAAACACATTTTAAGCTGCATTTTTTTTCAGATTATGATTTTGCTGTGTTATATGTCCAAACTAAAAAGTGTAAAATTGTTGCTGGTAAGGACATAAAGTACGTTTATACGCATACATTTGTTTTATCTATTGTTTTTAGGCAATTTAGGTAGCAGTACTGCGGATACTGAAGAACCACAAGAAGTGCCAGCAGCTGCTGAAACATTGTTGGAAGAGCAACCGCCTTTTGCAGCTAACTTTAGTGATGGTAAATGTGTGTTTTTTTTGTAATTATAATTCTAATTATGCTATGCTTTTATTTCAAATAGCATCCGCCATGAATGCCTCCATGGAGAACCACGAAACAGAGGCTGTGGACGCTCAGAGTATAGGGCAAACCCATACAAAAGGTGAGTTAGTTTCTGAGTTTGTTAAGCTTTTCCCCATTTACTCATTTCGCTGTGTAAATCTTTTGTATGCCTCTTTCATTGTTGGCACTGCAACTATGCCAGCTTACATCAAAACCCGGTCTAGCTGCCTCTGTTCTCTTCTAACCAAGTGGAAGGCGAACGAGAAATACTCCTGCTGCTATGTGCGAGCTGAAGTTCTAGCTGAATTCGTAAATAGCACTTCGTAAAGCACGAGTGACTATTTGTCGTTTCTGTGCTTGGACTTTTGGTCAATCTTGTTGGCATATATGCATTCCAGCACGGCCACGGACATTTCCACGGTGGTGGTGGCCACGGACATTCACACGGCGGTGGAGGTCATGGACATTCGCATGGCTCGTCTAGCTATCACAATGATCACGAAAAATTGCTGAGCATCACAGTCGAAGATCACCATCAAAATTACGGCCATAGTCACAACCATGGCAGTCATGGCCATAGCCATAACGGCAAAAGCAGTATTTCAGTGAGTGAAATAGGCGGAAACAATACCCAAATTATGCGTGGTGTCTTTCTGCACATATTGGCCGATACATTGGGCTCAGTGGGTGTCATTGTATCAGCAGTTCTAATGCAGATGTTTGGTTGGATGATTGCAGATCCCATTTGTTCAATATTCATTGCACTTTTGATTTACTTGAGTGTTCTGAGTCTTATCAAAGAATCCATCATGATCCTTATGCAACGGCAGCCCGAAGCTTTTGACCGGTCGTTACCACAATGTTACCAAAAAGTAACAGATTTGGCCGGTGTTTACGCAGTGCAAGAGCCACATTTCTGGACCCTTTGCTCAGAAGTGTACGTAGGAGCTATAAAACTGGAAGTTTCGAAAAACGTTGACCCTAAATATGTGGTGACGCACGCTCGAATGATTTTCGAATCGGTCGGAGTAAAGCAACTATACATTCAGCTAGATTATGTGTGATGAAAGTACAGTTAAAAGTGAATGCGTAGTAATTAATTTATTGTTTATACTTTTCAAATACAAAACGAAATTAAACGAACAAATTTCAAAATATAATTTCTAATTCGGCGGCGAATCTAATGCCAACAACATCGTCGGCCTCATTCCTAAGCCCTGAAGCGCCAAGTGCAAGGAGGAACGCAGCATTGAAGGAACGGTTGCTCAATATTGAGGAGAGAAGATTGGCCATTGCAGAGGAGCTCCTTAATGAGGTTAAGGAGCTGAGGCTTATGCGAAGGGAGCGGATGGACCGTGAAAATACACACTGTAAGAAAATGCAAAAATATGAATCATTGCCAGTATTAATTTTCGTCCTTATTTCAGAAAATACAAAATACATTGGGAAGTCCAAATCAAAAGACTGAATTTTTTTTTGTTTATTTTATGTTTAGTTTAAATAACCCCTGAAGTGTTTTTGTTATTTTTTTTTATTTGTTAAGTTTAACAATGAATTCTTGTTTTGTTTTTTTTATTAGTTTATAAGTTTTTTATAAGTTTTTTATAGGTTATAAGTTTTTTTTATAAGAAAATAAAATCTAAAAAAAAGTTAATTGAGATTCTTTCTTTTGGAAATATTTTGAGACAGCATTATGGCGATAGTGTAAAAGTGAAAAATAAAAATAAAAGTTGTATAAATGTAACATTTACTTATTTTTACACTTTTTTGTTGATAGTTCTTAATATCAAAAACTAAAATAAGGAAAGCAAAAAGTTCCTTTTCTGGCTACTAACACCTCTTTCAGTTGTGTTTGCGTTTTCTGGCATTGGGTCACTAACAACGTCATAGTCGATTTCAATGTCTGCACATTCTTAATGGCTTCGTATTTGAATGTGGTTATGCAGAACGCAACACGCCATCATTGGTTCTGCAACGTCCAAATATTTGAGACGACGAAAACGACCTTTAAGTAGCCCAAAAGCTCGTTCTATTGTAACCCTTGCGCTACTCAGACGAGTGTTGAAATGAGCTTGTCTTTCCGTCAGGTGTCCATTGTCACGAAATGGGGTTACAAGGTTTCTTCTTAACGGGTAAAAAAAGTTACATTTGTATTTGCGCTTTAATAAATTGAATAAATTAGAGCATGGCATTACTGCCGTCTGCCCGAGTGACTTTCCTATAATTTTCTGATTTATTAGTGTTTTCTTTCATGATAATTCATAATAAGTGTTGATTTGTACTGTACATATTAAAATTTGTGGACCAGTAATTTTAAATATTTTGGTTTGAATAAAATTTATTTGATTTTTATAATGACTTTTAGTTTAGCTAAAACGATTTTTTTTTTTACTTTTAGTTTAGTTAAAACTATTTTTTTTTTGACTTTTAGTTTAGTTAAAACAGAACAACGGTACGTATTTTGGGTACAGAAAAAAAAGAAAAGAAAAGAGCTTTATGATTACAGCTTTTAGTTTAACGAATGACTTTTAGTTTTGTTAAAACGAAACATATAATTTTTTTTTTTGCTTATTATTTTGGTAATTCTAATTTAGATACTGAGAACAAAGCACTTTAATTTAGGTTTAAAAGTTTTCATACATAATTCTGCTTCTGTAAGACATCGCTTCAGTGGTGAATTTGTATAGCCAAACCCAGTCTTCGCCATTTAGAATAAGTTTTAAGTCTTCTTCTTCCAGGTAATTCTTCTCATAAAAAACTCTCCTAAGTTCCATCAGCATTGGGCATATTGCAATGAAATGGTAAACGTTCTCCACAACACGCATATTGCAAAGAGAGCACAGAGCAGATACCTTCTAAATCGTTCCTGTGCGGTCTATAGTTGAGTTTTAAGAGTTCGCCCCTTACTTTGAAAATACAACTCACAACTTTTCTTGCGTTATTATCATTCAAGTAGTTTCTTTCATTTAAATTGTAGTTGAGCTAAGCATATGTTATTCTTGCTCTTGATGACCTCGCTTGTTCTGTGAATGTATATCTCTCGTTTTCGTCGATACATTGGGGGCGTTCGGATTTTTACCTAAGACGAACTAGATTCCTTTCGTGACATTTGTTGTTAGTGTAATCCCATGTTAAAAAGCAGCTGACTGCAAAACATCTTTTGAGGGGAAAGCGATCCAAAGGTACCATAAAAATCATGAGGTCTGTTCGTTGAACTTTCCCCAGGGTTGACCCAGGTTTTCTTGACAACCCTATGAGTTGTCAAGAAAATCTGGGTTTTCCACTCCTCAAAAAACGCTAAACCACAAATCACCACACATCCCTGTCATTAAAAAAAAAATACATGCCATTTGACAGCCCTCAAATCGCCACAGCAAAAAGCTAGGGCGAGTTTGGGTAAAACCTATGGCAAACCTGTGGCTCAAAAAACACTCAATTTGACATTCAGGGTGAATTTAGGTTTCTCAAAAAACGCTTTGTGGCGACCCTAGTGCAACCCCAGGGCTTCAACGAACAGACCTATGGTATAGCAAGCTACCCAATTTTGAAATTTGAGAACAGCTGACTTGGATTCATTTTGTTTTGCTTTCTGTCATAGTGCTTTGTTGCAAAATTGTTTTTTGTAAACTTAAATTTAAAATATGGTGCTTCTAATTAGTCTAAACGACGTTGTTTACGAAGTAAACGATTGTGAAGAAGTTTGCAATCGAATAATAAGTGGTACGTGTTGTTTGCAATTTTTAAAACACATTTTAAGCTGCATTTTTTTTCAGATTATGATTTTGCTGTGTTATATGTCCAAACTAAAAAGTGTAAAATTGTTGCTGGTAAGGACATAAAGTACGTTTATACGCATACATTTGTTTTATCTATTGTTTTTAGGCAATTTAGGTAGCAGTACTGCGGATACTGAAGAACCACAAGAAGTGCCAGCAGCTGCTGAAACATTGTTGGAAGAGCAACCGCCTTTTGCAGCTAACTTTAGTGATGGTAAATGTGTGTTTTTTTTGTAATTATAATTCTAATTATGCTATGCTTTTATTTCAAATAGCATCCGCCATGAATGCCTCCATGGAGAACCACGAAACAGAGGCTGTGGACGCTCAGAGTATAGGGCAAACCCATACAAAAGGTGAGTTAGTTTCTGAGTTTGTTAAGCTTTTCCCCATTTACTCATTTCGCTGTGTAAATCTTTTGTATGCCTCTTTCATTGTTGGCACTGCAACTATGCCAGCTTACATCAAAACCCGGTCTAGCTGCCTCTGTTCTCTTCTAACCAAGTGGAAGGCGAACGAGAAATACTCCTGCTGCTATGTGCGAGCTGAAGTTCTAGCTGAATTCGTAAATAGCACTTCGTAAAGCACGAGTGACTATTTGTCGTTTCTGTGCTTGGACTTTTGGTCAATCTTGTTGGCATATATGCATTCCAGCACGGCCACGGACATTTCCACGGTGGTGGTGGCCACGGACATTCACACGGCGGTGGAGGTCATGGACATTCGCATGGCTCGTCTAGCTATCACAATGATCACGAAAAATTGCTGAGCATCACAGTCGAAGATCACCATCAAAATTACGGCCATAGTCACAACCATGGCAGTCATGGCCATAGCCATAACGGCAAAAGCAGTATTTCAGTGAGTGAAATAGGCGGAAACAATACCCAAATTATGCGTGGTGTCTTTCTGCACATATTGGCCGATACATTGGGCTCAGTGGGTGTCATTGTATCAGCAGTTCTAATGCAGATGTTTGGTTGGATGATTGCAGATCCCATTTGTTCAATATTCATTGCACTTTTGATTTACTTGAGTGTTCTGAGTCTTATCAAAGAATCCATCATGATCCTTATGCAACGGCAGCCCGAAGCTTTTGACCGGTCGTTACCACAATGTTACCAAAAAGTAACAGATTTGGCCGGTGTTTACGCAGTGCAAGAGCCACATTTCTGGACCCTTTGCTCAGAAGTGTACGTAGGAGCTATAAAACTGGAAGTTTCGAAAAACGTTGACCCTAAATATGTGGTGACGCACGCTCGAATGATTTTCGAATCGGTCGGAGTAAAGCAACTATACATTCAGCTAGATTATGTGTGATGAAAGTACAGTTAAAAGTGAATGCGTAGTAATTAATTTATTGTTTATACTTTTCAAATACAAAACGAAATTAAACGAACAAATTTCAAAATATAATTTCTAATTCGGCGGCGAATCTAATGCCAACAACATCGTCGGCCTCATTCCTAAGCCCTGAAGCGCCAAGTGCAAGGAGGAACGCAGCATTGAAGGAACGGTTGCTCAATATTGAGGAGAGAAGATTGGCCATTGCAGAGGAGCTCCTTAATGAGGTTAAGGAGCTGAGGCTTATGCGAAGGGAGCGGATGGACCGTGAAAATACACACTGTAAGAAAATGCAAAAATATGAATCATTGCCAGTATTAATTTTCGTCCTTATTTCAGAAAATACAAAATACATTGGGAAGTCCAAATCAAAAGACTGAATTTTTTTTTGTTTATTTTATGTTTAGTTTAAATAACCCCTGAAGTGTTTTTGTTATTTTTTTTTATTTGTTAAGTTTAACAATGAATTCTTGTTTTGTTTTTTTTATTAGTTTATAAGTTTTTTATAAGTTTTTTATAGGTTATAAGTTTTTTTTATAAGAAAATAAAATCTAAAAAAAAGTTAATTGAGATTCTTTCTTTTGGAAATATTTTGAGACAGCATTATGGCGATAGTGTAAAAGTGAAAAATAAAAATAAAAGTTGTATAAATGTAACATTTACTTATTTTTACACTTTTTTGTTGATAGTTCTTAATATCAAAAACTAAAATAAGGAAAGCAAAAAGTTCCTTTTCTGGCTACTAACACCTCTTTCAGTTGTGTTTGCGTTTTCTGGCATTGGGTCACTAACAACGTCATAGTCGATTTCAATGTCTGCACATTCTTAATGGCTTCGTATTTGAATGTGGTTATGCAGAACGCAACACGCCATCATTGGTTCTGCAACGTCCAAATATTTGAGACGACGAAAACGACCTTTAAGTAGCCCAAAAGCTCGTTCTATTGTAACCCTTGCGCTACTCAGACGAGTGTTGAAATGAGCTTGTCTTTCCGTCAGGTGTCCATTGTCACGAAATGGGGTTACAAGGTTTCTTCTTAACGGGTAAAAAAAGTTACATTTGTATTTGCGCTTTAATAAATTGAATAAATTAGAGCATGGCATTACTGCCGTCTGCCCGAGTGACTTTCCTATAATTTTCTGATTTATTAGTGTTTTCTTTCATGATAATTCATAATAAGTGTTGATTTGTACTGTACATATTAAAATTTGTGGACCAGTAATTTTAAATATTTTGGTTTGAATAAAATTTATTTGATTTTTATAATGACTTTTAGTTTAGCTAAAACGATTTTTTTTTTTACTTTTAGTTTAGTTAAAACTATTTTTTTTTTGACTTTTAGTTTAGTTAAAACAGAACAACGGTACGTATTTTGGGTACAGAAAAAAAAGAAAAGAAAAGAGCTTTATGATTACAGCTTTTAGTTTAACGAATGACTTTTAGTTTTGTTAAAACGAAACATATAATTTTTTTTTTTGCTTATTATTTTGGTAATTCTAATTTAGATACTGAGAACAAAGCACTTTAATTTAGGTTTAAAAGTTTTCATACATAATTCTGCTTCTGTAAGACATCGCTTCAGTGGTGAATTTGTATAGCCAAACCCAGTCTTCGCCATTTAGAATAAGTTTTAAGTCTTCTTCTTCCAGGTAATTCTTCTCATAAAAAACTCTCCTAAGTTCCATCAGCATTGGGCATATTGCAATGAAATGGTAAACGTTCTCCACAACACGCATATTGCAAAGAGAGCACAGAGCAGATACCTTCTAAATCGTTCCTGTGCGGTCTATAGTTGAGTTTTAAGAGTTCGCCCCTTACTTTGAAAATACAACTCACAACTTTTCTTGCGTTATTATCATTCAAGTAGTTTCTTTCATTTAAATTGTAGTTGAGCTAAGCATATGTTATTCTTGCTCTTGATGACCTCGCTTGTTCTGTGAATGTATATCTCTCGTTTTCGTCGATACATTGGGGGCGTTCGGATTTTTACCTAAGACGAACTAGATTCCTTTCGTGACATTTGTTGTTAGTGTAATCCCATGTTAAAAAGCAGCTGACTGCAAAACATCTTTTGAGGGGAAAGCGATCCAAAGGTACCATAAAAATCATGAGGTCTGTTCGTTGAACTTTCCCCAGGGTTGACCCAGGTTTTCTTGACAACCCTATGAGTTGTCAAGAAAATCTGGGTTTTCCACTCCTCAAAAAACGCTAAACCACAAATCACCACACATCCCTGTCATTAAAAAAAAAATACATGCCATTTGACAGCCCTCAAATCGCCACAGCAAAAAGCTAGGGCGAGTTTGGGTAAAACCTATGGCAAACCTGTGGCTCAAAAAACACTCAATTTGACATTCAGGGTGAATTTAGGTTTCTCAAAAAACGCTTTGTGGCGACCCTAGTGCAACCCCAGGGCTTCAACGAACAGACCTATGGTATAGCAAGCTACCCAATTTTGAAATTTGAGAACAGCTGACTTGGATTCATTTTGTTTTGCTTTCTGTCATAGTGCTTTGTTGCAAAATTGTTTTTTGTAAACTTAAATTTAAAATATGGTGCTTCTAATTAGTCTAAACGACGTTGTTTACGAAGTAAACGATTGTGAAGAAGTTTGCAATCGAATAATAAGTGGTACGTGTTGTTTGCAATTTTTAAAACACATTTTAAGCTGCATTTTTTTTCAGATTATGATTTTGCTGTGTTATAATTATGTCCAAACTAAAAAGTGTAAAATTGTTGCTGGTAAGGACATAAAGTACGTTTATACGCATACATTTGTTTTATCTATTGTTTTTAGGCAATTTAGGTAGCAGTACTGCGGATACTGAAGAACCACAAGAAGTGCCAGCAGCTGCTGAAACATTGTTGGAAGAGCAACCGCCTTTTGCAGCTAACTTTAGTGATGGTAAATGTGTGGTTTTTTTTGTAATTATAATTCTAATTATGCTATGCTTTTATTTCAAATAGCATCCGCCATGAATGCCTCCATGGAGAACCACGAAACAGAGGCTGTGGACGCTCAGAGTATAGGGCAAACCCATACAAAAGGTGAGTTAGTTTCTGAGTTTGTTAAGCTTTTCCCCATTTACTCATTTCGCTGTGTAAATCTTTTGTATGCCTCTTTCATTGTTGGCACTGCAACTATGCCAGCTTACATCAAAACCCGGTCTAGCTGCCTCTGTTCTCTTCTAACCAAGTGGAAGGCGAACGAGAAATACTCCTGCTGCTATGTGCGAGCTGAAGTTCTAGCTGAATTCGTAAATAGCACTTCGTAAAGCACGAGTGACTATTTGTCGTTTCTGTGCTTGGACTTTTGGTCAATCTTGTTGGCATATATGCATTCCAGCACGGCCACGGACATTTCCACGGTGGTGGTGGCCACGGACATTCACACGGCGGTGGAGGTCATGGACATTCGCATGGCTCGTCTAGCTATCACAATGATCACGAAAAATTGCTGAGCATCACAGTCGAAGATCACCATCAAAATTACGGCCATAGTCACAACCATGGCAGTCATGGCCATAGCCATAACGGCAAAAGCAGTATTTCAGTGAGTGAAATAGGCGGAAACAATTCCCAAATTATGCGTGGTGTCTTTCTGCACATATTGGCCGATACATTGGGCTCAGTGGGTGTCATTGTATCAGCAGTTCTAATGCAGATGTTTGGTTGGATGATTGCAGATCCCATTTGTTCAATATTCATTGCACTTTTGATTTACTTGAGTGTTCTGAGTCTTATTAAAGAATCCATCATGATCCTTATGCAACGGCAGCCCGAAGCTTTTGACCGGTCGTTACCACAATGTTACCAAAAAGTAACAGATTTGGCCGGTGTTTACGCAGTGCAAGAGCCACATTTCTGGACCCTTTGCTCAGAAGTGTACGTAGGAGCTATAAAACTGGAAGTTTCGAAAAACGTTGACCCTAAATATGTGGTGACGCACGCTCGAATGATTTTCGAATCGGTCGGAGTAAAGCAACTATACATTCAGCTAGATTATGTGTGATGAAAGTACAGTTAAAAGTGAATGCGTAGTAATTAATTTATTGTTTATACTTTTCAAATACAAAACGAAATTAAACGAACAAATTTCAAAATATAATTTCTAATTCGGTGGCGAATCTAATGCCAACAACATCGTCGGCCTCATTCCTAAGCCCTGAAGCGCCAAGTGCAAGGAGGAACGCAGCATTGAAGGAACGGTTGCTCAATATTGAGGAGAGAAGATTGGCCATTGCAGAGGAGCTCCTTAATGAGGTTAAGGAGCTGAGGCTTATGCGAAGGGAACGGATGGACCGTGAAAATACACACTGTAAGAAAATGCAAAAATATGAATCATTGCCAGTATTAATTTTCGTCCTTATTTCAGAAAATACAAAATACATTGGGAAGTCCAAATCAAAAGACTGAATTTTTTTTTGTTTATTTTATGTTTAGTTTAAATAACCCCTGAAGTGTTTTTGTTATTTTTTTTTATTTGTTAAGTTTAACAATGAATTCTTGTTTTGTTTTTTTTATTAGTTTATAAGTTTTTTATAAGTTTTTTATAGGTTATAAGTTTTTTTTATAAGAAAATAAAATCTAAAAAAAAGTTAATTGAGATTCTTTCTTTTGGAAATATTTTGAGACAGCATTATGGCGATAGTGTAAAAGTGATTTTACAAAAAGTGAAAAATAAAAATAAAAGTTGTATAAATGTAACATTTACTTATTTTTACACTTTTTTGTTGATAGTTCTTAATATCAAAAACTAAAATAAGGAAAGCAAAAAGTTCCTTTTCTGGCTACTAACACCTCTTTCAGTTGTGTTTGCGTTTTCTGGCATTGGGTCACTAACAACGTCATAGTCGATTTCAATGTCTGCACATTCTTAATGGCTTCGTATTTGAATGTGGTTATGCAGAACGCAACACGCAGTGACTATCTTATTCGCCATCATTGGTTCTGCAACGTCCAAATATTTGAGACGACGAAAACGACCTTTAAGTAGCCCAAAAGCTCGTTCTATTGTAACCCTTGCGCTACTCAGACGAGTGTTGAAATGAGCTTGTCTTTCCGTCAGGTGTCCATTGTCACGAAATGGGGTTACAAGGTTTCTTCTTAACGGGTACGCCGTGTCACCCACAATGTGAAATTCTCCGCAAACAAGACGGTCAATTTCGGAAAAAAGAGGGCAGTTTTTGTAAACCCTTGCGTCATGTAAGCGCCCAGGGGCTCCAACAAAAATATCAGTAAACATAGTGCGATGATCACAAACACCTGAAAGAATAAATTAGGTTAAAAGAATAAAACTTCACTAGCATAACGCAAACACTTACCTTGTAAAATCACAGAATGCATATTTTTTCTATTATAATAGTCAATCGGGTTCTTCAAAGGCTGTTTTATTTGGATGTGACATCCATCGATAGCCCCTACTATGCCCGGTATGTACCCTGCAGATTTTTCCCGAAATGCCTAAAAGTTTTCTTGCTTTTATAACATAATGTATCTACGTTTAAGCTAAAAAAGAAGAACTTACTTGTGAAATAGAGTTGTACTCGCTTGTAGTAGGCCACTTGATATAATCCACCATGAGGGAACATAAAAGTTCCAAGATTTCACAAAAAGCGTTGTGGGCAGAACTTTTGGCCAGATTAAATCGGTCCCCAGCTGACAAAAAACTTTCTTGCTTACTAAGAACCCATAACGTAAACAAAAGTTTATCTTCTAGGCCCAAAACCCGTTTTCGGTTTCCCACCTTCTCCATAAGATCCTAAATTGTAAGAATACAAAGTCAAATAACAAACATTTTGCATGTATTGAAGCTTACCGCAAAACTACTTCGACTCATTCGGAAGTGGTCTCGAAATTCATGCAACGAGTATGAAGGAATCGTTATTTCACAGTAGTTTGTGTTCCTCGTTGGCATATCGTCGCTCAGCAGTTCGGGAAACATTGTCAGCATGTTGGAAGGTGCCAATAGATCGTTGACAAAAAACAATTCAATTAAAGCTAATTGTTAAATAATTTAATAAGCTACATTAATTCACAAATCACAATGTAAAAACTTATTTTCATACGAACCCAATAATTCTTCTTCTTCCTGTTCGGATGAAATGTCTAAGCTTGCCATTATTATTTTTTAGTTAATTTTTGTTTGATTTAACAGAAATTACGTCCAATTGCCATTCGCTTTTGGTTTGGTTTGTTTTCACTTCGATTTATCAGCTATTTCTGATTTGACAGATACCTAATCTTAGTCGTTCGAAAACTTACCCGGATACAAAGGTATCCTAGTTATGCTACCCATTTTTTTTTCGAACGCACCCATGTATTATTTCATAAAGAGCTATTTTCCATTGTTGTGCATTTGCATCGGCTAAGTCTAGACTCCATCCACAGTTAGCTGCATGGTCAATCCAATCTTTGTAGAACAACGATTTTCTACGTACTGTATGCATAAGCACCAGTTTCGGCAATCGACTGTCTTCCATCTTTTTAATTCGGATCAAATAATCCGAATTTAATAATAAAATAACTTAAGAGTTGAAACGAAGAGCGTTGGTAGTCCAGTTTCCAAGTGATACATGTATTTTGGCGTATCCATCGGTAAAAAAAGATTTTTCTCAAGAAAAAACGCAGCAATGTCTCCACAGTTTCAAATTTTTTAATACCCCACGTTTGAGCTCCATAAAAAAGAATGTATTTAGCGGTTGCATTAAAGACTTTGAATTTCGCATTTGTTGAAACGAGCTTACTGTTGAATATTTTTTTCCAATTTGCACAAATGGCGGTCCTGGCTACGTTAGCTTTAGTTTCCAGATGTTTTTCCATATTTAAATTATAAGTAATCGTCATTCCCAGGTAAGTGTATTCTTTCACCACTTCTAACTCGACCTCACCATATCTCCAGTGTTCCTCTCTAGAAAGTCTTCCTGCACCATTCTGGAATACCATCACTTTGGACTTTTCTGTGTACCATATTTTGCAGTACTCAAAAAGTCTGTTCACATTTAGTTGAAGCGAAGAAGGAGATTCTGCCAATATCAAAATATCATCTGCATACATAATAACTTTGATTTTTATATTTCCATATTCAACTCCACAAGGAAGGCATTCTTGAATGTCATCCAGAAAAAGCGGCTGGTAGACGGCCAAAGGCCATACCATTAAGACTTAAGAATACTTTCTTACTATAATTTATAATCTATTTATATTTTATCAAATTATAATTTATTTGTGAAATAAAAGGAGTCATTAAAACTAACTAAAAACTCATCCAGAAAAAGGGCAAATAACAACGGACTAAGGGTACATCCCTGTTGAACTCCGCAATTTATTGTAATATCTTTCGATGTTTCAGCTCCATTTAATATGCGTCCAATTGTTCGTTGATACATTTTTTCCAAAGCTCTACCGAATTTAGTGGAAATACCAAGATTATAAAGTTTATAAAAAAGTGCTCTTCTGTCCACTTTATCAAAGGCAGCTTTAAAATCCACGAAAAAAGTATATAGTTTTTTGTTTTCGTTTAGCTTCGAACGGGCTAAACATCCTAGCACAAAAATATTATCGACTGTCGAAGAGCCCTTTCTAAAGCCGGACTGGAATTCACTCAGTTTGTTATTTATATTAACCCAATTATTAAGCCTGTTATTAAGAAGCGTTGTATATATTTTCAAACTTGCGTTCAAAAAAGAGATTCCTCTATAGTTTTTAGGGTCACTTGGGTTACCTTTTTTGTGAATTGGCCAAATGAGGGCTTCTTCAAAGTGATCCGGATAAACAGCAAAATCAAAAATAACATTAAGTGCTTGAATTAGGTGCCGTGAAATAAGGTCGAAGGCAATAAGGCCGAATCGGCCTTATTACCTTTTTTGGGAAATAAGGCCGAAAACAACAACAAAAATATTTTTCTACCTTATTTCCTATTGAAAAGGTAATAATGTCGAAAAGAAAAAACGAAATTATTTGACAAAAATAAGAATGCCAAAAGTTGAGAAATAAAGTCGAAATCCGTTGAATAATAAAATCGAATTTAATTTCTGTTGGATAAAGAAGAAAGAATTTATGGGGCGTTTCTATAGAATAAATTTCAAAAGTTACTTGTGAGTTGACCCATTAAGTTGTAAAATAAATGTTTTCATTTTTCGGTTTAAGCTCTTATTAGTGTTGTGGTTAGAAAATGAAACTTTTTGTGGTTAGAAATTCATAGAAAAGTTTAATTTTCTAACCAAAAAACTAATAATAGCTTAAAATTCGCGCGAATTTTAAGCTATTATTAGTTTTGTGGTTAGAAAATTAAACTTTTCTATGAATTTCTAACCACAAAAAAAAAAAAATGAAACCGCCGACCTCGTGCCGACTTTGCTCTGACTTTGCGCTGACCCCGCGCCGATCCCGCTCCGCGCCGACCCACGCAACGCCGACCCCGTGCCGCGCCAGCAGCGCGGTGCACCGGGCCGCGACACCCCCCCCCCCCCACCTACGGATGAAAAGTCCAACTCCTTAAATCCAATGTTGCTCAGAACATTTCTGTTTCTACCAAAAGTAAAAGCCTTTATAAACAATGATCGCAAAATATTAATCAAAGAAATAAAGTCGAATTCAACTGAGAAATAAAGTCGAACGCTGTTTTCGCCAAATTTAGTGCCACAATGATTTTCGACCTTATTTCCCAAAATTGGTAATAAGGTCGAAAAAGAAATTCGACCTTATTTCCCAATTTTTGGGAAATAAGGTCGATTCGGCTTTATTGCCTTCGACCTTATTTCACGGCACCCTTGAATTAGCTTTTCTTTCAATAACGTCGAAGAATGTTTGAAAAATTCTGTAGGTATACCGTTAGAGCCAGCCATTTTGCCATCTTTAAGTGTGTCCAGAATTTTTTCTACTTCTGACATTGTGATTTCTTCGTCTAAAATGTTATCGACAATTACAGGTTTAGCATAGCTCCAAAACTGCTGACCATTTTGTGAGTTCAGTAACGCCGCAAAATGTTCTCTTAAAACTGAAATTGCTATCTCTGATGATTTCGGAGCTGCTTCTTTTCCATTGATTTTTTTTGTTATTTTCCAAAATTCTGCCGAGTCCTTGCATTGGCTTGATTTTTTTGCTAAGTTTTCTTGATAAATTTTTCTTTTTTCATGGCTTAATCGCTTGTATTGCTTAGTTTTTTTCCACATATTTTGTCCGTGTTGAGACTAAATTTACTTTCCTTAGTGAGTTTAACAAACTCAGTGATTGTTTTCTTAGTTTTTCACATGCGTAGTCGTACCAATCCTCTTTTCGTTGCAATTTTTTGTTTTTCTGCATAACCTCAGCTGCTTCTTTGATTATTGTTTCAGGTTTTATTAAGGGTAGATAGTTGATTTTACTACAGCATATCTTTCTTTCCAACAAGTTATTTAAATTTGATGTGTAGTTGCATTTGCAGCGAGGCACCCATTTCAATTTTCGCACATCTAATGTTTTTTGATTTCTGTTACTGCCTTGGATACTGTCAATTCCAATTTGGACTTTAATTGGAAGATGATCCGAATAGGCAATGTTTTCCACCTTAAAATCTTTCACAATAGAAAGCCAGTTTCCACTGAAAAGACAAAGATCTATTGTTGAGCAGCCCTGTTTCCCAATGAAAGTAAATTCACCATTTTGGCTCCTTCCACAGTTACACTTAAAATACTTAGCCCAAAATCGTTGCAAAAATCTAAAACTTTTTTTCCTTTTGCATTTATTATTTTATCCTTAGAGCTGCGATTTCTTAACTCCATTTTAAACGCTGATTCTTTATCTGCTGTTCTAGCATTGAGATCACCAATTACCATTAAATCTTCTGTTTTCAATTCACACAGTGTATCATAAAGTATTTCAAAATTGTTTTGCCACTTATTACAGTTCAAGTAAACTGGTATGATGAAAAAAATTTTATCATAAATTTTGAGTTCAATACTCATTACTTCTTCATTAATTTTCACATTTGAAAATTTCACCCAGGGATAGTGCTCGAGGTGCAAAGTTTTATAGGTTGTTGCAAACAAGTGTGGCAATGCCTTGAAGAGGCTGAAAAGCCTCTGTTTAACAACCTTGTGTTAACAAGGCTGCGAGGCAATGTCTTTGCTTTGATTTCAATGAAATCAGTGGCGAGCCTCGAAAATTTAGAGCAAGTGCTGAACCAAAATTTCCTATCCAGAAAAACGTACATTCAAATTACAAACGAGCTACATCAGTGTCGTCAAATTACAAATGAGACCGTTACGCAGTTCGGTTTCAGATTCAATAGGTTACTAAGCAATTGCCAAGAAGAAGCCAAAACAAGCTTTGGCCCAGATTCTACGCAAATAATGAAGGACCTCGAGCTCGCCGCAATACACTCTTTCAAGACAGGGCTGGGTAATCTACATCTCCGTCAGTATGCCCTAGGTCTTGATGAGAGTAGCTTATCGGAAACTATCCAAAAAATTTTAAAGCGGGAGCTAATAGATCCTCAATTAGCATACATGGCTACTGGGTTTCCAAATGCTTTCGCGTCGTCTTTTAACAGTGAAGGAGCTTGGCAATATGATTTGCATAGCCCAACTGATTACGGAGTAGTCCCATATAATAATCACAGCATGAAAAATTTTAATGGCAGTTATTGTGAAAGCCCTCGACAACCTAGTGCAGGAATTTGTTCTTTGAATTCCTCTAGTCAGTTACCCGCTTACGAAAAAAAATATCCTCCCTTCAATACTAACAGTGTGACAAGTTTTAATGGCAATTGTTTTGAAAACCCCAGGCAAGCAAGTGCAGGAATTTATTCTTTGAATTCCCCTTATCAGTTACCCGCTTACGAACAAAAATATCCTGTGTTCAATACTAACAGCATGACAAGTTTTAATGGAAATTGTTGCGAAAACCCCAGACAAGCAAGTGCAGGGATTTATTCTTTGAGTTCCCCTTATCAAATACCCACCTACGAACAAAAATCTCCTAGAATTGGGGAGAGTGGCTCTATAAATTGCAATTTTTGCAATGAGGTAAACCATTTTTTCCAAGAGTGCAGGAAGCGACGATTGACACCTTTTTGTCCAAACTGCAAAATTTATGGGCATGAGGCTGGCAACTGCAGCCAAAATATCTCATTGAGATCAGTTGCGAACCAACCGGATCCACAGCAGCCTGCTTATAGGCGCAAGCAACAGTCGAACTATTCGGTAATGCTTACAAATGACCTGAATAGGAAACGAAGTGAGCAAAACAAAAAAATGCGATTTTTGCTTACGAAAGGGGCATGGCATAGAGGATTGCTTTACAAAGAAGCGCTGGGACGAAAATCAAAAACAGTCAAAAAACTAATAACGGGTTGGATGAGGGCAAAAAACACCAAACCCTCATCCAACGAAAAATTGGTAAAGGATGGAATTGTAAATATTCCAGTAGACGTATGCTTAGAAAGAAATTAAAATTTATTAGTAGATACAGGCTCAGACGTCAGCATAGTTAATAAAGACGTGCTTGGAGATGACGTCTTTGTTAACAAAACAGATGCTATTGCAATTGATGGAATATTTTCCAACGGCACTACATTAGGGTCAGTAGAATCTAAAATTTTACTAGATCCGCCAATTGAATATAAGTTACATGTCACGGAAAAAAATCCATCCTTAAATTAAATTGTGATGGTATCTTGGGGCAGGACATTCTGTTTCCTTATACATATATATTGACAGTGAAAAAAATGGTTATTAGTTTATTATTATTAATTCAAAACCAAGTGGAATCCAATTTAATTTTTTTTTTCGGAAAAGTTTCAAGTACATAAAAATAATAAGCTAAAATAATCAACAAATAAGTCCCGAAAATCCCGGGATTTTACGATTCTAGTCCCGGGATTTTCGGAATCGAAAAAAGGCTCGGGATTCCGCGATGTGGACACTGCATAGCATGCCTGTAGTGGCTGTCGCGTCGATTTCTTTCGTATAGCGCAATCGGGAGTAATGTTATGTAAGATTTGAACGAAATTATATTATGCTATAGGTGTACAGATTATCGATGAGAGACTGTACGTTTACATAATATGTATCAAATTTTTTCTTATATGTATTTTTTTAATTTATTACAAATCAATTATGTTTTTTGTTTTGTAAAAAGTATTAAAGATTAGGATGTTGGTGTTATGAAAAGCAAGTAGAGAGAGAGGGAGTGACCTTATAAAACCAACTCCCTGTTCGGTGCCAATTTATAACGAAAAGGCGCTTGTATGGAAGTTTTTTGATCTTCAGCAAGATTTCTTTTGATTAAGCAATCGGCTTACTTTTTTAGTAGATTTTTTCTTTAAAAACAATGCGTTTTCTTTTTTTTATGAGTTATTTATATTGTAAGTGAACAACGCAGTAATCGATTTTAGTTGTTGCTAATTATCACTTCTGTACGAAAATTGACTGTTCTGTCCTCGACGAGAGCTAAAGCAAAAAGAGATCGATTCACGGTCTGTTCGAATTTCTGACACAATTATTTTAGACCACTTAGGTCATGAGTATGTAACACGAATTACGGAACACCCTGTATAAGAACACTATTTTTCTAAGGCCCCTAATAAACTCAATTTAACTATCCATCTAAGCACTCGAACGCACGGCTTCCCTTCTCAATTTTATCGAACTGTAAATATTTTATTTTCTTATCTACTTTTACCCAAGGATAAATTCAATCTTCCTATTTTAAATTGTGTTCAAGGTTTTCAAAAGAAAGTGGATTTAGTTCCCACCATGCGTGGGAATCAATTTCACTTTAAAAAGTGACTTTAAAAAGTGAACTAAGTTCCCAATTCCCATTGAAAAGTAGCATTAGTTCCCGGGGATTTATTTTCCTGCATCGTTTAAGTATTAGTATTTAGTGGCACAGGGTTGCAACTACACATTGATTATGAAAATCGATTAAATCTCAGAAAATTTAAAAAAAAAACTTTCCAGCGACAATCCAATAACACAATTATTTTGCATTTGCTAGTATAATATATAAGCGCTGAAAATTTAATCAAATTGTTGGAAAGATTTTTTTTTAGGAAAGGTTTCTTTTTGAAAATGAGTTTTTAAAAGTCAAAGCTTAAGGTCTTTCCAGAAGTTCTCTAGACAGAAAATTTGAAAAAAAAAAATCAAAGATACGTTTTAAAGCTACTTCAAAAAATCAGAATAATCTTACAAAACTTACAGAAATTTTGATTTCGTTTTTGTGCTTTATTTAAAGCACCAAAACGACAAAGAGATCTGTTTTTGAAATTGTGATAAATAAAATTACATATATGTATTTCAAAAACAAATTTTTTCGTTTTTGTGCTTTATACAAGGAAATAATGATAGGTTCGCGCAAATAGTTTTAACATCTTGTGTCTATTTCCTTTTTTCATCTGCAATAGCAGATGCATCTAAATCCAACATAAGGCTACTTAGCTGCGAATATGCGTCAATTAAAATAATAAACACATAAAATTCGCGCGAACTTTTCATTATTTCCTTGTATAAAACGACAAAATGCACAAAAACGAAAAATTTGTTTTTGAAATACATATTAATTTATTTAACATATTTCAAAAACAGATCTTTCAACTAGTATTTAAAATGAGTGCAATAGTATACAGTGAAAGATCTGTTTTTGAAAATATTGTAGTGCACACCCAACATATAATACCAATTTCCTAACCGAAAAACGTTGAACCGAAAACACAAGTGGCAACACTAGTGAAAGTGTGGAAATATACCAGGAGGGAAATGTTTGACAGCAAAATAGCGGAATGTGGAGACCATGTGGAAATTACTGGGATGTTCTAGATGTAATGTCATTCGATATAAATAGGCCGCTGAGGCCACCAGATGGCAGTTTCGATTATAGAGTGATAAATGATAAGAGTAAGTTAATGTGATTATTGGTAGAGTTGAATTCAATAAAGTAGATATTGAATAAAAGTGGTAGAAGTAAATTGAAAGGTAAAGTTTTATTATTGCGAACTAAGCGCACGTTACAATATGTTTATAATTTTAATTGACATTTTCGCAGCTAAGTAGCCTTTTGCTGGAATAGACACAAGATGTAAAATTCATACTTGTTCGATAGAGATAGAAGACACCAAGTGCAGAAGTTTAGTTAAAGGATTCGGATGAAAAATTATATGTGAATAGGATGAACATGTTCATCTTTTGTGTTTTATAGTCTTTATCGGTCCCGCTTTACTTTTCTGCAGTTCAGTGGAAGCAAATGCATGTTAATCCAGCATTAAACATCAGTCATAAGTACATACATATTTTCAAAAACAGATCTGCACTATAACGAAATGTATAAGTTTTTTCCAATATATAGTTTCAAATAAAAGTGAAATTCGTTCCCATGAAAAAGTTTGGTTATTTCCCACCGTCAGTAGGAAATATCTTCACCACAAAAAAGTGAAATTATTTCCCACATGAGGTTAAGTTATTTCCCATGTGAAGGTAGTACCCGTGAAGTTAATTCCCTTCACCAATGTTAATATGCAATCTTTCGGTACGGTAAACCAAGGACTTTTCAAATATGAAATTTCGTCAAAATCTTGTCAACCAAATGAAAAAAATGGTTTTGAAAAAACCGGTACTAGATAAAATTTTTACCTCATGAGAAAGACAATCTAAAACCTTCAAACAAAATTTGATCGAAATTGTTGGAGCCGTTATCGAGAAAAGTACGTACATATCATCATATCGGTTGTATTGCAGGTACCCTTATTTCAAGTAATAGAAACTCAACTGCAAAAACCTCTCTGAAGGCTGACCCACAGAGTCTAACTGCGAGTTTTGAAGAAAATTAATCAAGCGGTTTAGATCCATATACCTACGGCCAGACAGGCAGAATTGAAAGAAACACGTTTTTCGTATTCTCTATCATCGTAATGTCATATCTTAACTTACTAACTAATAATATAAATGCGAAAGTCACTCTGTCTGTCCGGCTTTCTATGTTACCATCTCCTGCCTAAACTACTCAACCGATTTAAATAAAATTTGATACAGAGATAGTCTAAAATTTGAGGAAGGACATAGGCTATATATTTTTCCCTATATTCCCACGGGAACGGGAACGTATACGGGAACTTAGAAACTACAACACCGATTTCAAACATGTTCCACTGTTAGAATGCTACATTATCCCCGAGTAACATAAACTTTAATTCATCCACATATTCCTACGGAAACGGGAGTACCTACTAATGTAATAAGTGTGAAAGTAGCTCTGTCTGTTTGCCTTTCTATGTTAACATCTCGCGCCAAAACTAGTGAACAGATCTAAATGAAATTTTGTACAGATATAGTCTAAAATTTAAGAAAGGACATATGCTATATATTTTGTCCCTGTATTCCCACGGGAACGAGAACGCATACGGGAACTTTGACACTATAGCACCGATCTCAAAAATTCTTCTACCGTTAGAATTCTGCACTTTCCCTGAGTAACACACACTGTAAGTCGTCCCCATATTCCTACGGGAACGGTCACTATATTCCCACGGGAATGGGAGTCTATACTACTATCATAAGTCTGAAATGAAATCTGTTTGTCTATTTTTATTTGTTATCAAAAACCGCCCAAATTATAATAATAATAATAATAATAATAATAATAATAATATCTAACTTTATTTCAGATCTATAATAATATAATAACAATTTTATATAAGTTAATTATGGCCTTGGTTAAACCGTCTGCCAGATGCCAACTATTTGTTTTTTTCTTTCAAATGTTTATTATATATGTATGTATACATTAATATATTTTCAAATTTAAAATAACATAAAATTTTCTCTATGAGTCTCTCATGCTTAACTGTTTTAGTACCAACATTTATTTATTTCTATTTTCTTAAACACAATGAATCTAATTACATTACAAAGATATTTTTTTTTACCCAATGGTTAAATTTAAGGATACAGACCTTGAGCTAATTTATGAAATCTTTTCTATAATTAATGGCTTCTATGCAATACCGAGCGAAGAGCTTCCAATTCTCTCCATTTAGAATACTCATAGATTCAGATTCGCTTAATATTGTTTTTTTAAAGTAAACAAATCTTATTTCTTTTAAAATTGGGCATTTCGATAAAAAGTGATACGAGTTCTCTTGTTCTTGTAGATTGCATAATGAGCAAAAGGATACCTGGCCAGTAGAATAAGGCCTATAATTAAGTTCAAGAAGCTCTCCTCTTAAGCGAAAAATACTCGATATTTCGTATATACTCAGGTTGCTTGTGAAATAATTAAGATCGTTCAGATTATATTCCAACTTTGGGTACATTGATCTTCTTGAGGAGCCTCTAGCTTCTCCAATTAGATCATCCCTAATTCTTACATCCAGTTTTTCAAGGATGTAATTAAACTTTTCTCTCCCAAATTCATTTGTCTCCCGGTTTGCACTGAAACACCGCTCAACATTGCTATGTCGTCCCATCTCCTATACCAGCTAATTTTCTTCTCTATGCTATATTTCGCTAGTATTTTTGGTATCCGAGAGTCATCATAAGATAGTATTTTAGTGATATAATCAAAGTGCATTTTCAACGTGAAAATAAAAATAGGTGAAATACCTGTTTCCAGAAGAAGCATATAATTAGGGGTTGACTGGGGTAACCTAAAAGTTTTTTTTAAGAAAAGACGTTGCAGCTTTTCAACGTCATCGTACTGTTGATATCCCCATACCTGTGCTCCGTAGGTCATTATAGACCTCAAGACAGCTTGAAAAACTTTAAATTTTACACTATGTTCAACATTGCTGTTCATAAACAAATTTGCCCAAGTCGAATTTATAGCAGATAGTGATTTCTTTAGTTAATTTTCAAAATGTTTTTTTGGGCTGAGCTGTGGTGTCAAAATAATTCCCAAGTAATTAAATTCATTCACAACAATACCTGATCTAAATATCATAGCCTTTGTTTTTGAAATATTTATTACCAGACCCCACAAAATGCAATAATCGTTTAACCTGTTTATCATGAGTTGCAGGCTTTCTGGAGATTCAGCAAACATGACTACGTCATCCGCATACAAAAGGCATTTTACTCTAAGTCCTGCAATTTTAATACCGTTTGGCAAAGCTTCAACTAAGTCATTAATAAAAAGCGCAAACAGCAGTGGAGATAAAAGAAGCCTTGACGAACGCCACTTTTAGTTTCAAACCACTCTGACAATTGCACACCATCCCATACCGCTGACTTTGTATTTCCGTAAAGCTGTTAAAAATTTTAGATGATAAGCCCATAAGGTTCAACTTATAGAAGAGCACACCTCTATTAATTCTATCAAAAGCTGCTTTGAAATCAATAAATATTGCATATAACTTTTTCCCTTTTTCGATGTAAGAGTCTACAATGTTTTGGATGGAAAAGATGTGATCTATAGTTGAATAGCCAGCCCTAAACCCAGCTTGAAATTCACTTAGCAATTTATTCTCATTAACCCAAACCTCAAGTCTTTTTAAAATGACACCTATAAATATTTTTGCGATGAAATTTAAGAAAGAGATGCCTCTATAGTTTTCAGCATTATTAACATCCCCTTTTTTATGTATTGGGAAAACAATAGATTCTCTGAAAGTTGCAGGAACCTCAGCGGTGTGCAATATCTCTGAGTAAGTTCTAGCTAGCTTTTCCAAAAAAACTTGCGGGGCGTTTTTGAAGAACTCATAAGGGACTCTGTCACTACCTGGTGCTTTATTGTCTTTGGCTTTATATAAAACTTCTTGAACTTCTTCTAGTGAAACATCTATATCTAAACAGCTTTCGATATTGAAATTTTCAGCGAATTGGATCGGATTTTCTATTTCTGGTGGATTAAGTAGATCATTGAAATATAAGGCTTAAGTATGTGCATCCAAATTACTGCCGACTTTGAATTTTTGTCCATTTATTTCCTTAACCACCTTCCAAATTGAGAGGAATCCTTTACATCAGACAAGTCTTTAGCTCTTGCCATGTAATACTCCTTTCGCTTTGTTTCGCAAAGTTTTTTATATTCCTTGTTTGCTTGGACATACGCTTTTCGAAAGAAGTCACTATTTCTGGCCCTGACTAGCTTAAGTAGCTTGAAGGACTTAACTCTACCTTTCTCGCAGCTTTTGTCAAACCATCTTTGTTTTCCTTTTGCTACGACCCTCCTTTCTGAAGAGGAGGCGGAGTTCTTTATAGCTTGGATGAAAAAATCAATTTGGTGGGTCGTGTCTCCTTGACTTAAATCCATTTGTGTGATAACTTGATTAACTTTCGCTTCATCAGTTTCTTTTTCCCGTTCGTTCCAAAAGAGTCTGGGTAGAAGAGCAATGTTTTGTTCGAGCAGAAGATGGTTCATGGACAAACTTACTGTTATTAGCATGTGGTCCGAGTAAGAGATAGTGCCAACATTGAAACTACACACCTTTTCAAACCATTTTCCACTGATAACGCAATAATCAGCAACTGACGCACCAGGGCCTCCTACAAAAGTAAGCTCTCCTAAGAAATCCCCCCTAGCTGATCCATTAAGCACAAAGAAATCGAAATTTTGGAAAAAGTCCAAAAGTCTTATACCATTTCCATTCAAAACCTTATCCTTCGAGTGTCTGGCCAATTTGAATTGATCATCAAGAGAGATCGTATCGCGTTCTATCTGTTCTTCTGCCAATCGGGCATTAAAATCTCCTATAAGCATTACATTGTCAATATTCAAAGAATTCATTAAGCGAAGTCATAATCCCAATTATTGCAATTAAGGTAAATAGGGAAAATATAGAAGCTTTTGTTCTTGATCTTAATTTTTAGGCTGTATAGTTTTCCATGTTTATAAAATTACAATGCCCTGAGTAAACAGATTTGTATCCAAAAAGATAACCCCCTATTGCTCGCCCTCGAGTGCGTACCCTCGTTGCAGGTATCCAATATAATTTATAACCTATGAAATTTTTTTCAAAATCTACGTAATTGTTTTGCATTACATGCGTTTCAAAAAGGAAAAAGTAAACAAAATTGTTTATATAATTGAAAAAGGTCGGGAAAAGTAATTTATTTCTTAATTTTCCCACATTATAAGATAATAAATTCATAGTACTTACATCCAAATCAATATTTTTTGTTTTCTTTTTTGGCTTTTGAACAAGATTCTGGCAGACGTTTACATCTCATGAAAAAAAATTGGTCGTTCTTTGCTGCATACTTCTAGGATGTTGTTGATTGCTTCCTTCGGTTTGGTTAGTGTCTTCGGTAGCTGTCATGTTCGCTGCATTTGTGAACTTTAAAAGCTCTGTATTTGACAATTTGAACCCAGAGTACATTTCGGCGAGAATCACACAGCCGTCAGATCTGTCAGCCAAAAGTCCCCTCTCCCTGCACCAGTTGAAAGACTTGCCGGCTACCACAAAAGTTTCCCCTTTGATTCTTATCTCTACATTCGCTTTACTATCTTTTATCGCTTTTCTTACTCGCAGCAACGATTGCCGCACCTTACGTTTCTCTAGTCGATAATCTCTATGGCATGTTTAATGCCAGTCCCTTTGAGTTTACTGGAATTTTGTAGCATTTCATCGGCATAATCCTTAGAGTTGGTTTCCACTAGTATGTTGCAGGTGTTGTGATGTGAGGACAGCAAACGAATGGAATTTATTGGGGGCGGTGCATTTGGTATAAGCGATGTAAACATTCTTTTGACTTCTTCTTGATGGTTAATGTTGGTGTTCGGCTGCTTAGCGATGCGGACAACGAGATTCTTTTCGCAAGACTTCTTGGATAGAAACTCAACTTCTTTCCTGAGTGAAATACATTACTCTTGCATTTTTTCAAGATTTTTTGTAAGCTGTGAGTTTCTAGATTCAAGTTCCTGGATCTCTTCACAGACTCCTGATATATCTTCTTTTGTTGCTAGGTTAGAGATTTTGTCATCCAGGAGATTTCACATAATTGTTTTCAGGTCCTCATTTGACATTTGACCGACTGCCATGGTTGTTATTGTTTTTTGTTGTTTTTTTTTGGCAAAGAAAGAATTTGTTCGGGTGACGTATCCGCGAGAGATCTTTTATTAAACATTTAACACTTTAATCACTTGTTTTTGGTGAGAAATTTTTTGTTTTTTCTTTACAAAGCACAGTTAATAATGTTTATGTTTTTTCTCACAGTATAATATTTTGTTATTTTTCACTGAAAATATGTTTTTTTCTGGAGCTCTTAATAATACCGTGTCACTTCTTTTTCGCACAGAGTTGCCATCAAATTATTAAACCTATTTATATGAATTTATTTTGGTACAGAGATGTATGTATGTAATCTTGAGCCTGAAGTTATCCCTGTATTCCCACAGGAATGCAAACGTAAACGGGAACCTAGAAACTACTCAACTGATTTCATCAATTATTTCACCGTAAGAATACTATCCCAAAGTAACATTAACTTTAATTTATCCCCATATTCCCATGGGAACGGAGGTAGGTACACACTAACAATAGATCCGAAATCAACTCCGTCTGTCCGTTTTACTTTGTTACCGTCTACCGCCCAAACTATTGAATCTATTTGTATGAATTTTGGTGCAGAGATAGTCTTGAGCCTGAAGAAGGACATATGCTGTATTTGTTTTCCCAATATTCCTACGGGAACGGCAACGTAAACGGGAACCTTGAAGCTACTGGACCGATTTCAAAAGTTCTTTCACCGTGAGGTGATTTCTGTCAAAATGTCGATTACACAGTTGACCTGAGAAGAAATATACAGCTATGGACAAAGAAATAGCACACTCATTCATTTTCTTATGAAAACTGCATTTATTTTTTCCTTTTGAACTTAAATAGTTTATTTCCTATTTTATGACATGAAGGGACTTCTAAGGATTAATAATAATTAGTAATAGGGAATTATTTCTTTACAATTCAATTTTTAAAAATATATTTTGCAGTGATGATCAAATTTCTTATGGACAAGAAAATAGCACACCTACCTATAATCGTAAAAAAAAAATTATTTTTAGTGAAAATATTTATTTTTTCATAAATTTTGGTATTACCAAGTTAGTTCTTAGTTGGTTGACCACGATTTTTTAAAGTTGCTTGGCACCTCCTTGGTAAGCTTTCAACTAACGCCCGGCATCTACTTTGCGGGATAGAGAACCAAGCTTCTTTGATTCCGGCCCAAAGATCGTTTGAATTTTTAAATTTTGTCTGCCCAATTTTGACTTTAACATCATTCCATAGGTGTTCTATGGGATTAAAATCGGTACTTTGAGCTGGCCAGGTTAGGACATCGATTTGTTCATCCACGAGCCAAGCTTTTACTATATTTGATGCGTGTTTGGGGTCATTGTCATGCATGAATATCCACTTAATTGGCATGAACTCAAAGGAATATGGTTCCATTGCATTCTTCAGTATTGCAAGCTAAGCGAATTTATCCATTTTGACATCAATCCTCACCAACGCAATGGTCCCACCCCATGCCAGGAAAACCACCCAGACCATTAAATTTTCCACTCCATGTTTCACCGTATTTAAAGTATACTTAGGATTGTACGCTTCGCACTTAGGACGATTCAAAAATTGCGGTACTTTTTAGGCTTGATAGACTGCATTTGTTTATCAAATCTACATACCTGAAGAAAAAGAAACATCACAACCATTTCACATAACGGAAATTTTGTATTTATGATTTTTCTTAATAGTGTGCTATTTCTTTGTCCATAGCTGTATATCTTGATCTCAAAACAAATATTGGCAATCGGTAATGACTGTATGAAAAGTCGTTTTCGTCGCCGGCTAATGAGATAGTTAACCACATAAACTAATAAATTATGTTTGACGTATTGGGGGATGTTGTCGAATGTTTATCAGAAGTCAATATGATGGACACCGAGCAAGTCACATTATATCCTATAGAGCTTGCTAATTCCTTAGGAGTATCAGGAGTGGCTGCAAGTTGCTGTTCCAGTGCCAATAATGAGTGATCTAGAATTGTACACAGCTACAAATTACACATCTGGGATGCGGCATTATAAAATCTTAAATAATGACGGGAACAGCGTTATTAGAAAACTATTGATTCCCCGTATTTCTTGAACTCCCACTGATAGTGCAGTCAGTGAAGCATTTTAGGTCCGAATTTTTTTACTGTGAACCGATTTGCATGAAATTTTGGAATTAGGCTCATCTTACCCTTAACTTCAAAAGTGAAAATGATTTGAACACCGCCACCACCCTGGGGGTGGTTGCCACCCCTTTTGGGGGGCGAATTTTTTTTTTCAAAATAACCTCGGATGTCGATAAAAGGCCTAATTTTAAGCAAAAAATCAAATATAAAGTTTTTTATTAAGTCCAATACTTTTCGAGTTATTGGCAATTAAAAATTCGCAATTTTTTCACGTTTTTCATCTATTTATTGCAAATATCTCCAAAACTATACGTTTTATCGAAAATTTTATAAAGAACAAAATTGTAGCAGGTAAAACAATGAACAATTTGGTGTTTTATAAAGTATTCTAAGAACAATATTAAGCTAGATATAAAAGATCAAAGCCATTTTTTATTTTGTCTGAAATTTAATCGTTGTGGTCAATGCCATTTAGCGGCGAGCAGATGCATTTTATGCATTCTAATACAAGAAGATGTTTTGTAGTGCTTGAAATAAGCTTTAAAACTATTAAAAGTCTTTTGCACGTAAAATAAGTGAGCTGTAGTGCAAATAAGGAGAGCATCTAATGTTTTTTTCTTTTAAATCAATGAGTTTGGGAGGGGGGTCTATATCCCTCCGCTCTGTTCTTTAATAAAAATTTTAATTTGAGTTCACTTAGTGAAAAATTTTGGAGAGATCAAGCCTCAAAACCAAAATTTAAAAAAAAAGAAAATATTTTTTTCTTAATTAATTTTTTTTGTTCATAACTTTGCCCCACAAAGGGCCATTTTTTCTTCCCATGTTCAATGCTTTTATTAATATTTACTCAGAGCAAAAAACCGAACAAAAAAATTTTTCTTGGTTTAAGAGAAATTAAAAAAAAAACGAAAGGTACTTTTTTCAAGAAAACAAAATGTCGTAAATTTCCCGCCAATTGAACTTTTTTCCTGGAAGTGAAATATGAAATGTGTCTTGAATAGCATATTAAAAAAGAAAAAAATAAATTTGTATGATCTTAATTTTAATATAAATTATAAATAATTATTAAAATTTAAGGGTTACCTTCTAATGATATTAGTTTTAAGTTAAGTTTTAAAATAAAGACCTATAAATTGGTCTCAAAGGACAGTACAAGTACCGATTTGTACTCTAAATGCTATTTCTGGTCAAACGTCTTGGTCCTTCGAGAAAAAATTTAGAATCAGTGAAAAGTTTTTAAAAAAAAAGTTAAGAACGAGAAAAGAAGACGTTTAGAACGAGTGAACAATAATAACGAGTTGAGAACGAGAAAAGAAGACAGGTGAACGAAAAACAACGAGTAAAGGCGAAATAATAAAAAGTGAGCATGGATACTTTCGACGAACTTATCAAGAAGCAGAAAGAAACTGTTGAATGGATAAAGAAGGTATCGGAAAAGTATACGAAAGAACCAAAAGTCAGGCGGACACGTAATTTCATTCAAGAACGACTGAATGATCTGGGATTTCATTGGAAGGACTTCCAAGAAAGGCATACGGCAATAACGGAACACACGGATTACAGTAAAGCACACCCATATGTTCAATCAAAATATATTAAACAAGTGGAAAAGACAGTGCTGGAAATAAAAAATTAGCTCAACATTAAAATGAAGGAGCTTGATGAAGAAGAAAAACGAATGATTTCAACTGCAAGCCAGGGACAATCAAGAAACGATAGGTACGAGCCAAACGAGGAACAAAAGAAGAGAATCAAACGGCAAGAAGCACAAAAGAAAGCGTTCTTCCGATCATTGGAACGTATGGATCAAGCGGGGCAGGTCCAAAGCCAATTATTCACAAAAGATGGCAGTCATAAGCAACTTGTGGGAGATCATTACCAAAACCCATAACGACATCATTGAGCACGCAGATGATGATGCTTACTACGCAGAGCTGTTAAGAGACCATGAAGAAATCGAGCAAATTTACGAAAACATAATGGTAACGCTACAAGAAAACATTGACGATTTGCTAAAGAACGATAAAAGTGAACCAACCTCCAAAAATTTCCCAAAACAAAAGGAGCTGAAGTTGCCAACCATCTAAATACCAGCTTTTGACGGGGATTACAAAAAATGGAAATCATTTTTAGATCTTTTCCAACAAACCATCGACAAATATGAAAATTTAGGTAATGTACAAAAACTACATTACCTTAAAACGAATCTGACGGGAAAAGCAGCAAAAATGATTCAACATCTCCAGATAATTGACACCAACTATAATATGGCACGCGACATGCTGATAAATAGGTATGAAAACACCAGACAACTAGTAAATGCACAAATACAGGCTTTACTTAATCAACGCGACTGTCCATTCGAGTCAGCAGAACACCTGAGGCGATTACACGATACTACAGCAGAATGCGTCAATGCATTGAAAGGTTTAACAATTGAAACTGGAACCTGGGACCCAATGGTAGTCTTCATAGTTTCACAAAAATTGGACAACGAAACCAGAAAAGCATACGAGCAATCGTTAAGCAACCCTAAAGATCTACAGGGTCTTGACGAGTTTCTGAAATTCCTAGAAAATAAATTTAACGCACTCGAAAACTAAGAAGGAAGACTGAATCTATCGCCCACACTTACGCTGATGAGATAAACCCCAGATGATAGCTTACCACAAATGCTGCTATTTCTCCAAATGCAATTGTTCCTATAGGCCACACTCCATGCGGTGTTCCAACAAACGACCAACTTCCAAGGAAAATCTTTCGTAATTAGAGCAAACTCCGGTTTTCTTCTTGTAATTTTATGGTTTTTATTGATAAGCACGTAGGGTTGTATATTTAATGTTTCTTTTATCTAGTTTTAGTTGATAATTTAGTTACTTTAGATCGAAAAGGTGAAATTTAAAATTTAGAAAAAATATATATATGTAAGTCAATTGAAAAGATGGCAGATGGCCCAAGCAAAAAATTTCTAGTTGTTTTATGGATGGCTGCTGTATGACGAATGCCGTGCCGTCGCTATGCGACGAAACACTTTTTAGGCAAATGTAGTAGAATTTTTACCTTAGATTAAATTATTTTAGAGGGCGAACTATCAGTTGCCTATTTTGGAGTTAGGCACTGTTCACACTGATGTCGTATGAACATTACCGCCCCCCTTGGCGAAATACGCCAAAAAAAAATATTACTGAAAATAAAGCAAGTGAACTTTTGTTTAATTGGCAATTTAGTTAATAGGCAATAGGCACAGTTTTACTATGGGGCGGACTATTTCTCCGTTTTGGGTTTTTAATGTTGCAATTCTGACTCGACCATCGGAACCCGGGTGTATATTTATAACACGACCTAGACGCCATTCGGTGGATGGCAGATTTTCGTTTTTAATGACGACCAAATCATCAACTTTAATGTTGGTTTGAGGTGTTTTCCATTTGTGTCGTTGATGTAGTTCCTTGAGGTATTCATCTTTCCATCTGTGGCAGAACTGTTGTTGGAGGCATTTTACTTTTTCCCACCGATTGATTAGCGATAAATTTGCATCGGCCAGATTCGGTTCCGGAAAAGATAAAAGCGGACCGCCGCGTAAAAAATGCCCCGGCGTCAATGCCAACAGATCAGAAGGATCTGTGGACATGGACGATATTGGACGCGAGTTCAAACATGCTTCGATACGTGCTAAAACCGTTGCAAATTCTTCGAACGTAAATTTGGCCTTGGTCCCCAGCCCTCTTAAATGGCTTTTGAAACTTTTAACGCCGGCTTCCCATAGACCTCCCATGTGAGGTGCCCCGGGTGGAATAAAATTCCATTTCAAACCCTGAACGCCATACTTAAGACTCGTTTCTTTAGGAATGGTGCCTACAAACTTCTTAAATTCCTTGCGTAAAATTGCATCGGCACCTGTAAAGTTCGTTCCATTGTCGGAGAACACTTCTTTAGGTAAACCTCTTCTAGAGGTGAATCTGGCAAAGGCCGCGAGGAACGCTTCAGATGACAAATCACTTGCCGCTTCAAGGTGAATTGCCTTGGTGGAAAAGCAGACAAACACACATGCATACCCTTTGGTCATACGACAATTCCGTGCATTGAAACTCTTGATTGTGAAGGGACCCGCGAAGTCTATTCCAGTAAATGTGAACGGTGGAGAAAAGGTAACTCTTTCGGGCGGTAGGGCAGCCATCATCTGCTTGCTTAAGTCTCTTTTGTTGGTCGCGCATATGGTGCAACGACGGATGCAAGACTTAACCAGAATTTGGAGTCTTGGTACCCAGAAACTTTGTCGTGTTAGTCGCACCATCAAAGAGTTGCCACCGTGCATAGAAATCTCATGAATGAATTGAACCAGGAGGCAAGCAAAACGGGATTCAAAGGGTAGTATTATAGGGTGACGTTCATTGTACGAAATGTCTGAGTTCGAAAGTCGCCCATTGACTCTAAGAAGCTTGTTTGAATCCAAAAATGGATTGAAGGACAAAATAGAACTTTTCGTTGACACTGGCTTGCCAGCTGCAAGCAGAGAGTATTCTGTCGAAAAGTGAGCTTCTTGAGCCAATCGGATTAGACGAATTTTCGCAAACTCCATTTCTGGTTGCGAGATGTCACGAGACTTGTATTTGCTGGGCTGTTGCTTTGAGACAGACCCGAAGAAGCGAAAAACATAGCACAATATGCGCATAGCGCGGGATAACGTCGAAAAACGGTCAAGAAAATCTTCTGGTTCTTGTTGAACTACCAATGAGTTGGTGTTTTGCTCAGAATCGTCGAGAGAAATGCCTGTTAGTCCCACTAGAGGACTCTGAAAATTTGGCTGGACCACTAACGAGGAAACCTCTTTCTGTTCTAGATCTTCAGTACGTGGAGCGTCTGATAGTGCCACCGGCCATTGAGAGGCTGGTTCACAGAGCCATGCTGGGCCCTGCCACCACATACGATTCTGCTTCAGATCGGAGGGCATTACACCTCGAGTGGCCAAGTCCGCGGGATTTTCGGCAGATCTGACGTGCTTCCAAACTGCGTTGCCGACATTGTCCTGTATTTCACTGGTACGGTTTGCAACAAAGGATTTCCAAACGCACGGAGGTTTTTTGAGCCAGGCCAAAACTATGGATGAGTCTGTCCATAAAAAGATTTGATATGTCTGGAGTGGGAAATTGGGTAAGAAAAATTTTATCATTTTGGAAAGCAAAAGTGCTCCACACAGCTCAAGACGCGGTAAAGAGACCGTCTTTAGAGGGGCAACTTTGGACTTCGCACACATCAAGTAGGAGGATGCTTCTCCATTAGGGTGACTTGCGCGTATATAAAGCGCTGCCGCATATGCTTTCTCGGAAGAGTCACAGAAGCCATGAAACTGAATCTCCACAGTGGGCGAGTATTCAACCCAACGTGGGATTTCTATAACCTGTATTTCAGGTAATGACTCTGCAAACTCTTTCCAAGTGGCAAATGATTCAGGGGTGATACGCTCGTCCCACTCAGTGTGCTCAGCCCAAATGCGTTGCATCAATGTTTTGGCGATTATCACTACGGGGGCCAACCACCCCGCAGGATCGAAAAGACGAGCAATTTGAGAGAAGACCTCTCTTTTGGTCGGATTTGTCGACAGTGGAATGCGTTGCGTGGTGAAGTAAAAATTGTCTCCTTTGGCATTCCATCGTACCCCTAGTGTTTTTGTATGCTGTCAGCATCGAGCTTCAAGAAACTTTCGTTCAGCACATGTTCTGGTGGCAAATGGTTAAGTAAGCTAGACGAATTTGCGGTCCACTTACGTAGTGGAAACCCGGCTGAGTTAAGCAACTCTATAAGTTCGATTTGTGCCTGTTTAGCCGAACTGAGAGAGTGACCACCAGATAGAACATCGTCGACATAGAACTCCGATTGAATGATTCTAGACGCTAGGGGATACACGGTTCTGCCTTCTTTTGCCAGTTGCAAGAGGGTGCGGATGGCCAGATATGGAGCACAATTGACACCAAAAGTGACGGTTTGAAGTTCAAAGTCTTCGATTTCGGACTCTGGCGATCTGCGAAAGAGGATTCGTTGAAATGGAGTATCTCTAGGGTCGACCAAGATTTGGCGGTACATTTTCTCAATGTCCGCATTAAAGACAAATTTATAAAATCTCCAGCGGAGAATGAGTGATGGTAAATCTTGCTGCAATATGGGCCCTGGATACAACAAATCGTTTAAACTTACCCCATTCGAGGACGATTGAGACGCATTAAAAACAACCCTCACTTTGGTGGTCGTGCTTTCAGGCCTTATGACCGCATGATGTGGCAGATAGAACGAGTTTACTTGACCTCTGGAAATCTTTTCGACCGGAGGCGCTTTCCGCATATGGCCGAGGGCGAGGTATTCCGAAATAACGCTTGAATATTGAGACCTGAGCTCCGCCTTCATGGCTAACGATCTTTCGACTCTAGAGAACTGCCTTAGTGCGATGTGCCTAGAGAACCCTAACTTGCCCTTTGACGATTGTGCCTTGAACGGCAGACGAACAACATACCTCCCATCCGAACGTCTCGAAGTTGTGTTTTTATAAAGTTCGTCACAGTAGCAGTCTTCTGTTGACCGAATGACTGTGGACGGCAGTTCCTCGAGCTCCCAAAATTTTCGTAGCTGAGTATCCAGATTGGAAGTACTCGAACTGTTCGATACTACGAATGTATTGAACGATTGGAACGACTCCGGAACTGGTCCGGACAGTACCCAGCCGAACATTGTGTTCTGAGCCACGAGGGAATCTGCGATAAGTTGGAGACCGTTCCTTATGATTGATGGGTATAAATCCGCACCGATCAGCAGATCGACCTGAGACGATTTATTAAACATGGGATCAGCCAGTTTGAGGCCGCCACAAAGGTTAGGATCGATGATACTAAACGATGAACTTGGCAGATTGTTCGTCAATGATCGAAGCACAATTGCCTGGGCAGAAATGGTGATCTGGGCTTCATCTAAGCACGTGATTGCAAACGCACAGAGTTTTTTCGACGTTATGGCGAGATTACCACTGATTCCGGAAATGCCTCTGCCTCTGAGATAAAGGATATTTCGGAACCAGGGTCGATAAGAGCGCGAACTATGTGTTTGGATTCTTTGCCAACAATGCAAACTAGTGCCGTTGAAAGCAATATTTTCTTGGGAGCGCCGACATGAAAGTTTTGAAACGACGCTTGAGGCACAAATGGAAGTGACGACGCCGATATTTGAGGAGCTGTTGTTGCACTAGGGAGATAAGTGGACTGTATTTTATTTCCGTTTTCGTTAGCGTTGAGGTGCAACAGTGAGTGATGCCGTTTTTTGCAGTGGCTACAAGAATATTTGCTCGTACAAGCGACCTTTGTATGACTTGCGCTTAAACAGTTGTTGCACAGTTTGTGCTGCCGTACCGTTTGGATTCTCGTTGGGATCGACATTGCCGAAAATTTGGCACACTCATAAATGGAGTGCGCAGCCGCACAGATTTTGCATTCCCCCCCCCCCCCCCCCCCTGTTTTGGCAAGGTATGTGTTGACCCTATTATTGTTTCGAACATTCGTCTCCTTTTTGGGAAGTCTACTAAGCCCTGTGCCTTTTGTCGACGTGGTGTCCGAAATGGACTCCAGCACCTGAAAGCGAGACGTTAAGAACGAGTCTAATTGCTGCCAGGTCGGAACTTTCGTCGGGTCTTCCAGGGATTGTTCCCATAGAGTCAATGTAGTTTTGGGCAGTCTACTTGAACACGCAAAGACGAGAATCGGATCCCAGTCTCGCGTCATAACCTTATGAGCCTGCAACGTTGATACCGAATCATTTACAGTACTCTGAAGAGCTCGGATCAATTTGGCCGATTCTTCATGTACTGTTGGCAAGTTAAAGATATTTTTTACCTGATTGTTGACCAAGATTCGGGTATTTTCATACGTAGCCCGCAACGCTTCCCAGGCTAGAGAAAAGCTGGCATTGGTTAGCGGAAATTGGCTGTCAATCCGATAAGCCTCGTCCTTGGTTTTGGCTCTAATGTGGAAGAGTTTTTCTACTTCACCCAACTGGGGGTGTTTAATGTAGACTGCCTCAAACATATCTCGGAAAACCGGCCAGGAAATATAATCCCCCTTGAAGACCTCCGTCTCACATGGAGGTAATTTGAGGTGACGAGGAGCGAATGTTGGTTCAGCTATCGATTTTTTGCCAGTCCCCTCCGGTTTCAGTCGTGCTTCGTGATCTAGGAAAAGTGCTGAGCATGCCACATAACTTTCGTTGCACAGTTTATACTTGGTTTCTATGGCTTCAAGGTCTACTGCTGCTTCTCTTGTCTTTGGGCCGCCTTTTATGTATAGGGCATAGGTTTCTTTGACTTCGAGCCACAGTTCTCTTAACTCTGACTTTCTGACTTCGAGAGCGGACAGTGTGTGCCCGTGATCCGGCACCTCTTTCGCCGCTTGGTGAAACTTGACCAATTGATCAGTCGAGAAAATGAAGTCTTCCATCAAAGCCATCAGAAAGTGCGTTTAAAATTGTATAAATGACAAGGAAGCGACACGAAACCAAGAATTTTAAAACTCGTGGCTTAAAGCTCTCACAAAACAAAACGAGACTCTCAAAAAGTCAAAATTTAAATTTAAAATTTCAAAAAAAGTCAAAATTTTGAAGCTCTAGAATCTTCAAAGGGCTTGATAGATTCTACTGGGGGCCAACCTCCCCGGCTTGGATACACCGTAACGAACGGTGTGTGCGGCACGAACGAAAAAAAAAAATTTCAAAAAAAAGTTAAAATTTTAAAGCGCAAGAATCTTCAAAAGGCTTGAAGTATTCTAAAAATTTCAAAAAAAGTTAAAATTTCAAAGCGCAAGAATCTTCAACAGGCTTGATAGATTCTACTGGGGGCCAACCACCCCGGCTTGGATGCACCGTAACGAACGGTGTGTGCGGCACGAACGAGAGAAAAAATTTCAAAAGTAAAAATTTTAAAGTGCAAGAGTCTTCAAAAGGCTTGAAGTATTCAAAAAATTTCAAAAAAAGTATAAAATTTAAAGCTCGAGAATCTTCAACAGGCTTGAAAGATTCTACTGGGGGCCAACCACCCCGGCTTGGATGCACCGTAACGAACGGTGTGTGCGGCACGAACGAGAACAAAATTTCAAAAGGTCAAAATTTTAAAGTGTAAGAATCTTCAAAAGGCTTGAAGGATTCAAAAATTTGCAAAAAAAGAAATTAAAATTTTGAAGCTCTAGAATCTTCAAAAGGCTTGATAGATTCTACTGGGGGCCAACCACCCCGGCTTGGATACACCGTTACGAACGGTGTGTGCGGCACGAACGAGAAAAAAAGTAAGAATCTTCAAAAGGCTTGAAGGATTCTAAAAATTTCAAAAAAAGTTAAAATTTTAAAGCGCAAGAATCTTCAAAAGGCTTGAAGTATTCTAAAAATTTCAAAAAAAAGTTAAAATTTTAAAGCGCAAGAATCTTCAACAGGCTTGATAGATTCTACTGGGGGCCAACCACCCCGGCTTGGATGCACCGTAACGAACGGTGTGTGCGGCACGAACGAGAGAAAAAATTTCAAAAGTAAAAATTTTAAAGTGCAAGAGTCTTCAAAAGGCTTGAAGTATTCAAAAAATTTCAAAAAAAGTATAAAATTTAAAGCTCGAGAATCTTCAACAGGCTTGAAAGATTCTACTGGGGGCCAACCACCCCGGCTTGGATGCACCGTAACGAACGGTGTGTGCGGCACGAACGAGAACAAAATTTCAAAAGGTCAAAATTTTAAAGTGTAAGAATCTTCAAAAGGCTTGAAGGATTCAAAAATTTTCAAAAAAAAAAATTAAAATTTTGAAGCTCTAGAAAAGGCTTGATAGATTCTACTGGGGGCCAACCACCCCGGCTTGGATACACCGTTACGAACGGTGTGTGCGGCACGAACGAGAAAAAAAGTAAGAATCTTCAAAAGGCTTGAAGGATTCTAAAAATTTCAAAAAAAGTTAAAATTTTAAAGCGCAAGAATCTTCAAAAGGCTTGAAGTATTCTAAAAATTTCAAAAAAAGTTTAAATTTTAAAGCGCAAGAATCTTCAACAGGCTTGATAGATTCTACTGGGGGCCAACCACCCCGGCTTGGATACACCGTTATGAACGATGTGTGCTGCACGAACGAAAGAAAAATTAACACGCGATAAAAAACGCAGACTCCTTCAAAGAGGAAGACAGTCTATTAAAAATCACAAAAAACCAAAAAAAAAAGCTGGGGAACAAAAACCACTTGCCAATATCGAAGCTACAAAAAACTACCACTACCGCGATGGAAAGTGATTACCTAGGAACCACTTCAACACAAAGAACTACCGTATATGTATATATATTTGCGTGTTAAAAAAAAGGAAAATGACGCGTTTGGTGGTCAGCGTGCAACGCAAAGAGATTGAAATGTATATTTAAAAAAAAATTGCCAATTAAAAGAAATTTTCACTTACCCTTTACATTTTACAAGTTAAGATGAAAATTAACAGGATATCTCCGCTTCGGTCTGGTCCCATGACGACGATGGGCACACTTCCACGTGGCACTACTCCACAGCGTTGCAGGCAAGGATGGTGCCCTCTTTTTGCAGCGTGGTCTGGATCGCCAGGCAAAAAACTTGGTTCGGTGGCGCAAAGTGTGCGCGTGGTCTGCGGCCAAACTTTTGCGCAGCGTGGTCTGGATCGCCAGGCAAAAAACGTGGTTCGGTGGCGCAAAGTGTGCGCGTGGTCTGCAGCCAAAACTTTTGCACAGCGTGGTCTGGATCGCCAGGCAAAAAACGTGGTTCGGTAGCGCAAAGTATGCGCGTGGTCTGCAGCCAAACTTTTGCGCAGCGTGGTCTGGATCGCCAGGCAAAAAACGTGGTTTGGTGGCGCAAAGTGTGCGCGTGGTCTGCAGCCAAACTTTTGCGCAGCGTGGTCTGGATCGCCAGGCAAAAAACTTGGTTCGGTGGCGCAAAGTGTGCGCGTGGTCTGCGGCCAAACTTTTGCGCAGCGTGGTCTGGATCGCCAGGCAAAAACGTGGTTCGGTGGCGCAAAGTGTGCGCGTGGTCTGCAGCCAAAACTTTTGCGCAGCGTGGTCTGGATCGCTGGCGTCTTTATCCGGTTGAATGGACCAAATGAATCTATCGCCCACACTTACGCTGATGAGATAAACCCCAGATGATAGCTTACCACAAATGCTGCTATTTCTCCAAATGCAATTGTTCCTATAGGCCACACTCCATGCGGTGTTCCAACAAACGACCAACTTCCAAGGAAAATCTTTCGTAATTAGAGCAAACTCCGGTTTTCTTCTTGTAATTTTATGGTTTTTATTGATAAGCACGTAGGGTTGTATATTTAATGTTTCTTTTATCTAGTTTTAGTTGATAATTTAGTTACTTTAGATCGAAAAGGTGAAATTTAAAATTTAGAAAAAATATATATATGTAAGTCAATTGAAAAGATGGCAGATGGCCCAAGCAAAAAATTTCTAGTTGTTTTATGGATGGCTGCTGTATGACGAATGCCGTGCCGTCGCTATGCGACGAAACACTTTTTAGGCAAATGTAGTAGAATTTTTACCTTAGATTAAATTATTTTAGAGGGCGAACTATCAGTTGCCTATTTTGGAGTTAGGCACTGTTCACACTGATGTCGTATGAACAAAGACAAAACAAAGGAGAAAACACGAAAGAGCTGAAACAACCTAATTACGCTCA
Source organism: Melanostoma mellinum (assembly GCA_914767635.1). Classification (NCBI taxonomy): domain Eukaryota; kingdom Metazoa; phylum Arthropoda; class Insecta; order Diptera; family Syrphidae; genus Melanostoma; species Melanostoma mellinum. Next base: position 116,929,389 of record OU612058.1, on the reverse strand, counting down.
AAAATCGCAGTACAGAAAGCCAATGCACAGAAGTTACCATGCTGTCGCCATGACATGTTGTAGGTTATTCAAAGGACCTCACTGGTTGCATGTCTGCAACAAATTCGTTACGATGCCGACCACATAGAGACAAGAAGTTGTTAAGAGGGAAAAATTGTGCAGAAATTGTTTTAAGAGTGAACAAAACACAGCAATGTGTACATCTTTCAAAACGTGCCAAATCTGCAGGGGGCAGCATCACACGCTTCTTCACGCTGCAGAGGTAGGAAGAAATACGCAATCACAACAATCAAACTTTGCGGATACAATTCAAAACACGGTGCTTTTGGCCACAGCCTTAATAAAAACAAATTGGAATGGTGGAGAATGCGTTCTGAGAGCTTTAGTTGACCAAGGCTCTCCGTCATCTTTTATCACGGAAGATGCAGTGCAAGCTGCAACTGAAGAAGAGGAAAACATTTGCATCAGTGACTGGTTTGGGTTCAACTAAAGCTGGAACTGCGACAAATAAAGTCGAACTGCAAATAAAATCGATATATCCTGCGACATTTCAAACATGGGCAACATTCCTTGTACTTCCGAAGCTAACAAAAGTACAACCGGACAAGTCGTTCATTGAGAAAAGATGGGACCACATTGAACATCTTTCTTTAGCCGACCCGTCATACAACAAAACAGCAGCAATAGATGTATTAATTGGAGCAGACGTTTTTCAAGACATAATTATCGACGGAGTAATTAAAGGCAACCCTGGCTCTCCGATAGCTAAAAACACGAAGCTAGGTTGGATATTATCTGGAAGTATCAATCAAACTAGCAACAACGAATCATCAACCTTCCATATTACAAATGTTGAGCTCAATGACCAACTTAAGCTGTTTTGGGAAACAGAGAAGATACAAGAAAAAACTAATTTGACGATGGAAGAACTGAGATGCGAAGAGATATTCATGGAAACACATAAAAGGGAACCATCTGGAAGATACGTTGTTAGACTGCCATTCAAGGAAGGTGCAGGAGAACTAGGTGAATCGAAGAAAAGAGCTTTAGCCCGCTTTCTTCAAACAGAGAAGAGGTTCTCACGAGATAAACAGTTGCATGAAGATTACAATGCCTTCTTGCAAGAATACATTGAGCTTGGTCATATGGAATTGGTAGATACCTCTATAAGCACCAGAAAGAATGAAGTATACTATCTACCACATCAAGCAGTAATAAAACCGGAAAGTTCAACAACAAAACTTAGAGTTGTTTTTGACGCATCTTCAAAAACCAGTTCAGGGCTAAGCCTTAACGATAAAATGCTGACAGGTCCCATAATACAAAATGATCTGTATAGCATAATAACCAGATGGAGGAAACATAAAATTGTATTCCGGGCAGACATCGAGAAAATGTACAGGCAAATATTTGTTGCTCGAGAAGATCAAGATTACCAACGAATACTATGGAGAGAAAAGCCAACACAAAAAATTAAGGAATACAGACTGAAAACCGTAACGTACGGAACGTCCTCCGCTCCGTTTTTGGCTACAAGGGTTCTTCATCAATTAGCGTTGGATGAAGAAGAAAAATTTGAACTTGCATCAAAACTTACTCGTGAAGATTTTTATGTCGATGACTTGTTATCGGGAGCAGATACAATAAAAGATGCGCAAAAAGCCTGTACACAGCTAACGCAACTAATGACAAGTGGTGGATTTAAACTTAGAAAATGGTCCGCTAATTCAGAAACTATATTAAAAAACATTGCAACCGAAGACCAAGACCAAGGGAGATTTAAATTAAATGCATACGATCCTGTCTAAGCCTTAGGCATATACTGGCGCCCAGAATCTGATACATTTGAGTTTAAAACACATCTAGAAACAGCCAACGAAAAAATAACGAAAAGAATTATTGTATCAGAAACAGCAAGAATTTTTGATCCGTTGGGTTGGCTAACCCCTATTATCATAAAAGCCAAAATAGTGCAGCAAGAGCTTTGGAAGGAAGAGAAAGCATGGGACGAAATACTACCTGAAGAAATCACAAACAGTTGGAAAAAATTCAAAAACGAGTTGAGTTGCATAGAAAACATAAAGATACCACGATGGAATCAGTTCGAAAGGAAGCACCGAGTTGAACTGCACGGGTTTTGTGACGCATCAGAGAGAGCGTTTGCTGCAGTTATTTATACAAGGGTGATAACAGAGGCTGGAACTGTTCATGTAAATGTATTGTGCGCTAAATCAAAAGTTGCACCGATTAAAAAAGTTTCAATACCAAGGCTGGAACTATGTGGAGCAGTATTGCTAGCAAAATTGATTAAAAAGACGGTGGTGGCGCTTGCAATAGATGAATTAGAAGTACACGCGTGGACCGACTCGAAGATTACTCTTGCATGGTTGAATGGAAATCCATTTAAATGGAAAAATTACGTCGCGAATAGAGTCGAAACTATACTGAAAGTAATAGATTCAACAAAATGGCATCACGTTAGTGGTAATGAAAACCCAGCAGATTGTGCTTCGAGAGGTATAAACCCATCACAGCTTAAAGATCATCTTCTTTGGTGGAATGGTCCGAAGTGGCTCTCTCATGTAGAAGTACTATACAATGATAACAACATACACAGTACCGACCTAGAAATTAAAAAGGTCAACATTTGTGCGATGATGATCGTACAAGAAAATAAGCAAGATTTAATAGGACAAGTGACAACACGACACAGTTCGCTCAAACGTCTCACAAGAATTCTTGCATATTGCGAACGATTTCTGTACAACGTGAAATCGCACAGCCAAAACAGGAGATCGGGACTCTTATCGAGTGATGAAATAGAAAGTGCGAACAAACTTCTAATAAGAAACACCCAAAATACACATTTTGGTTCTGAAATGAAAAGTCTTAAAGCTGGAAAAGATGTAGAAAAGAAGAGCAAATTACGATGCCTTGTTCCATTTATTGACGAAGACGGAATTATTCGAGTTACAGGAAGACTGACGGAAGCCAAACTTTCTGGATTACAAAAACATCCTATTATAATTCCACACAAAAGTGATCTTACCACGCTTCTCATTGACGACGCTCACAAATCAACATTACATGGAGGAAGCCAGTTAACACATTCCTATATACGACAGCGTTACTGGGTTGTCAATGGGTCCAGTGCAGTTAAGCAACGGCTTCACGGATGTACTATCTGTTTCAGATATAAATCAGATAGAAGCAAACAATTGATGGGAAATCTTCCTCAACCTTTCCTACACACCGGTGTCGACTATGCTGGACCAATATACATCATAATGTCAAAGGGAAGAGGCAACAAATCATACAAGGGATACATTGCAATTTTCATATGCCTAGCAACAAAGGCTATACATATTGAAGTTGTGAGCGATCTAACGGCGAACGCATTCATCGCAGCTTTCAAAAGACTCTGTGGGCGAAGAGGTCATGTCGCGCATCTGTATAGTGACAACGGAACAAATTTTGTGTCTGCAAACAAAATTCTCCAACTAAACGTGGAAGCCCAAGAGAAGTACAATCAAGACATGTCAAATATGCTCATGTCTTGTAGTACGGAGTGGCATTTTATACCCCCTGGAGCCCCTCACTTTGGTGGGTTGTGGGAGGCGGGAGTGAAATCGATAAAGTATCACTTAAAAAGAACCATCGGAGAGCACAAACTTACATTTGAAGAACTAGCAACATTATTAACGCAAATCGAGGCGTGTCTTAATTCACGGCCACTTTATCCACTCTCAAACGATCCAGACGATCCAGATGTACTGACGGCAGGACACTTCTTAATCGGGGCAGCCCTACTAGCACCACCGGAAAAACATAGACTTGACGAGAAAGAAGCGTTACTGAAAAGATGGCAGCTATTGGAACGGATGCAACAACAATTTTGGAAAAAATGGAGCCAAAGTTACTTGACAACCCTTCAACAAAGACAGAAATGGACCCAGAAGACTAGGAATCTGAGTCCTGGTAACATTGTGCTGTTGAAAGATGACAACCTTCCACCAACAAGGTGGTCTTTGGGTATAATTGAGGAAACCCATGCGGTAGACGATGATTTGGTACGAGTTGTGTCTGTAAGGACAAAAAATAAAATCTATAAAAGACCTATAGGCAAACTGTGTCCTCTACCAATTATCGATAATAAAAATGATGAAGAAGAAAAGGAAGTGAGACAAGTCAATACATCCACAAACCACTCACATAAAATTCTTTCTTTATGCACATTGTTTACCTTTCTCAACATAGTTGGCTCCACTCCAGTCCCCCACGATGTCGAGATAGTTCCATTTCAAACACACCCTGGAATATACTTCGAAGATGTGGGACAGGCAAATTTGATTTCGAGTTCATGGAAGACAATTGTGTTCAAAACTTGTGTCGCAAATGGAAAAAATTTGCTCATCTAGTGACTTAAAAGATTTCAAATCGGTTATGTGTGAGGGAATGCTACACCAGTTTCAACATCAAATTCAACAAATACAGCTTAACAATGAGATCTTATTACATGCAAACGAAGATTCAACACGACGTCAAAAACGATCACCGTTTGACTTCATTGGAACAATTACTAACGAATTATTTGGAATTCTCGACCAAAGATTTGCTAAAGGTTATGAGCAAACAATTGAAGCTGTCAAGGAAAATGAAAGCCACCTATTAAATCTAATGAAGAACCAGACAACCATAGTTGATTCTACTGTCAACATCTTTAAGAAAAAACAAATGGAAAATAAGAAGCAAATACAGCTCCTAAGTTCGATTGTTTCGAAACTTGAAGATGAAACCGGAAAATATGAGGACATGAAGATATTTTCGTCGAATGCTCTAAATGCGATACTTATTATGATAAATTATAAAGCAACTCAGAGCATATTGTTGGATATCTTGCTGTCCACTCACACTGGAAGAATTCATCCACTTATACTTTCGGTACAACAATTTAAGGATGAACTTACGAAAATTCATGAAAATATTCCAAAATCTTTAATGATTCCTGGAGAGCAACATCATGAATCGATCCTGCAACTATACAAAACTCTAAGTGTAAGGGCTAGAGTGACCAATAGCAACATTATAATTGAGATAAGCCTTCCACTGCTGTACAATGAAGAGTTCAAGTTGTACAGAGTATTGCCAGTTCCAACCGAACACAACGGGAACCTCACAAGCATCATTCCATCATCGGAATATTTAATGGTTAATCTACAAGCTAACCATTTCTATCCACTCAACAAAGACGAATTTTCAAAATACAAAATGAGGCCCTCGGACATCGTATGGTGCACACTTCAACATCCATTATACACAACTGGTGCTGCAGTTAGTGTCTGTGAAATGAACATAATTCAAAACAAACCAATTATGGGTTCATGTAATACAAAGGACATACCAGCAAGGTTATACTGGATTGAAATGCATCAACCGAATTCATGGATTTACAGTACTCCCGACCTGGTTACAGTAAACATGAACTGTGATTTTAACACGGTGCCCATAACTTTGGAAGGCAGTGGTATGTTAAAGTTGCCAGCAAGATGCATTGTACATGATCAGACCATTGTGGGAAAACAAACAATGACAAGCAAACTGAGATCGTCGTTTTTACCATCATTCAACCTTTCTGAGCAGTTAACATCGTTTAACGTCAAAAAAGAGAAACAATCTGTCTTACCAACGAACGCTTTATAGGACATTTCTACATTAGAAGACTCAATAAAGCTGCAAAAAAGCCAAGAATACATACTGAACGAGATAAGCACTCATCGAATTCACCAATACTCACTGCTTGGAGTCAATGCTTTCGTAATCATTGCAATCATCTTGATCGTAATTTTTGTAACCAGACGAAAAGGAGCACAACAGCCTACGCCACCAGCAACAGCTATACCAATGAGATCGCTCAACAAGCCAATGAGATCCTTTAATAAGCGACGAACCAGCCAAGCTTCCTTTGAAGACATGGACTTTTGCGTATCATCAATCTAAGGGGCCCAGCATGTTGTGACAACAATATGAATGAATTCGGAATCACAATTCTAATAAACGATGACAACTCAAATATGAAAACGCATTTCCAGAATCATATTTCAACAACTGAACAACGAGTTCAACAGCACCGATGCACGAACGCAGGTCATATCAAATTTATTATTTCTCACAAATTGCACTTTCTGTCTACTAGGCAATTTGATTTTTGTGTACATATTATTTCCTAAGCTAAACTAAGTTATGCTATGTCCGCACCTGAGAGTTAACCTGGGTTATCTCAAAACAATCCCAAACCAACATGATAACCAAGTGGTTTGCCATACAAAACGAAACCTTTTTAGTCACTGGGTTTCGAGATAACCTACTCGAAACCAAGCGCGCTGAATGCACTATTTCCAACATTCCATTGAATTTGACATTTAAGAGAGTGGAAGTGAGTGGAGAGAGAATGAATTCTCTCATACGTCGTTGACGTTCTGCTCACACTTTATGTCTGTCTCTTTTTAACTTAAGACAAAAAGATAAACTTAAAACTTTTTGGCATATGCGGACACTACTTGGTTAACTCAAACCAAACTGGAACGAAACCCAGGTTAACTTCAGGTGCGGACATAGCATTACGCGTAAGCGTTTAATTAGTATAAAAGAAGAATATTATTTGAATAAAAGGCACTTGCAGTTAGAACGGCAAATCAAACTAGTGTTTTTTCTCATTAAGTTCTCCCCACCAGCGGTAAGGAACGGTTTGATAAAGTTATTGAGTGCATGCTATTAATATCCCCCCACCAGTGGTAAGGTGTTAATAGTAGGTCCTCAACACGTGTTGATGAATCCAAAAAAATATGGTTTTTTGCCAAAAAAATACTCGCGAATTTTTCTACGTGCATTCAGTATGCAAACAAACATATATCAATAAGGGATGCATCAATTCTTATATAAAAGAAAGAACTACACATCAGCATGCTCTCCAAATTAAAAAAACTTCGAGCCGTTGATTTAACTGATTTAAATCTCTTTGAATGGTTGAAAATTCAAAATTTGGCAAAAAACAATTTTTTACGGTTTCATCAACTCGTTTGACAGGAAACAGCATTTAGAGCACAAATCATACGAATTTTTTTTTTTAAACTTTTTTTAAATGCTATTCAAGACACATTTCATATTTCATTTCCGGGAAAAAAGTTCAATTAGCGGGAAATTTACGACATTCTGTTTTCTGGAAAAAAAGTACCTTTCGTTTGTTTTTTTAATTTCTCTTAAACCAAGAAAAATTTTTTTGTTCGGTTTTTTGCTCTAAGTAAATATTAATAAAAGCATTGATCATGGAAAGAAAAAATGGCCCTTTGTGGGGCAAAGCTATGAACAAAATAAATTAATTAAGAAAAAAATATTTTTTTTTTTTTTAATTTTGGTTTTGAGGCTAGATCTCTCCAAAATTTTTCATTAAGTGAACTTAAATTAAAATTTTTATTAAAGAACAGAGCAATAGCTTTCGAAAACACTAAAGTATGAGAAAGTAAGTGGCTTAGCTGATTTTTAATAGTTTTTTAAAAAATGGAGTTAATTTCATATAAAATTGCCCCTCGCGCCTACACGGAGGGATATAGACCCCCCTCCCATACAACTTTTTTTTTGACTTGACCAAACCTATCCATCCTTACCCTTTGAAAAACCGTATCTAAAACACCCTAAATAAATAAAATAAAATTCTAAAAGTTAATAATTAATTTTAAAAATTATTAAAAAATTGAGAGCGGTGAAATTCTTTTTTTTTAACTTTTTTCTATACGCCATTCAAAACACAATTCCGAAAATTTCATGAAAATCCATGGACTGGCCCTGGATTCCTAGGTAAAAAGCTTACGGCCCTCCACTATAATAAATATTTCCAATTTATCTATTTGAAAAAAATTTTCAGATATTCGCAGTAGAATTTCAGTTCGTACTAATTTTAATAGTTTTTTAATTTATATTTCCTTGCTCTTGTTATTTACGAGATAACTGAGAAAAACCACGAATTTTATGGAAAAATCAGGATTAGTGGCTTTGTGAACAGACCATCTAAGGTAAAAGCGATCCAATGAAACGCCGCTGAGCTATACAAATTTAAAAATAAAAGTTCAGAATTTCCCTGCATTTTCAGTAGAAAATCTTCACATCTCTTGATCGAGCAAGGGCTCAAACTTTCAGGGAATTTGTTTTTTAGTATTTTCAACAAAATTTGAAGATGGTACCGAGAAAATATCACCCTAAGTACTTAAGGTTATGGTAATAGTGCTAAGTACTTTTGTTGTCATAGCAATAGATGCAGATAAAGTCATTGATGTGCAGCGTAGATGAAAACGTCTTACACAAGAGTCGCATCCATTTTTTTTCAAGCTGTATTCTTCGTCACTTTGAAGTTCATCAAAGATTTTTTTGGCATTTCTCCTTGTTTTTTATTATTTCCTTCAGTTTTGGACTACGCTTTTGATTTTCTTGAACCTCTTTTGTTAGTATCCGAACAGACATCTCAGAAATTTGTAAACCCTGTCCGGATACTGAAATTATATGATAAACACAAATTTTTAGTATCAGTATCAAAACAGCATCTTCAATTTTGGTTCTAGTATCCGGACACCACAAATTATGTCAAAGATTTTGTAAAAGGAGGTGGTGCATATTTGGGCGTACACCTATGAGACTAGTACCAAATGAAAGCTAACGTTCAGTCTTATCTATCTGCCAAATATTTTTGAATTTGGCCTTGGTTATTTTGAGATACCTAATTGGATTTAAGATTGAGCGCCGGAAATGGGAAAAATCCGACATTTTTGCAAAATAAATACTTTTATCTGGAAAATTATAGCACGTAGGATACTTATTAAGGTATAATATGAAAGATCATAAAAATATCTTTCATTTCATGTAAAAACATTTTCCAATATACCTTATATTCCGAAAAGAGAGACCTAAAACTTGTTTGAAAAGAAACATTTTCGTTGACGTTTGTCACCCAATTTCTCGAAAAAATCAGTGATGACCTATATTTATTTTTGCACCACTGTAATCCTTAATTGATAACCTTTAATTTAATATATTATTACGTAATCATACACAAAACATATCACGTACATTATACACAATTCCTAAAAAAAATTAAACAAAAAATATATTCCACAGCGACCACGACTGTTAGGCCTAATTCATTGATAACTAATTTATTGGTTTGTGAGTTAATAATGTAGTGAAAACATATGTGTACCTTCAGTAAAGCTCAAACTACGGCTTTCAGAAAAAATTATACAGCCTACATAAGTATCAAAATCTGGTTAAGCCTATTTTGATCACATGTTGTGATGGGTGGGTATAACCTGGACTTTCTTTATAGGACACATCGTGAAAAATCTTTTCAGAGACGATTATGGAACGTTTAGGCAATATTTTAGAAAAAATGATGTTTTTATTTTGGACAGAGAATTCTGAGACGCAATCCCACATCTTGAATATCAAGGATATAACTCTATATGCCTGAATCTGTTGCTGAAAGTAACTTTCAACTTACCACAGAGCAGGCTAATAGATCCAGGTGTGTAACTATGGTCAGATGGGTCGTTGAAGTCGTGAACCGACGCGACGGAGGGTTAAAAAGGGAGTAATAAACCATTTTGACAAGATTTTTTCATTCTTGCTGCTGTTCTGTCTGTCTGTAACTATCGCCTCGACAAAAACAGGCGATAAACGGTGGAAAATGGATCAAAATCCTACTAAATTCATAGAATTTGATTCTATTTTCCACCGTTTATTGCCGAGGCGATAGTTACAGAACAGGGGCACAGGGAACTTATACAGTCGAAGTCTACGAAGATCGGATGCGAATTACCTCTACTGCTGATCCTAATTGTTTAGGTGCCTATGTAAGAGAAATTAATCGGTGGTAATATCCCGAATTTAAGTAATTTCCCACAATTCACTATTCTAGAACTTCGTATGATATCATTGGGGAATAACCAAATAAACCAGGCTCGATCCTACTCTGGTCAACATTTAAAAGACCAGGGAATCTATACAATTGAGGTCTGCGAAGATCGGATGCGAATTACCTCTACTGCTCATCATAGTCTTAAAGGCAACAATAACTTTTTATTGCGAGGGCGAATCAAATCCAGGAATGTAAGTAGAAAAGTGATGCTGGTGGATAGCGATGCTGCTGAATAGCGATGCAAACGCAGCACATAGTTAATAAAAGCTTACTATTGTGACTGTCTCGTTGGAATGGGGACTGTTGGTTGTTGCGCTCATGTCATGAGCATTTTATGATATTTGGGTTACATTTTAGAAATTTTTCTGAAATGTTTTTTTGGTGTGAACGTTTCGTGAAACATTTCTGAAATGCTTCTGAAATGTTTTTTGTTTCCCATTTTAAGTGGGAACTTTTTTTGTTTCTCGAGTACAGTTTAATGCTTGAATATGGATTGTAAAGAAGTAGCAATTATATATTATTATAATCATGAAAAAAATAAAAAAAAACCATGGTAGTGGCATGAAACATATTAAAAAAATTTTTGGAATTTTTTTTTTCTATTTTAACCTTTTTACAATTTAGGCTTTCACAAATTTCACTTAAGGCATCGGCTTTTATGTTTCTATTTTTATAACCTTCATCTTTTGGATCCCTTTCTTCATTGGCAAATGTTTCAGAAAAACAAATAAAGTTTTCCATTCAGAATGGGAAACAAAAAACATTTAAGAAACATTTCAGAAATGTTTCAAGAAGCGTCCAGACCAAAACAACTTTATAGAAACATTTTTGAAACATTTCAGAAACATTTCTGAAACATTTCAGAAATGTTTTTTTGTTTCTGAAATGTTTCTGAAATGTTTTTGGAATGTTTCTGAAATGTTTCTGAAATGTTTCAAAAATGTTTCTTTGGTGTGGACATACCTTAAGGCATATTGGAAAATGTTTTTACATGAAATGAAAGATATTTTTATGATCTTTCATGTGATACCTAAATCATTATCCTACGTGCTAAACTTTTTGAGATATAAGTACGAGTATTTATTTGCAAAAATGTCGGATTTTTCCCATTTCCGGCGCTTTCATGTGATACCTAAATCATTATCCTACGTGCTAAACTTTTTGAGATATAAGTAAGAGTATTTATTTGCAAAAATGTCGGATTTTTCCCATTTCCGGCGCTCAAATTCAAAAATATTTGGCAGATAGAACGTTAGCTTTCATTTATACCTAGTCTCATATGTGTGCGCCCTGACCCACGCTCCATAGAAAAGTGAGCCATCTCTAAACTAAACCAATTACTTTCCATTACAATAAATTGAAAACTACTTGTTCTATTACTAACTGCTTAAAACTGTTCGCAGTATTTTTTTTTTTTTTCAAACAAATCGATAACGCGACCACACCTTCAAACAAACCTTAAACAATAAAATGATGCGCAATTATTTAAATATGCATTTCGAGTACCTGAAAACTTGAATGCCTGCGTAGGACACATTGAAGGAACCATGTTTGTTGATGTTTGTGGATTTTTTTGAGTGATTTAGGGTAAACGCACTAGTATCCGGAAACTTAACTTTTTTCTAGACTCTGACTGCGAACCATTTTGTAACCATAAATCGCCGACACTTATATTCATTGAAAGAATATAGACATTTATCAATAATATAATAATATAATAATATAGCGTTCAAGTAAATTGCAAATGAGCCATTGTTAAAATTAATAAAATAACAATTCAGAAAAGTTCAATTTTTCCCACCAAAATCTAGTATCCGGGCGCTTTTGTTTTAGTATCCGGACACAATCATTTTGAGAGACAAGCCCTGTCCGGATACTGAAAATATATGACAAACGCAAAATTTTTAGTATCCGGACAGCATGTCCAACATATTCAATTTTGATTTTAGTGTCCGGACACCCCAAATAATGCCAAAAATTTTAATGGATTTGTTTTTTTTTTTTGAAAATTGTTTTAGTTAATCATATTTCCTACGAAACCAATGACTTTCCAATACAATAAATTAATTATTGCTTGTTCAATTGCTTACTACTAAAAACTGTTAGCACTATTTTTTTTACACAAATCGACAACGCGACCGCACCTTCAAGCCTTACACAAGACGCGTAGCTCTTAAAATACGCATTTGGAGTACCTGAAACTTTGCATGCATGTATAGGACACATTGAAGGACCCATGTTTGTTGAGGTTTGTGATTTTTTTTGAGTGATTTATCTATTAATCGCAAAAAAAGGTCAATGTGTTCGGATACAAACACTGTCCGAATACTAGTGCGTTTACCCTATCTATTAGTCGCAAAAAAAAGTCAATGTGTCCGGATACTAACCTTTACCCTATTTATGTCACTGAATTTGAATTTATCAATGTTTGCTTACCTTTTTTCCATATTTTTAATTACAGCCACTGGTGAACACAGTTTACATCCAAAACAAAAATCCAGAACGATTTTAAGGACTATTCACATGAGCACGACCAACGAACGACGAATAAATCAAGAAATGAGATTTTAAGTACCTTACTAGCATAAATTCCTCACGATTTTTTTTGGAAACGATGGAAACATAGTTCATACTTATTTTTAGGTGGATAAATTTTTATTTTTGTGCCTAAAATTAAAAAAATTGAGAAAAAAAGTTTATTCGTTACGAATAAACATCTAGTAGGTACGAACTGTCAGACTTTATTCTCGTTCCACATACCGTCCACACTCCAACGAATACATTTTTCGCGCGTGCTTAGCCTCTTTTTTTCATTCTCCATTTTTGTTTTGGATCAAAATTGTGTTCACCTGTGGTTGTGATAAAAAAATATGGAAAAAGGTAAACAAACCTTGATTAATTCAAATTCAGTGACATAAATATAAAATAAAGAAATATTTTCAGGAATTCGATGAAAGACTAATTTTGGAAGTAGAGGCAAATCCATTGCTATACGACAAAGCAGATCGTTTCTATTCTGATTGAAACAAAAAGGAAGAAACGTGGAGAAACGTTGCTTTTGTTTTGAATGTTGATGTTATTCTTAATAATAATATGTTAAATATTACATTAACAACAAGTCATTTTTATTTCAGTGAAATTATGTAAGGAAAGGTGGAAAAATCTGAGGGATACATTTTCTAAATATTACAAAAAGGACAAAAACGTACAGAGTGGTTCTCAGGCATGTGTGAAGAAACCATGGTGCTATTTCGAAATCATGAAATTTTTAGTGCCAAACATTGAAGTACCAAGGTAATTTTGAAACATTCGTCTTTAGTTATTGAAAGTTCATTGAAATTTTTCGTTTTTTTCCTAGAACTATCGGCAACATGACTCTTGGGAAGGAAAATGTATATAATTCGCAGAGTGAGATATACGAGGTACCAACAACATCAGATGCGTCACCAATAGAGTACCTCGAAATAGAAAATGTTCCTGATACAAGTTAACACGAAAGAAACTCAAAACCTAAGATGATTTATGGCTCTGGCTCCAAAACATTCAGAACATTCTTTCCCACACTAATTTCGCTGGCGTTGCATTTGGCAAGAAACAACAACTAGAGCAAACTGCATTCCAGCACGTAGGAGACAGACGAACCCGACACCACCTGTGGGAACATCCGATGGATGCACTTGAGATATGCACTTGGGGATAGTTATCTTTAGAACTAGAAATAATCATTGTATTCAGTTGTAATTTGTTTGTGAAATAAAGAGGTTCATACCTCAGAAAAAATATATTTTATAAACTATAAACTAAAAATAGTTTAATTGGCGCCCGAACAGGGACCGCGGAGTGTTTGTTTAAAACGCGCAAAGTCAATCGCATTCAGGGGTTTATTAAGACGGTCAACCCTGACGGATTTATTTAAACACTTTTCGTTTATTTAAAACACCCAAAGTTAATCGTATTTCAGGGGTTTATTAAGACGGTCAGCCCTGACGGATATATTTAAACACTTTTCGCGATCTTATACAAACGAAAAATCTCCGTGGTCCAGACCAAAATACTTGTGTTGTGGTGAATATCGAGGGCCCCATAGTAGCCCTGAAGAAAACATTCATCAGGAAGACGAACTGGAAGCTTTAATAATAGCTAGCCGCACCACCCAAGGAATGAAGCAGATCATCATCTTAATGTAAGTTAGTTATTTAAGAACATTCCAAACAAAAAGGAGGGAGTAAATAAGATAATAAATTAAGTGATTTTTTTTCCTCCCCTTTTATAAGTAAATAAATTGAGATTCGAAGAAAAAAATAATGAAATTGGAAAAGAAGTGACGTAACAAAAGAAATAAATAAATTGAGATTTGAAGAAAAGAAAATAATGAAATTGGAAAAGAAGTGAAGTAACAAAAGAAATAAGAAAAGCATATTGTCAAAGAAAAATAACATAGAGATCTAAGCAAATTAAACTAAAAAGAAGAAACACGAGAAAATATATTCCTTACAAGCAATTGATTAGTAACAAATAAGTTTCTCTGCTATGGCAATGAAAATAGTTGAAGTAAAACCTGAGCCGAAAAAATACACCCTTAGTGAGAAAATAATTTTAATTCAAAAAAATTTTAAGGAAGAAAATAATAGTAATAAGTAGGAAGTGAACCATATTATTAAGGTGATTTTGATTTATTGCTATAATTTAAGGTAATTCAAATTTTTTTAAAGAAAAAAAACAAGAGTAACAAGTAAAAAACTGAAAGTGAACGATATTATTGAAGGGATTATTTTTTTTCCTATACAGTTTCAAAATCATAAAATTTTTTAAACATTGACATAATTATTCTTTAAACAAACTTAATATAATGCCGACCTCGAGATCTGGCACTGGTGTGGAAATTCCAAAACAAAAAAAACCTGCCAACCCAATCCCATCTACATCTAATCCACCAAATCCTAACAGAATGAGTACGTCCACAGCACCTAGCAACCCCATTCCAGTTCCTCCCAATCCCACTAATACTACAGCAGTCACCGCCGACTGTGATAACCTTAACAGATCATTCCTTTCAACACAATCCCATCTAGATCACGTACAGGATGTTAGAGGTACTCCTGAGTTAGATGTACTAATTTCAAATATAATCCAACGCGAATTCGAACAAAAAGGCCGTGATTTAGTTCAAAATGCATTATATCCAAGATCTCATAATTTATGGGGAGCGGACCAAGGCATAAATTCTGAGTATAGGAGTAACTTGTCCGATATGGACAAGATACCAGACGTGGTACGTTGCCTTCGCGAGTTTTCCGGCGCTGCTTGGGAATTTAGCTCCTGGCGCAAAAGCGTCGACCGAATTTTGCAAATTTACGAACCCCTAAAGGGAACTCCCAAATATTACGGGATACTCAACGTAATACGCAACAAAATTGTCGGTAATGCCGACGTGGCTCTAGAGTCATATAGCACTGCTCTAGATTGGAATGCAATATTAAAATGCTTGACCATGCACTATGGAGATAAGAGGGATCTTGGAACATTAGAGTTCCAGATGACCTCACTTGTCTAAAGAAACCATTCAGTGCAAGAATTTTATCAGGAGGTGTACCAACACCTATGTATCTCTAATATTGAATAAAATTTCATGTATGGATGTGGGCCCTGAATCCCTTCACGTGCTCACACGCACATACAGAGACAAAGCTCTAGATACCTTCATTAGAGGATTGAAGGGTGATCTGCCAAGATTGTTGGCAATTAAAGAGCCTATTGACTTGCCACAGGCACTCTATCTCTGTGAAAAGTTACAAAACCAAAATTTTAGAGCAGGTCACACTTATGGGACCTACAACACTCCCAAACTTATACAAAACCAAAACCCACGTAGACCAAATAATTCCACAAACTTTCAGGGAAGGCAAACATTCCATTCGCAATCAAATCCTACACGGTTTAATCAACAACCACGACTACCATGGCAATATCAGCCACAACAACAAAACGTACCTAGGTATCACCAACAACAGTCGTACAATCCTAGACAACCATTTGTGCCTAGACAGCCTTTTGTTCCTAATAATCAATTCATAAAATCCGAACCTCCAAATCCGAGCTCCCGAATGAGAACTAACCAGTTTCAACAGCCGCGACAATCCGCGATGAGGCACGTGCCAATCAATACATCAAGGATACAACCGAATTACCACATTAATAGCGAATACGATCCATCTTCACAGATTCAGAGCTCAACTCCTCAATCAGATGGAAACTTTCAATCTGATGAACAAACTTACGCTAAAATGTGCGAAGAATTCACACAAAGTGTCAATCTTGAGCAACATGAAGATCCCATCGAGAATTCTATCAAACACAGCGATATTGTACATTTTTTAGATTAAATCAGTCCTCCTTACCATTTTTTTTTTTTTTTTTTTTTTTAAATACCAGCTGGAGCACTCAGACCTAAATACCGGTCCATTGTACTACCAGATAGCAACCTTCTATTTGTTATAGCTTTCCAGATGTTCGGAGAAAAGCCAAAAGACGCTGCCATGATAAGGAGCCTAAGTTACCAGCTCTCACCATGTCTGCGCCGAGTATCTGTAACCTCATGCGAGAAAAAGCAGGACATTCACAGAGGAAGTGCTCTGCGGTGTCCTCATCTTCTCCACAAGATTCACAGAGTGTGGTGTCGCTTAAGCCTAACACGTTTAAATGCTTGGCAAAAGAGAAGTGCCCGCTGGCAACGCCAATAAGCTTTCTATAGTCTTTTCTGCTACGAGCTAGCAAAAATGTTGCAGTCTTCTTACTAACGTTGGGGAGCATGCGCTTGGTTTGCTTGCATCCAATGGAGGCATGCCATCTACGATTTTGCTCTTCACAGATCCAATCGTTGATTGAAGCTCTCACTGAGGATGCTGGCAGACCTAGCGACGGTTCAGGTCCTGAAAAGCTGTCTGAGATCCCTGCCTAGCAAGTTCATCGGCGACTTCATTTCCAGTTATGCCGTGATGGCCCGGAACCCAAATGAGACTCAAGGAATTTAATCTTCCGATCGCATTCAGAGAGCTCTTGCATTCCTGGATCACTTTCGAAGTGGTTAGAGGGTTGAGAAGGGCCTTAAGCACAGCTTGGCTGTCGCTGCAAACACAGATACTTCTCCCCGTCCATCCATTGTTCGTTACGTGGCTCAAGGCCATAAGGATAGCATAAGCTTCCGCTTGGAAAACGGATGCGTATGATCCCAAAGATGAGTGCAGTCGTATGTCGTCGTTCTCAACAAAGGCACCAGCACCAGAACCCTCGTCGGTTTTGGAGCCATCTGTGAAGATACGATAACAGTTCTTTCCAGGCTCAGATTCCATACTTCGAGTGTAAGACGAGGACTGAAGAAATATTGAAATTTTTAGTCGACACCGGCTCTAGTAAGAATTTTATAAGAGAAGATTTAGTGAAAACACCCATTCCAAATGAAGACGTATTCTATGCAAAATCTATAGCGGGCTATGTAAAAATCAGCCATCACACATACCTTAACCTATTTGGATTAAATAATATTAAAATAAAATTTTGTATCCTGCCCTCTCTCGATGCATTTCACGGCATTCTTGGTAATGATAGCCTTAAGTCCTTAAACGCCATTATTCACGCGCAAGGCAGTTTTATGACAATCCTTAATAAAGTAAATCACCCCTATCATGAATCTCACTCAAACAGCATTCCGCCCGAAAAAAATCCCTTTTTTGTTTTCCCCTATTAAGAATTCCGGAGGGAACAAAGTTCTATGTTCGAAAAATTTCCCTTATCGGCATCAATCATTCCGGGCGGAATTAACTTTCATTTTAGGTTAGAATTTTCATTTTTATTTTGGTGCCGAAGAGGAAAGAACAAATCTCAAATGTAAGAAATATAGTTGGAGTTAAAAAAAAAATGTATTAATCATTTGATTTTTAGGACGAAATCAATCAACTCAAAACAAATTGATATGCTTATCAATAAAATGCAACAAAATTCGGATGTAGCAAAGGGTTTTGTGAAAGAAAAAAAAGAAAAAATTGCCGCATTTTGGAAAGAAACTACCGTTGCGCTTAATAGCGAAGGTCCACCAATTAAGACAGAGTTTGAATGGAAGAAGGTAAGCTCTTTAAATATTCATGAACAATTTTTAAACCATTTATTAATTAGGCTTGGACGGATCAAAAGAGGTACGTCAGGAGTAAGGCTGCATCAAATAAGATCCAGCAAAGAGGAACGGGAGGAGGGCCAAACTTGACAAAAAAGTTCTCTCCGACTGAAGAGTCGATTTTTCAACTCGTTGGAATGAAAGACGCAGTCGATGGCGTTAAAAACTCTAAATCATTTGGTTTGAAAAAACCGCAAAAGAGGAAAATCGACGATGGTGAAAACGTCGCCAATGAATCAGATAACGTAGACGATGAAAGCGATGAAAACCAACAGCTTAATGCAGAGTATGTTGAAATGCAATGTCCCACTCCTGAACCTCCGACAGTTTCTTCTATGGACAATGTCCTACCTTCAACCAGCCAAAACAGCCACCAACAGAAGCATCAAAAACTTAGCACACAAGAAGTGATCATAGAGGAGCTAAGAACACAGAAAGAACTGGTAAAAAAAATAGACGATGCAATTACCGTTATGAGAGAACATAACGAGAATATGCAAAACTGCATGACAAAAATGTCTCGGTCCTTCGAAAGACTTATAGAGAAAACAAAAGACCACTTGAGAGAAGAGAAGCGTCACAACCGTGAAATGGAAATTTTTCGAAAAAAAGAAATTGAAGATTTGTTAGAAAAGAATCGAAAATTGCTTGAGATCGAAGAACTTAAGCTAGAACTCTTGCGCGGAGAACACAACGTTGCAAATTAATTCAAGGTTCGAGTCGCAGAAAGAAGCCATAATTTTTTTTTAATGAAGTCAATCTGAAGATTTAAGACTGAATATAAACGTGAGCTGTGAATTTGTTTCCTTTTTTATTTTTTTTTTATTTGTAAAATAAAATATAATTTTTTTTAAATGTATGTTTGATTTATTTTGAATTCTGATACTCGTGCAAGAATGTGTTTATGTAAATCAAAGCGTGTTTGCAATATTAGAACGAATGCGCTGTGCTGCAGTTAGGTAACTGGAATTTTCTTGGGTGACTTCAATGTTTTCATTTTCATGAGTTGAAAGATGTTGAACAACGGGAAATAAATCACTTTTGAAACTCAAGCAGATGTTATGCAGAGCTACACAGACATTTATAATTTTCACGGCCTTACTAGGTGAATAATACAGCTCTCTTGCACTTAAAAGACATCTCCACCTATTTTTCAAAACACCATTTGTCCGTTCTATGATGTTTCTACACCGTGAATGAACTTCATTAAATTTTGACTCAACTGAACCACTCTCAGGAGGTCTAAACGGTGTTAAGAGCCATGGCTCTAGGGGATATCCTGCATCACCTAGAAAAACAATCAAATTAGGTTCAAATAAATAATTCAAATTGTTAACACAACCTAACAGCCAGCCGCTTGTACCATTCGGTGAGTAATCTTCTTCCATTCTAGACCTAAGTTCACTGAGATTCCACACAAATGAGTCATGGCAGGCTCCCGGGTGAGTAGCATCAATGTAGTTGATCCTTAATTGATGATCACATACCTGAAAAGCCATAATTTTTTGGTTATGATAAAAAAATAAACCGCTTTCGTCTTACAAGCAACACGTTTAAACTGCAATTTCCTTTACGGTTGTGAAACAAATGTCTGTTGGTTGCAGGAGGTATGATATTTACATGTGTACCATCAATACATCCAATCACACTCGGAAGATTATATTTCGAAAAAAAAAACATCTTGGTTTGCTGTTCCTCACCCGCTGTTGGCCATCGAATCCACTCTGGGCAGAGAACTGATTCAAAAATGTCCAAGACTTCGGAAAGAACGCCACTGACTGTTGATTGTGCCAATCCAACGTCAAAATCCTTTCCGACTCCTTTTTGGTATCCACCCTCTGCAAAAAAACGGAGGCAAGTTGCCAGTTTCACAATAGGGAGGATACCAAAAGATTTTTTTCTTGAGGGCAAGGCGGTCGACAGAACTTCCAGTAAATATTTGAAGGCTTCTTTGTTAACCCTATATTGTTGCTGAAATCTGAAAAATATATTACATACATTAACATCAACACAAATTCAGTTTTAAAAATTGCTTCTTACAAGGTTTCCGGCATTTCCAAAGGATTTGAGTTGTCCCTAAGCTGCCTTCGCATTGTTCTTTTCATAAGGATCTCTTCTCGTTCTTTTTCCCTTAGGACTAGTAAGGCAATACCAAAACTCATAATCAATTAACTTGAAAACTTGAAATTGGATTTTACTTTATTTAATCAAACTTTTTTGACGTTCAACTGTCATGAAATTTTAGAAATCGAATTCAAATACAGTGATGACACACTGAGGAAAAAATTCCCATGTATTTTACTTTTTTTTTCAAGGAACCATAAATTACATAAATAAAAGCTTAAAAATTGTTGTAAATAGCCGAAATGTTGTAGTGTTTGAGTGGAAAACAGTATTCCTTCAGTAAATTAGACATCCAGATTGAAAATTAAGAAAAACATATAAATTTTTATTCCTTTCAAAGGGAAATAATGTGGGATATTTTTATTCCACAAAAATTGTGTTTCCTGCTGAAAGTATACAAAATTGCCCTTTTTTTTCGAAATGTCAATTCAAATTCGAAATGGAATCCTGTTCGGGCGAGATTCGCGATAGCTTTTGAAATTCCGGACGAATAGAATTTGTTCGGGCGGAACGCTGTTCGGGTGAAATTCGTGATAGGGCTGAATATACAGATTCAACAGTTGCAATCTCCTTCTGTTAACTCAATACTAGTAAACAATCAAGACTAAACAGAGCGTCAAAAATTCCTCTTCAACTCAATCGTAAGAAAACATCAAAATTTATTCTCCGAACCAGAAGAAAAGTTAACCTTTACGACCACAGTCGTAGCAGAAATAAGAACTTCAACGGAAGATCCCGTATACACTCGTTATTACCCTTTTCCTATGTCCTTAAAATCCGAAGTCGAAAAGCAAGTTAGACAGCTCCTAGACGACGGCATAATAAGACCTTCACGGTCACCTTATCACTTACTCACCGGTCTGGATAGTCCCCAAAAAACCAGATTCTACCGGTGCAAAGCAGTATCGTATGGTTATTGATTATCGCAAATTAAATACCATAACGATAGCCGACAGATATCCAATACCTGACATAAATGAAGTTACCGCCCAGTTGGGAAAAAATAAGATTTTTACGGCCCTTGACTTGAAAAGCGGCTTTCATCAGATTCCCCTCAAGGAATCTGATATAGAAAAGACGGCTTTCTCAATAAACAATGGCAAATATGAGTTTACGAGGCTACCATTTGGCCTCAAAAATGCTCCCTCGAGTACATAGGAAAGTCTTGCTATGTATACATCGACGATATTATCGTCTTTAGCAAAGACGAAAATCAGCACGTCAAACACATCGAGCAAGTTTTTAATACACTCAGCAAAGCTAATATGAAGGTCCAACTCGACAAGTGTAAATTCTTCAAAACACAAGTTGAATTTCTCGGATTCCTCATTTCATCTGAAGGAATAAAAACCAACATGGATAAAGTAAAGGCTATTATTGATTTTCCCATGCCAAAAAATTAGAAAGAGCTAAGATCTTTCCTAGGATTGTCGGGATATTACGACGCGTCGGTTTGTTAAAGGTTATGCGCAACTTGCGAAACCCTTAACAACCCTCTTAAGGGGTGAAGGAGGACGTGTGTCAAAAAACCAATCTGTCAAAACTCCTATAAAACTTAATCAAGAGGCTATAGACTCCTTCAACAAGCTAAAGAATTCATTAATTTCCAAAGATGTAATTCTAGCATACCCCGATTATAAAAAACCTTTCGATCTTACAACTGACGCCTCAAAGGTGGCAATTGGCGCTGTCTTAGAACAGGAGAAGAAACCGTTAACCTTCATAAGCAGGACACTCAACAAAACGGAACAAAACTATGCCACAAACGAGAAGGAGTTACTAGCCATTGTTTGGGCCTTGGGTGCCCTTCGAAACTACCTTTACGGACAAGCAAAAGTCAGAATCTTCACAGATCATCAACCACTGACTGGCGCACTGAGCAATAAAAATAATAATAGCAAGTTAAAAAGATGGAAGGCTATTTTAGAAGAGTACAATCATGAAATAGCCTACAAACCAGGGCGAACGAATGTTGTTGCAGACGCCTTGTCTAGGGTTCCAAATTTACCTAACGTGAATGCTTTATCTGTATCTACCACACAACATAGTGGTGTTAGCTCAGGTTGTAATTAAATACCAACAGTAGAAGTGCCAGTTAACACGTTTAAGAATCAAATCTTTCTTCAAAAAGGCAAAACTTCTAACCAAACCTTTCGTATAATATTTCCTACGTATCATAGACACGTCGTAACCGAGCCAGAGTTTAATCAGGACAATCTCAAAGAGATCCTGAAAAAAATTCTAAGCCCGACCGACGGTTATAAATGGTATCCAAGCCGAAGAGTTCATCTTGGGTATGATACAGGAGTTATACCCCGAACATTTCAATGGGTATAAAATCAGATTCACGCAGTTGCAAGTCCAAGATGTGACAAGTGAAACTGAGCAAGAAGAAATTATAATAAGAACACATAAAGGAGCTCATAGAAACGAGCGCGACAACAAAGCACAAATTTTGCAAGAATTTTACTTCCCATCTATGAGGAAAAAGATAAAAACTATTATAAAAAAGTGTACCGTATGTAAAGAAAACAAATACGATAGGCACCCGAGTAAGCCTGAACTACAGGCAACACCAATTCCTCAGTACCCAGGTGAAATTGTCCACCTAGATATTTTTTCCACCGAAAATAACCTTGTTTTGACATCCATAGATAAATTTTCAAAGTACGCACAAGCGAAAATCCTCAAGTCAAAAGCCGTCGAAGATGTTGGTCAGCCCTTACGAGAAATACTTTTTTCTTTCGGCATCCCCAAAACGGTGGGTATAGATAGTGAAAAATCCTTTAATTCGATCTCGATTGGCTACATGTTAGAAGAAGAGTTAAAAATAAAAGTACACATAACCCCGCCATACTGCAGCAGCATCAATGGCCAAGTAGAACGTTTCCATTCGACTCTCATCGAAATAATGAGATGTTTGAAAACGGAAGGCGTTCACCGTTCCCTTACGGAACTCCTGGAAAGAGCGGTATATGAGTACAATTGCTCTATCCACTCCACAACTAAAAGGAAGGACAATGTAAGTAAACTAAAAAAGAAGCAAGCCTACGACCTCGAGTACCATAATAAGTCGAGACAGTTAGCAAAGGAATATTCACCAGGTCAAGTAGTGTATGTCAAACAAAATAAACGGGTAGGGTCAAAATTAAATCGCCGCTATAAGAAAAAAGTAGTAGAAGAAAACAGAATACCATTCTAAGTAAATCCGGTAAAATCATCCATAAGTCTCTAATTCTAATTCTAAACTAAATTTTATTATAGATTCTGGGTTACACCCATCTTTTGTGATGTGAGGATGCTTGATTATACAAATGCGCAACTCATCCCAATTGAAATGGAGAACTCAAAGGTACAAACCGGCGCGTTCAAACTAATTCATGTTGTTGACATTGTTACGTAGCAAAACCTGGAAAAAAAGATACCCAATGTATTGTAACGTGCGCTTAGTTCGCAAAATAAAACTTCACCTTTTAATTTATTTCTATCACTTTTATTCAGTATCTATGCTTAATTCGATCTCAACTCGACTTTTGGACTATCACTTGTATTTACTCTTAACTTTATCACTCTATAAACAAAACTGCCCTCTGGTTGCCTCGGGCGGGCTATTTATATCGAATGACATTTCATCTAGAACTCTCCAGTAACTTCTACATAGTCTCCACTCTACACTATTTTGGCTGTCAAACATTTTCTCTCCTTCAAAATTTCTACACTTACAACAGTGCTCCCAGATGTGTTTTCGGTTGAACGTTTTCGATTAGGAAATTGGTATTAAATGTTGGGTTCACGTTACACTGCCCCCTCCTTAAGATTGTTCGTCCCGAATAATTTCATCTGCAGCCTGGCCACTATATCGATGCAGCCGGTCACAATGAACTACTTTTAACTTGCCTCTTAGTCCTCTTTGGATGCGGTAAACCACGTCATTAATCCTCGTGACAACAGTATAAGGACCTTCCCAGTTTTGCTGAAGTTTCGGTGACAATCCCTTTTGACGATGCGGATTATAAAGCCACACACGATCTCCTGCTTGGAATCCTGACGTTGTCGCTTTAGTGTCGTACCGTGTCTTCATTCGGTCGCCATACACTGTGGCCCATGACCCTGTTCTATTAAATCTATCTGTAAGCCTACTCACCACTATGTTTGAATCACAGACATAACAATTTCGGAACCACTTCTCCACTTCACCTCTAACATGCAGCCAGTAAAAGCGTTTTTGAACGTTCTCCAGCGTCTTGTTGACTCCCAGGTGGCTTCCTGTAGGGCTTCTATGCATCTTTTGTAAAACCTCTTTGATTTTCGATTGAGGAACAATAAGCTACATTACAAAAGATTTACCGTCAGGAGATTCCCATTTGCGCTGGAGTACGCCTTCTTGCACGCGAAGCGAGTCCCACTGTGCCCAATAAGCTTTGACAACAGAGCTTTGGTCAGAAATGTCGTTCCAGTCAGGTTTCGTGTTGTTTTCTTTCCATTTGAGAATCGGTCCGATGTCTGGATCCTTCTTTTGAGCAGACCTCAATTCTTCCTTGTTCTATCCGAATATGGGTTCCACTCTCATTCGCTGAGTCTTGGTCTCTACTTTCCGCCAGCAATTCCATTGGGGTTTTTCTACCTGATGTCCAATTCGGTATTGATAAGTCTGCGGTCTTACTCTACAGCTCGCGGATTGATTTTCTTGGACTTCATAACGTCGACAAGCAGTTTCAGTTTTAATTGGTGGCAACCGGCATTGTCGCTGTAAGTGCCCCGTCTTATTACAATTCCAACATCTGGCAAGTCCGTTCCGCTGGTTCCTTTGCAGCTTAATTCCTGGGCATGATCCAGCCTCGAATATGGCTTCTCTTTGACAATGTACCATTTGAGAAGCTTGCTCAGATGCTTCCATCATTAATGCAAACTCTAGAGTTTCGGAAAGAGTTCGTGTTCTAGCAATTCGCACAGATCTCTGAAGATGTTTGTCAGAAATGGCACGAACGAAGGACTCAACAGCCAGATGGTTGATGATTTCTTCTCCAGCATCCGGGTATGCCAGGTGAGCCAGTCTTTCGACGTCTGCTTGGAGCTGCTGTAGACTTTCACCCCTTTTCTGGACTCTGCTATTGAGTTGGAAGACTTCTTTCAAGTGGCTATCACCAAAGCGTTTATCTATAGCTGCCACGAGAGAACTGAAATCGTAGCTCTTACCAGCTGGAACAGTTTGAAGTAATACAGCTGCTGGTCCTCTAAGAGCAAGAGTCAGTGCTATGTATTTGTCTTCGTCATCCCAGCCATTTGCTGTCGCAGCTGCCTCGAATTGTCTCCTGTAAACTGACCAAGACGACTGTCCGTCGAATGTTGGTGGTTGTACTTCTCTTTGCTTTAGACAATCGCCACAAGTTTTCCGTAGCTCCATTTTCCGCATCTGGTCTAGTTCCTTAGCCATGTTTTCGATTCGTTTCTCCAAAGTGGCAAGCTGACTTTCGCATTGACTCTCAAGCTTGGAAAATCGTTTCTCAACACATTCAATGCGTTTTTCTAGGCCACAAACATTTTTCTCAATGTTACCCAATTTGCTTTCTAGAATGTTTTTCTGCTCTTCCAAAACATTCTGTTGCGCCTCGAGTCTTTCGAGAACATTCTGTTGTTCTTTCTTTTGTTCGTTTCGTTGTTCTTCAATCAGCTTCTTTTGCTCCTTTCGTTGCTCTTCCAGATTCTTTTGTTGTACTTCGAGTCGTTCAAGAACATTCTGCTGTTCCTTCTTTTGCTCATTTCTTTGGTCTTCCAGACGTCCGAGAATATTCTGCTGTTGCTCTTCAATCAGCTTCTTTTGTTGTACTTCGAGTCGTTCGAGAACATTCTGCTGTTCTTTCTTTTGCTCGTTTCGCTGTTCTAACAAAAGTTTCATCATACTAGAAAAATCTACACTTTCACTTACTTCCTCTTCTTCCACTTCTGTTTCAAAACAAAAGTGCTTACGTCTTCCCCTTGCTGTTCCAAATAGTTACGCAAGCGCAGGACGAGCTCATTTTTCGATCCCGCTCTAGAAAGATTTCGCTTACCTAACTCACTTTTAAGCTCAATGCAGTTGAGCTCTTCGAACAACTTACCCATTTTCACTGTATATAATTATTATTTTCTCCTTTTACTTTTTTTTTTTTTTTACACTTTAAGTTTTATTTCCACTTCTGACACCAATGTAACGTGCGCTTAGTTCGCAAAATAAAACTTCACCTTTTAATTTATTTCTATCACTTTTATTCAGTATCTATGCTTAATTCGATCTCAACTCGACTTTTGGACTATCACTTGTATTTATTCTTAACTTTATCACTCTATAAACAAAACTGCCCTCTGGTTGCCTCGGGCGGGCTATTTATATCGAATGACATTTCATCTAGAACTCTCCAGTAACTTCTACATAGTCTCCAGTCTACACTATTTTGGCTGTCAAACATTTTCTCTCCTTCAAAATTTCTACACTTACACCAGTGCTCCCAGATGTGTTTTCGGTTGAACGTTTTCGATTAGGAAATTGGTATTAAATGTTGGGTTCACGTTACAGTATTATCATTTAATCCAATAACTTCACGCTACTTACCATAGGTCATACAAAAATTTCCTTCCTTTTTTTTCTGTTGTTCGTTGTTCTAATTTTGATGTCGTCAATCAACCCTAAAAAGTATATAAAAAAAAAAAACAAAAATTATAGTGACCAAGGAACAAGAATGAGATTTTGTTTACAGAATTCAAGTACATACGAAATGTATGTACCTATGAAAATATGTAAACAAACTCCCACCTGAGGTTTTACAAAAACAAGAGAACACAATTGTACTTACCTTTGAAAGTTCCAAAGAAAATAAAACCACCTAAATAAGAAAAAAAAAAAGAAATAGAAAAACAAAACAAAGAAACGAAACAACTCGCGATATTTAATTAAGAAACAAAACAAAAAAAAAAGGAAAATACCAAATGTAAATTCGCGAAACACCGACATTAATATTTTGACACTTTGATTACGCACTGGGTTGCGCAGACTATCCATCTCCCTCTAACTCAAAGTAATGAGTTATTGCAATTCAGCAATATAATAATGCATTACATTTGAGAGAGAGATTTATGTAAGTTTTTTTGTAGATTAGTGTATGTAGGTGTTATTGATTAGATGATAGGTAGTGTAAGTATTAAATTAGTTAAGATTATAGCTTAATAAAGAGTAAGGTAGGAGAAAGTATGTATGTATGTAGGTGTGTGAAGAAAGGGGGTGGACAGTTAGTGAGAAGTACAGATGGCAACATAGAAACAGATGGTAAATTTTAAAGAATAATAGAAAACGTTAATCAGCTGTCTACCGATCCAAATAGAGAGGTATTTATGTATATGATGTAACAACGGAATTCAAGCTAGGTACTTATGTAGGTACCCGAGGAGCAAAAGAGTTCGCAAAGAAAAGAAAATTGTAGAACTTTCTTTTGCAAAAGAACAGCTGACAAAGGAAGTTCGGCACTGATCTTTTAATTGTATAAAGTCAAGATACTCCAATAAAATCAAGTATACTCAATTAAATTAGCGTAAAGTTTGAAATTGTTGTGAAACTAATAAAAAAAAAAAAAGGAAATATAAAATAAAGGTTATAAAGAAAAGGTAAGGAAAATTTAGATAAAGTGTATGAAATGTCATATTTTATTGATTTTAATTTTATTTGATATAGAAAGTTGAAAGTTGCAGGAAAAAAAAACTTCGAGAAGCGAAGTAGAAGAAAATAAAAGAAAAAGCAGAGGTAGGTTAGAGAAAGTGAAGTAACTTTTGAACGAATATAAAAAAACTTTAAATTTAAATAGGTTGGTTAGACAACCTCTGCCCGGTTTTTTTTTGACCTACCCAAGGTCAAGGGCAACTATAGAGGACCCATCTAGAAGAATATATGTAGATGCATATATGAGGAGGCTGAGGAGGAGAAGGAAGGAAGAACTAGAAGAAATTTAAGGATTGTGGAAAAAGGATCCGAAAGTGAATTTAGAGAATAAGATTGAAAGTGGAAAATTAAAAGAATAAGAACTGAAAGTGAATTGAAGGAATAAGAAAAATTAAAAGTGAATTCAAAGATAAAGAATATAAGGTTAATAGTGAAATTAAAGAGAAAAAGAATTGAACAGAATTGAAAGAATAAGAAAATTAAGAGTAAATTTTAAGTGAACTAAAAGCATACAAAGATAATTAAAAGTGAATTTGAATAGATATTAGAAGAAAAAGAAAGAAAGAGGTTTAAATAGTTAAAAAAGTGTAAAGTAAAGAAAAAAAAAAGAAAGAAAAGAAGAGAGAAAAAATGTATAGTGAAGTTTATTAGCTATAAAGAGGGTGGAAATAGAAAAACCCCACACAAAAAAAAGAGGAAATTTGTGGAAATTTAATATATATATACAGGGTGATTCGCATAAGGTGTGACAAAAAGATAGGGTGTGTAGGTTGGACCTAGACAAGCAAAAAATCGTATGGGAGGGGGGGGTCCATTTTCCCCCGTTTAGGCGGGAGGGGCAATTTAAGAAAAAAGTCACTAAAAATTGGAAAAAAATTATTTAAAAATAACGGTAGTACCTACAGAGTCGTACTATAGCATTTTGAAAAGCCAAAAACTTAAACATTAATTTAAATTTAAAACTAAGTTGTTCAAGTAAATAGTTTTTGAAATATTAATTTTCAAAGTAAAAATTTTGAAAAAAAAAACATAATTTTTTTTCTTAAAACCACTTAACGAAAAAAAAACTTTAAAAAAAAAAAATTGACGAAAGTCGTTTTTGTAGTTTTTGGTTTTTTCAAAAACTACAGGTTATTTTGACATCCGGTTTTTTGTGTTTGATCAAAAATAAATAAGAGCATTGAAAATAAGCCAGAAAAATACTACTTAATTACGTAAAATTTGGAAAAAAAGTGGTTTTAAGAAAAAAAATTATGTTTTTTTTTTCAAAATTTTGACTTTGAAAATTAATATTTCAGAAACTATTTACTTGAACAACTTAGTTTTAAATTTAAATTAATGTTTAAGTTTTTGGCTTTTCAAAATGCTATAGTACGACTCTGTAGGTACTACCGTTATTTTTAAATAATTTTTTTCCAATTTTTAGTGACTTTTTTCTTAAATTGCCCCTCCCGCCTAAACGGGGGAAAATGGACCCCCCCTCCCATACGATTTTTTGCTTGTCTAGGTCCAACCTACACACCCTATCTTTTTGTCACACCTTATGCGAATCACCCTGTATATATATGCATACAGGTTTTAAAATAATACAGTGTAAGTGTCTCACGAGTGCTGCCGGCAGGACAACGGGGGATATCACCAGAGAAACTGTAAGTTTGGTTTAAAAAAAAAAAAAAAATTATTACTTTTCACATTTGTTGAAGATACATATATATACATATACGAAGTCCCGTATCAAATTAGAAATAAAGAATTTCCATTTTTTTTTTATATATATACCTATGCAAATAACCTTGAAGTAACTTAGATTTTATGCCTCGTTGCAAATATTGAATTTTTTTTCTCTTTTGACCAAAAATAAATGGTTGTAAAATCTTCAAAAGACGATTTTTTTTGAAAAGTGTGTTTTGATGTACATTATGGATTACTAAAGCGAGCGTAAGGGTGTGTGATGGCTGAACTAGGCCGTCCAATGTGAACGGTGATGCTTGGGAAGTTTGGTTTCATTTTTTTTTTTTGGATTATGACGATATGACTGACAAAGACGTAACATAACAGACTAGGTTTCAGCTGGTAGGTCATTACAGGGGCCATCTTCATAAACCAGGCCAAGAAGATGGCATTTGGATGTATCGGACCGATACAAGGGAGGGTTGGCCATGACTTCGTCACCAACATCTGACGAGCGCTTCGGAGACTCCAGCAGAGTTCCATCCGACGGTGAAAGGAGATAAGGGTGCGTTCGATTTGAAAGGTATCAAATTTAGTAGTAAATAGTATTAAGTAGGTAGTAGGCTAGTTTAGGATATTTTTGGTGTTGGGTTAGGTAGGTTAGATAGGGATTAAGTTTTTTTATTATTTTTTTTTACTTTTTTTTCTTTTGGTAGGAATTTGATTTTTTTTTTTTGATCGAAGCACCACCTTCTTTTGTCCTTGGATGGAGCTCACGTTTCTAGGTTTGCATTTCCTTATTGTTCCTTTTCCTTTGTCCTATCCTTATATAGTAGCTTCCCTTCCTATTCCTTTTCCATTCCTTCCTAAATCCTAGGCACGATAATTTTGTTTAGTGAGTGGGAGGTACTATTGAAAGAGCAAGAATCCCCCCCATCCGACGAGTTAGTTCCGAGCAACCACAAGCGTGCCACTGCTCCTTTCAATAGTACCAAAGTTTATCCCCCGTGCATCCTAACAACATCCAAGAATATCGGACGGCACTAAGCGAACTAGAAAGGACGATGCTACAAGTAGAAAACACTTCCAATCCAATCTCTCCCTTCCTATCCAGTTATGTTAATGAAATCCAACTTCACCTTGATCGGCTTGTTCCTAAGCCTAAAAACAAAAGATCCTTAGATTTTCTCGGCACTGCCTGGAAATGGGTCGCCGGAACACCGGACAAACATGATTTTAAAGTACTAAAAGAAAAAATAAATAATGTTTTAACTAACAACAACCAGCAAAGAATAATAAATAGTGTAATCATCAATAAGATAAACGAAATAAATAATGTTACCAATCAAGTATTGAAAACAATAAAATCAGATAACACCAGGTTAGAATTCATGATAAATTTAAAATCAAAATTAGAAATACTAAGGGAAGAGGTTAAAAATGTAGAATATGCTGTCCAATGGTCAAAAGCTGGAATAATAAATACATATATCCTGTCCAATCTAGAAATAATATCAATAAAAAAAATGTTGGGAAAGACATTATTGAAGCAATAGAATTTTCGGATTTAAGAATAGCTACAAGTAGTAAATCGCTTTTGTACATTATAAATATACCCACTACTGATGAGGACACTTGTAACAAAATACTAATTAAACCCGTTAAAAAGGGCAAAAAAATTATAAAAACAGAGTTCAAAGAAATATTAAAATGTAAGGAAAATTTGTTTGCTATAACTGAAAAATGTAGAACCCTTAACTCTTTAACCATTTGTAAGCAAAACAACATACTAGATATAAGCAATGATGAATGTATTAATAATTTATTATCTAGTAAACCCCACAAGTGCATCGAAGTAAACAACCAACACATCCCAGAAATAGAGAAATTAGTTCCCGGCATCATCCTGTTAAACCAGTATAACGGCAAAATAGAGGTCGACGAAAAGGAAATCGAACTAAATGGAACATATCTCATCCAGTTTCACAACGCGACAATAAAGGCAGGAACGTGCACCTTCAGAGAAACAGAAGCCTTCGGACATAAGCCATTACCAGCTATACTGCAGCCCTCAGCGATGAAAACACAAGTCGAAGAACTACTGACCCTAGAAATGCTCAAAGAAATCGAAACAAACAATACCCGTTACATCGAGAGGTTGGAAATAAGCAGCGAAAGGAAGTCTATAGTGGTTCTATCAGTCCTAACAATAATAGGCGTGACTCTCATACTCTTACTCCTGAAAAACAAAATGACTCAATGCATCAAGCGTAAAGAAAACCTGCCTGCAGAAGAGATTAGTTTGAAGGACATTGAGGAAATAACATCGGATGGTATTGGAAATAACCCTATGCCAACAGCTAAAAGATAGGGGTACATGACCTTTCACAACATCTAAAAACATCGGGTGGAAGAGTTAACGCGAAAGAAACTCAAAACCTAAGATGATTTATGGCTCTGGCTCCAAAACATTCAGAACATTTTTTTCCACACTAATTTCGCTGGCGTTGCATTTGGCAACAAACAACAACTAGAGCAAACTGCATTCCAGCACGTAGGAGACAGACAAACCCGACACCACCTGTGGGAACATCCGATGGATGCACTAGGGATATGCACTTGGGGATAGGTATCTTTAGAACTAGAAATAATCATTGTATTCAGTTGTAATTTGTTTGTGAAATAAAGAGGTTCATACCTCAGAAAAAATATTTTTTATAAACTATAAACTAAAAATAGTTTAATTTACACCAGCACCAAAAAAAAAAGAAAGTCTGAGTCGGAAACTGATAGAGTTTTGATGGCATTGAGTCAGCTTAATGAGCCTGAGTCAACACCAATAGAAAAATTTTATCTGTCGCTCGCACAACGAGCAAATTCGTGGAGTCGAAAAAAACAGTCAAAACTCGAATCATTGACTCTACAAGTTTTCCATGAAATTGAATTCGAGGACGAAAACTAAAAAAAGCGAATTGTGATTTTTTTGTGTGGATTACCTTTTTTGGTTTCAAAATAGTTTTAAGTTATATGAAGTACGAATAGATTTTTTTTGTTCATTACTTGTTTTGTTTCATATTAGTTTTAAGATGTATGAAGTGCCTTTTTGTTTCAAATTAGTTTTAAGTTGTATGAAGTACCTTTTTGTTTCAAATTAGTTTTAAGTTCTATGAAGTACCTTTTTGTTTCAAATTAGTTTTAAGTTCTATGAAGTAAGAATTTAATTCATTTTTATATTTTTTTATACTACCAGAAGTGTATTTTTATTTTTGGTTTTTAAGCTTGTCAAATATAGACTGAAAAGATAGAAACAATAAGTTCCTCAATAAAAAAGTATTTTCGTTTTTGATAAATTACGTTTTTATTGCTTGTTCTTTTTTCACTGATTCGTACCGAAAATTAGCTAAATCATGTCATACTGGAAGCTAACGTTTCCCTCCTCTAAGCACCAGTTAGCAAACTTTGCTCGAACATCGTATCCAGAAGCGGGTGTTGACATTGAAAGATTCAAATTTCCTGGTTCCTGAACATAATTTTGTTCAACTGTACGTTCTTCTCTATTTTTTCCAAGCAAATTGTGGAGAATGCAACAGCATAGAATAATGCGATGTCCAGACTCTTTGCCAACTTCCAGGCATTTTAAAAGAATCCTCCACGTATGGGCCATGATCCCAAAAGCATTTTCAACAACCCTTCTGGCTGTGGATAGTCTGAAACAACAATAGAATTTAAAGAAAGCTGATTAAACTTATTTCTTAACTTAATAACCTGTAGTTAAAAATTCTTTCCTTATGTGAATGATTTTGGCCAGGAAAAGGTCTCAAAATAGTTGACTTCAGTGCAAGGCCTTCGTCTCCAATTATCACATAGGGTAATTTTGTTGTTGTTCCAGGAAGAGGAGAATCCTCTGGAATATTTAGCTCACTTGGATTATTAAGCCAAGCGCTGCCAAAAGGACTGCTACTGAAAACTGCTGAGTCCGAATTACTCCCATAAGCTCCTATGTCCACCATCAAAAATCGGTATTTCGCATCCACAACGGCCATTAAGTTGTATGAAAATGTTTTTTTGTAGTTGAAATAAAAACTTCCACTTTTTTTGGGAGCAAACGTTAAAACATGTTTGCCGTCAACAGCACCGAGGCAGTTTGGAAACTTCCAGCGGTAAAAAAACTCGAAAGAAATTTGTTTCCAATCTTCTTTAGAAAGAGATTTGGGTATGGCAGTTTCTAGGCAGTTGGCAATGATAGCCTCAAGAGTTGCATCTACTATTTTTTTGACAGTGGATACTCCCATTCGAAATCTGTAAGCTAAGTCAATAAAGCTTGCACCAGTAGCTAGGAATCTATAACAAAAAATGATAACCATTTCTAAAAAGGACAGAAAAAAGGTATGTGTATATAAATGTGCTTACCTTAATGTGATTACTAACTGCTCCTTGGCGCAAATGGTGTCCTTTCTAAAACTTGAAGGTTTCTGAATCAAGCTTTTGTTTATCACGCTCAAAATATCGTCAAATGGATATCTTTCTAATTGGCTTACTAAAGAAACATATTCTCCTTCTGTCTTTCGTTTTTTACAAAGAGGATGCACATGCATTCTTTTTTTTATTTTTGTAACTAGTAAGGACAATAAAATTTTTTTTTATTGCTAATAGTTTCGACCGCATTTTTCTAAATTGCATACCAAAAAAAATACACCACAGAAAAAAAGAAACTCTTGTTATTTGCGACGAATGCAAAACACAAATGTGAATGAAATGTCAAAATCAACGA
Organism: Melanostoma mellinum; assembly: GCA_914767635.1. Lineage (NCBI taxonomy): Eukaryota > Metazoa > Arthropoda > Insecta > Diptera > Syrphidae > Melanostoma > Melanostoma mellinum. The sequence goes on along the minus strand of OU612058.1, from coordinate 116,895,008 downwards.
ATATTCGTTCATTCGTCGTTCGTTGGTCATTCTCATGTGAACAGTACTTTAATCTTTAAGGTTAAACACGCGCGAAAGATTTATTCATTAGGTATAGTGTGGATTGTATGTAGAACAAGAATAAAGTCTGATCTACTAGATATTTATTCTTAACGAATAATTTTTTTTTCCTATTTTCTTAGTTTTATGCACAAAAATAAGAGTTTATCCATCTAAAAATAAGTATGAACTATATTTCCATCGTTTCCAAAAAATTCGTGAGTAATATATGCTTGTAAAGTATGTAACTCACTTACTCACATTTCTTGATTTATTCGTCGTTCGTTGGTCGTGCTCATGTGAATAGTCTTTAAATGCTCCACTGTGCGCCGAAAGGGTAAGCTAGAATATTTATTAAAAAAAATATACATAATCTGTACATATTTAAACTTTATAACAATAAACCATATTTGGGTTAAACTATTATTAGCAAGTAAGTAGTTAATTTTGTTTTATGTCATGGTAATGCTACTTTATACAATTATTTACAATATTCAAGAAATATTATATAGATATTAAAGAAAAATGTACATGTTCGTATAAAATAAAAATTAATAGTAATGAGAAAGGAGCTTAACATGAAATAGTTAGGACTATTCTACTGACGAAGTGTCAAGAGGCCTTACGTTGACTTTTTCTATTCAATTTTGCACTGTGCGCCGAAAGGGTAAGCTAGAATATTTATAAAAAAAAATATACATAATCTGTACATATTTAAACTTTATAACAATAAACCATATTTGGGTTAAGCTATTATTAGTAAGTAAGTAGTTAATTTTGTTTTATGTCATGGTAATGCTACTTTATACAATTATTTACAATATTCAAGAAATATATAGATATTAAAGAAAAATGTACATGTTCGTATAAAATAAAAATTAATAGTAATGAGAAAGGAGCTTAACATGAAATAGTTAGGACTATTCTACTGACGAAGTGTCAAGAGGCTTTACGTTGACTTTTTCTATTCAATTTTGCAACTTGAAAAACCGAAAAATGGTTCGACTCTAAGATATCGACAAACCAAATAGATATAATAGAAACATGGAATCCCGTTCCGTTTTATGGTTTTTATGACTGATACTCAAATGTTTTAATGTTTAAAGCTTGATTCTCTTTCAGTGATTAGCTTTGAATCTCTAAAGCTTATAATAAAACAACTGAATGTGAATACTGAAAGTCTTAGTATACGAATTGGTTGGTTAAGAGAAAACCTAAATACTGACCAACCTCAACTCTCTCAAATGGAATCAATTTCTATTTTCATGTATCCAGTGCATTGCTTTATATTGTTTACGTTTTTGCATTTTCTGGTTGTGCAAATATGAATGAATGTACATATAGTCTCACTTGGGTCTTTCATATATGTATATATTTAAACGTCTACTTTTGCTTAATAAATGCAAAAGCAGAAATCAACAAGCCCTTTTAAACAATCAATGCTAACCTATTTGTAAATCATTTATTCATTTTAATACTTTAATGTTAAGTTATTTAAGATTATCGAATAAAGTCTTTAATATCTCGGTGTAAAGAACAGCACGTATCAAGAAGAGGAACAGCAATGAAATTCATTTTTAGGGCCATAAGTATCTAAGAGAACTGTTTGTGAGTTAAATGATTGCTTCAGTATTCAGTTAGTTTTGCTCAGTCACAGGTCGTAGAAGTTTATTTTGACTTTGGAAATAGCTTTCAGACAAATGACATTATAAACGCTCCTCAGTATTGTGTCGGATATTGACGAGTGAATGTTGATCTTTTTTCTCACACAAACAAAGTTGAAACTTTTTTTTATTATTAATTTAAGCAGCAATAAGAAATAACAATTTGCACGCTTATGAAAAAATACCATTTGTAAAGTAAATGTATGATTGAAATGATATTTAAAACGGACTCTGTATGCAACCTGGCCGGTCGTTATGTATTTGATAAAAGAGTGAAAATTTGTTACACAACCTATTCACTTCAATTTAAGTGAATGCCGGTTTTTTTTTGCGAAGAGCATTTTGCATTATATTCGATATCAACCTCAACAAATTGTTAAGTGTCACGTGTCTGCTGAACACCAAAATCTTTTTTTATGTACCTACTTTGCTTTTCAGTGACATTTGCTATTGTTTACAATATAAACGTTACATTACTAAATTATTCTCTTACAATTTGTTACATACCTATACCCCATTTTAAATTTTAATGAAAAGCACTTGAATTACTTTCAGCTCTTTAAAGAGAGCATCACAAAAACAAATATAAATAAAAATCAATGTTTCATTGAGTTTTGCCTCTCATACTGATCAAAAACTATACATGAACTTTATAAAGGTATGTGCATTTCTGCACATAAATTTAAAAAAGACTTTTGCATGACACTTCTATATACATACATATGTATTTAGTGTGTTAAGTGGAGATATGTGCTGATTTTTTTTTTCGAAAGAAATCAATTTAACACGAAACTATACATTGATCAATGTCGCCTTCATTAACTTTTGTAAATTGTGAAATTGCAAGATAGAAAATGCATTTGCCGCGCCGATGTTTACAATTGGAGTAGGGCCTCACAACCTGCTCTCTCGAAATAATCTTGGGATAAATTTCTTAGTAATGCCTTATTCAATATTTTTCGGCATTCTAGATTGCATATGTATGATATGTATGTTTACGTAATAATTTTGCCCCTTTTTTTGTGTCTGCTTGAAGTTATCTTTAATTTCTTTTAAATGAAGATCTTTATAACTCATAAAAAAAAAGATTTAATGTGGGCTTACCAACATAGACCTAAATATCTACATATTTGATGAAAGTAAACTTGAGTTTTAAAAAGTTTATAATTGATGCTTGAGTTGTACTGTACACTTTGATTCAATTTCTTTTATATTTTATTACTGATTAAGTTTTCAAAACTTTGGAGTTTGACTAAATAAAGTTAAAAGCAAGTGGTACATTTAAAATGGATCTGAAAATGGAACACCAAAATCAAACACAAACTGACATTGCTTCAACCTGCTCGCCTTCAGAAGTTCCCAATGACCCAGGGTGAGTTTTTCAGTTTAGAAAATAATGTGACATAACCAAAGTAGGTACAAATGCAAATTGCATAAGTTAATCAAAGGAAATGAATTTCTGGGACGTTTAAGGAAAGTACATCACTTGCTTTAATTTTCTCTCCGGTAAAAGCAACTTAAAACGAATTTGTGTTGTCAATGTCTTAGGCAATACCTTCGAGCTAGTGTCATTTTGTTTAAGATGTAAAAAATAAAAATGTTAATACTTTTGTGTAAATACTTTTTTTTTTAAATAATTTAAATTAAAAACATTTACAATTTTTAATAGTTAGTAATATGTAGGTATTGTTATTGTAAATGTGAAAAAAATATATACATTCATTGGATTTATTCTAAAACCAGCAAAATAAAGTGTCCTTCCTTTTTCATTGTATCTTCATCATTTTGCTATACGTTTGTAAAACCACTACTTCACCTAAATCTTGTTGGATTTTATTTTGAGAACTTTCAAAATAGTTAACATATTTCGTCATGTGTTTTTCGAGTCTTCCATTCTTTAAATTGTTTTTGATCTGTTTGACTTCTCTTGGAGCTGATTTTTCATTCCCCAGATAACAGTCTGATAGAAGTTTAACAGGGTTTATCCCTTTGATACCGCATAGATCAGTTTTTGAACTATCAGAAAGCACTATTTCTAAGAACGAATATTTTATGAAAGAACTAAATTTATCTGTTCCTGCAAGAAGAGAAGAAAGAAATTTTCGTACAATAAGTAAATTGTTAAAAAAATTATTTTTATGAATCAATTTTAAGGACGTATCCTGCCAGGACGTATTTTGGTTATTCAAGGAGAAAATAAAGTCCTCCTAAACGACGAAGATGCTCACCGAGTATACTCGTGCTCGCCGTATTTTCATCGTCTAGAGGTTGGTTGGCGAGCCGCTCGCTGTTGGCGAAAAATTTCGATTTTGTCATGTTCGTTGGCTTCGTTGTTCGTTTGCTCGCGAGCAAACCGGTTTTTTACTGTGAAGCAAACCTCATTTCTGCTGTGGACGTCGTCGTGTGCGTATCGCGCATAAAGTAAAAAGGCAAAAATTTAATAGAAGAATACACACGTTTACGCTGTGGGGATTTGGGGAATCAACATGAAATGAATGTTCGGCTAATGTGTTTGCCGTCTATGGGATAATGCAAATGAGCATGCTCGGCGAGCATGTTTGTCGTTTAGTCCCCTATTACATGATGTCTCACGAGCCCAGTCTCACATGAGTGCGAAAAAGAAAGGAGATGTGAGGAAATGAGATGCACAAAAAAATTCCCGATGAGTACCGTACCGATTTTTAGCAGTCTCATATTGACGTTTCTCTTTTCCCATATTCGTTTTTGCTATGTTGCTTTTAATGTATTTCTTGTGTTGGTCAAATGAGCGTCAACTGAATGTTTTTTCATTTTCGTTGTGGTCTTGTTTTTTGTTTTTCAAATCAAAAGTTGTAAAACCAATTTGTTATTTTTGTAATTTTATCAAGCAACTTACTTTATTTAGAGAAAAATAAAACTTTGAAATTTATAAAGTGACAACAAGAAAAGGATTGAAAGAGAAATGAAGAATTGTCAAATTTGAGACGTGAGCTTTCAAAATTGAACATGTAATAGTGATTGTCTCACGGGATGGAAATTTAAAAGGAACGTCAAAAATGAGACATGTCTCATGAGACATTGTAAAATAGGGGACTTAGGACTAGCTAAAGCCAGCGTGGTTGCTGCGTGCGTTGCGATTACTGTCAAAATGAAACACATGTAACCTTTACCTTATGTAGTGGCACACATCTATGCGTTGTGACGGGTCCACATATGTACGTTCCATAGCTGCGTTTTGTACGTTTTTCAGAACGCAGCATGCTCCATGCACCATTTCAATCAGACCGCAATCTTAAGGTTTGCTTACACTGAACAAATTTCTGTGAGTGTGACTTGAGTTGCTGAGACTTTTAATCAAATTAAAAAAAAAAAACAGTTTAACTGAAAATTGAATGGAGAGATTGCGCAAGGAACCTTTTTTTACAATATAAGAAGAGTAGGTACATGAACACAAAAAAAAAGAAGATAAAATCTGGGATCAATTAGTCCTATTTTTTCAAGTAGAAAATGGTAGGTTCATGTTGTTTATCAAACAAAGAATTAAGACTAGAAACTAGTTGTGTTACTCTAGTTGAACCGGTTGTGTTGAACCTCATTTGATTAAAGCGATGCAATGTCTTAGAGCATAGGTTTCAGATTTTCGCCGACAAGATTGTGTAGTTTGACATAACCGCTGAGCAGGAGCTCTAAATCTTCTTTAATTCGATTTCAAATGCTCTTGCATTAAATTCTCATTTCTCTTAGCCCTTCTGAGAATAAATGATTCAAATAAAAACTTTAATGTATATCGTTTCAATTTTTTGAATAAACATCTACAACAAACGTTTAGTAAACTACATTACTAAGGTTTCTTTCCCTCATCCGCCATATTTCTGTAATCAAAATGAAAATATATTAAAATATGATGATGAACTGTTTAGTTATGGTTTTACCTTATTTTTAATGAACTCAACTACAGTCCGAAAAGGAAAATCTAATTAGTACCTGATTGCACACTTGAAATTTGACAAAAAAATCTATAAGCCGCAAATCACTAAAAGAAATAAGCATAAACATTTTACCGAAAAGCACTTGTAAAAGCTTGATAAAAAAAAGAAACATTTGACGGCAGTTTCAACAAATCGACCAATGTGAACTTGACCTGAATAGCTCGAATCCAGATGGCTTGAGCAGACTACAGATCGCAAACGCATCGCGTGACTAGGTTCAACTTAACGCAATCAAATCACAGGCACCAACTGTCCTGGTTTGCGCAGGACTTAAACAATTTTCTTTAAATAAAAATAATGTTCAAAAAATGATTTTCATGAATCAATTTTGTAAGACATATTTTACCAGGACGTATTTTGGTTACTCATTCCATATTCATACTACTATTTCTTTTTTATTGAAAAATGGAAAATACCTACATATTTGTTTGTTTATTTAGAGAATGAAAAATCGGCCCTTAAAAGAATAAAACTAGTAGGTAAACTAGTTTTATGTGTATCCTTTCTCGTTTTGTAAACCATTTAGCCATTGTTTTTTTTTGTATTTTTGAATGCTTATATCGCTGTGTTGAGAGTGAAGTGATTCTGAGTACCCATACTGAATGGTATGTTCTTCCCACGAGCTAAAATCAAAAACAAAATTAAAGAGAAACATGAAATTAACCGAGTAATATAAGACACAAAAGTGAAAAAAATAAGTCGAAAATATCAATTTTCTGATAAAAAAAGAAAAATTAAAAATATCTAGTGACACTCCCAATATGCCTTTATACAATATACTGTATACACCTTAACCAAATAATACAAGAGCTTAAAGGAAAGAATCAAATTGACGATGAGTGCATTAATAAAAAAAAAGGAAAACTAAAAACAATACACAAACAAATGATAACATCAGTGATACAAGTGATCGCGAAAACTGTTTTGGGATCTTATCTCCTGAAACACTTCTCAATCCAGAATCAATTCTTATCGACGATGAGCACGAATTGCCTACTCAAACGCGTGAAATAGTTACCCAAATGAAAATAAAGAACCAAAACAAGCGTTGAAAAGAAGCCGACATAACAACGGAACTGCAATACCCAAACCATCATACGGTGAAGCAAAAAAACATCAAACGACAAGAAAAATAAAAACCACCACCTATCAAAGTTATTAAATGTTGAAATAGGAAAAGATAACTTTATTTTAAAAAACATCTAATTTTGAATAGTAAAAATCACGCAAGCAAGGTTAAAGAATTATTTAAGAAAACAGGAACAGAATACTTTTCTTATACCTACTAATACTGACGAAAAATTACAGTCGTTGTTGTTAAAACGGCTAACGGCCATATTATTCACCCAATAAACCCGGGTTTAAATTTACACCCGTAAATTCGCATAAATCTAACTGTCAAACGCAAATCCATATTATTCACTCCAAATAAACTCATTGGATTTAAACCGCATTGCGTTGTCGGGTTTAGAATTTTCGTCCGGATGTATTTTGGGATAGTTCGCATACCACAGGAAAATACAAATATTTTCATACAATCCACGTAAAGGCAGTAGGATTTTGACAACAAAGTGTGCTTTATATATTTATGGTATAAACCCAATCCAATCTGTCAAAAATAAAAGGAATGGAAATTATTTGTTGTATTTTTGTTACTATCTGCGGATTTGACTTACCTAACAGCAAACAAATAAATTAATAAATATATTACGAGTCTTTACAAGCCAATTGTTGCTAAAAAGACTGCGTTCTATTCCTTCTATTTACCATTTGCATTGGCAAAGCATTTTGCTAAGTAAGTACATTTGATAGATTCTTTTGAACTCAAATGGGAATTTATTTTGTCTTTCGACTAGACGAGTCAAGATACCCAAGTGGGGCTCCAGGATCAGAGGTGGCCACAATGATTTTAAAGGAGTTGAAAGATCCTAAAAATCAAATAAATTTAAAAAACACCGTGGACAGTAACAGGAAGAAGCCAACCCAACCAATAGCAGCCAGCAACAGTCAGTCTGCTATAAACCAAATCAACATGGCCAAACCAAAAATAGTTACACGGTCAAGCTAGTACAAGGACCAACAATCAGGCGGGAGGACAGTAATTCATTCATTCACAGGACAAAGTAAAAGATACAGCATCAGCTAATGAATGTGATATCAAAATCGTAAAAGTGCAATCGGATTCGGCCAATTTAATTGATGCGGTTGTTGATGCTGACGATGCGGAAAACCCGATTCTGATTTCGGAATATATCAACGATATATATTCATATCTTTTCGCGTTGGAAGCCGAATTGTCCATTGAACCAGATTACTTAAAAGATCAAAAACAGGTCGTTCCAAAAATGCGTGCAATTCTGATTGACTGGATCAATGAAGTACACCACCAGTTCTATCTATTACCGGGAACGTTTCACATGTGTGTGGCAATAATCGACAGGTACTTGCAAGCTGTGGAAACTGCCTCGCGCCAACACCTACAAATGGTTGGTGTTACTGCACTGTTTGTGGCCTAAAAATACGAAGAGCTTTTTCCTTTTGGTGACTTTATTTATATAACCTATGATACCTACACAAAGAACCAGGTTTTAGAAATCGTAATAAAGATCATGAAAGCACTTGATTTTAATTGTAATTATGATGTACATATGTTTAATAAATGAAATGAACATAATAAAGACAGAATGAAACGAGAAATATTGTTTCCTTTGGACGAGGGGGAGCAAAAAAGCAGCACCACAATCTGTAGATGCTCGTTCTTCTTTTTCTTTTGCTCCTCAGGCGGCGCCAGGAGCTGGGAAATAATCTTCGTTGGTAATATCAGGTGCGGTGCCTTCGCGCAGTTTGTTCATCCGCAATGCCGAAGCATTTTGCTGGAAATATTCATTAAAAAATAAAAAGACACTTTAATCATATTTGATTATAAATGCTATACTATCAGCAGTTTCAACAATTTGACGTTTCTCACTTTGACAACCATAGGTTTATTTTAAACCTGGGATCAAAATTTAAACCTGGGATCAAAATTTGACAACTTGGTTTATTTCCATTGGTTTTAAATTTAAAGAGTGAATAATATGGCCCTAAGTGTTAGGTATGAACCAGAAGAGGTACTAGAAGAGCTCAGATCACTAAATATAGAAAATCTAAACTTTATTGGAGCTTTCAGGTATGCTACGGTGCAGTGGCGAGGGGTGAATAATTCCAAAAGGTAACTCGGAGGAAACTTAGTTACCAACAAAAATAAGTTTACTTAAATTTTTTTGTGCAATGTTTATCTTTGCATCAAGCCAAAAAGTCAAGTATTTCAAACCTACTTTGCTGTTAGGTAGAGCGTCATAACTTTTTTTTTTCATAAAACTTAGCTAATTAAAACTATTTGTTTCCTCTAAGTGAAAATCAGTTAAGCAACAGTCAACAGATATTAAGGCCATAATCAAACCACTGAAACTTACTATCGGAAAAATTTTCAGACTTTTTGCACTTTTCAATTTTTAAAGCCTTTACCTATTTGTAATATTTAAAAAAATCACGAAAAGCACTAAATCAATTTAAATAAGTACATATTGCACTGCGTTCTGCTTGTAAACTGCGTTTTTCAAATAAAATACGGCTCATTGGGAACTGAGTTCATTTAGGTCAGTTGTGCCACTTTAGAAAAATTCCAATTATTATTTTTTACATTTTCTGCCAAAAATATGCTTTATGCCATGAGATCTAATATACACGCATATTTGTTATCAAAGTGGCAACCTTTGACACATCAGTTCAGTGCAGAGACACATACAAATTCATGAAATAAGTCGGAGAAAATCGTGTTATTTTCTTGTTCTTCAAGCTGAGATCTACCTCTACCTGTAAACCTGCCATATACAATTTAGTTTATAAGCATGTGTCCATGGGAAGAAATACGAAGGAAAGCGTTCTTTTCTTTTATAAAACCAATATCATGAAAACACCGAACTCTGGGCAACTGCGCCCGCGCTCTGCACAATATTCAGCTGCTCAGAGCGCAAAGAATAAAGAGATAAAAAACAGATTCACCGAAAAATATGACGCTAGAACACCGGGTTATTTTGTTCCATAAGAAAGCATATATTGAACAGAGATGTGCCTAGCGCTAGGCACCTCTCTGTTCAATACATGCTTTCTTATGAAAGAAAATAAGACGATGTTCTACCGTCATATTTTTTGGTAAAAGAAAAAAGAGGAAAGAACACAAATTTGTTCTATCCAGCAACAAATTTTATAAGACGTAATATTTGGGGTTACCTTTTATGTTGCTAAAGTTTTGTGTTTGTTTATGAAGTGAGTTGAAGAGCCAACATGTGTGTAGAATAGGACGGAAAGCAAAGTGGTAGTTGTAAAAAAAATTTTGGCAGCGAGTTCATGTGTATGTTTAAGTTTGATTCATGTTGCCAGAAGTCTAAGATGTTTCGGATGGGAATTTTAAACGCTTCGCCACTGCTACGGTGAGATCTAAAAGTGAGAATAAACTCCTACCCTTTACTAAGGTATAGTTATCTGCGGACAGTGCTATCAAAAATCTGAAAAGTATTAGATTTATACAGGGGCGGATCCAGGATTTAGGCAAGGGACGGGGGGGGGGGGGGGGGTCTATTACTCAAAATTTTATTTATATATGTATATGTATATAAATAGCATTGCATTGTATCTTTTTACAGCGACTTCGACGGTTGAATTTCAAATCGCCTGTCACATTCAGATCCAACAACCGATTTTTTGCCTAGTAAGTCCCTTTTATCGGATCGAGTCACATATGCAAACATCAATTTATGGAATCAGTTAATTCGATTGCTTTGCCTTTGAGTCGGGAATTGCAATCTAAAAACCAACATCTGGGTGAGGCTACTAAGCTAGAAGTAAGTAGATGACGGTTTGAATGAATTTACGTACAAGAGCGAAAACGCAGATTCTGCTTTCCACGTTATTTATGAACATGTTGCTTGAATTTGTTCTGCAATACGAAATCACAGTAAAATTGTCACGCCGCCGACGCGACGCGACGTTGCAATCAACAAAAAATCTTTGCATCGTTCAAGCACAAAGTATTGAAGACTACTACAGAATTTCATTTTTAATTCTGTTTCATGATACGTTCATTTCTTCACTCAAAAGTCGGTTCTCGGAACACAAATCCATTTTCCAAAGTTTCGGGCAACTGTTTCTTAAACAAGCTTTAAGCTTGCTATATGCAAACTTAAATCAAATAAGACTGCAGGTGCAGATGGCCTTGATGCCGAACTTTTCAAGGCAGCTGGAGATCAGTTGGAAAGGAGCATGCACCAGCTGATCTGCATGATATGGTCGAAAGAAAGCATGCCCGATGAATGGAACCTCAGTATCGTATGCCCGATCCTAAAGAAAGGAGACCCTCACAACTGCGCCAATTATAGAGGGATAAGCCTCCTTAACGTCGCTTATAAGATCTTGTCTGCTGTAATATGTGAACGTCTGAAACCCCACGTCAACAACTTGATAGGTCCTTATCAATGTGGTTTTAGACCGGAGAAGTCCACAATCGACCAAATTTTCGCATTACGGCAGATCTTGGAAAAAACCCGAGAACATAATATCGATATCCACCACCTCTTTATCGATTTCAAGGCCGCTTATGACAGTATCTACAGAGACGAGCTGTACAGAGCCATGTCTAGTTTTGGCATCCCTGCAAAACTCGTACGACTATGCAGGATGACTTTGGAGAATTCACGCTGCTCCGTCAAGGTCGGTAAAGAACTCACCGAGACCTTTAATGTCGAAAAAGGTTTTAGGCAAGGCGATAAACTGTCATGCGATTTCTTCAACATCATACTTGAACAGATTGTAAGAAACTCAAACGTCAACACCAGAGGAACAATTTTTCAAAAGTCTGTGCAATTGCTCGCATATGCAGACGATATTGACGTAATGGGAAGAAAAAAGCGTGATGTCATAGGTGCTTTTGCGAGTATTGAAACAGAAGCGGCAAAAATGGGTTTGATGGTTAATGAGGGCAAAACAAAGTATATGCTGTCATCAAACAAGGACACAGAACATCGACGAATTGGACAAAACGTCACAATAGACAGACATAACTTCGAGGTAGTACAGGACTTCGTCTACCTAGGATCCGCTGTAGACACGGAAAACAACATCAGTGCGGAGATCAAACGGAGAATAACTCTTGCCAACCGTTGCTTTGGGTTAAGAAGGCAATTGAGAAACAAAACCCTCTCCAGAAAAACCAAGGTAACCTTATATAAGACCTTAATCATCCCAGTCCTGCTTTACGGCGCGGAAGCATGGACCTAATCGAAAGCGGATGAGGAAACCCTTAGTCGTTTCGAAAGAAAAATTCTCCGAATGATCTTTGGACCCGTATGCGAAGGCAATGTGTGGAGAAGAAGATACAACAACGAGCTGTATGAGCTGTACCGCGACATGGGCATAGCCAGAAGAGTACGCATCGCGAGGCTACGATGGTTGGGCCATGTTGAGCGGATGGACCCAAACGCTCCGGCTCGTCGGGTGTTCGAAAGCACATTGCAGGGAAATCGCGGAAGGGGAAGACCTCGTCTTAGGTGGCGCAATCAAGTGGAGGATGACCTCAACCGACTTGGAGTGCGAAACTGGAGAGAGCTCGCCCGAAATAGAAGTCGTTATCGAAGGATGTTGGTTGAGGCCCAGGTTCACCCCGAACTGTAATGCCCACCTAAGTAAGTAAGTAAGTTTCTTAAACAAGAATCTAACGAAAAAAAAAATACGCTGACCTCTACACATTTTACGAAGATATATTGGATTGTTCGAAAGATTTTTTCTGTCAGAAGTCAAGATGTGGAGAAAACGGCCAGAACATCCAAAATGCGCTTGATGCTTTACTGGTTAGTATCTTTCAATCAAACATTTACATGTAAAAGAGTTCATATATGACGCGATCCGAGAAAAGGCGCCTTCTAGGCAAAAGTGAAAGCTTACGTGGCACGCTCTGAAAGGAGCTGATGCATCGTTCAAACCCATGTAAAAAATTGTTTTTCTCAATTTATATTTTATGAAATAATAGCGATGTTACAATTTCTGATTGCGCTCTGAATATTCAGTAAAAGAACTTATGTAATCAATCATGATCCAACAACCGATTTTTGCCTAGTAAGTCCCTTTTATCGGATCGAGTCACATATGCAAACCTCAAACTGATGATGTTTTTTAGGTTATCAATCGTCGTTCAAGAATATCGAATATATTTTGGCAGTACTACTTGTAACTACAGCAACTCCAGAACGATCATTTTCGACGTTGAGGAGGATCAAAACTTACCTGAGAAATACGATGGGACAAGAATGACAAAATGGTATTGCTCCTTTAAATATCCACACCCATATTGAACTTACCGAGGACGAAATTCTATAGGAATTTTTAAAAAAACCTCCAAAGTTTACTAGTGTTTGAGGTAGCCTGCTCTTCAGATTTTTATGAAATGTATTAATAATCAATAAAGTTCTTGAATTTTCAAAATAATAATATTACTTCTCCTTTACTTTTTTGTCTTGCTTTTGCTATATTTTTCCGTCCGTGACGAAATTTGAAAATTAGGAGCCGATAAATGTAACAAATAACATCTCTTATTTTCCCGATGTGTGGGATCCGAACCCGAACCCCCCCCCCTCCCCCCCCTGTGGATCCGCCTATGAGTTTATAGAATTTTAAGCTATTTCTTTCGAAAAAAATTCGAAAGATTGGTATAATATACTCCAATGTCGGCGATGCCAAGGATTTGAACATGTCACCCCGAACTGTGAAATGTCAAGTGTCGAGATAGTTATATACCAAGTCAGTGTGTAAAGTGTAAAAAGAAGCATTAAAAGATTAAAAACCCTGTGTTTTATGTGGGAAAAATGGCCACCCTTCGTCCTGAAGAGGATGTGAAAGCTTTAAGAAAATCTCGAGATTTTTCAAGCACAAATCAACAATCTTACAAGGATTTTTGCAAATCTCTCCGAGAAGGCAGATACTTCCTTAAATATTTATATCAACCAAATTGAGTAGAAAATCAACCCTAAAAATAATTGATCTTAACGTCAATTCTATTATCTCCAAAAGTAGACGCAGTGATCTTCTGCGTTTTACAGAGGAGAATAGACCTGTTCCTTTTGAGCGAAACCAAATTTAATAAGCGACATTATCTATGCACAATTCGATAAATACGATATGATCCGAACAATTAGAAAAGATTCAAAACAGGGTGGATGTTGTACAGCAATACTGATAAGGAAGCCACTTTCTTTTAAACATATTCAGCCGTATTTATAATCGCATAATAAACTCCGCACAACTTTAAAAAACCCTTATTCATTAAATAAAACAAAAATCGTATTTATAATCATTTTGCGTCAGTGAATAAGGGCTGAATAGCTTAAGCGCCGATATGCGTGTTTTAGCGCATAAATGTCGTTTGGTTTTGAGTTTTGATTTGTCATTCAGTGGTTTACTTACAACTTTGAGAATTATAAATATAACTAAAATGGAAATATACTCAAATTACTTTAGCTTTATACATAATTTGGATGAAGTAAATATGTTTTGAATTGAAAGAAATATGCATTGCTTTCCTTTTCTGGAAATTCGCTTGTTACAAGTTTTCAGTTGGGAAACGTTTTTGATTTTCCCTTTTTGTACAAAACAACAATGAATAATTTATAATATAATATAGAATAACGTATATTGTGTGACCTACATTTAATCTTCCATAGCTAAGAAAATATAAATAAAAACATAATTCTGTTTTCAGTTCAACCATTGAGAAACCAAAGTTAGAGAGTTTCTTTATGATTTTGACATAAGGGATGAATAACTATACCTAATGGGTGATGAAAAGGATTATAAATAAGGATTTTTTAGTCACTGAATAAAGCCTTAATAAGTTCTTATTCACTGAATAACTATGCGTTTTAAGCGTGTAATAGCGAAATCTAATAAATACGGCTGATTGAGCGTAGTGACATCAAAGGCTTTAGTTGCCTTGAAACAACTATTATGTCTTTGCCCTTACGGAATAATGCTTTCTAGTTCATGATATCGGCGTATGCTCCCTCGGATCCTGCTAACGAATTCAAAAGCCCTGTACACACTGTAGAATTAATTGGGCAGACTTGGGCTTAAACGACCAATGCTTGATAGTGTGAACCCTTCAGACGGCCGCTTGTCTAACTTGTTGGATGGTTTTCAAAAATTTTTGAAAATCTAGAAGTCGGACGGAGTTGAACGGTATGTGACATAAAGCTAGATAACAAGCTTGATAAGTGTGAACGCAAACTACATCAGACCATCCAACCTCCACCAAACGAAGTCTGTGCAAATAATTGTACAGTGTGAACAGGGCTTAAGATGAGTTTGAGAATTTGTTTGAAAAATTAAGGTTGGAAAGCTTAGATAATTATTGTATCTTAGCAGGAGATTTGAATGCAAAACATCTAGACTGGTTAGATCTAAAGGAAAACGCAAGGAGCAACCTTCTACGCAGGTCTTTAATGAAAATCTATTAGAATTATCAGAGAATATTAAGAGTTAAACCATCAAAAATGAATGTTAATATTAATTGAACAAATGAATGTGAACATGGAGTAATAATAAAATAATACCTTCTGCTGGTGGTGATGCAATGAAGAACAGAGTGGTCACAAAATAGTTGAGGCATTCCAACACTCCCCCTCACTCTGTAGTCTTTAGTTGTATTTATAGTCCCATTGCTTTTTGTAGAGTGTCATGGCGAGGGCCTGCGAGTCCTTTAGTCAAAATGTCAGCTTCCATGATTTCTGTAGGCTTGTATGAGACAACCATGTCTCCACCTTGAACCTTCTCTCGTATAAAGTGCTCTCGAATGCTGATGTGTTTTGAACGAGCACTTACTATGGGATTTCTCGTCAAGTCCTGGGCAGTGAGATTATCATTGAATAATTAAATGGCATCATGCTTTATCCCCATGTCCGATATCAGTTGTTTTAGGTAGATGGCTTCCTTGGCAGCATCTGTCAATGCCATGTACTCAGCTTCCTGAGTGGAGAGAGCAACCGTTCTTTGCTTACGGCTCTCCCAGCTGATGACAGCTCTTGCAAATTTGAAGAGATAACCAGGGTAGGATCTTCTGTCTTCTGCACAGGATCCCCACTTTGCATCGGCATGTTCATGGAGTGGTTTTCCAGTCTTTTGGTAGACAAGAGCCAAGTCTCTAGTACCCTTTAAGTAGCGGAGTACCCGTTTGGCTGCAAGCCAGTGAAATTTATCAAAACACATATTGTACTGGCTCAGATAACTCACACTGTGACTGATATCAGGTCTTGTTCCCATTGATATATACATGAGAGCTCCGATGAGATTTTGATAAGGATAGTCTGGTAAGGTATCGGATGAGTTCTTAATGAGTTGGGTACCAGGAGCAAGTGGAGTTCTATCTGGTTTGCATGTGGACATGCTGAATTTGTCGAGAACTTCATCTATATATTTTGACTGTGAAGCATAAATCTTGCCCTCCTTTCATGAAAATTCGATTCCAAGGCAGTGTTGCCTCCTAGGTCCCTCATTTCAAATATGTTCATCAATTGGATGCCAAAATTATATCGTCCACATATATGGCTAATAGAATCTTTTCTCCCCCTTGAAAAGATACGTAGACACATGGGTCTGCACGAGATGATGAAACCAGTTGCGGCCAGCCTGTTCCAAGCCATATAGTGCCTTAATTAGGTGGCAGACTGTCTTTCCATTTGTTTTTTTCCTTAAATCTTGGAGCATTTGCTTAGAACGTAGGAAAATTGTAGACTCCTCCGCGTAACTTTCATCAAGCATAATCTCTGTCAGAAAACGTTGTTTTCTATTTAAAAGTAAAATAGCAGTATGGGTTTTTATGGCCATCAAGAAGTTTCGGCACGGATGTTGTTGAAGTTTCGTAGAATATCTTGTCTATGGTCCTGACATCTCTGGTGACTATCATTTTCTTCTTAATTGGATCCCCTATTCTGAAGCCTTTGATTTATTCTGATTTTTGTTTAAGAAAAACGTTTTGGAACCAAATAGTTTAAGGTATTTGGCAGATGGTGGGTGACCAAACCATAATTCAAATGGAGTCATACCATTTAAACTTTTTGACGGTGAACGGTTTATCAAGTAATTTGCACAAAAAACTGCTTCAGCCCAGAAAGAATCAGGGAGATGAGATTCTAAGAGGAGGCAACGAGTTTTGTTCAAGCACTGAACGATTTTTTCTCTCAGCAAGGCCGAGATATATTTGCTGTATTCTTTATTTTCAGCAGCCCCATTATCGCTTTGGAGAAATTGTATGTGCTTGCCTGTGAATTTTTCAACCTTTGAATTCCTTAAAGTGATTTAGAACTTAATTTTTCTGTTTTAAAAAATAAATTTTTGTGTATCGGCTGTACTCATCTATAAATGTCACAAAGTACCTACATCCTCCATGAGATACTGTGTACGCATTGGTCCAACAACATCTGAGTGCACTATTTGAAGTAATTCTAAGCTCTTCTGCTCAGAGTTGGCTTTGAAGGGAAGACTGTACATCTTTCCGGTAAAGCAAATCTCATAGTCATTGAGAGATTCAGAAGGATTGAATAATTGTAGGCCAATCATATTTTGATTTTTGAGAGCAGTTTTTAAATTATGTTAAATTATGTTCATTAATGTGACCTAATTTTCGATGCCATTCCTCAATTTTGAATGAAGAATTCGAACTTATATGAGACGAACATTTTTCAGAACCAGTGTTTTTAAGATAATATAACCCATTTGTGCGAGTTGCTTGAAAAATTGTTTTTCCTTCAGCATCAATTATGCCAGCTTTTTCTTTTATGAATTTGACATTGTATCCACAATCTGTTATTTTACCAACCGATAAAGGATTACACATGCGTGACGTACTTCCTGAATCGAGGCAGAACCAAGTAGAAGGTTTAGGATTGCAAGGCAAAATTAAATGGCTTTATATTATTATTTTTGAACCAACAATTATTTATCTGATGTATGGTTATCTTTATTACAAAACATACATCTAGTTTTTGGCTGTTATTAGTTTTGAAATTTTGCCTTTTTTTGTTTTTGAAATTTGTTTTACCTGTTTGATTTTTGAATTTTGTGCCATAAAATGCATTTTTTTGACTAGATACATGGTTTTTTTCTGACTTTCACTTCCTCCAATATTTTAACTTTGAGTTCTTGGGGTTTTTGTAGGGTATCTTGAGTCTCTATGGCAACTCTACAATTTTCGTAGGAAAAAGACTGTAGAGAGATCATAATGCTCAGGAGATCAGGATTTATTTCTATGTTCATGCCATTTAGTTTGTCTACTGCATCCATAAATGTATATAAATGCTCTCTTACATCATCAGTGTCCTTTATTTTGTGTAGCCCAAGGTGTTTTAACAATGTAACTTTTCGAGCATCAGGACCATCACTTTGGTAGATGGTTTTGAGTGTAGCCCAACATTTAGGCACAGTTTCTGACTTGTTTAAGCTCACTTGGCGAAATTATAAGGAAAATATCCGACCTTGCACTGAGATCCTCCTGCATCCATTTTGCTTTGACATCGGCAGCGCTTTTTTCTTCTGTTTTATTATTTCGCCGGTAGCGTAAATCCAAAGTCCGTTTTTGATAAGAATGGCTTGAGCTTGGACGCCATGTATCGTAATTTTTTTTTTTTTTTTGTTTTTTTTTTTTTTTTTCACTATCAGAACAGCTTATTTCAAGCTTGTGAAACAATGTATCTTTTCTTCAAGAGTTTTTTCACCCTTAAGTACTCAGAAATATGTATCACTGTCATCATTTAGCGAGGTGTTAGTAGTTAGTAAGCAAAAATTAAGTCTAACACACTCAAGACAACAGAGCTAAAAAATATTACAAAATTATTGATAAACATATACAAAAACAAATTAGATAGCTACATATAAACGTAAAATTAATTATTAAATATGACAATTATAAAGATATAAGAAACATAAAAAAAAACATAGTCAAGAGAGTGGAGCTCTGGTTCGAATTAAGGACTTTAACGTAGTTTTACTAATATGAAAATCTATTAAATTTGAGTTTAGGTTCAAAACTTTTATCATGCGAGTAATAGGCTCATTCAATCCATAATTATTTCTATGATAAGGACAGTGAAGTAACTCCAAGTTGCGCAGTTGGTATGAGCCTCCCCGGTAGTTAAAACTTATGCATGCGAGCAAGTCAGGAGCATCAATTTGTCCTGTTATGAGCTGGTGAATAAAGACTAAATCATTATTTATTCGCCGATGCGAAAGCAGTTGCATATGCAAAAGTTGAATACGATGCTCATACGGTGGAAGGTCATAAGGATCAGTCCAAGGAAGTCCCTTGAGAGCAAATCTTATAAATCTTCGCTGTATACTTTCTATTCTTGAATTGTGGACTGCATAATAAGGAGACCACACTTGAGAAGCATATTCTAGATGGAAAGAGTGACGTAGGGGTCCGTAAACTCCTTAGCCCATCTTTTAATAAAGCCTAGCATTGAGTTTCCTTTACTAACAATGTAATTGATATGCGATGTAAATTCTAAATTGGAACTAAAGTAAACACCGAGGTCCTTAATACTGGACACCTTGCATAATATTTGATGAGAAATCGAGTAATTATGCAAAGCCGGTGTACGTTTCTTCGAAGAAGTTATACTTTGACATTTGCTTGGATTGAAAATCAATCCATTTTTATCGCACCATGTGGCAAAATTTTCGACATCAGATTGTAAAATAAGACGATCGGCTGCGCAGTCATTTTCTTGAAAATTTTCATATCACCCGCGAAGATCAAAATTTCACTCGATGACAAGCTAAAAGTAACATCATTAATGGCTAGAATAAAGAGGATAGGGCCAAGGTGACTACCTTGTGGTACTCCTGAATGCGCCTTAAAGGAGTCTGAAAGAATGCTTCTAAATTTTACCACATATGATCTATCAGTTAGGTACGACCTGATCCAATCGACGAAGGTTGAAGGGAATCCATATGCATTTAGTTTAAACAATATAATATCGTGAGATAGTTTATCGAAAGCCTTTGAAAAGTCAGTATATATACAATCTAACGCTTGCCCGCTTTCAAGCGCGTTTGAACATTTATGAAGGAAGTATACAAGGTTTGTTACTGTTGATCTTTTCTGTACAAAAACATGCTGCTGTTTGCAAATTATATTTTTAATATCGAAAGTTAAGCTTTCACAAACAAGCTGTTCAAATAATTTGGGGATACACGAAAGCTTAGATATGGGTCTGTAGTTAAGGATATCTGATTTAATACCTTTTTTAAATACAGGTGTAATAAAAGATCTTTTCCACAGTAAAGGGAATCGACCAGAATCTAACGATAATGAAAACAAGTAATGAAGGGGGAATGCAATTTGGGACTTACACTTTTTTAAAATTATTGGAGGGATGCCATCAGGGAAAACAGAGTAATCATCGTTCAAAGATGAAATATTGTGAAGGACTCTTTCTCTTTCTTTTTAATTGGAACATTATTAAAATTAACTTGAGGACATTTACGCAGAAACTCGAAATAATTACGATCTATATCAACAATAGAATCAGAGAAGGAATTACAAAAATGGTGAGCAAAAGCGTTGCAAATGTCGGATGTTTTTGTCATATGTAAAGTTATCTGGGTATCTATCCGAATCTTTCTTTAAATTTACAAAGTTCCAGAAACTTTTTGGATCATCCCTTAATGAGTTGCCCATTCTATGAACATAACTTGAGTACAGAGTTTTTGATAGTGATTTAAATTCATCAAAAAAATAGATGTAAGAAAGGTGATCAGATTCAGAACGCGTCTTAATATAGGTCCGCCAAGCACTATTTCTTTTGTTGCGAAGCTTTTTTAGTTCCTTAGTGTACCATGGGTGATTAGAGCTCACATTCTTTGAAATTTTGAGGGGTATAACTTTGTTCATGCAGTCGTTAAGAATAAAATAAAAGTAACTAACTGCTTCGTCAATATTGGTGAAAGCTGATATATTATTAATATTAGGTC
This sequence comes from Melanostoma mellinum, assembly GCA_914767635.1. Classification (NCBI taxonomy): domain Eukaryota; kingdom Metazoa; phylum Arthropoda; class Insecta; order Diptera; family Syrphidae; genus Melanostoma; species Melanostoma mellinum. The sequence goes on along the minus strand of OU612058.1, from coordinate 116,874,283 downwards.
TACTTAGTTCATCAGAAAGCATTTGAAAGTTAGTCTTTCGATAGTCGAATACACTGGTCTACAAAATTGAACTTTTTGGTTGCGGCCAAAAGCAAACTATATTATTTTAAAGGTTTTTGGCTCGCTAAACTCAAATCTGGCCTCAGAATTGCTCTGTCACATCACGTTTTCGAGATATGAAGCCTTCAAAATCCAGAAAAATAGGTTTTTGCAATTTTTGAGCCTATGTTTTAACATAAAAAAATGTTAACCCAAAAACAAACCTTTGCTTTTCCGATGATTTGCTATCCACTGAATCCAAATCTGGTCTCAAAATGGCTCTACTACATCAAATAACTGAGATATCTAGCTTCAAAAGTTGTAATACACGGTCATGCAATATTTTGAAGACTACGTATGTATACGTATAGTCTCGAAAAGAAATTTGAGTCAGAAATCACATTCTTTAAAGATCTTTTGGTGCTGAATTCAAATCCAGTCAGAGATTTACGCAACGCTACAACAGCAGGTTTCAAAAAATATAAAGCATTGATGTCTTGACTTAACTCTGGATATAATCTCAAGACACTGATGTGATAGACCAATTCTGTGAATGAATTTGAATTCAACACATCCAAAACCTTCTAAAATGTGTTTTCTGGCTCAAATTTCCTTTCGAGACTAACGTTATCTTCAAAACAAAAAAACAAAAAAAATGCATGACGGTAAATTACGACTTTTGAAGCTAGATATCTCAGTAATTTGATGTAGTAGAGCCATTTTGAGATCAGATTTGGATTCAGCGGATAGCAAATCATCGGAAAAGATATGGTTTGTTTTTGGGTTAACTTTTTTTATGTTAAAACATAGGCTCAAAAATTGCAAAAACCTATTTTTCTGGATTTTGAAGGCTTCATATCTCGAAAACGTGATGTGACAGAGCAATTCTGAGGCCAGATTTGAGTTTAGCGAGCCAAAAACCTATAAAATAATATAGTTTGCTTTTGGCCGCAAAATTTTGTTGACCAGTGATATATGCGAGCAATCATATGAATTACTATAACTATGAATATGACCGCTTAGGTCAAGGAAAATGTCGAGAGGAGGGTGATAGTCATCTACATTAGTAATGCCGGAATTAGATTTAAGAACGACAGTACTAATAGCGTCAGAGGTAAAGACTAAATCGAGATTTCGATTTAAAAAGTTTTTAATACAGCTCACTTGTTGTAAGTCAGTAGAAATTAGATAATCCAATAAGATAAGCTCTTGTTGAGAGGATGTCAAGGAAGCTTTCTGAAATGAACAGTCAATTGAAGGAGACCAATCTATATAAGATAGATTAAAGTCACCCAGCAGTAAAATATTTATATCTAAAGAAGAAAGATTGTTTAAATAATCTAACACTAAAGCCACTTCATTGTAGGCAGGAGCAGAACTTTTTGGGGGAATGTATGTGCCAATTACATAGACTGTCTTAGACTCAAAAGTAACTTCAATGCAAATTAAATCTATTGTTAAAATAAAAGGAAAAGTGATACTAGACGACAAAAAACTATTGCGACAAGCTATGAGAACACCCCCTCCTACGTCTGCGTCTACATGAGAATGGCGGTCCTTTCTAAATACTTGAAATTCTGAGTTAAAAAGTTCTGTATCCAGAATGCCTGAATGAAGCCAGGTTTCTGTAAGAACAAAAATATCATGGGCAAAAGCTTGAGAATTAATAAAAAAATCAGTAGTTTTACTACGAAGCCCCCTTACATTCTGGTAAAATAGGGAGAGTCTTATTAGTTTTTTGAAACATTATTGGCGGTACTATTTTCAACACGTTTCTTCTTGGAAGAACCAACAAATTCTTTTAAAAGAGTGCCTGAAGGCCAGAAATTCGGGCTGGAAAGATAATCAAATTGTGACGGAGGGACAAAAATTTTAAAGGACGAAACAAAACTGGTAGGTTTACTTATTTTCGTACATCTTATAATTAAGTCATTAGATATGTTGTGGTTCAAAGTTAGATGGGATATAATATCATTGGCTGCTAAATCAGGCTTTAGGCGGGATACAAAAATTTGTTTAGGCTTGGGAACTGATTCTACTTGTTTGGGAATTGGAAATGGTTCAATAGGAGGATAATTCACATTAACGTTTTCGGGAACTGATTCGACTTGTTTGGGGATATGAGGTAGTTCGGTAATTTGATTATCAACATTAGAAGGCCTACTAGAAACAACAGCTAAATCGACAATTGTCGTTTCATTGTTATTATTTGTAGGACCAACACAGCTCCTAAGACATAAACGTTTTTCGGAAGAGTGAGTATCTTGCTTTTTCTTTTAAGACTTATTAGGTTTAGAAATATCTGAAGTAGACTGCACTAATAGGTCGATTGTTTTTGATGAGACATTAGGCAGAGGAGTATGCGGCTCTTCCAAATCTTCAGTTGAGGTTGATATGTCAACCGAAAACTTGGGGGCTGAAAAGTTTTTACGTAAGTGTTCTATTCTGTAATTACTCACGAAACCTCTTGCCATCTTAGCGTCGGAAAAAATATGTCGAATCGGGAGCTAACAGGTAAAATGCGTACCATAGCAAACCGATCACAACTTTTCGTGAAACAATAAAACTTCTTAGTTTAGTAATGCGTTATCTCTGGTCCCATAACCTTTTAGAATTATCAGAGAATATTAAAATTTAAACCATTAAAAATTAATGTTAATATCAATTGAACAAATATGTACTGTGTGTCTACAAAAATGGAATGTGAACATGGAGTAATAATAAAATAATATCAGTGTTGAGTGTAGACGCATGACGCTCTGGGCCCTATTGCACCAGTTTACAAATTACAATCACAAATTTGTATTTGTAATCCACAATCACAATTTTTGTATCTCAATATGCGTTGCACGAACTACAAATAAGTGATGAGAATTACAAATTGAACAGTTCACTTACAACTTACTGTTGTACCATTTATGTTCGTCGCTTGTAATCTACAAATTTAATTCACAATTTTGTTGAACGTTGAAGCGAACAAAACTATGAACAACACCGGCCAACACCATTTTTGCGCATGGGTTTTACCTAATATATTTTGATTATTTAAGCAAATCTACATACCTATATAAAAAATTGAAATTACAGAACGAAAATATTTGCTTTTTAAGAAGGGGGGGAAGGGGGGGTTAGGGTCTCAAAGTAAGAAAAGAGGCTTTTTTGCGAATTGGATTGAGTAATTTTATTCGGACCTTTCATACATTATTGTACATACTTTCGACAATATAGGGTAATTTTTTCATGCAGAAATATTGAAGCATAGGGCCGGTAACAGAGCCCTATGGTCCAAAAAAATTCGCAAAAAAGTCTTCTTTCTTACTTTGAAACCCTAACCCTAATCCACCCTCCACACCCCCCCCCCCCCTAAACTTCTTAAAAAGCAAATATTTTCGTTCGGTTATCGCATTGTTTCAAATATATAGTATATTTCCTTATTTGGTTTGCATACATAGAATGAAAGCTAGCGTTTTTAATCGGGCATACCTTTTACAAGTTTTCTATTGTCAAAAATCCGCACTTTCGTCTATAAAAACCTAAAGAATAAAAACCTGTTGTGTGATCGATCCATTCTACCTTTTTTTAGTGGATTAAACTCGTACTTTTTAGTGTTTCTTCTTGTTTAAATTCAATAAAAAAGTTATTTTCGTGGATAAAGACAATTTTGTTCATATAAGTAAGCTTTCTCAAAATGTCAACTCGCCCTGGTGTTAGTGAACGAAAAATGAACTCACCTCTGAACTCATCAAGCTTCTCTCTCAAAAACACGAAAAAAAGCTTTGAGGATGATATCGATATGTGGAAAAAAAATGGATGATATGCTCAAGACGCAAAAAAAAGTATAACATCTGAGATTGATTCAATGAAATTACAAGAAACTGAAGAACGAATTAACTCTAATATAAATGAACAATTTACACAAATAAAAAATGGAGTCACTAAGTTAGATTTAAGAGTATCTAAGATTGAATCATTTCAATCTACTTTAGACTCTGCAAACATGTTGCTTAATAATGATGTCAACAAAATATAAGCGACAACAACAGATGTCAAAACCGAACTATCCACCTGCGCTTTAAAAGTAAACAAATAAATAACGACGATCTTTCCGCACTACAAAACGAGCTAGACGATGTGTATAGAACACTGGAGATTCAGGAAAACCAAAATGTTGCCTTTGATGCCGTACTTAATGGAATTCCCTTTTCACCCGACGAAAACCTTAAAGCAATATTCCATAATTTGTGTCTTTTACTAAGTGCTAAGCCACCCACATTGGCAAACATTTTTCGTACGAGACCGATGAATTCCAATTCACCTGATTCTTCTATCATCATCAAGTTTGCAACACCATTTGATAAAAACAGTTTATTAAAACTAGTAGCTGAACATTGTAAACTAAACAACAACAGACCGCTTTGTCTTCGCGATGCTAACTTTGGTCGGAATGCAGATAGCCCCATTTTTCTTCGCGAGTGCTTGACGAAAAAAAAAACACTTGTTACTGCAGTCTGCACTAAAATTGAAAAAAACAAAACAAACTGTCATCGGTGTTTACAAGACGGGGACTGGTGTATGTAAAACGTCCACAAGATGAGGATGCTGTTCGTATTGACAATAATGAAATCTAGTTCAGGGTAGTCATGATCGATGCTGTAACATAGTACTTTTCAAATTAGTATTTTATTTTAGTAGTTTTTCTTCTTATTTTCTCTTTTCTAATTTCATTCTTTAACTGAGTAGTATTATTAAATTTCAATTTTCTCTATCTTTTTCCTTTTTTTCTTAATTACGCTTTATTTTATATATTTTATACATAATCTCTAATTACTTTTTATATTACTTTTTGTAAATTACTGGTAAAACCTTACAACTTAAAATATGAATTCCTTTGATGGTGTAGGCGATGGCAATAGACTAGAGCTGCGTTCAATGATTAGGGTGTTTTGCAATCAATAAACGGGACTTAAAGTTTGTCACATAAACGCGCAAAGCCTACGAAAAAAAATTTATGAGTTCAGATTCGTGTTTGAGGGCTCTGGAGTTGATGCAATCTGTTTCCTGGTTTCCTACCAACTTTTCTAGTAAAATGTTTCACTTAAATGGGTATATGCTATTTAGAGGTGATCGAAGTGGTAGAGGAGGAGGTGCCGCAATTTATGTTCGAGATGGCATTACTTGTAAGTTAAATTGTATATCCAATCCAGGCAGTGCAATAGAATATGTCTTTGTAAATTTATCTTGTGGAGATGAAAAACTATTACTTGGCACAGTGTACAGACCCAATAGATATGTTGAGTTAAATAGCCTTGAAACAGTGTTGGAAGAAATAGCTGTAACGTCATCAAGGATTGTCTTGTGCGGTGATATAAATAGCAATCTTTTAACTGAAAGTATTCTAATTAACACTATGATTTCCTTTGATCTTTCTGCTGTTAACGTTAATGTTCCTACTCACTTCACAAGTACCTCAAATTCGCTGCTTGATGTTGCTTTTGTCAGTGATATGAGCGATGTTTTATTTTATGACCAACTCAATGCACCAGCTTTCTCTCAACATGATCTTATTTTTCTTACTATCAATTTCAATATAATAACACCACCAACAATTTTCGAATATCGAGATTTCAAAAATATCAATACCTCTGCTCTTGAACAAGAAGTGTCTATGATTGAATGGGATGGAATTTTTTATATGCCATCACGAACATAAAGAATCTTTTCAACTCGCATGTTCCCCTTAAACGAAAATGTATAACACATCAATCTCGACCTTGGTATACGCATGAAATTTCCTCACTTATGTTACAGCGAAATCAAGCTTATATTATTATTTCATAGATCTTATCGCTCGCTAAGAAACCTTGTTGTGTGCAAAATAAGAAACGAAAAAGCAAAAATTTTTAAAAATCGAATCAACCTTAATGTTAATGGTCGAAAACTTTGGAACAATCTTCGTGATATTGGCATTGGTAAGCAAAAAAAGTCTGAGCTGCATAACATTAACGTATATGAGTTGAATAAACAATTTTTAACATTCTCCTCTCCATCTTCACCTTCACCTAATCCCTATGGATTACGTAATAGAGAAGTAGATCGTTCTTCTGCCTCTGAATTCGACTTTGAGTTGTCTGGAATCAACTGTATTGATGTAGCTGAAGCTTTTATGTTGGTGCAGTCAAATGCGGTTGGGGTTGATGACATACATCCTAATTTTGTAAAAGCTTTACTTCCACTCATTTTGACTTATATCACTTTTATATTTAATTCAATACTTACAACTAGCATTTTCCCGAGACAGTGGAAGCAAGCCAAGATAGTTCCAGTACCTAAAAATTCAAATGGCACAGATTTTCGTCCAATTTCAATATTACCCTTTTTAGGTATAAGGTCTTTGAAAGAATAATGCAAAGACAAATAAATACTTATCTTAACAGATCAAATATCCTTACAATTTGGCTTTCGTCCAAAACATAGCTGTATCACAGCCCTTTTGAATGTGACTGAAGATATAAGGCAAGCAATTGATGATGACAAGGTGAATTTCGTGGTCTTGCTAGATTTTTCGAAAGCTTTCGACACAATTGATCACACAAATCTCATTTGTAAGCTTCTACAAGGTTTTTTTTCCACATTTTCCTTGTCGAAAAATGAAAACTATAATTTAATTTTATACTATAACTAGTTCATATAATAAATATGAAAATAAATAAACTGATGAATGAAAACAAAATAGAGTAAAAAGACGGTAATTAATGCGTACCGCCTTGGTCATTTACGTAAATACAAAATATAGTAGGTATCAATTTTTTTTTAAGTCTATTTTAGATTATTTGTTATTGTAACGATCTGAGTGGTAAATAAACAAATTGGATGGTCTAAATTTAAACTTTATTTTAGAAAAATAATCACTCAGTTTTTGAGCGATTCATGTATAATATTTAACATATTTTAATTTAAGAAATAATGTCTGAAGGTAAAATTATTATCAAAGCTCAATGAATGACGGCGATAAAAATCAGTTTGAAAATAGTAAAATAACTACAAAAACCCTATGCAGGCCCGCAAAAATGTCTTAAAAAATTAAAGGGGTACAACAAACGGATTCGGACAACAATCAGCCGTACATGTATGTACATTGTTTGTACATATGTAGTAAATACTGATCCACATGCGCTGGTCACATGCTGCTATTAAGACTGAAAAATCACTTTTAAGTCGATTTTTAAAAATGTTGGGTCGACAAGTAATCTATTTTCTTTGGTATAATATGATACTTATGAATGAATGTACCAGTTTTTGTTTTCACGTTTACGCATCAGCTCGTCACAGCATAAGTTCAGAATAAACAAAAGCTTTAGTTTTCAATAAATTTTGCCGTGACTTAAATTCATAAGAACCGAAAAATTATACAGGGTGTTCCGAAATTCGTGTTACATACTTTGGGATGTGAAGTGATTCTGTGTCAGATTCTAAAAAAAAATTTTTATACAGTAAAGTCCGTTTCCCAACTTTGACATCACTTTTTGACAATTTAAGAAAAGGCTAACTTTGGTGTACTCTGACCTGTGCTAAATTCGATATCTCTGTCAATACTTTTTTTTATTATTGTTTTGTTCATCTGTAAAAAATAAAGAAACACCATGTTTATCAGGCTTTTTCTAAAAAAATGACCTCAAAGTCAAAACTTTTCTTGGGGAAGAAAATTTGAACACGATTTAAAATTGAAAATCTGGCAACCCTAAACCTACGGAAGCTCAACTTAAATACAGTCTTAAAGGTTGTTATTTCTACAAAAAATTAAGCGTAAAATTAGTATTGACAGAGATATCGAATTTAACACAAGTCAGGGTACATCAAAGTTAGCCTTTTTTTAAATTGTCAAAAAGTGATGTCAAAGTTGAGAAACGAACTTTACTGTAGAACAATTTTTTTCTAAGAATCTGACCAAGAATCACATCCCAAAGTATGTAACACGAATAACGGAACACTTTGTATATAGTATGTGCAAATTGGTGAAGACCAAGAATGTATGTATCATTTAAATAAGTAAAAATAGTGTCACTTCTTGTGTAGTGGAATGACATCGCTGACAGGATCCCACATAGTCAAACACCCGAGCACTGTTCTATACTCGGAATCGGTGTTGCTTTCGGACGTTACAATTTATTATAATTCATTGTCATTGAGTGGAATTGTGATTTCTATACTCTACTTTTTTGAAGAACGAATAAAGTTTACAAAAGTGATTTGATCTTTTGAAAGATTATAGCTCGAGGTGCAGTGTATAAGTTTGTAGCTTACATTTAATGAAGTGATTTTATCCTTTCAGTGATTATTAAAGCTCGAAGTGCAGTGCAAATTTACGCTTGAACAAAAAAACAAAGGTGATATCTGGTATTTTTGGTAAAGTGCGTTGCTATTAGCGATTTAAGTTTTTCTAAAAGCCTCAAATCATTAATTCTGAATTTTATAATTTCATTTCATTTCATTTACTCTTATTATAACAGTCCTTTTTTATATTAACACGAAAACAATTTATGACGATTATTATTGTTATTACTACACATCGTTAATATTATTTGCATTACATCTATAGTTATTACTTTTATTATTAATAAAGTGTTGTCTACATTCTATATTTGCATATTAATATTTATATAGTTAACAGAGTCAGTATTACAGCATAAAGCAGTTATAATACTGAATTTCTTAGTTAGTTTTTTTAAATGCGCATTCGAAATTTTAACTTTCGTGTAATTGGGTATATTTAAATTAGAAAAAAAACTTTATTTCAGTTTTATGAACACATGGAAGTGTCTCTGATATTTTTAATCTTCCAAAAGTTCTCTCATTCTGCGAATCGCATTTTTATGCAAAAGATTTGCTTGTGAGAATTTTTGAGAAACGGTTAAAAAAAGATGCGCTACGAGGTCGCTTTTTTATGCAGAATTTCCTCATTAAAGAACCCACTTCGACGGTAACGTTCGATACTCCAGAAACTCCCATACAAACTGCTACTATTTTGTCTTTCAATAGATCAAACAAGTCTTCATATAAGTTTTCCCCTTGCAGTTCCCTTGAAAATTTTGCAACGGATTCAACCCTAAATTTAATTTGGGATTAATCTCTAGGGTATTTGGATCTATCCGCTTCCATCCCTTCTTCCCAATTCCCTTCACCATGATACTATTCGTATTACCTTGGCAGTTGCTAATGTCAACTCATTCTCTAGCGCCCAGTACTCGGTAGATATTTCTACCTCTACTGACGACTTAGACTTTCAACTTCCTCCTATTCCTTCTAATTCCTACCAATCTTTAAAATCTAGTAAGGGTTTGAAGAAAAAACAGGACAGCGTGTCCTCTGTAATTGTTGGTACGTAACGAAGTGGTTTGCGAAGCAATGTAGCTAACCCTCTTAACTCAAATGTGACTGAAATACTCAACTTAAGCTCTTCTGTTCAGCCTAATCCAATTGTGCCTTATAATTCAAACACGACTGAAATAGTCACTTTAAGCTCTTCAAACTCACCTAATCCAATCGAATCTGTCGCCCCTATGGTTTCGAACAATGAGGCTATTATAATATCTGATCATGATAGACCCCCACGGTTTGTGGAATCAGTGCCTAAACCAAAGACTATATTTATATCTCGTCTCAAATCAGATACTACCCCAGAAGAATAATTTTCCACCTTAAAACTAATAAATGCATCACAAACGATTCGTTTGTTAGGTGTAATAAAATAAGTAAGCCTTACAACTATTTGGCTTCTTTTAAGATTATTGTTTCTCCAACGCTTTTTGACCCTATTTGCAACCCTCAGATTTGGCCGGCCGATACTCTTATTAAAGAATTTTCAGCTCGTCATAGTAAAAGTACCGTCAATAAGGGACCAAAAAACTTGAAAGTATCTCCCTCTTCTACCAAAATGTAAGAGGGCTTCGCAGTAAAACTGCTAATCTCTATAACAACTCCCAAGCATTCTCTCATGACATTTTTGCTCTGACTGAAACTTGGCTTAACTCTGCCATTTTAGATACTGAATTGTTTGACCATGAGTACTTAGTGTATAGAAAAGATCGTACCTACAGTAAACCCTCGGAAGTTGGAGGTGGCGTACTTACTGCTGTTCGTAGCAAACATATGTCTTCTCTTATAACCTTTCCATTTGATTTAACTGTAAATGTATTATGTGTCAAAGTCACAATCAAATCAAAAATTGTTTATATCATTAATACATATATTCCACCAAAGAGCTCTGCTTCATCTTATAGAGAATTAACGTTAGTTTTAGATTATATTAATGAATTGCTGTGCGTTGAAAATTATGTATTGTTCTTAGGTGACTTTAATTTACCTTATATTCAATGGTTACCATCTTCAGATGAAACCTATTTTAAAACATCTTTGACTTCACCTCAACAGGAATTAATGTTGTTGGATAATTTAACATCAACCGACTTACGGCAAGTAAGCTGTATCAAAAACTCTAAAAATCGAATTCTCGATTTGGTCTTCTCTTCAGACTCTGTTAGTACCGTTGTTATTGAATCTAGTTTCGGTATTACTGATCCTAGCCTTGATGAAACTAACATAAATGACTACCACCCACCTCTGAATATTTTTCTTGACTTGAGTGGTGAAATCCACACTAATAGTAACTCTCATGATTGTTCCTATGTGTTTGACTACCGCAAAGCTGATTTCGATTTGCTCTGTGGTGAATTAATTATGTCTGGTATCGAAAACATATCAGTTTTTACCAATATTGACGAAGCTGTTAGCAGCTTTATTTGATTCTCTATAGATGTATAGAAAAATCAATTCCTAAAAAAAATTTTAAAAATTCTGACTCCAACCATCCATGGTATACTAAAGAGTTGAAAATCTTAAGAAATAAAAGAAATAAAGCTTGGAACACTTATATTAAAACTCATTCCGTTTCCGACTATGAGTTTTACGTTTTTCTTTTTGAAGAATTTAAGACACTTTCTAAAAATCTTTATTCAAATTATATTGACCGAATGGGATACTCTTTTAAAAAAAATCCAAAAACGTTCTGGCAGTTTGTTAACTCAAAGAAAAAATCAGATGGTTATCCAGCTAGTTTTGTTTATGAGAACTGTTCTTATGAGAACATCTCTGATATTTGTAATGCATTTGCTGAACAGTTTCGCAGCTCATTTTGCGATACTACTGTTGACATTGATGCTGATTTCTTCAGTTATCTTCGCAACTGTAATCAAGTATGCTTTAATAACATTGTTATTGAAATTGATAAACTTTTTTGGAGTCTTGAAGCCTTAAATGACGATTTTTCTTCCGGGCCGGATGGCATTCCTCCCATTGTACTAAAAAAATGTAGGTCATGCTTAGCATACCCGTTACAATATTTGTTCTTACTTTCTTTGAAATCTAGTAAATTCCCTCTACTTTGGAAAAGATCATTTATCACTCCAGTTTTTAAGAAAGGGGACAAATGTGATATAAAAAACTATAGACCCATTGCCAAACTTTCTAGCATTCCTAAACTATTTGAAAAACTAGTATGTGACCAGCTGGCTTTCAGTGTAAAAAACGTTATTTGCACACAGCAACACGCTTTTGTTAAAAATAGATCGACTGTCGCAAATCTGCTATGTTTTCTTCAAAAATGTTCCTTAGCACTAGAAAATGGTAATGAGCTCGATTGCATCTACACGGATTTTTCTAAAGCTTTCGATCAACTTTCACACAATATTATTCTGTTCAAACTAAAGGCAATGGGCTTCCCACCTGTGTTCACTGATTGGGTACTTTCTTATCTATCTATGAGATCATACCAAGTAAAGTTTTGTAATATCCTTTCCCACCCTTTTAATGCTGGCTCAGGTGTACCTCAGGGAAGTCATTTAGGACCTCTTCTATTTATTTTAGCTATCAATGATGTTGCGTCTTGCATTTCCTTCAGTGAAATATTAATTTTTGCTGATGATATGAAAATTTTTAAAAAGATAACTGGTTCGCTTGATCACTCTCATCTCCAATCCGATGTTAATCATTTTGCAGTTTGGTGTTTTAAAAACGGGCTCAACCTAAACCCCAATAAATGCCAAAGCATGACTTTCTCTAAAAAGAAGGAACCTAGCAACCCAAGTTATTCTATTTCCAATAATATTTTGAGTCAAGTGAAATGTTTTAAGGATCTTGGCGTGTATTTTAGTTTCAATATGGACTTTACTCAACATGTCAACTACATCGTTAGTAAGGCCAATAATATGCTTGGTTTTATGAAAAGATGGTCAAAAGAGTTTCAAGACCCATATGTTACCCTTACTCTATACAATTGTTTAGTACGACCTCATCTAGAGTATGCTTCTCAAGTGTGGTCCCCTTTTTATGAAATACACAACTCAAGAATTGAATCAGTACAACATAAATTCATAAGATTCGCTCTTAAAGGGCTTCCGTAGGTAAACCCTTATGATTTACCACCATATGAGCACAGAATCCAATTATTACATATGCAACTTCTTTCTCAAAGGCGTACCATTAACGATCTGGTGTTTTTTCATCAACTTATTACCGGACATATCGATGCACCTGAGTTACTTTCTTGTGTTCAATTCAACTTTCGAGGCGGATCTTACCACCTGCGCAACTTAGTTTTAATATACTGCCCTAACCATAGAACGAATTATGGCATGAATGAGCCATTGACTCGTATGGGTAGACTTTTTAATCTTAACTCATGTTTAATTGATTTCAACTTAAGTAAATCTAGTCTAAAAAATTTGTTAAAAACCAGTGCTCCACTTTCTTAAGTTTAGTTTGCATGTTTGCATGTTTGCATGTTTCAATTAATTTTAGTTTATATATCACATTTTGTATGTTTTTGTTTATTATATCACATTTTGTATGTGTTGTTTATTTTATAGTGTACTTTATTGAAGATAATTTTGTAATATTTATTTGAAAGTTCTTGTTATAATGTCTTTTTTTTTTGTTTTTATTATTCTTACGTTCTCTATGTGCTGGTAAAAAAAAAAAAAAAATGAGGATTCAAAAAACCCCATATTTCCCTCCCGTCCTGAATCAGGGTACTATGCTAACGCCCATAAAGCAAAGAGTATAATGGTATCGAAGCGTGCGGTGGCTCGCAGGACAACTTTGCAAGACACACACAGGTCGAAATACCATTTAAGAAATAAAACGGATCAGTTGATAAAGCAGACTGTGTGTGTGAAGAAACTAAAAGAATCGACCAAAGAAGCCCAAACTTTTGTGACAACACAATGTTTTCATAAAGATCGTACAAGCTGGAAAAAGATTTGTATTTGAAGATACTTTACAAATCGCCAGCTTGCTACACTTATTTATTGGAAATATGATTTAAAATGCTAGCGGTAAGTGTCATTCTCCGGTGGCATTCGGAAAGACCTCAAAGAGCTGGATTCACTCAGGATCTAGCATCAGATAGGCTGAAAATAAAGCCACAGAAATGACTGATATAGACAAAATATGTGTCCTGCTCTTTTAACGAAATCTACATCAAGAAAGAGCTACAGCTCAGCACAAAAGATGAATTGGTACAAAGACTTCGAGATTTCGGAGAGTTTGGAAGAAAAAAACATTATAGCGCCCATGTAATGGTGTTCACCCTCATAGGTTTGAACAAGAACTGGAAACAGACCACTGCTTACTACGTCGGGACCCCGAATGGAGAAATGCTATCGAGGATGCTTTCCACACTGATAAAATCAATAATGGGCTGTGGTCTCGATGTCATGGCAATATCTTTCCACCAAGGATTCAGCAATATTTCGGCATACCGATAACTTTCACCCGATATGGTAGAGAAACCGTTAATAGAAATAGGAGAAAAAAGTGTTCCTGTTTTTTTATTATCAACACTTTTTTATGAGCGTGCGCAACATTCTCCTGGCTCACAAAATTGAAATCCGCAAAAAATAATGACTGGGATGTAATAAATGAGCTATATGAAGAAGACTGTATGCTAAGTATGCTTCAAATTAAGAAAGCCCATATTGAGCTCAATGACTTTGAAAAATTTATCAGTAAGGTTAGCCACACAAATTTTTAGCAATAACGTTTATTCTTGAGTTTTGTGAGCGCCTAAATCAAACTGCTACAAAACTCTTGTAGAGAGAGAAATCGTGCTGTCAACAGCTACATTATTTATCAAAAAAATTAATGATCTGTTCGACAACTTTAATACGATCCAGTTGTATTCAAAAATCCCAAAAAGGAAGTTGTATCAGACTTTACTGATATACTGAATGGGCTAAGAACTAAGAGAAGCAAGACTTTGGATATCCAACTGGAGTTCTACCAACAGAATTACAGCTCCGTGGTGCTTTGAGGGACGGCAACAATTTTCTAGGAGTAGAGCAAATGTGGGAACATATAAAAAGCGATGAGCAAAAGTATTTTTTTATATGCATATACAGTCAGGGTTACGAATTTATGAATTAAAAAATCCCTAAATCATAAGCTAATTGCTGACTTCTGATTTAAAAAAAAAGTAATTTGCAAGCTAGTTGCTGATTTAGAATTGAAAATTTTTCAAGTCATAAGTTAGCTGGTGACTTATGAATTAAAATTTTTTCAATTCATAAGCCAGTTGGTGACTTGTGAATTAAATTGTTTCAATTCATAAGCCAGTACGTGACTTGTGAATTAAATTTTTTTCAATTCATAAGCCAGTTGGTGAATTATGAATTAAATTTTCACAGGTCATGAGCTGATAAGTTAGTTATGAATTAAATCTTTTTCAATTAATAAGTTTTTTTTTTGAGTTATGAATTAAATTTATTAAATTAACTCAATTCTTCTCCAAACATAACTTCACTAGTGACTTGTGCACTGAATTATGCTTCATTTGCTGTATTACAATTATATTTAAAAGGTAGTGACTAAAGTATTATTTTTTTCACAGGCAAACTCGCCGCCTAACTTTTTGAATAGCAAACTGGTCGATTAAATCTTCACAATCTAAACGTTGAAGCATATCTGATTCTGTGCATAGAATAGCTAAGCTATTGAGTCTATTTGCACCCATTGTAGAACGTAAGTCATTTTTAACTAGTTTTGAAGAAGAAAACGATCGTTTTGCGCTACAGTTTGCTTCGGCTAAAGTTGTAAATATTCGATAAGCGATTTCTACGTTTGCAAACTCAGTGTAAAGGTCATTTGAATGCAGAAGTTTCAAAAGATCAGAAGGTGAATTTTTTGCAATCTTTTTTTCGGTGCAATGAGCATGGAAGTGCACAAATTCCTCTTAAACGTTTAGCTCGTTTACGAATTTCCCTATTATCTAAATCACCGAATTCAATGATAACCGAGAATTTTTCTTGAATCTTTTCATATGATGTACATCTTTTACGCAATTCAGATCCCAGATTGTCAAGAATGACATTAAAAGTATTAACTCTAAACTGGTCTCGATCTGACAGCTGCAAAACTCCATCTCGTGTTTCAACAGCACATGTAATTTTCTCTTTCTTTGTCTGGAAACTGTTGTTTTATAATCTTCAACAAAATAAATTTTTTTTCAGGTTAGATTCATCTAAACGTCAATTATAAAAGAAACTACGTGACTGCCATTAATATTCGGTTTTCTATATAAAATGTTTGTGAATGGCTATAAGTAATATATAATTGCACCATGATTCCAAGTATTATTTTTCTACTGATTGTATTACCAAAATGTGCATTTTGTTCATTAGAAAAGAATTAGAAACACAACCAAAAACCATCGCAAGGCCAGAAATTTTAAAATTTATGCAAATAAGTTAATCATAGTGAAAAAATTAACACTTCATTAATATTCGGTTTTTTTTAAATATTTATTAGTTTTGCTAATGCATAATTACATTAATATTTTGTAGCATATCCCTTGTTGCTTACCACTCCGGACAAACGTCTTGGCATATTTAAAATAATTTTTTGAAGGTAATCCGGTGTTATTTTAAGCCATTCTTGTTTGAGTCTTGCCTTCAAATCATTGATGGATGAAACGGGGTTCTCCCTCACACGTCGGTCGAGTTCATCCCACAGATTTTCAATTGGGTTGAGGTCTGGCGATTGTGCAGGGGTTGCAATGACTTTTGGGCAGTTATACAAAAGCCATCCACGAACAATATGGGCTTTGTGTTTCGGATCATTATCTTGGTAAAACTTGAACGACCGCAAAATGCCCAAGTTTTCCGCACTCTGTTTAAGGTTGTCCCTTAAGATCCTCAAATAATGATCCTTATTCATAATTCCGTCAATGAACACCAAATTTCCCACGCCTTTAGACGATATGCACCCCCACACCATCACATGACCTCCGCCGTGCTTCACTGTTGGTTTCAAATTCTTGCTTTTGAGCTCTTCATTTGGCTGGCGCCAAACCATTATCCTGCCGTCGGAGCCGAGAAGGTTAAATTTGCTTTCATCTGCAAAAATAACGTCATCCCACCATGACTGATCCTTTCTTAGGTATTCTTTAGCAAAATTTTGGCGAATGAGTCTGTTGCGCAAATTAATGAAGGGTTTTTTCCTGGCAACTCGACCGTTGAAACCTTCAGCCTTGATGGTGCGACGAACTGTTGACGCAGATATCTGCTTCCCACATTCAACCAAAACTTCACCAACGATTTTAGGGGCACTCAAGCGGGGGTTAGCCTTTATCTTTCGAACAATCAAGCGCTCTTCGTGCACTGTCAGTTTTTTTGGTTGGCCTTTCTGCTTTATCAATGCAATTCGTCCCTCATTGCGAAATCTTCTGACGATGTCCCCAACAGTACTGACCTTCATGTTTAACAACTCCGCTATTTTCTTGTATGTTAAACCTTTAACGTAATGGTTAACTACCAATTCCCTTTTCTCGAGCGAAGAATTCTTTCCCTTACGGCCCATTGCGTCTTCTTTTACAAATTTGAATTTTTTTTAATGAAATTTAAATAGTTAAACTATCACAGTTATAAATTGCAAGTGACAGTCAAAATTATGAACCGATTACCTCGATTCAAACAGGAAAAAAACTGCAAGTTTAAAAAACCGAATATTAATGAAAGTGTTTTTTCTTAGTTTTTCGGGTATCATTATACTTTATGGTAAAATCCCTTACAGATTTTCTAAAACCAACCCATAAAATTGGTGCAATACAACACCGATTCAAAAATAAAAATAATTGGTCGCAATCCATTTGATTTTTGAAAGGTTATTGCACTTTTGAAATTATTGAAGCAAAAAACTGAATATTAATGGCAGTCACTATATTGCTGGAACCTCATACAAAATTTAAATTTCATACATAACGCATAAATTATATTTCTTTATTTATATTTATTGATTTATTTTTATGTTTTGTCAACTAGACAGACGGCAAAAATGAATAGAAGAATAAAAAAAAACTAACAGTCGTATTTATAAAATTTGCTTAGAACATCCTTAGAAAGTTGTCCAGCTAGACGGTGTCTAAAGAGTTGGACAAGTCTTAGCCAATTTTGTATTTATAAATGCATTCCAACAGTTGTCTAAACAACCCCTAAAACTGTCAACTCCGAATTAAAAACTAAATGGCAGCGTTCATGATGTATCCGTGCAGTATCATTGTCTGTGTTTTGGTATACGAGTACAACAACTATAAGGCTCTGAAAGAGAGTGGCGTAGGACTTGAACTAGACCAAAAATCAGCTGATTTGACTTTGTGTTAAAGCTTTTCCAAGTCTCATAAAATGGTCGAATTTGTGCAATTTATAAATGGATTTGTTGAAAGTAGTATTTTTGCACCTCAAACTACTTAATTTTTTCGATCTTAACACTCTCAACAGTGTTTCATAACATGTTCAACAAAATTGTTTTTTGCTGTATCAATGGTCACTTTAGCCATAGTTTAGACAACCAATTTCGGTGTCTAAAGTTAGACATTTCTTAGACAGCGATGAAAGTGTTTATAAATACGATTTGGACATGGACACTGTTCTAAGAGCTGTCCAAAGTTAGACATACTTTGGAATGGGATTATAAATACGACTGTAACTATATTTCTTGAAAGAAAAACAGTCGTATTTATAATCCCATTCCAAAGTATGTCTAACTTTGGACAGCTCTTAAAACAGTGTCCAACTCCAAATTGTATTTATAAACACTTTCATCGCTGTCTAAAGAATGTCTAACTTTAGACACCGAAATTGGTTGTCTAAACTGTGGCTAAAGTTACATTTGATACAGCAAAAAACAATTTTGTTGAACATGTTATAAACAACTGTTGAGAGAGATTAGATCGAAAAAAAAAATAAGTAGTTTGAGGTGCAAAAATACTATTTTCAACAATTTCAGTTATAAACTGCCCAAATTTCATCATTTTTTTAGACTTGGAAAAGCTGTAACACAAAGTCAAATTAGCTGCTTTTTTAGAGCCTTTTAGTTGTTGTACTCGTATATCAAAACACAAAGAATGGTGTGCATGCCATGGATACATCATGAACGCCACCATTTAGTTTTTCGTTCAAAGTTGACAGATGTTGTTTAGAGAACTAACTGTTGGAATTCATTTAAGAATACTAAATTGGCTAAGGCTTGTCCAACTCTTTAGACACCGTCTAGCTGGACAGTAGCAGTCGTATTTATAATCCCATTCCAAAGTATGTCTAACTTTGGACAGCTCTTAGAACAGTGTCCAAGTCCAAATCGTATTTATAAACACTTTCATCGCTGTCTAAGAAATGTCTAACTTTAGACACCGAAATAGGTTGTCTAAACTATGGCTAAAGTGACCATTGATATAGCAAAACACAATTTTGTTGAACATGTTATAAAACACTGTTCAGAGTGTTAAGATCGAAAAAATTAAGTAGTTTGAGGTGCAAAAATAATACTTTCAACAATTCCATTTATATATTGCACAAATTTGATCATTTTATGAGACTTGGAAAAGCTGAAACACAAAGTCAAATCAGCTGTTTTTTCGGTCAAGTTCAAGTCCTACGCCACTCTCTTTCAGAGCCTTATAGTTGTTATACTCGTATACCAAAACACAGACAATGGTACTGCACGGATACATCATGAACGCTGCCATTTAGTTTTTCATTCGGAGTTGACAGTTTTAGGGGTTGTATAGATAACTGTTGGAATGCATTTATAAATACAAAATTGGCTAAGGCTTGTTCAACTCTTTAGACACCGTCTAGCTGGACAACTGTCTAAGGATGTTCTAAGCAAATTTTATAAATACGACTGAAAATGTTTATTTAAAAGAACTAGTTAATTACATATTGTATAGAAATATTTTTAAATTTTGCCGCCCTGCGCACTAGCCCCGACTGCCACTAAATCCACCACTGATGACAGTGATACGTATTTCTGAGTACTTAAGGGTGAAAAACCTCTTGAAGAAAAGATAGATTATTTCACAAGCAAAATTTTTAGGAAACGATGGAAATATAGTTCATACTTAGTTTTAGGTGGATAAACTCTTATTTTTGTACTTAAAAAAATGGAGAAAAAAAATTATTCGTTGCGAATAAATATCTAGTAGGTACGAACTGTAGACTTTATTCTCGTTCCACATTCAATACCCACTACACCGAATAAATTTTTCGCGCGTGCTTAACCTCAAAATCATTCTCCATTTTTGTTTTGGATGTAAATTGTGTTCGTTATTCGTGACGAATGTAAAACACAAATGTGAATGAAATGTCAAAATTAACGACATAACGTAATTTATTCATCGTTCGTCGATCTCATGTGAATAATACTTTAGTCTAAAACCTTGTCTAGACAAGGGACCTATTATAGAAATCAGGAAAACGAATCGGGACAAATTTTGGAATGGAATTATACCTCACTATCTTTTTGTTAGAACTAAATAACAAATCTTACACCAATCGATGGTAGATATATAACCCTGACAATTTTTGCCAAGAAAATGTTCAATTAAATTTATATTTTTTGTTAAAACTGTAATTCTAAAAAAAATATTAGTTCCTGATGAAGTCAGCGTCAGCGTGGTACCCGTAGCGTGATGGTTGGTATATCCACCTGCTAACCCAGAGGCAAAAATGTTTTATCGCGGATATCGCCTTTTGCGAGGAATTGGCAAGTCCTCAAAAAAGCTCTTTCTCAATTAGCCGTTCGGAACCAGCAGAAAATTGTAGGTCCCATTCCCCACAAGTATTGTATATAGAAACTATAGTAAGTTCATGAATCGATTTAATAGTGCTTTGGACCGGAGGAGCATGGTGGGGCAGCATTCGTTTCTCTACACACGATAGTAAAACAAATTGCTTGGAACGGAGACTGCTAAGTTGGAACGGAGAAAATAGTCAAAAAGTCTACATAATAATATGGCTTCTATGTATACACAATGCCCATAAGGTATGGTTGTTAGAAATGCGCTAGACCCAGGGGCTCCTCGCTCTGCTGCGCCACCCTATTTATTTTACATACGCCCATAGGGTAGCGCAACAGAGCTTCGAGCCCAGGCGCTTTTCATGACGATGATTATATTGTAACGTGTGCTTAGTTCGCAAAAATAAAACTTTACCTTTCACTTTAATTCTACCACTTTCATTCAGTATCTACTTTATTCGATTTCAACTCTACCATTAATCACATTAACTCACTCTTAAGTCTTAACATTATCACTCTTTAATCAAAACTGACTTCTGGTTGCGTCAGCGGCCTCTTTATATAGAAGTGTGAAACATCGAGAGCTTTCTGGTAGTTTTGCTATGAACCATGATGTCTAGACAAGTTCTCCTCCCAGTATATTTCTGCACACACACACCCACTCACTCACAAACAACGTCTTCCATTATACCATTCCATTCTAGTGTTGCCACTTTTGTTTACGGTTGAACGTTTTCAATTAGGAAATTAGTATTAAATGTTGGGTATGCATTAAACTGCCCCCTCCTTAAGATTGTTCGTCCCGAATAATTTCATCTGCAGCATCGCCACTATATCGATGCAGCCGGTCACAACAAACTACCTTTAACTTGCCTCTTAGTCCTCTTTGGATGCGGTAAACCACGTCGTTAATCCTCGTGACAACAGTATAAGGACCTTCCCAGTTTTGCTGAAGTTTCGGTGACAATCCCTTTTAACGATGAGGACTATAAAGCCACACACGATCTCCTGCTTGGAATCCTGCCGTTGTCGCTTTTGTGTCGTACCGTGTCTTCATCTGGTCGCTGTAGGTTTTCATCCGTTCCCTCGTTCTTTTATGGATGTCAGCGAGTCTCTCTTTGAGGTCGTCCACATACTCGTTCGTTTCCTGTGGCTCCTCTGTGGGGCATCCAAATTTAAGTTCGCTGGGCAGCCGCATGGTTTTCCCGAACAGGATGTCAGATGGTGTTTGTCCTGTCGAGCTATGTACTGCATTTCTATAGGCTATCAGGAATAGCGGTACGTGCCTATCCCAGTTTGGTAGTCGCCTACGACCTTGGTGAGGTGTTCTTTCAAGGTCCGGTTGAATCTTTCAACCATCCCATCAGATTGTGGATGAAGCGGTGTGGTTCTCGTCTTCTTAATGTCAAGTAGTCCGCACACTCCTTGGAAGATGTTTGACTCAAAGTTCCTCCCTTGGTCGGAATGGAGTTCCATAGGAACACCAAACCTACTCACACAGTTAAACACAATCTGGTCGACCACCGTTTTGGCTTCTTGATTTGGGATGGCATATGCCTCAGGCCACTTGCTAAAATAGTCCATTACAACCAGAATGTACTTGTTTCCAGCGTTGGTCTCTGGAAAAGGCCAGCCACCTCTACTGCAATCCTCTCAAAAGGCGATCCAACGTTGTACTGATGCATCTTACCTTGAATCTTCGTACCAGCTCTTTTGGTTGCAGTACAACTGTCACATGTTCGGCACCACTTCTCCACGTCATCTCTAGCATGTAACCAGTAGAACCGATGTCGCACTTTGTCCAGTGTTTTGTTAACTCCCAGGTGGCCTCCAGAAGGTTCGTCGTGCATCTCCCGAAGAACTTCACTGACTTTCGATTGCGGTAGCACCAGCTGCATCACATATGATTTACCGTGATATTTATGAGGACGCCCTCTTGCACATATAGTGAGTTCCACTGTGCCCAATAGGCTTTGAGAACTTGACTCCTGTCAGAAATGTCTCCCCATTCAGGTTTCTCTTCATTTTCTTTCCATGCGAGAATGGATTCGATATCTGGATCCTCCTGTTAGTTTAGTTTAGTTGATTTATTTAGCAGAACTCTGCTATTGAAATTCATTTTACAATTTTTAACTTAAAAATAAGTATATACAATATACATTTTTTAAATATTGATTTAATTACTGTAAGGATATTTCAGTTTTATAAATTCAATTACATATCTTTTAAATTTTTTGAAATCTATTTCATTTTTTATTTCATGTGGCAATGTATTAAATAGCCCACATCCTTTATATAGAACAGTGTTTTGGGTAATGTTTTTAATATAGCTTGGTAGTCTGAAATCATCTCTATTCCTCAAGTTATATGGCTGAGATTCACCGACATATCTTAAATATTTGCGTAAATATTGGGGTAGAAGACCATTTTTAATTTTATAAACAAAACATAGTACATTAACAAAAATTCTTTGCTTTACACTCAACCATTTTAACATATTCAACATTATTCTTATCGGTGTATAACGATTACATTTAAGTATTGTACGCATGGACTTATTTTGTAGACGTTGTAATTTTAACAGAACATTATCAGAACATTGATACAGAATTGATGAACAATACTCAAAATGTGGTTTTATCATTACATTAAAAACATTGATTGCGCACATTAAAGACAATTTATTTCTAATTCTGTAAAAGAATCCATTTTTTTTTTTGATATTTTCTTGACTAAATAATCTATATGCATATCAAACTTTAGTTTTTCATCTATGACTACTCCTAGATATTTAATAGATCTTACTTGTTCAACTTGTTCGTTGTCGATCTCTAGATTCAGTGTAACACTACAGTTCAGAGCCATACATTTTGATTTTGCCACGTTCAACTTTAGTTTGTTCGCCTTCAGCCATTCGTTTACTCTGTTAAGGTCATCTTGGATTAATTTTACGCAGTCGTCTCCATTTTCACCATTGATAAAGATAAGTGCATCGTCTGCAAACAGTACTATTTCTGAATGTCGAAGCACTTCTTTAATATCGTTTATGTAGATTATAAACAAGAGTGCGCCCAATATTGATATATATTGTTGAGCAGTCCTCACTTCCTCATTGCTCCATTCGCATATTGGGTCAGCTCTTAGTCGCTGAGCAATAATATTTTCTTTGTCTTCTTGCCGCCTTCAATGCTTGCAATCCACTTTGCAAGGTCTTCGGGATAATGCGTCGGCGTTTGAGTGCAGCTTTCCTCTACGGTGCTGAATCTGGTAATCATAAGTCTGCAGTCTTTCTATCCACCTTGCGACTTGACCTTCTGGATTTTTGAAGTTCAACTGACAGTTCAGAGCACCATGGTCTCTCCGTAGAAGGAATTTCTGTCCATAGATGTACTTATGGAAGTGCTTTGTTGCCAAGATAAGAGCTAGCAGTTCCCTTCTGGCCACGCATTAGTTTCTTTCGGGTTTCGAGAGGACCTTGCTGTAGTATGCCACCACTTTCTCTTCGCCATCATGCACTTGGGATAGTACCTCCCCGATTCCCACGTTGCTTGCATCCGCGTCGATGATGAATGTTTTGCCAGGTGTTGGATGTGCCAGCACTGGAGCGTTACAGAGGCGGTATTTGAGTTCCTGAAAAGATTTCTCACACTCACCTGACCATTTAAACTGCTTCCCTTTTTCGGTGAGCTGATGCAATCTTTTTGCAACTCCAGCAAAGTTCTTAATAAAACGTCGGTAATATGTGGCAAGACCAAGAAAGCTTCGGAGTTGATGTTTGTCCTGTGGTGTTGGCCAATTTTTGAGGGAGTCAACTTTTTCAGGATCAGTCTTCACTCCTTGGGAAGAGATGATGTGTCCCAAATACTTAACTTCGGTTTTGAAAAGTGCACATTTTTCTGGATTCAGTTTAAGGTTAGCCTCTCGAAGTCTCTGAAATACGGCTTTTAGGTTCTTGCAATGTTGGTCAAATGTTTTCCCATAAACAATGACATCGTCCAAGTAGACAAGGCACGCTTTCCACGTCAGTCCTTGAAGAACGCACTCCATCAAACGCTCGAATGTTGCCGGAGCGTTGCATAGCCCAAACGGCATAACTTTAAACTGCCAGAGCCCATTACCTGTAGAAAACGCCGTCTTTTCCCGATCATCAGGGTGGATGTCAACTTGCCAATATCCACTCATCAAGTCCAGCGTCGAGAACCACTGGGCTCCCTTCATGGCATCCAGGGTATCACTGATTCTCGGCAGGGGATAGCTGTCCTTCTTAGTCACATCATTCAGGCTTCGGTAGTCCTCACAAAAACGAGTGCTTCCGTCTTTCTTTTTCACTAGAACTGGTGACGCCCAAGGACTTTTGGAATTTTCGATAAGACC
Organism: Melanostoma mellinum; assembly: GCA_914767635.1. NCBI lineage: Eukaryota > Metazoa > Arthropoda > Insecta > Diptera > Syrphidae > Melanostoma > Melanostoma mellinum. Next base: position 116,849,746 of record OU612058.1, on the reverse strand, counting down.
GTTCTTCTTCATTGTTGTTATCATTTCCTTAACCTCACCTTGTTTTGCCAGTGGAGGCGTCTTGCAGGTTGACGAATCGGTCTTGCATCTCCTGTGTTGATGCGATGCTGCACCAACTGTGTTCTACCATATTGCCCTTTTGACGATGCGCAGATGTCAGTGTACTCTTGTAGGAGATTTTCAGCCATCCTTGTTTGTTGGTGATCAAGGTTAGATGAATTCAATATTCTAGTTTTGATGGTCTTGAGCTCCTCCGGAGTTATAGTTTTTCTCGGGGCTTCATCTGTGATTTTCGTAATTGCTGCAACCGATTCGCAACGTCCAACGACTTCTCCTTTCTTCAACTTTACATCGTATGGTCTGGTGTTTAGTAATCGAACGGGAACCATTTTGTTTTTCGGTGCTACCAGTGTTTTCCCAATGATGACGCTTTGGGAGGAACACTCTGGGTCTGGTTCCACTACGAGGTATCGAAGGCTTCCAAACTCACCTTCCAGTTTTGTCCAAACGAACAGTGTTGACGTATTTTCATTCGAATAGATCATTAGAATTTCGTTATTTTGGTATTTCAAAACCTGATTACCTATATCAAAAATAACTCCGTGCTGTTTCATAAAGTCGATTCCAATGATGCACTCGTCACATATATCTGCCACCAGGAATCGATGAGTAAACACTTGATCAGCCAGTCGGATTCTAAGACACACTTCTCCATATACTTTTGCTGCTTCTCCCGTTGCGGTTCTTAGACGGTAGCTATTGGTGTTATGAACCCACGTCATCCTTACCAGGTCTCGACGTACTATGGATGCTGTGGCACCGGTGTTGATGGTAGCCACATGTTTGTTCCCATCAATAGTAGTCTCCACAGTCAGACTTTTGTTGTCTCGTTTGGTCTGAGAGACCTGGATGGTGGTTCTGGGGCCATCGATACAGAAAACCAGCCTCTGCCCCTCGAAGTTGGTTCTTACTCGTTTCCCTGATGGGAAACGGATTGAAAAGCAACACTGGTGTTGTTGTTACCGTGCTCTGGGTTGGATCTCTTGCTTGCACAATGTTGACAAGCGGCTTTGTTTGGTGGTAGTCCGCATTGACGCTGTAAGTGCCCGGTCTTGTCGCAGTCCCATCATCTTGCAAGTCCACTCCACTGGTTCTTTTGTATTTCAGCTCTTTGGCACAAGCATTCTTCGACTATGGCTTCTCTAAGTCGATGTACTCCATGAGAAGCCTGTTCTGCTGCTTCAATTGTCAATGCGAATGCTAAGGTTTCAGAAAGAGTACGTGTTCTAGCAGTTCGCACAGACCTCTGAAGATGTATATCGGAAATGGCACGAACGAAGGACTCAACAGCAAGCTGGTTGATGATTTCTTATCCAGCATCCGGGTATGGAAGGTGAACCAGTCTTTCGACGTCTGTTTGGAGCTGCTGTAGACTTTCACCTCTTTTCTGGACTCTGTTATTGAGTTGAACTCGGAAGACTTCTTTCAAGTGGCTATCTCCAAAGCGTTTATCAATAGCTGCCAGGAGAGAGCTGAAATAGCTACTCTTACCAGCTGGAACTGTTTGAAGTGATTCAGCTGATGGTCCTCTAAGAGCAAGAGTCAGTGCAATGTACTTGTCTTCGTCATCCCAGCCATTTGTTGTCGCGGCTGCCTCAAACTGTCTTTTGTAAACTGGCCAAGAAGACTGTACATCAAATGTTGTCCTTTTTCCTTGCAAACTCTCCAGCAGATTCTCGAATTTTGATTTTCCGGATCTGGTCTAATTCCTTGGAAAGAACAGAGAACTGTTTATCGCATCGGTTTTCCAAACGATTCTCTACAACAGAAAGCTGTTTTTCCACGACTTCAACTCGTTCGTCAAGGGCACATATATTTTTCTCAATGTTGCCCAATTTGTCTTCTAGAATGTTTTTCTGGCCTTCCAAAACATTCTGTTGCGCCTCAAGTGTTTCGAGAATATTCTGTTGTTCTTTCTTTTGTTGGTTTCGTTGTGCTTCCAGTTGTTTGAGAACATTCTGCTGTTCTTTCTTTTGCTCGCTTCGTTGCTCTTCAATCAGCTTCTTTTGCTCGTTTCGTTGTGCTTCAAGTTGTTCAAGAACATTCTGCTGTTCCTTCTTTTGTTCGCTTCGTTGTTCTTCAACCATCTTCTTTTGCTCGTTTCGTTGTGCTTCAAGTTGTTCGAGAACATTCTGCTGTTCCGTCTTTTGTTCTTCAAGCTTCATTATACTAGAAAAATCTACACTTTCACTTACTTCCTCCTCCTCCACTTCTGTTTCAAAAACAAAAGTGCTTACGTCTTCCCCTTGCTGTTCCAAATAATTGCGCAATCGTAGGACGAGCTCATCTTTCGATCCCGCTCTAGAAAGATTTCGCTTACCTTACTCACTTTTAAGCCCAATGCAGTTGAGCTCTTCCAACAACTTCCTCTTTTTCACTGTATTTAACTTTTTTTTTCACTGTACTAGTCTTTTTTTTATCAAATAAGTTTTATTTACACTTCTGACTCCAATGTAACGTGAGCTTAGTTCGCAAAAATAAAACTTTACCTTTCACTTTAATTCTGCCACTTTTATTCAGTATCTACTTTATTCGATTTCAACTCCACCAATAATCACATTAACTCACTCTTAAGTCTTAACATTATCACTCTATAATCAAAACTGACTTCTGGTTGCGTCAGCGGCCTCTTTATATAGAAGTGTGAAACATCGAGAGCTTTCTGGTAGTTTTGCTATGAGCCATGATGTCTAGACAAGTTCTCCTCCCAGTATACTTCTGCACACACACACACACTCACAAACAACGTCTTCCATTATACCATTCCATTATAGTGTTGCCACTTGTGTTTTCGGTTGAACGTTTTCAATTAGGAAAATATTATTAAATGTTGGATGTACATTACAATATTGTCGGAGAACATGCCGGTTCCTCGCTAAAGGCGCTACCTGGGAAAAAGGTATTTTTCTTTCTGTTGGGATTGGAATCAAGCACAAATGCAACCTAACCTTTACTACACGGGCTTTTACTCATCCGGCCTCACATAATAACTTCATAATAAAAACCGACCATACTGTCTGCGCCAGCAAATTATTTATATGGAAGCATTCCACCATTATCACCACACACACACACACTGGCAAATAAACAACCCCTTATTGTGGAATGTTCATTGATGTTTTTTCCGTCAAAGCATCAAGGTTAAATTTTGTTTTAAATTCTATTCAATAAATGTAATGTGTGTAAATTTTCCCCTTAAATGATATTTTTGTATTTTGTTCTAGAAAAATGTTCGTCGGTGGACTAAGCTGGCAAACAAGTCCAGGTAAGCTGCTTTAATATATGTTTGTTCTTTTTTTGTATTCAAATAAACTATTTGTATGGTAAATTGACTTTCATGAAGCAAAACTATTAGAATAAATTTGGAAAATTAAAAAAATTGTTTGTATTTGAAATAAAATTTTTTTCAAACTTTTCAATGCCACTAATTCATGCCAAAAAACGACCGTATAAGTTAAGGCTATGGCCCAATCACTCCGTCACGCGTTCGACTTCAGCGGCCACAACTGACAACTCGATTAAAACACATGTATTCTTATGGGGAATGGCCCATAAGCAACGTACGTGACGTCCGTGGCGGCGTTGAGATTAAAACATTTTTAATATCAACGCACTTAACGACTTTGACATTTGCTATTGGTATTTTTTGTTGGTTGGTAGACACACATGCTCACACACATGGTGCTCTGTGTAACAAAAGCGCATTAACGCGACGGATTCATTGGGCCATCCAAAATTTTTACATATTTTAAAGTTGAAGTTGAAGTTGAAGTTGAAGTCTGACGGAGCCATTGGGCCATAGCCTTTAACCTTTTAATAAAGTAGCTGATATGCTAGAATAACACAAAAAGCCGAAAAAGTGTTGGTTGATCCGAGCACAACCAAACTTTCAAAAGATCTCCTGCTAATCTCAACATTGCTTTGATATCCTGTCAAAACATTCCAGCTATTTTAGAGTCGAAACATGTTTTTAAGAGTGATCAGACGATAAGAACAACAGTAAATTGAGCAATTCGTGATTTACTTGGGATTATAGATACTAAAGGCAGATTTTGCAGTCGTGCAGGAAAAAAGTTTTGAGATAACAATCAAACATGACATTACGATGATAGAGAATACGAAAAAAGTGGGTCCTTCAATTCCTTCTGTCAGTCTGTCGGTCCATATATGGATCTACAGACTGAACCGATGGACTGATTTTGTTCGAAATTTGCAGTTAGGCTCTGTGGGGCATCCTGCAGAAGGATTTTTGGAATTGAGTCTGTAGGTCTTGAAATAAAGGTGCCTGCGATGCAACCGATGTGAAAATACCTTCTTGTTTTTGTCGAAAACGGCTCCAACGATTTCTTTAGTTTAGTTTAGTTACAATACTTTAGTGATTACTAGATACATAATAGACATTTTAAACATTACCACCAACAAAGTTATTTAAAATTAACAATAATTTTGATTTAAATAGATAAAATTAATCATATTGCAAACAGAGTTCGTTTCTCTTAGACATCTTGATAATGGTTCGTTGGCAGCATATACAGTTCAAGTTCTGTGGAATGGTATTTTAGTACAAGTACAGGGTACAGGAACATTGAAGTTAATTAAAGCTAAAATTTGAGAACAATCAATATGATCTGTTAATATGTCGCGAATAAACATAGTTGCAGTGAACTTCCTTTGATAGTTTAGAGGCAGAATACCGAGTAATTGACATCTTGTTTCATAAGATGGCATATCAATGTCCCAATTAAGTCTTTTCAAAACGATTCTCGTAAATCGTTTTTGGATTTTTTCAATTCGGAATGAATGAACTGCATATGCGGGATCCCAAACTGTGCTGCAGTACTCCAAATTAGACCTCACAAAGGCAAAATATAGACATTTTAAAGTATGTTGATCGGAAAACTTTTTGGAGTTACGCAAAATAAAACCTAACATTGAATTTCCTTTAGCAACTTAAAAATCTATGTGTCGTATAAAGTTCAGCTTCTCGTCAAAAATTACACCAAGATCTTTTTTAAAATGTATCACAGACAGTTCTTTCTGATCAATTTTATAAGTAAAATTAGCTGGCGATCGGTTTCGACAAAATGTTAAACTTTGACATTTGGAGATGTTAAGATTAAGAGAGTTAGTTGATAAGTTGTCAAGGTGGTGTACAGCTACCTTGACAACTTATCAAGATCTTCTTGTAAAAGCAAGGAATCAATTTCAGATTTTAGGCAACGAAAAACTTTCAAATCGTCCGCATACATTAAGCACTCTGAGTTTGAAAATATTTCAGGAATGTCGTTGACAAAAAGCAAAAAATGAAAGGGACCGAGGTGGCTTCCTTGTGGAACACCCGAAGTAACATATGCCGGTGTAGAAGGAACATTGCTTATACAAACGTACTGAACACGATACCTTAAGTACGAATTGATCCAGTTTAAGAAGTTCGAGTGAAAACCAACTTTGTTTATCTTCTTCAGTAATACGTCGTGATTTACTCGATCGAAAGCTTTGGAAAAGTCGGTGTAGATAACGTCGTACTGAGAACCATTCTCAAGTCCATTTAAAACTAAATTACAAAAAATTGTAAGGTTAATGGTAGTAGATCTACCAGCTACGGAGCCATGTTGATAGGGAGAAATTATTCTTTTAATGATTTCGCCAGACATTACATTTCTTTAACAAGTGAAAAATAAAAGTGAATTCTGAAAAATTAAAAGCTATGTAGTTTACTCGACGTAGAAAGCAAAGTTTTCTTCCCTTATCTACGCTGAAATAAGCTCTGTTGCTATCCAATGGTCTCATCATTGTAAATAGCTTCACCTTGAGCATACATTTGACAAAATGTTTACTTTTTAAAACACATATCAATACAATTCACAAAATCAAACAGTTGAAATCCTATATCTATTTATCAATAGAAGATCTATACTAGTCATGTATTTTGTATAAGTTTTAATTTACAAGACTGTTTTCCAACCTATTCTAATCTCTGATGCCCCTGTATGGTTTGTGCTGAGACACACATAATTCTCAAATTACCGCTTAATTTTCGATGGTTTTATTCAACTGATAGGCTTTGCAACAAAGCAAATGCAGGTGCAATTAAATTTGTTCCATACAAATTACAAGAAAAGATTTTTGAAAGATATGCTTTTTTCTGTTGGAGGTTTTTAAAATACTAGTTGGAGCACTCAGACCTATTGAACAACCAGATAGCATACTTCTATTTGTTATAACTTTCCAAACGTACGTAGAAAATCCAAAGACGCTACCATGATAAGGAGCCTGAGCTACCAGGTCTCACCATGTCTTCACCGCGTAACTGTCACCTGAAACGAGAAAAAGCAGGACATGCACAGACGATGTGCTCCGCTGTGTTCTCATCATCTCCGCAGGATTCATAGAGTGTGGTATCACTTAAGTCTAGCACGTTTAAGTGTTTGGCAAAAGAGAAGTACCCCGTGGCAACGCCAATAAGCTTTCTAAATTTTTTCCTGGGTAGCAACAATTTTGTAGTCTTCTTATCAACGTTGAGGAGCATACGTTTGGTGTGTCTGCATCCAATGGAGGCATACCATCTACGGTTGTGCTCTTGACAGATCCAATCGTTGATTAAAGCCCTCACTTAGGACCCTCGCAGAACAAGCGACAGTTCTGGTACTGAAAAAGCTGTCTGAGAAACTTGCCGCTACTTGATCGGCGATCTCATAACCAGTTATGCCGCGATGGCCTGGAACCCGAAAGGATTTAGTCTTCAGACCGCATTCAGAGAACTCTTGTATTCGTGGATGACATTTGAAGTAGTAAGAGGGTTGAGAAGGGCACAGCTTGGCTATCACTGTAAATACAGATAGTTCTCCTCATCAAACCATTGTTCGAAACATGACTCAAAGCAAACGCTTCCGCTTGAAAGAAGGATGCGTATATGAACCTAAAGAGGCATGAGTCGTGTGTCATCGTTTTCCACGAAAGCACCAGTACCAGATCAATCATCGGTTTTGAAACCATCTGTGAAGATGGAGATAGTTTCCTGGCTTAGATTCTAGACCAGTCTGAACTGAAGGAAAGTTCGTGTCGAACGGCTCGTCCATTAAATGTGATGCAAAAGACATTCTGCTTGGGAGTTCCTCAAAAGTCAAGTGCGAATTGAGCCAGAGACCACATCACTTTAAACGAGAGATGGTCTTGAGAATATACGCCATGGCCACGATGTATTTATCAAGAGAGGAAGATTCAGCAGTGCGTCGATAGCAGTACCGAGAGGCCCCAATACAGCCAATACTGAAATTTGGTGAACGAGGCAATAACGTATTTACGCGAGAGCTTATTCCAACAAACAACTGACGCGTAGAAGATGATTGGTCTTATCATAGCCGTATAGATCTAAAGTACCCTTTTCGGTAACAGAAGACAGACCCAATGTCTTGCCAAAGGCTCCCTTGCATTTCCAGAAGACTGATAGCGTTTTAGTAGTCGTTGGCTCGTTTAGACCAAAAAAGCTTGTTATCTGGGATTACTCCAAGACGTTTGACTTCGTTTGAAAATGGAATGTTGACGCCTGTTAATGTAAGTTGGGTTAGACTAGCCAATTTTCTACTTCTCGTGAAGAGGATAACTTCGGTTTCAAGAGGATTGAAAAATGTGCTTACTCTGATCATGAAATTATAACTAATCACTAGCTTATACTAATTAGTATGATTGGGTTAGTGTGCAATCTTAGTTATTAATTATTAAACAATGTTTTTTTCTTGTAGTGTTTTCCAGAACACATACATTATAATTTCCATGCTTTGTTAAAAAAATTTTCCATAAATTTATGAAAGATATTATAGATCCAAAGAACATAGTTCTAAGACACTTAAATGTAAATATTCAGTAAGAAAATCATCACAAACTCTAATATATATAATCAATGGTCGAATTTTTAAGTTTTCGAAAAATTTAAATAAAAATCAATGGGTTTTTTTCAGAAAATTCATTCTTCCGCTGATTGAACTCAGAAAAATGACTTTGAATTTTTTAGACTTGGTTACTCAAAAGCTGTTCACTTAATGAAATAATATGTAATGTAACAGCTTTGAAAACACTACAATATGTGCCCATTTACTGGTTTTGTTTATTTTCAATAATTTTTCTAGAAAATTGAGTAAGTCTTTCATAATATTGCCCGTTCAATGTAAATAGAGGGAGGTTTTTTTTATTGTCGCGGCCCAACCTACCCGCTCCTGTGAGCCTGTGAGCATAAGTCACATCTTATCCAACCACCATATATGAATAAAATTATTTTTAGTTATTTTGTTTTAAAAAAAAGAAACCCAGACCTGTGTTAAAATCAATTTCTCTGTCAATACTGATGGTAGATTTCTAAAATAGACTTAATTTTTTGAAGAAATAGTAATCTTTAAAACTGCATTGAAATTGGGCTGTTATAGGCTTAGGGTTGCTAGATTTTAAAATTTTCTTTACCCATCAAAGTTTTCACTTTGAGGTCATTGTTTTTTTAGAAAATGCCTGTTATAGTTTTTTTATTTTTTACAGATGAACAAAACAATAATAAAAAAAAACTCATTGACAAGTGCACTCAAAAACAAATACATTTTATAATACCTATTTGGAAAAATGTAAAACAGGTAAGAAATAATATTTTAGGTTTCTTATGGTCTTTTATTGCAACAGCTTGCAATGGGAGTATTTTTCCAAGAATTGATTGTTTTAAGGTAATTTTTATGACTGTGCACCGATGAAAAAAGTAAAAAGTGTGTTTGACCTGCTACCTCTCAGGCAGATTTAAGTTCGGGGTATGAGTTTAGGGCACTTTGAGTTCTTGTTATAATTGTATTTGTATAAAACACATGAAAAACTACTATTAAATTACTGTTATTGTTTTATTCAAACAAACCTTAATGCTAGAAATCTTTCTTTTTTTTTTAAATTTTACCTATTTTGTATTTTTTAAAGTACCATAAAATGTATGGGTTTTTGAGTGCACTTATTAATTTTTTTTTTGTTCAGGAGGAAATCTTCAAGAGACACTTGGCAGTATTCGACACCAAGTAGTGTGGGATTCTTACCTCACTAAAAACTCCTCATAATCAGAACCAATCTATGAACGATCGACAACAGATTTTTCTTTCTCAATAATATAATCGCTTTAAGGGAAGTTTAAACTTTTAATGCTTCCCATGACTTTTAGACCATTAGCTCGTGTGGCTTGGTTCTTCTTAATCTCCGAACATTGCCTCTCGTATTTAATACGGACTCCATTTGAGAGTTGATATGACTATGCAGTCGCTGATTGTGTGTTACAGCATGTTTTCTTACAACTTCTATAACCGTTTCTATTTGTAGGTCACACTTAGATATTATTATCCGATAGTTGCAAGTTTATTGAACAGATGTTGAAATTCAGCGGTCAAAAAAATAGTAGTGAAAAGAAAATCTACCTTGAAATTTTACGAAATCGAAAAATTAGATCAAAATTTTTATTACAATATGTGGCTGAATGTTTGTACCTTTAATAAGTATTTAGTTGCATGTCCCTTGTTAGCTATAACAGCAGTACAAAGACGTTAAAAAGAGTTTATCAGGTTTCCACATCTACCTGTGCTCATCAAACTCCATGATTGCTGTAACGCTTCCCAAAGGACTGTGTTGTTGCTTGGTTTACATAGGTTTTCGATGGGATTAAGGTCCGAAGACTGTGCGGGCCACTCCATCACATCTACTTTACTTCCCTGGAACCATTGCTTCTTACTGAACGACAATTTCAGTGGCAGTAATGCTACCGTATACTGAAGATGAAATTCAGTATACGGTAGCATTACTTCCTGCATTATCCTAACATAGAGATGCTGATCCATAATGCCTTCAATCCGCTTTGTGGGTCCAACTCCGTAGAAGAAAAAACATGCCCATGCCATTATTATTGTAAAGTGTGGATTATATTCGGTGTTTGGAGGTCTTCTTACATATTGACGAGATCCTTTTCCACCCCTTAAAACAATGAAAGTGTATCGGGTTGACACTATCCACGCAATACAAAATGGAAAAATACCAATCTGTACAATGCATTTACTCACACTACTATTATTTTGACCGCAACTGTACCATGGTGCATTTACTAGTCCACAAAGGACTTTGTTTTGGAATTTTTGGATTATTTCAGTATTTGTTTTCTTCCAAAAAGGTCTAAGTACTTGTTTATAAAGCATTATTTTATTTTCGACAGATATAAGTCAGAGTTTCTACCGAGTAACCAGTACATTTTTCTATATTTCAAGTTGAGCTCTTCCCTTTTCTTTTTGATATGCTCTTTCCATTTTAGCTTTGCACAGTATTTTAGCTTTGTTTGGTACAGACTAAACGGACCCCGGTTCCGTTATATTAAAAAAAACGCGAACGCCGACCCCCAAGGGGTCGGCCCAACAGTTCGACTTACTAAGGATACAACGAGTTTACGAGTTTGGTTTAAAAATGATTTATTCACAAGTACGTTTATATCAATGCGGGGTTCAAACAGAACTAACTAACTTAAACCTAAATCCCTCACATTACACCTAACGGCGTGCATTCCTCTTCGATGGTGATTCGCCTATTCAGCGACCTTGATGGTGTCGGTGCATTTACCTCCATGCGCCGTTATATGATATATCCAATAATCGTGGGAACAATAATCATGGAAGTTCATAATGCTGATCTGGCAAATCATGGTCGCGCATGTTGGTGCAAGGTGTTAACTCCTCCCCCTTTGAAAATCTACGTCCCGTAGATCAATGCTTTAAGGTGAGGTGCTAGGGGTGGGCATTGTCGGTGAGGGCAGTATCTGAATCTTCGGTAAGTCAATCTTCCTGTGCAGCTTACGCCATATCATCAGGACAACCGTTGCGAGTATTAGAAGTATTGCCACATCCGTGGCAGTATATGTGTTCAGCCGGCTTGTTAAGCCACTCAGGATCTTGATGTTCTTCATATTCATGTCGTGGAGGTATTCGATGTCAATCTTGTGTTCCATCATGGAGGTGTTGGTCAAAACAGGTGGTAGTGCCCGAAGCGAAGTAGTAGTCCAGCTAACAAATGTCCTGTTATTGAGTCGAATAGACTCGTTGTAAAGTTGAATCAAGTATGTACCAGAGAGCTTTTTTGAGATGTTCTTGCTGATCAATTCTCCCTTGAAGTTCGTTACGAATATCGTGTCTTCCTTGATCAGTTCCGTGATCGTGGCTGTGTTGGTACGTATTGCACAATTAGCGTGTCCACCCTTAAGTAGCCGAACTACGCATCCATCTTCGTCCAGTTTTTCTAAAGAGCTCTCGTCACAAACAGTCATATTGCCCATGCTGGGGCAGTTGGATGTAATCCCATAGGTTTCTTCGTGGTTTGCCAAAATCCTAGAGTAGGGTAAGTCAACTTGTGTTTCGCTGATGATGGAAGCTCTGGTCAGTAGCAGGTTATACTCAATTCCGCTAACCTTAGGCATAGAGAGTACGTATAGTAGGATGGAGTCGTTCGTATAGACTGATGGTTTACCAAATTGTAGGGCCTCTACCACGTTTGCGTATGGTAAGGTTTCAACTTCACTGATGACTCTGTTTATCTCCTCGTGGTCCAAGAGATTGGTGTTAACGATTCCGCTTCTCGCCATCTGGCAGGCACGAACAATTTCGTTCACTTCTTCTTTAATGACGAGCAGTTCATCCATAATGTTTTGTTCATGGATAGCTCTATTAGATGATACCACTTGGTTGGCAGTACTGTTAATAACCCAGTTGATCTTTTGCGTGATGTCCTCTGTTATTCTAAGGACCCTCTCATTTATTTTGTATTGCTGATTATTGTTGTCTACGATGTCATTCTCGCTCTTAAGCATTTTGTCCCAATCTGCTGCGTCGGGGTTACCGGCCAGCCATTTCCATGCAGAACCAATCCAGTTAATTGACCTTTGTCTTCTATGGCTTCTTCCTTTCAGTATGTCGATACGTTCGTGAAGCTGAGTAAGGTGATGGTGTGCGACGATCTTCTTTGTAGGCTGAGTGATTCCACCTTCAACAGCCAATGTCATGCTGTTCAGCAGGTCTTCAAATCCATCCAGTCGGATCATGTGCACTAGTTTGAAGTGTCCATCGATGATCCACCCTGGTTCTTCCTTGATTGTCACCATCGGGGACTGGTACTCGATGATAGTGAAGCCTTGCACGGCCGTTAGGGATAATAAGCTATATAATCTAAATTTATAACAATGGTTTAATATAACAATGTACAATATAAGGATTATCTGAAACTCAAGAAAATTGGTTAAGTGTATCATAGAGTTATGAATATAAATTTTATTAATATATTTAGAGAGATTAATATATGTACATAGTCCTGTAAGGAGAAATGGTTATGACTTTTAGGTATTAACATGTGTTCAAAATATGGATTAAAAGGAAATAATATATTACGTTATTAAATGTTAATGATTTTTCATTTTGTATGATAGGTGATTTTCACCCTTTTTTTTCATTAATTGATTTAATATGTATTACATGATATACATATGTGCCTTTTTGTTGTACATAGGTAAATTTGATGTGAATATAGGTAACATATGTGCTTTTTTTTTTTTATACGTTATTGTTTCAATGTACACGACTTGTTGTACATAGATAAATTTGATGTGAATATAGGTAACATATGTGCTTTTTTTTTTATACGTTATTGTTTCAATGTACACGACTTGTTGTACATAGATAAATTTGATGTGAATATAGGTAACATATGTGCTTTTTTTTATACGTTATTGTTTCAATGTACGCACGACTTGTTGTACATAGATAAATTTGATGTGCGCTTGGATGTGTGCATTTACTTTTTTAGGGTTAAAATTTAAGTATTTTTAAGTTGTGCCTTATGTATTTTGCGACCTGTGTCTGTGATAATGGTAACTTTGTTATCCTTGGCCACTACCTCCTTCTTATATAGAGGTTTATGCTTGCCTTGGATCCTCTTGAAGGAAGTGTAAACTATGTCGCCCTTTTTAAACTTCTTTGGGGTAGACTTATTTTTTTTGTGCCATGCGTTTCTTGTTTCTTGCTTCTGTCTTATTTTTTCCCTAAGTTCCTGATTTAGGGGAATTATGCTCAAGATGACATACTTTTTGTTTAAAGTAAGATATAAAACTTTTTACAAACCCTAGCGTTAAAATCTTTATATAATTAAATAATTAATGATTGTATGGCAAAAATAAAGTTGGAATGAATAGTTTAAAGTAAAAAGAATTTATTTAAAAAAATTAATTAAAAACAGTCCGAGGCTAAGGCTAAGATGACATAGTCGGGTATAAGATGACATACTTCATACTTCTTCAGCATTAGTCAGTATATACCTCACATTTGCAGCTGAGATTTTCGGCCATTTAGCTTTCATGATTTTATGCTTGCTGAAATATAAATATGTACTTTAAATTTGCATTTAAATGTTTAAATTAAAAAATAAAATTTGTGTTTTTTAGTATGTCATAGTATTTATAGTATGTCATCATGGACTGATAAGCTATATGTCATCTTACCCGAAAGGAAATAAAACTCTTACAACCATTCATCCAAGTTTATTGGGATTTTCCTCGACTGGTTGGCCTTAACTTGGGCATTTTCTCCCCTTGTTAAGTTAGTCAGAGGCTTGGCGACCTTGGCGTAGTCTCGAATAAACTTCCTATAATAGGAGGTCATTCCGAGGAAAGATTTGAGTTCCTTTAGATTGTCTGGGGGTTGTATGTTCTGAACAGCCTCAATTTTTTTCTTGTCAGGCAATACACCATCAGCCGTTATAACGTACCCGAGAAACTCCACTGTGGTGTCCATGAAATGGGTTTTCTCAAGGTTCACCTTCAGATGTGCTTCATCAAGCCTTTTAAGGACCATATCGAGATTTTGCAAGTGTTGTTCTTCATCCTTGCTAAAGACTATTATGTCATCGATATAGACATAACATATCTTTCCTATAAAAGGTTTGAGCACATCGTCAATCATACGTTGAAATATGGCTGGTGCGTTTTTGAGACCGAATGGCAATCTTAGGAATTCATACTTGCCATTCATGGTAGAGAAGGCTGTCTTGGGAATGTCCGAGCGTTTCATTGGGATTTGGTGAAATCCCGAAGTCAGGTCTAGGGTCGTAAAATACTTGGCGTTCCCTAAGCTAGCGAGAGTAGCATTAATGTCCGGTATGGGATATGAGTCCGAAATGGTCACGCTATTTAGTCTTTTGTAATCAATAACCATTCGGTATTGCTTCTCACCATTAGGTTTGGGTTTTTTAGGAACAACCCAAATAGGGGAATTGTAAGGACTCTTAGAAGGCCTTATAATCCCTTCCTCTAGAAGCTTTTCTATCTCTTCCTCTACTACTTCCCTCAGACATGATGGATACGGATAGCTCTTGGTATATATTGCCTCGTCTGTTCTTGTTTTTATTTCAGCTTGAACTGACGTGTCAATTATCTTGTTCACATTGATAGGTCCAAAGAGTGATTCGTATTTTTGGATTAAAGACTCTAAGCCTTGTCTAATTTCACACGGCAGATCTTCCCTACAAACAACATTTACTTGGTGTGATACCTTTGCCTTCAGTGGAATTTCGATACCTGGTTTTATCGTTAGCACATTGTTCTTCCTATCGATGACAGCCTCCAATTCTTTAAGGGTGTCATCTCCAATGATGCCATCGAAGGAGTCAAGCCCAGGCAAGATAAAGAATTTTATTGAAGCATCATTGCCGACTTTGGAAAAGAATCGCCCTTCCACGTATTCTGATATAAGTATTTGGCCAGCGGCCGATTTAACAGAGAAAGGTTTCTCAAGTATTGTCGAGGGCTGGCTTATTTTGGAACTTATGAAGTTCTTGTTGGCCCCCGTATCAACAAGAAACTTCAACACTACCCCATCCTTGGTTACATACTCTAAGTATGGTACGCTGGATGGCCCTCTGTCATAAAATTTAGCTGCTCTTCAGTTTCATCTTCAGCGGTAGTGAGGTATTCCTCTAGGTCAACCTCATTTCCCGTTTCGACGTGATACAAGCGTTGTTGCTTGTTGTTCGGGTAGTTATCGGACATCGCCCTTCGCTTGAATGGGTTTCCATTTTTAGGGCGATTCACGTAATTCACCTGTTTGCTCTTGATAGACTGATCAACGTCCATTTTTTCTAATGGCTTTGGTCCAGTCTTCGGTGGGGCAACACCTTCTTGACGAGAACCTGGCATAAACCGATTATTTCTCCCCATAAAGTTTTCTTGGGGCCTCCTCGGAGGTAAATGGGGTTTATGATCCAGGCTCCTGAAACTCTGATTTATTGGAGCTGTAATCGTATTGGAAAAAGATGTAGAATGAATGAAGTTATTCCTGTAGTTGAGGTTTTGAATCTCTAAACAGGCGGAATAGGCCTCTGGTAGCGTTCGGGGTCTCTGGATCATGAGCATTTTCGATATATCGCCGTTAAGGCCTCTCACGAAAACATCCAGAGCCCTGTTCCTGTACGTTTCCATAAGTGCCCTGATCGTTTCTTCGCTATAGCTTTCCGTTTTTATCTTGTTAACCATCAACGAGAGTTGGTGGTTAACAGCCGCATAAAACTCGTCCAGCTTGGTTCCCTTTTGAGCCAACTGGTTCAACTGGTGCTCGAGAGTTCTCAAATCTCGTTTGTCTGCATAATGCAGCGACAAACAAGATTTTATCTCGAGCCAGTCGCTATCAAAAATATTGTAGCTTATCAAAGCAGCATCGGCGGAACCTCTAACTTTTCCCCGAATATGTTGTAGTATGGCCCTGTAAAGGGGCTTTGTTTTAACAATTTCGTAATCCTTAAGGATACCTTCCACAGCGTGTATCCACGATACATATTGCGTGGGGTTTCCATTGAAGGCTTGAAGCTCCTTGACGCAGTCAGGAAGCTTACTAATTTCTTTCAGCTCAGCTTCCGTTTGGGGAAGGCTGAGTTGGAAACTCGGATTGGTACTTAAAGCACCCACCGAAGGACCAGTCACAGTTGTTTTTTCTTCTACAATTTGTATTCTTTTTTCGAGCCCTTTAATTTGACCTATAAGGTTACTAACCGCACCGGTCAACTCGACAATATTTTGTGAGATTTGATCCATGTTTGCAGAGAAAATAAAAAATAATGTAAAAAGGCTTACCTAATTATCCAGACACAAGCTTTTTTATTAAAAATGTAAGGCTTTTTATGGCACACAATTTACTCACAATTACGTGTAATTTTTATGGCACACAATTTACTCACTATTACGTGTAATTTTTCTTTTTTTTTTTTGTTGCATACACACACCCTTTTTACAAATGCCTTGCACAATTTCACTCGAGCACAGTTTCAATTTTTCAGAAGGAAATATACATCAATATAAATTTTCTAATCTTATTGACTTTTTCTCTTTTTTCCTTTTTTTCACTCACACTATCAGCATATTTTTGTAACAGTTAGTTTTTATATTTGTTGGTCTTTGGGGATTTCTGAAAGAGAAAAAAAAATATTTCTTCGCGTCGGATATCGCGCACGCGTCGCGGGGAATTAGAGAAAAAGGAGATCTGCCATGGAAGTGTCGTGTTATCCCGTTTGGACTTTTAAAGAGTCCTACTAGTGGCACGAACAACTTCACACCACATCCTTTAGCCATTTGGAATATCCGCATGTTCCCATGGTTATGCGAAAGGTCGTGCCCAAGCCAAGAATAGCGAACTATGTTCCCATGGTTATAGTCGCATTCACTTCAAGGAAGCGTTCTTAGCTTGGCACTGATTCCTAGGCGAAAAGGATGCAGTTTGTCAGTCCCTGCTGGGGCGCCACTAAACGGACCCCGGTTCCGTTATATTAAAAAAAACGCGAACGCCGACCCCCAAGGGGTCGGCCCAACAGTTCGACTTACTAAGGATACAACGAGTTTACGAGTTTGGTTTAAAAATGATTTATTCACAAGTACGTTTATATCAATGCGGGGTTCAAACAGAACTAACTAACTTAAACCTAAATCCCTCACATTACACCTAACGGCGTGCATTCCTCTTCGATGGTGATTCGCCTATTCAGCGACCTTGATGGTGTCGGTGCATTTACCTCCATGCGCCGTTATATGATATATCCAATAATCGTGGGAACAATAATCATGGAAGTTCATAATGCTGATCTGGCAAATCATGGTCGCGCATGTTGGTGCAAGGTGTTAACTTACAGCTTGATTGTTGATGAATATTTGTACATAGCTTAACTTTTTATTTGTAAAGTTTACATGTGCAGATTTAACTTCATTGAGCTTGATACGCCATTTTTTGGTTCAATTACTAAAGGTTTCGACGGCATTTTGCAATTTCTCAACAGCCTTAACGACGCACTTACTTCTTCTTCTTCTTCTTCTTCTTCTTCATTTTCGGCGTTACGAGTAGTGATCTTGAAGCGATCACAACTCTCCCACTTTTCTGCTTCACACTAGTGATCCGCCTATGGGGTACGCCGCGTTGACCTCAGAAATCGTCGACAAGCCTCCCGGTTTTGGATTGTTCCATGTCTGAGGCCAACCAAATGCTGCTGTTTTTGCATTTGCTTGTACCAGGAGTGTTTTGGCCTGCCTTTTCTTTTTCGTCGCGAATTTGTTGAAACGTTGTACGATATTGCCTTTTGGACGGGGTTCTGCGGATCTCTCCTTTGAACATGACAATACCAACTGAGCCGGTCGTGCTGAATTTTGTCCAAGATGGTACTTTTGACATGAAGGCTTCCACGGATCTTAGTACTTCTAATTCGATCAAGCTTTGTTACTCCTGCTGTCATCCGAAGCATCTTCATTTCGGCTGCCGTCAATTTGCTCTCATACTTTTTGTACATTGTCCAACATTGTGAACCGTATGTCAGAGCTGGACGGACAACTGCTGTGTAGAGTCTTCCCTTCAGCTTAGGTTGCAGATCACAGAAGATAGCGGAGTTTTCTCGCCACTTCATCCACCCAACGCTTACTCGATGATTGATGTCGTCATCACAAGATGCTTCACTATTGTTCATAGATCCCAGATATTTAAACTTTTCACACTTGGGAAGCACATTTCCATTCAAATAAATGTCTGGAATAGGCTTGTCTGGATCAGAAAAAGAGCAGCACAGGTATTCAGTCTTTTTAGCGCTAATACGGTACCCATTTCCTTCCAGAATATCAATCCAAACGTCAAGTGCTCGTTGCAGGGATGTAGGATCCTCGCCTATGATGGCTCCATCGTCAGCAAAGAATAATTGTTGTACTTTATTGTCCGTTACTTTTCCTTTGAGCAAATAATCCAGAACAGCAATAAAGAGCAGTGGACTCAAGACACTTCCCTGATGTACACCTACTGTTATTTGGAATTCTTCGGTGACTCCAGCTGGGCATCTCACTTTTGTAACTGCTCCTTCATACATGTCCATAATTATTCGCACATAGGCTTCAGGAACTCCTCGGTGTCTGAGGGCCACCAATATCAGATCTCGTGGTTGTCGATCGAATGCCTTTTCGAAGTCAACCAACACAATATGCAAATCCTGTAAGGCGTCTCGGTGTTTTTCCATAATGATCCTTATACTTTGGATTGCGTCTGTAGTTGACTTACCCGCGACAAACCCGCGGTCATCAGACAGCCTTATTATTTTCCGCAGTCGGCTATCTAAAACCCGCTCAACGATCTTCATAGTGTGGGACATCAACTTGATCGAACGATAGTTGTCACAGCTTCTGGTATCTCCCTTTCCCTTGTACATTGGAAGAAGAAAACTTTCCCTCCATTGATTAGGCAAACTTTCACCTCTTATAAGTTTGGAGATGAGAATCGTGAGCCATCTTAACCCGATGTCTCCCATATTTTTCCAAAACTCATATGGTACCTCGTCTGGCCCAATCGCTTTGCTTTTTTTGGAGTTCTTAACTGCCTCCCTAACTTCTTCGACTGTGACGTCGGATACTTCCGTAAAGTTAGGTGCAGCTGTTGGAAAGTGGCACCGAGGAAACTGTTCATTCAAAAGATCATCACAATACTGTCGCCACCTGTGAAGAATTTTGTCGTCATCCACAAGTAGCACTCCTTGAGCATCATTGATGAACTTCGGCGAGCGAATCTCCTGCGCATTTCTCCTTCTCTGAGCGGCTATTTTGAAAATGATTGCTCCCTTATTCAAGTTGCTTTATCTTAGCTCTTGGATTGCCTGATTTGCTTCAGCAGCTGGGGCAGAAATCTCTTCCAGGTCTCGATACACGCCCTCCGTGCTTTTTGCTTGAAGTTGGGCTCACTTTTTCTTCGCTTCTTTTCTGCAGCTCTTGTATTCCATTTTGAAACGCGCTTTTTCATTTGTATTTCTTGAGGGGCACTTCGACCAAGCTTGGAAAGCTGCTTTCTTCTTTCTAATCACTGCTTTAGCTTCATCATCCCACCACCAGGTTTCCTTAGCTTGTTGGTGTTGTCCTTTTGAGACTCCTAACAGTGATTTGGCTCTCTCTAAGCAGGTTTGTTGTAGGCGATCCCACATATTTTGTGCCGTGATTGCATTTGAAACTGCTTCGATGGTATTACACAGCTGACTTTGCATATACGAAATGAATTGCTGTCCTTCGGTTTTCTCCAGATTGTACCACTTGATTCTCCCAGGAGCCTTTGTTTGTTTGACTTCCTTCACCGCATCCGTAAAAAATTCTGTTAAAAGAAGACGGTGTTGTTGAGCGGCAGCTTCTCCTAGTATCACTTTGCAGTCTTTCACCCGAGATTTCATGTTATTGGTTACCAAATGGTAATCAATCTGGGTTTCATTTCTTCCACTGCTGTAAGTTATAAGGTGTCGGTCTTGTTTGATGAACATGGTATTTAGTACGATTAGACCGTATGACTTGCACATATTTAGAATATCTTCACCAGGAGTGTTCCTGGTGCCGAATCCCAAACCTCCATGGCAGTCTTCATAATCCTCGTTTGTCTTCCCGACATGTCCATTCAAATCTCCTCCAACAAACAAATACTCTTCTTTTGGGATGTTCTTAAGTAGGTTATGAAAATCAAGCCAGAATGCATCTTTCCTCCTGCTCACACCCTATTTGGGGAGCATATGCACTGATTATATTCCAGACCTTTCCTTCCATCACCAATTTAAGAGACATCAAACGGTCACTGGACTTCAAAATGGTCAACACGCTGTTACATAAACTTTGGTCAAGGATGATACCGACTCCGTTCCTACCTTGTTCTGTTCCATAGTAGAACATCTTGTAAGCCTTGGTCTTTGCATCCAAGAAACGGGCTTTGTTTGCTGTGTTTCGCCATTTCGTTTCCTGAACACACAAGATGTCCACTCGCCTCCTTGTCATCATCTCTTCGAGTTCGAGACTTCTACCAGTCATACTTCCAACGTTCCAACTCGCGACTCTAAATTTTCGTCCAACTCGTCGCATTACTTTGCTAGCCCCCGGAATCCGTATAGCTCTGACCCGAACATTGCTGCTCGGTCCAGGATCAGCTAAATGCATAGCAATGGAACTGCCTGGAGCCTGGCGGGGTAGTGCTTCTTATGTTTGCAAGTACTTCCATAATGCTCAAAATTTTTCAAAAATTTTTCTTTCATCCTTCAGTTTTCAGTTTTAAATTCATTTTTATTATCTATTACTTATATCTACTTACTTGCTAACAAAAATGTTTAAACTAGCTTACATAATAACTTAATTAACTTACTGACCCTAGGCGGGTACTCCAAATTATACAATAACTTATTTCTAATGCCTTTCGGCCTAAAGATACCATATGTCTATTTCAAACTAGAACTAATTAATAACTAAGAAAATTTAAAAAACTTAGTTTTATAGATCATTTTTTATGTTTTTCTTAAAATTACTTACAACTAATTAAAACTACTTAAAACTAATTAAAACTACTTAAAACTACTTAAAACTAGAGCAGCCACAGTAGCTTTTATTTGTTTTTTGTTTTTTTTTTTTTGTGTTTTATAATTTTTTTTTTTTGGTTTTTGTAAGTTTTTCTATTTTTTTTGGATTTTGGGACGCAACAATAAGTTTTTACATTTTTTTTTTTTTCATTTTGATTTTTTACATTTTTTTTTTGATTTTCGACGCAGCTTAATTTTTTAATTTTTTTTTGTATTTTTGTATTTTTAAAATTTTTGTTTTTTGGTTTTTTTTTTTTTTTGTTACGTTTTTTAAATTTTTTTTGGTTGCCACTGTGTCTACCCCCTACACCCTAAGTCTTACACACTAAGCCTGTGCAAGCCAGCCATTGGCGACTCGCTATCGATATCATTTTCTGTCTGTTGCTCAGACAACCACCAGAACTGTTCTGACGTTTTAACAACGTCCCGTCGATCGCGATCTGATACCGCCCTACTGAACCGGAGGAGCTCTTCAGCTTCTCCGCCTACTGCGGCAACGTCCCGGCCATAAAGGAGCCGTCGTTCCACGGACTTACGGCAGACGTGGTAGATCAACGGAACCGCCGATCTGTCCTGTATCAGACCTATCATGTCAAAATAGAGGAAAGCCTCCGGTGGGACAAATCCACTGAAACGTGTTCTCTCCATATATTCTAAGTTGGGGTAATAAGCCCCAAAAATCAAGCCATTGGTCGAGGTCATCGCCCTTGCAGTGTGACCCCGAGTCAGTTTTATCATGAAGTTGTCGATTCTGTTTATTTGAGCCCCGTTGTAAAGGACCTCATTACGATAGTATTTTCTGTACTCCGACTCTGGTGTTCTGTGCAATCCAAAACAGGTACGCAGACACTGTCTCTCAAACACCCGAATCTTTTCCATTTGAGACGCTGTAACATTGAACCACACGGGGCACCCATAGACAATCATTGGCCTTATGAGGGCCATGTAGCAAATCACCTTCACTCTGCTATCAAGTTGACTGCTGTGAAACAGTTGCCTTGTCAGAGCAAAAGCTCCTCTAGCCCTGGCCAGAGCCGCATCCATATGTTTGTTAAAATATAGATATTGATCTAGCCAGATGCCGAGATACTTGACTACTACTTTGTTTGGCAGTGGGTGGCCATGTAGATCAACGATCACCAGCTTTCGCCAGTTCTTTCTCGTATCGCATGAGGCCCGAGCCAACGGGATTCTAAACACAATTGTTTCCGATTTCTGAAAGTTGATTTTTAACTTCCAGTCATCGCAATATTGCTGAATCTTATCGAAGTCACGCTGCAAGAGTGTTCTGATGACCTCGATCTTTGGACCTGTTCTGTACGCGATTAGGTCGTCGGCGTACGCTATAGCATGGTGAAGGGAACCAATTAGATCGCCGGTGAAAATGCTAAACAAAATAGGCGAATTCACCGCCCCCTGTTGTAGACCGTTCTGTATTTTAAAAGTTCTGGTAGAAGTTATATTGCAACTTTTCACAACAAACGTTCTACCATGAAGCATGTCATTCAGAATATATACATAGCAGTGGTTTACTCATGCCATACCTGATCAACTTATAGAAAAGACCGTCTAACCAAACGGTGTCGAAAGCCTTCTCCAAGTCAACCAGACATGCACCCGTACACTGCTTTTTAGCTTTGTTCCATTGAATATCAGATACTAGTTTAGACGCGGCATGTATGGTATCATGACCCGCCTTAAAACCGAACTGATTTTCGGGAATAATATTTTTGTCCTCAGCCCATGTGGACAGTGCTCTATTGAGAACTTTCTCGAATACTTTGCTGATACTCGGAAGAAGACTAATTGACCGGAGATTTGCTGGATTGGAACCATCCTTACCTTTTTTAAGGAGAGGATGGACCACTGGGGTAGTGCTTCTTATGTTTGCAAGTACTTCCATAATGCTCAAAATTTTTAAAAAATTTTTCTTTCATCCTTTTCGACACATGCATGCTCCATTTAATGAGTTTGATTTCCCTTTTACTACACCGGTGATCTCCAGTCGTGTAAACCCCGGGATCTGCATGCATACTTGGGGAGAGTTTTTAGGTGGTATTTGTGTCGCTAGACTCACTTTGATGTTAGTCGTCTAGATATGATTGTTCCTTTAGTCGCCTTTTACGACAAGCGGGGAGGCGCTGCAGTGCTATTCTTACCCGACACTGCACAGGGATATTAACGACGTACTTACTGGATGTCAAAATTGCAGTATCAAAAGTAAGCATAATGGTGGTGTTGTTATCCACTGGAAAATCCCTTGTATATAGCAAATACAGGGTAGGTCCTAGGACGCTTCCTTGTGGAACACCGGCTTCTATTTTACTTAGCTTTGAATATTCTTTATCATACCGTACTCTGAAGAGCCGGTTTGAGATATAAGATTTTAGTATTTCGTAGTACTGCCTGGGTAGGTCCCTTTGCAATTTGTACTCTAGCCCCTCATGCCATACTTTGTTAAATGCTTGAGCAACATCTAAAAATATAGCCGAACTTACTTGTTTTTCTTCTAATGCTTTTTCAACTGCATCCGTTATTCTATGAACTTGGTCTATCGTGGAATGTTTGTTTCTAGATCCAAACTGATGATTTGGGATTAGATTTCTTTCTTCTATAACTTAAGTCTTTTCAGTAACACTTTTTCAAAGACTTTTGCCATTATTGGTATAAGCGATATTGGTCTGTAAGACGTCACTTCTGTTGGTGGCTTACCTTGCTTTGGTATAACAATTACTTCAGCAATTTTCCAATGATGTGGGACATATTGGGTCTTTGGGCGTTTATTTATTATGAATTGGAGTTTTATGAAGGCTTTTGATGGTATTTCTTTCATAACCTGAGCAGTTATTAGATCGTACCCAGGTGATTTTTTGTTCGATAGTTGATTTCCACATATACTTTTTATTTCTTTGAGTGTGACAGTTGGTATGTCCACTTTATCGACTTTACCAATAAACTGTAAGCTGTTTTCAGATGTATTTGCTGGGAATGGCTTAAAAACATTCGCAAGATGTTCTGCAAACAGGTTAGCTTTTTCTTTTGGATTTCCGATCCAATTCCCGTTTAGAGATTTTATTGGCAGGTTTTGTAACTGCGGCCTTTTCAGAAGCTTAGTTACTTTCCAGAGCGAATAATCGGTTGAAGCATCAGTCGTTAAATTTTTCAGGAATCTACTTAATAAATCGTTTTTGAATTCGTAGATTTGTTTTTTTTTTCAGTTCGTTGCTTAGCCGGTTAAACGCTGTTTTGTCGTTTGGAAATCTAGTATTTTGCCATTTTCTTCGAGCTCTTCTCTTCTCCAATATCAACTCTCTTATCTCGGCAGGGTATTTTGTTTCAGTTTGCTTCCTTCTCGAGTAAGTTGGTGTAATTTCTTCTGCAGCTTGTTGAACATCGGCAATGAATTGTTTTACTTCAAGGTCGATTTGCTCTATTGTTTCCATAGGGGATGTGAGATTTATACAGCTTTCAAGCTTTTCTCTGAACTCACTCCAGTTTGTTTTATTATTTACAAGCTTAGGGCTACTTTTTTCCATTTATCTTTGATTCAAGTGATTAAGTGATAAAATCACCAGTGTATGATCTGATGATAAGTCATAACTACTTTCGACTCTTATATGGTTTCGTTTGATGCCTTTAATGAAAAAGTCAACAAGGTCTGGTATTTTACTAGTATCTGATGGCCAGTAATTTGGTGATCTGAAAGAATAAAACTCACAATTGTATTTGCGGCATGCTTTGTAAAGCATTCTGCCTTTTGTTGTTATAAGTCTGGATTCCAAATGGGTGTGCTTAGCATTAAATTCACCGCCAACAAGGAAGTTATGTCCTAGTAGATTTAGCAGTTCTGTATAATCATCTTCAGTCGGGGAACGCCTTGGCGGGCAGTATGTTGATGCCAACTTGAAGTCTTTCTTTTTCATATCAATACTAATTAGTGCACTTATTAATGAGTTTTTTCATTATTGTTCCTTTCATCTGTAAAAAGAAAAAAAAAGACTTTCAGACGGTGTCTAAAGAGTTGGACAAGCCTTAGCCAATTTTGTATTTATAAATGTATTCCAACAGTTGTCTAAACAACCCCTCAAACTGTCAACTTCGATTGAAAAACTAAATGGTAGCGTTCATTATGTATCCGTGCAGTACCATTATCTGTGTTTTGGTATACGAGTACAACAACTATAAGGCTCTGAAGGAGAGTGGTGTAGGACTTGAACTAGACCAAAAATCAGCTGATTTGACTTTGTGTTACAGCTTTTCCAAGTCTCATAAAATGGTCGAATTTGTGCAATTTATAAATGGATTTGTTGAAAGTAGTATACCTACATTTGCACCTCAAACTACTTTATTTTTTCGATCTTAACACTCTCAACAGTGTTTTATAACATGGTCAACAAAATTGGTTTTTACTGTATCAATGGTAACTTTAGCCATAGTTTAGACAACCAATTTCGGTGTCTTAAGTTAGACATTTCTTAGACAGCGATGAGAGTGTTTATCAATACGATTTGTAGTTGGACACTGTTCTAAGAGCTGTCCAAAGTTAGACATACTTTGGAATGGGATTATAAATACGACTGTTTATGTTTAACAGACATTTTCTGACAAAAAAAAAAAAAAAAAAATTACCTCAAAGTCAAAACTTTGCTTGGAGAAGAAAATTTGAACACCTTTTAAAATTGAAAATCTGGCAGCCTTAAGCCTATAGGAGCCCAACTTAAATACAGTTTTTAAGACTAATATTTCTACAAAAAATTAAGTCTAAAATTAGGTCTCTACCATCAGTATTGACAGAGAAATCGGATTTATCACAGGTTAGGTTAGGTAGAATGGGCTGAAGGTTGATCTTATTACCGTCACACTTAGATCAATGTAGATCCATTGTGATACCCTGGAGTATTGTAACCTAGAAACCTATGAGTTTTATCTTTGGTCAGCATTTAACCATTTTGTGACCTTAATGAAGTTTAACAAACTGCTTCTTGAAGTGTCTGATAATTCTTCTAGGTCATTGAAGGCAATTACTGCCTAGAAATTTTTTTTCCTAAAGTAACAGATTGCTGGGCATTGACAAAGGAAGTGAGTGGTGTCCTCTTTGTCATTGCATCCTCTGCACAGGTCATCGGTGCAAAGCCCCATTTTCTTTTTGTGGTAACCTAGTAGGTTGTGTCCAGTTATGACACTGATAAGCATTTGTAATGAAGGTCTATTCACAGGAATCTAGGCATTCCCATCTTTCATTGTATTTTCGCATTATTTTGTTACCAATGATCTGTTTAATTTCACAGGGTGGAATCCTGATTGATTGATCAATGAGAGAAGGGTCAAGTGCTGATCCCTTCCTTTTTAGTTCGTCCGCTTTTTCGTTTCTCGGTATACAATTATGACCAGGAACCCAGCAGAGTCTAACGTTATGCTGCGTGCCAAGAGCCCTTAGCTCTTCGCGACAGCAAGAAACAAGCTTTAATTTGACAAGAGTGGCAGAAATCGCTTTTGTTGCTGCTTGGCTAGCAATAAAAAAAGTGATATCAGCGTGTGATAGCGCCATCATGGACACCTGTTTTGCAGCGTTTGTAACTGCCAAGATCTCGGCTTATAAGACGCTGCTGTGATTTGGAAGTCTGAATGAACTGGCTAGGTTTGGGCTTTCTGCAAAGAAACCTGCACCTGCTCAAACTTCCGTTTTTGAACCGTCGGTATAGATTTTTTTTTTTTTTTTTTTTTTATAATTTGCGCACACATCAAGGGGTTATGACTACCCTTATAATGTTAAAGAACACAGTGCGAGCATTAAAAATTAGATTGATATAGACGTCTCGTTCAGGTAAGGTGTTTCATTCTCCCAATCTGTCTATTAGGAAAGCAGGTTGTGAAGGATTTTCTAAAGTCCAGGTATGGAGTTATGTAATCCGTGCAGATGTTGTTATTTGCGTATCGTGATAAAATCTGTGCGTGTCCTGTTTGGCTAGTTTTCCAGACATTACACTGGTTTAGTCTCAGTGCGCTGTTTGCTGCCGCTTCTTAAACATAGAGGTCAAGAGGTGTGAGATTATGAGGATTACTTCCAAGCTCGCGGTTGGTGTAGTTCTCATTGCACCAGTTACGCAAATACAGGCTGATCTTTGCACTTTGGTTAGGGTTTTTAAATGCGTGGATTTCTGCAGCGCCTTCCACCAGACCAAATTACCATAAGATAGGATAGGTCTAACAATGGCAGTATACATCCGCAAGATGATTTTGGGATTTGGTCCCCAGTTTTTGCCAAAAATCCTGCTGCACGAATACAGTGCTATCATAGATTTTTTGTGTCTTTCTCGTGTATTGGGACCCCAATTCAGTTTTTTGTCTAAGATCACTCCCAAGTATCTAGCTTGATCAGAGATCTTAAGAGGGGTCCCATTTAGTCTTGGTAACTCAAAAGTAGGTATTTTCTTCTATTTGTAAAGAGTACCAGCTCTGTTTTGAGGGAGTTAACTGCAAGGCCGCATTTTTTTGTCCAAGCGCTTACCTTGGTTAGTGTATTATTCAATTGTGCGCAAATAGTGGCAGGGAATTTCCCTGTCGCCAGGAGAGCTAGGTCATCGGCATAGGCAACCACTTTCACGCCATCATGTTTGAGAGCTACGATGATCTCATTCATGACCAGGATCCAGAGCAGGGGTGAGAGTATACCTTCTTGTAAGGTTCCTCGTGAAACACACTTTTTAAAGTTTGCACCTTCGCTGTTCTGACGTTTTGTTAGTGTACACATGATCCAATTTGTGATTGTTTCTTCTACTTCTAG
This sequence comes from Melanostoma mellinum, assembly GCA_914767635.1. NCBI lineage: Eukaryota > Metazoa > Arthropoda > Insecta > Diptera > Syrphidae > Melanostoma > Melanostoma mellinum. The sequence goes on along the minus strand of OU612058.1, from coordinate 116,821,986 downwards.
ATCATTTAGGGCCTTCTTAATTGCACTGTTTTGTACATTGTTGAAGGCTCCTTCAATGTCCAGGAAAGCTGCTAGTGTGTATTCCCTATCTTGCAGCGTTTTTCTATGGTTCTTACTACTCAGTGAAGTGCTGTTTCCACACTTCGTCCTTTTGTGTAAGCATGTTGAAAGCTAGATATTACTTCCGGTTTCAGAAAGCTACGGATACATAAATCAAGTAACCTTTCAAACGTTTTCAGTATAAAAATCAGACTTATAGGTCTGAAGTCTTTTGCTTCTGTATGGCTGGGTTTGCCGGCTTTCGGTATGAAAACGACTTATATTTTGGGAATGTAACCCCATATGAGGCTATTCTTAAAAATGTTCTTAAGATGTGGGATGATCTTCCCGTTGCTTTTTTGCGGCATTATAGGGAAAATGCCATCATGTCCCGAAAATTTAAAAGGGGAAAAGGATTTAACACAGGTTAGGGTACACCAAAGTAAGCCTTTTTATAAATTGTCAAAAAGTGATGTCAAAGTTGAGAAACGGACTCTACTGTAGAATATTTTTTTTTCTTTAGAATATAGCCAAGAACCACATCAGAAAGTTTGTAACACGAATCATTGTATATAGAAACTATAGTATTATTATGTAGACTTTTTGGCTGGTGGTCTCCGTGCCAACTTAGCAGTCTCCGTTCCAAGCAATTTGTTTTATCATTGTGTGTAGAGAAACGAATGCTGCGCCACCATGCTCGTCCGGTCCAAAGCACTGTTAAATCGATTCATGAACTTACTATAGTTTCTGTATACAATGCACGAATTACGGAACACCCTGAAGGATAAATTATTTTTTAAATACAGCTTACTTAAATTCAAAAGAAACTTTGCATTCACCCAGCCTCGCACCTACCCCAAATCCTATAGTGTTCAAGCCGGGGGTATGCATATGTACATTGTACAATGTACATATCTCGCTGTCTATACACCATAATACTGGGATCTAACAATGATCTATTTTCAAACTTCAAGTACTTATACATACTCGTAAAAAAACAAAAAAAAAGTATTTTAAGTAATTTTCTATTTTCTTGAAAACTATCTGCTATATCACTGTTTTTTACATGGGCAGCTATACGTTGCGTGTTCACGAGTTGGGAAACCATCCGCTTTGTTTGTGTTAACGTCAGACCAAAAAACAAAAAATGTGGTTTACCATAAAGCACTTCAATGAAACGGATAATTTGCGGACACGTATAACTCTTAATTTTTTTTCACTTACATTTTTTACTTAGAGAAGTTCAACTAAATTACAATTCATTTTTGTAAACGAAATGAATTCATTACTGTTATAAAATGAAATAAATTTTTTCTTTTCAAACATAAAACAAAAAAAAAACATTTTTTTTCATCTTTTAATCCCCCAAACGAAATGTTACAAAAAACGAAGCCATCTGGTTGCGAAACGGAGTTCGCCGGGTTTGCTAGTAACACATAAATTCATATAATTTTCAGTTTTTGATCAAGAATTAATTTGAGCAAAGGATTGTAAATGAAAAAAAAAGAGAAAAATTTCAAGAAAAATTTTAAAAATTAGTCTTCAAAATTATTTGTGAGTTTTTTTTTGACAAATTTTGGTTTAAAAGTTAGTTCTTTCATAGTTTTCTGTGACTTTTTTTTTTAAATTTATTTAAGAACAGGGCCATAGAAAAAAGTATTAGCTTTGAGAAAATGTATCATATTTAATTGAAAGTGTTACCCTTATTTTTTGACAACTGTTTTTTCGTTCAAAGCATTTTCATTTCAAAATGCCCCTACCGTCTCATCGGAGGGAAATAGACTCCCTCTCATACTAAAAAAGGCTTGTATTGAGCCGCTCTACCAAAAACCAAAAAAACTAAATCATTGTTAATTCGTCTCTGTGAGAAGATTTAATAGGCGAATACGATTTTCGTAAGGAGGAAGATTAAAAGGATCTTCCCAAGGAAGACCTTTGAGAGCGAAACGTATGAATCTGTGCTGTACTGCTTCGATTCGAGATTTATGAATATCATAAAGTGGTGACCACACCTGAGACGCATATTCTAGATGCGGACGAACATAACAGTTATATAAAGAGAGGGTGACATAGGGGTCATTTAATTCTTTTGCCCATCGCTCAATAAAGCCAAGCATTGAATTTGATTTGTTAATAATGAGGTTGATGTGTTCATTAAACTCGAGGTTGGTACTAAATAGAACACCGAGGTCACGGAATCTAGAATCTTGAGATAGGGATTGTTGCGATTATGAATATTCTCCAATACTTGGCGTTCTTTTGCGGGAGAAGGTCATACTTTTGCACATGGAAGCGTTCAAACTAAGTCCGTTTTTAGAAAACCATAGAACAAAACTGTCGATATCTTTTTGTAAGAAGTCTCGATCTGAAGCATTTTTGATGGTTTTAAAAATCTTCATATGATCAGCAAAGATTAAAAGGTCGCTATAGGAAATGCAAAAAAAAACATCATTAAATGCAACAATGAAAAGTAAGGGACCAAGATTACTTCCCTGTGGGACACCAGGCAAAGCAATGAAAGGTTTTGATAAAACATTTCGAAATTTGACTTCATAAGACCTATTTTTGGTGGTACCCGTGGCGCAATGGTTAGCATGTCCACCTGCTAACCCAGAGGTTCGAGGTTCGAATCCCAGCAGAGGCAAAATGCAAAAATGTTTTTCCGCGGGTATCGCTTTTCGCGAGGAATTGGCAAGTCCTCCGTTAGTAAATTCATTGCCATGAAAAGCGCATTCTCAATTAGCCGTTCGGAACCGGCGAAAAATTGTAGGTCCCTCCATTCCCTCACAAGGCATGGTTGTGAGAAATGCGCTAGGCCCAGGGGCTCCTCGCTCTGTTGCGCCACCCTATTTTTTTTTTTTTTTTTTTTTTTTTTTTTTTTTTTTTTTTTTTTTTTTTTAAGACCTATTTTTTAGGTAGGAGTTTATCGAAACAATAAATAATGGGGGAAATCCAAATGCTTTTAGTTTATCTTCTTTCTTTTTCTTTATATATATAAAATTTCCATGTCACAATGTTAGTTACCGAACTCCTCCGAAACGGCTTTGCCGATTTACACCAAATTTTATATGCGTTTTCAGTAGGTCTGAGAATCGGCTACTACTTATTTTCCATACCCCTAAGTGATAAGGGTCATCTATCCTTAACATTGTTTCTTTAATTTACACTGTGACACGAGAATTTCATAAATTAGATTTTACAGTCTCAGTGTAAATGTCATATCAACTACACCACAGCCTATTATTTTACTTTCATCTTTTATTTCTTATTATAAAATAAAATTGTAATTTGTAATGATTTTAAGAGAAAATAAAATCTAATCTAATCTAATCTAATCATATCAACTATATTCTCAAGTAAATCTATTATTATATACATATTTGGTGCCTCTGAGAATAGTTTTAAAATTTTATCATCCAAGGGACAGGAAAGGAACGGGATCATGCGGAGCAAATTTTTGGCAAATATTTGCCACTATCAGCGTTGCAAGAGCATCACCTGGATTGTTAATACTGTAATGTTTGGTAAACTGCTGCATTCGAGATTTTAAGCCAAAATATTTTATTTATACCTGTAGTGGAAAATCGATATAAAAAAGACATTCAAAAGATTAGGTGATTTGCCGAAATAATAATTCCTTCTCACACAAGCAACATAAAATTTATCAATGAAATTGTACTAAGACTGAATATGCTAATTTAATTTAAGTTTATTTCAACGAGCCAAAAGCCCTGGTAGCTAGTGCTCTTTAATGATATGTAATGTAATCCTAACTAATATTATAAATGTGAAAGTCACTCTGTCTGTCCGGCGTTCTATGTTGCCGTCTCCTGCCCAAACTACGGAACTGATTTAAATGAAATTTTATACAGAGATAGCCTAGAACCTGAAGAAGGACATAGGCTATACATTTTTTCCCTATATTCCCACGGGAACGGGAACGTATACGTGAACTTAGAAACTACAACACCGATTTCAAAAAATTTTCCACCGATAGAATGCTTCACTATCCCTGAGTAACATAAACTTTAATTCATCCACATATTCCTACGGGAACGGGAGCCCTTACTAATATAATAAGTGTGAAAGAAGCTCTATCTGTTCGTCGCCGTCGTTCTATGTTCAAATAAATCGATTTAAATGAAATTTTGTACAAAGATTGTTCTGAACTTAAAGATGGACTGTATTGCCGTATTTCATTCGAATTTTCCCACGGGAACCGGTCCTCACTATTAATATCAATGCGAAAGTAGCTCTGTCTGTTCACCTTTCTATGTAACCATCTCCCGCTCAAACTAATGAACAAATTAAGATCAACTTTTGTACAAAGATTGTTCAGAACCTGAGGAAGGACATAGGTTTTATATTTTATCCCTAAATTTCCACGGGAATGGGAACGCATTCGGGAACTTAGAAACTACAACACCGATTTCAAAAATTTTTCCACTGTACGAATGCTACACTATCCCTGAGTAACATAAACTTTAATTCATCCCCATATTCCTTACGCGAACGGTCACCATGTTTCCACGGGAACGGGAGTCTTTACTAATATTATAAGTCCGAAGTTAAATCTGTCTTTCTCTTTGTTAACATTAACCGCCCAAACTTTTGAACCTATTTATGTGAATTTTGGTACAGAGACAGGCTAGAATCTGAGGATGAACATTTGTTTTATGCAATATGTTTTATTCCTGTATTCTCATGTGAACGGGAACTTGGAAAATACAGCACCCATTTCAAAAAAAAAAAAAAAAAACCGTTAAAATACTATAATATTCCCGAGTAATATAATCTTTAAGTCATCCTCCGGAAACGGGCCTCATATTCCCACGGGAATGGAAGACTTTAGTAACATTATAAATCCGAAATGAACTCTGTCTGTCTGTTTTTCTTTGTTTATATTTACCGCCCAAAACTATTGAACCGATTTATATGAATTTTGGTACAAGGATAGTGTAGAACCCGAAGATGGACATCCTTACTAATATTACAAATCCAAAATTAACTCTGTCTTTTCGTGTTTCTTTGTAACCATCTCCCGCCCAGACCACTGATTCGATTTAAATGGAATTTTATTCAGAGATAGTCTAGAGCCTGAGGAAGGACATGGGCCTAGTAAGTAATCCCTATATTTCTACGGGATCGACACCGTAAACGGGAACCTTTAAACTGCTGGGTCGATAAAAGTTCTTTCACTGCGGGGTGATTGCTGTCAAACTGTCGAAAATACATTTGACCTGAGAAGAAATGTCTATCTTGATCTTCAAATAAAAATTGGCAATCGGAAATGGCTGTGTGAAAGGTCGATTTCTGCGCCGACTAATGTGATAGTTAACCATATAAACTAATAAATTATGTTTGGCGTATTGGGGATGTTGTCGAATGACTATCAGTAGACAATATTATGGACATTGAGCAAATCACATCGTACCCTACGGAGTTTCTCAATTCCTTTGAACTATCAGGAATGGTTGCAAGTTGGTGTTCCAGTGCCAATAATGAGTAATCTAAAATTGTACACAGCTACAAATTACTCATCTGAGATGAGGCATTATAAAAGTTTCAATAATGACTGGAACAGCGAAAGGAAAAACGTTTTTATTCCCGTTTTCCTTTAATGCTCACTGATTGGTCATTATAAATAAGGCTCAGACGCTTTAAGTTGCAGGTGTTCGTTTAGAAAAAAATCCCATGGCAACGTTATGTGACAGAATCACGTTTATCAATCCCACAAAACCTTTTTATATTGCAAAAGATGGAAAAATAAGAACGTCGTGTGACAGAATCACGTTTATCAATCCCACAAAACCTTTTTATATTGCAAAAGATGGATAAATAAAATAATGTAACAATAGTTTACTAAAACGCATGAATGTGTCTTATTTGCAAAATACATAAGTAGACTAAAAAATTAAGAATGCTGCCGAAAGTCACTATTCCACGCGGACGAAGTCGCGGGCACAGCTAGTTTAATTATATTTCAATAAAGTTCAATAACAATAATAATTATTTCTTTCAGACGAAGTTGGCTTTGTATTTTCCCCGTAGAATGTAGGTATAGAATTCACAATCCTTAGCTACTTATAAGTCTTAATCTCTTGATTCACGTAGGAAGTAGGTACATACTAAATTTAAGAGTGTGTTTCCTTTACTTATTTGATTCATGACTGGTACTGTTGAACAATTATATATTAGTGCAGTCATTGAAGCGACAAATACGGTCTTACCTCCGAATTTTTTTTTACTGTGAACTGATTTGCATGCAATTTGGGATTAGGCTCATCTTACCCTTAACTTCAAAAGTGAAAATGATTTAAGCTACCCCTTCTCGGGGGTGAATTTTTTTTTTTTTCAAAATAACCTCGGATATTGATAGAAGGCCTAGCTTTAAGCAAAAAACCATTTATAAATTTCAAAAAACCCAAAACTTCAAATTGTTGACAAAATAAAAAACGGCTTTGATCTTTAATATCTAGCACTTAGAATACTTTATAAAAAACCAAACTGTTCATTGTTTTACCTGCTACAATTTTGTTCTCAGTAAAATTTTCGATAAAACGTATATTTGCAAGAAACCGATGAAAAACGCGAATTTTCAATTGCCAATAACTTGAAAAGTATTGGATTTTTTGAAAAATTTTAGAAATGATTTTTTGCTTAAAATTAGGCCTTCTATCGATATCCGATGTTATTTAAAAAAAAATTTACCCCCAAGAAGGGGTGGCAACCACCCCCAGGGTAGTTGCGGAGCTCAAACTATTTTCACTTTTGAAGTTAAGGGTAAGATGAGCCTAATTCCAAAATTTTATGCAAATCGGTTCACAGTAAAAAAATTCGGAGCAATAATGCTTCAATGACTGCAGTATATATCCCCTGATCCCCTCCTATAAACGCCACTGCAAAGAACATTAGATTATGAATTATATCATCTTTCTACATATATCCATTTCACTTCTTTCACTCTGTCTTCGCAAAAAAAAACTGAATAGATGAAAAACCAGTTTGAGAAAAGCAACGAAAGACGAAAACCGTTATACGGCATAGTTGCAATAGCCAATAGGCGAGTGGCAGAAGTAGAGAAAAAAGAGAGAGAAAGGTGCCATCCAGTACGTTTCAGATGAACTTCACACTTTGTTCTGATCATGAGCAACGAAAATTTAATAAGGAAAAACATAAAATCGACCATTTTCTAAAAAACCGTTTAAAAAAATCAATGACCTCAATTAAAATTTTCGAAAACGATACCAATAAAAAAAATATTAAAAAAAAATTATTGTAAGTATTGATTAGATTAGATTTGATTAAGGGGACGGGTTGAGCTTGCGCAGCTGAATGAAACCAATTGTTCCAACCCATATGAGGCTTCAGGCAGTTCTCCTGCTCCTGAATTGAACCCGAAGTTAGCAATCTTCTGTGGGTGAATGAGTTTGAGTTTATCTAGGGCAGTGGTGGGCAAACTTTGTTAATGGGGGGCCAGAAAATTCAAGAAAATGTAGAGGAGGGCCAGAATTATTTGAAAAATACATTTTGTGTTAAAACTTTTAATTATATAAAAAAATATTACACCATTACACACCTGCACAAATGCTTAAAATTACAATTTAATTTTTATTCGAAGGCCCAGCCACGGAAGGCGTGTGAGATGTATGAAATTGCTTTTGATTTTCCATAATATTTTGAATGAAGGTTCAAGCTGTGACGAAGTAACTATCAGCAGCGCGAAAAGGTGTTCATCAATAAGTCGGTTTCTGATTGAGTTTTTCCATAATTTCATGGTCGAAAAAATCTGATCGCACACTAGAAGCAAACAAAACCATCATTTTCTGGGAATTCAGCTTTCGGTAGTGCTTTATAAAATTCTAATTTTGTGGAATTTAGGAACAGTTGTTTCAAATGGGTGCTGCACTACATTTCAATAATTTCCAGCTAAAATTCTGCAGAGACATTTTCTGGATCTACATTAAACGGCATCGAGAAAACATCCAGCGACGACTGAATATTCTAAGAATCTTGAAACCTAGTTTCGAATTCTGTGTTAAGTTTTTTCAACGCCTGACTGAATTCTTTCAGTCTGTTCTCACTCAATGTTGAGACGGATCTTAAACGCGGAAAGTGAGTTAAATCGTTCTTAGTCATGCAGTTGTAAAACAGAAAAAGCTATGTTTTAAATGATTTTAGACACCCGCAAGTCTCATCTATGAATTGGTTCTTTCGTTGCAATTTTTTATTTAATTTGTTGAAGTGTTCGAGTAAATCGGTAAAAAGTGCAAATTTGATACGTTAATCTTTGTCTCCGAAGATTTGGAAATCAAACCATTTGTCTGTTTTATTCATTAAGAAATCTTGTATTTCCTCTTTTAAATTCCAGATCCGTTCAAATACATACCCACAACTTAACTATCTTACTTTCGTGTGGTAAAGAAGGTCCGAATAATCTGCGTCGACTTCAATCAGAAATTCTTGGAATTGCCGGTGTACCAAGCCCCGGGACCGAATAGTATTATTTCGTTTTATAACAACATTAAGTACATGGGTAATATCTTTTGCAGCCTTACAAAGCACGTCCTAGTGAATTATACAATGTAAAAATACAACATTGTGATTAGGATTCTGGTTTCGAAAAATACCTAAGAATCCCGCGTTTTTTCCAAGCATATTTGGGGCTTCATCTGTAGTTATATTGAATAGTTTTGAAATAGGAGCATTTAAATTGTGAAGACCTTCAGAAAATTCGTAATAAGTAATCTGCCCCGTCGTTTTTTATCACGGGCCATATAGGTACTGTTCATGTCGAAGGATCCTCGGAGGGCCAGATTAAATGCTTTCGCGGGCCGGAGTTGGCCCGCGAGCCGTACTTTGCCCATCACTGATCTAGGGGGATGATCTCATAGTCAAGTATTTGCTTTCTAACAAGGGGGAAAGGGTTGGACATTTCGTTATAATGTGCAGAAATGTTTCTACATTTTCGAGGGATAGTCTACAGATGGGGTCCATTACCATCAGCCTCATTTGGTGGAGATGTTTCTTTAAACAACAGCGGCCGGTTAGTAGTCCTGTGAAAATTTTTAGGGTTTTCCTATTTAGGTTCATTAGGAATTTTAATGTTTTTTCAGTATGTTCTGGTAAAAAGAGTTTTGGACAGGTTTGTGCAGCCAAGCTTTTTTGATTCTTCCAGTAAGATGTTGTTTACCTATGATGTCTGCCTTCTCGTAACCATCATAGCCTTTGTGTGCTGGGATCCAATAGAGGATTACAGAGTTTTTCCTTGCTAGTTCAGAGAGTGACATGATTGTCTCTTGGACTAGTTTGGATCTTATTACAGGTGAGCTAAACGCCTTTAGTGCAGCTTGGCTGTCTGCAAAAATGATTATTGTTTTGTTTTTCGTGTTCGATGAACATTTTCTCGAACATTCGTTAATAGCAAAGACTTCAGCTTGGAAAATGGACGAGTGACTACCGAAACTTGCTGAGAAATTTGTTCTGGGAGAGTCGCTGAAAATGCTGGAACCTGTACCAGTTTCCATTTCTGAGCCGTCCGTATACCACACCATATCTTTCCTTGAAAGATGAGGCTTTGTGTTCTCTCAGTCTTCCCTAGGGGGGATGACAATGGAGAAGTTGAGTTTGAAGTTTTACATGGGAATAAAAGCATTCAAGGATATATACTAAATGGTATTAAGTATTTCTTGACTTTCCACTATCGACAGATATCCTTTCGGGTTTGGATATGATTTTATGTGTCCTTGATGGAAGAGACGGTGTGGCGCCAGTCTTGCTTCCATTTTTATAAAGAGGTGAATTGGAGGTAGTCCTACAATGACGTTTAGAGCGTATGTTAGTGTTGTACGCATGCATCCAGTCATGCATGTTGTTGCCAATCTTTGAATCTTTTCTAGTTTTTGGATTGCCGTTATTTATTTTGTTTTGTCCACCATACAACGGCTGCGTTCGTTAAGGTTGGTCTGACTACCAGCGTATGTAGGTAGTATATCATTTTAAGTTTTAGACCCCAGTTTTTCCCGCATATTTCTCGACAAGTCCATAGGGACTTGGTTGCTCTGCTGAAAATGCGTTCTAGTTGAGGCTTCCATGACATTTTGCTGTCAAGGATGATCCCAAGCTATTTTGATTCTTTTGAGAATGGTTTTGTTTCCCCAAAGAGAGAGCGGGTATTATAATAGTTAGGTTTCTTCTTTTTGTAAATGGGACAGTAACTGTCTTATGGAGGTTGACTGAGAGACCTTCATCTGAGCACCAGCCTTCTACTGTGTTCAGAGATGTCTGAAGTCTTCTTTATATTAGTGTTTCTGATGAGCCTTGTATGACAATTGCTAGATCATCTGCAAAACCCACTGCATAAATGCCTTGGGTTGCAAGTAATCTTAGTAGGCTGTCTAAAACTATTGACCAGATGAGTGGTGAGAGGACTCCACCTTGTGGGCAGCCTCTTTTTGTTAGTGCTGAAATTTCCACTTCTTCGATAATGTTGTGGATAATTCTGCTGTTTAGCATGGACAGAGAACGGCTAGTCTGTGTATTAGTGACGCACTGAGGACAACCCCATCGGACGCCCTCAATGTACTACTAGATCTCACACCCCTAGATATCTTCAGCCAACAAGTCGCAGCTAGCTCAGCTACTCGACTCAGAGCTACATCACAGTGGACCAATAATCAAATGGGCCACACTACCATTCTAGGAAACTTTAGATTCTTACCGAATCGATCCGACTACACCACCCCCAAGTTGGTGTTTGACAATAATTTCGAAGTAACCATACCTTCAAGAGAAGCTTGGGAAATGGCACTCTTTTGGAAAATGAAGCAATACACTTTTACACCGATGGTTCAAAAACCAGCGAAGGTGTGGGAAGTGGAATCTACTCAGAAAAACTGAACCTCAGTCTTTTCTTCCGCCTACCCGATCATTGTAGTGTGTTCCATGTGGAAATTCTGGCGATTAAGGAGGTGCTGTCTTGGCTCAAAGAAAACGGATATTCGAATCTTCTCAGACAGCCAAGCTGCCCTTAAATCTCTTGCCTCTGTCTCTACAAAATCCATCAGGGTCCAAAATTGCCAGATGTCTCTGAGGGAGATGTCAAATCAGTTCAACATTCACCGTTCATGGGTGCCAGGGCACATGGACATACCAGGCAACTGTATGGCAGACGAACTAGCCAAAAAGGGCACGACCACTTCCCTACGCTCAGAATGGAACAACATAGATGTACCTATCGCTACATGTAAACTCCTACTTAGACAAGACGCTTCAAGGATAACAAACACTAGATGTACTGAGAGAAACAACTGCCTTGCAACCAAAAAAGTTTGGTCGTGTGTAGACTCAAAACTCATCAGCTCGTTAATCTTACATCGGGTTTCTGGGATCAAAAGGTGATTAACTTGCTGATCTCTGTGGTATCACAATGCGCCCTTGCGGCCTAAGTGTGTTAGGCATTGTACTCATTGGCTGACAGCTACTTCTACCTAACCTAGCATGGACATTATCCAATTGCAAGTTACTGGTGGAACGTTGTGGTGCCTTAAAGCACGGTTTTTGGACACAAAGGAAGTGGAAATACCACTACGCAAACTTCCTTTTTATCGATAAAACGTTCGATACTAGCAACTAGGTCATTCAACACGACATTAGACTGATTGGCCGGAAGGATTTAGTGCTTGGATCCAGATTCATTTCCGCTTTTGATAACTGTTACTTTGAATAGTTTCAATGAGGAGATTGCCCATTTGAAGACATTGGTCTTGCAGATTTGTCTGGCCGTTGTGCAGTCTTCCCTAGATGAAAGCATATGATGTTTCCTTTGGTATGATAGGTTTATTACTGGGTCTGTAATGATAGATTGTGGAAAGTTGGTGTCCATTAGGAGTTCCAGAGTTTATAATTTGTTCTTAGTCTGAGAGTTGTTTTCCTTGGTAATGAGTGTTAAACAAAGGCTTTTTTGAAAAACCTTCCATTTACTCCCAGTGTTATAAGCTTAGCTTCTCAGTAAATAGAAGACTTCAACTTAAATTAGAAACACGAAGTTGTGAATCGAGGAAATGTAGAAAGTTAAAAAAAAAAAACAATTTTTTCGTGTTTTAAAATTTTTAAACTAGGTATGTATTAGATCATAAGTAATTATCAAAATCTGGACATAGCAATTGTTGTGAAACGACTATAATGTATTTTTTCTCCTACTACACTGTTCTAATTCTGCAAAATTAATTGACTAAATTTGAATTTGAACTAAATTCTAAAATCACATTGAATTTATATATTAATTCTCTCTCTCTCAGTATGATTGTGCAATGTGCATGTACATAGTTGTTGCAACAGTTATTCTTTTTCTGTCTACTGATTTTGCCGTTGCTTCTGCTTTGCAAACGATAAAAATCTCTCACTCGTTCACTTTGACGACAACCAGCACGAGAAGCAGAAGCATCGAGCAGCAACCAGCAGCAAGCAGTCAAATATTAAAACATCAGCTAGCAGTAAAATAAAACACTAAGTATCAATTTCACACAACATACATATATTCAACCATATTACACTATATAAAATACACATTATATTTTTGTTAATACACTTAACATTCAACACTTAAAAACAACACATTTTTCATTTCTAAATTAACCAATATACACTAAATTACACATATAGTCCACATCGTACAAAACATGGTCCATCGGGAATCCGGATTTGAGGAAAAAAAAGTGAAGTGCGCGTTAGAACAAATTAATTGAAATTGTTGAGACAGCTATTTAATAATTGTGTAGTAATCGCTGCAATTAATTATATGTTTTTTTATGAAATCGTAATATGAACACGACTAACTGTATTTTCATATGAAAGTAGAAAAATCTTACATATACAATACATATATGCATATAAAACACGTGTTGCATTTAAGAAATCGAAACACTAGAAACATTCGTGAATATTTAAATTAATTCGCTGATTTAGAATAAATACTTACCGAAGTTAGAATTTCTTTGTTCATTAAAACTAAAATGAATTTGCAATTAGTTAAGGGCAAACGCGGTCGCGCAAAGGCTTCGCTGTCTATGCAATTGAGCTTTTCCGCAAGCATCGATGAATCTACCTTGCTTTCCGCTCTGGAAATTCATTTAGTCAGGCTTAATGAAGCCTGGACAGACTTTAATGATCTTTCAGACAAAATGTATGAACATGTTGACGATGCCGCTTTCGTTGACCCCGAGCCAGAGTACGTGGAGTACGAAAGCAAGTACCTTAATGCTCATGCGGCAATTACCAGTGCTATTCGGGAAAAAACACCCGTTTCCGAGCCTTCGTCACCTTCAGGTTTGAACATGGCTTCAATTTGTGAATCGCTTGGGTTTCAACAACCTCAATTTCTTAAAAACATCGAAACTGAAAAAAATTCGAAATCGGTTCAGTTGCCAAAACTTATCGTACCTACTTTTAATGGCGATTATAAGGAGTGGCCAGGTTTTAAGGATATATTCCTAGGGACAGTTGACACCAATAAGTCACTAAGCGGCACTCAAAAGTTCCAGTATTTAAAATCGTTTCTCGGTAAACAACCCGCAGAGTTATTTAAAAATACTCCTTGTACAGACAAGAATTATATCGAAGCTTGGGATAAGCTAGAGGAACGATATGACAAGTCAAATTTAATTGTTCAATCGTTTATTCAAACCTTCTTATCGTTACCGTCGGTTAAATCTCCTAGTGCTGCGCTTCTTCGTAAGATTTTCGATCAAGCTGATGAGGTTATACGCGGTCTTAATTCGTTGGAAGCTACATCTAGAGATCCATGGTTAATTTATATTCTGCTACAAAAAATAGATTATGAAACGAAACAAGAGTGGGCCCATGAGGAAGGCTCTAGAATTGACTGCACAATTCAAGAGTTTTTAAATTTTTTGCAACAAAAATGTGATTGTCTTGAAGCTTGCGGCCCCGCATCGTCAGATACAACGGTTTCTTAACATACAAGTAGTATTCACAAAAGTGTACGGACACATATGGTGGAAACTAAGGCAGGTTGTCCTATGTGTAACGACGATCATCTTCATTCTTCGTGCAAATCCTTTTCTTCGCTGTCTATCGAAGCTCGTCGAGATTTTGCTAAAGCAAATAAGCTTTGTTTCAACTGCCTTCGTCCGGGACATCCTTCAAATAGATGTCGGCTATACTTACGCTGCAAGTTGTGTCAAAAGCGGTATAATACGTTGGTTCATCCTACTGAAAACGTAGCTCCAACTGTTTCCAATGATTCATCATCGTCGAACAACACCTCTGAACCTTTAAACGTTAATTTTCATTCATTGGAACCATCTCGTCAATTTTCAGCACTTCTTCCTACCGCTGTCGTCGTTATTCACGATTAACAAGGAAATCCACATAAAATTCGCGTCTTATTGGATACAGGATCGCAAGTCTCTTTCGTTACAGAGCAGGTTGTACAACGTTTGGGTTTATTAAGGAAACCGTCACGAATTCCAATAATGGGAGTTGCGGCTACATCTGCTGGTGTTACAAATGGTTTGGTCACACTTAATTTATACTCTCGTTTCGATACTAGTAATATTGAAGTTAACTGCTTTGTCATATCGAAACTTACTTCATTGCTTCCACCTGTTCCACATGCGGTTCGAAATACTAAATCCTACCTGTCGCTTGAATTAGCTGACCCTAGTTTCAATAAGCCAGGTCCAATTGATGTTTTGATAGGGGCTGATAGGGTATTTGATATCATCAAGCTTCCTTCAACTCTACCGAAGCCTGATCTTCGTAATTGCATTTCTACAATGTTTGAGTGGGTAATAGCAGGTAGCCTTGAACAACAACGTGCGTTCAACAGTCTTGAAGTTAAGACTTTTTGTACCCAACTTGATTTTTCGCAAGAGTTTGACTTGGAACGATTTTGGCGCTTAGAAGAGGTCGATTGTCAACCCATTCTTTCTATTAAGGAAGAAAAGGCTGAGGAACATTTCGTTACAACCCATAAGCGTGCCACTGATGGACGTTACATAGTTGAGTTGCCGTTCAAATCGAATTATACTACCAAACTCTGCAATTCTTTTGGTATCGCTCTTAACAGATTGCGCTCTATGGAGCGCAGATTCTCAACCAATTCTGATTTGAAAACTCAATACACAAACTTTTTGAAGGAGTATATCGCGTTGGGACACATGAAGGAAATACCACAGCATGAAGTTGTGACAAAATCTTCCAGATCCTATTACTTTCCTCACCACGCCGTAGTAAAATCTGATAGTTCTACCACTAAATTAAGAGTGGTTTTTGATGGTTCAGCTAAACCTCACAATCCGGGAAAGTCTTCTCTCAACGAGCTTCTTCTTGTTGGCCCTACAATTCAGCATGATATTTTTGCTATTTGTCTTCGAAGTCGTCGCCATACCTTTGTTATATCTGGGGATATAGAGAAAATGTTTCGTCAGATTTTGGTTGCACCGAACCACACCGACTATCAGCGAATAATTTGGCGTTCTTCACCAGAGGAATCATTGAAACACTACAAGTTACTGACAGTAACCTACGGTACATCAGCTGCTCCCTTCTTGTCGGTAAGAACATTGAAACAACTGGCGATTGATTACAAGAAAACACATTCTAGAGCATCAAGTGTCATTTTGCATGACTTCTACGTCGACGATGTTTTTACAGGTGCTGACTCCGTGGATGATGTCATGTCTCTTCGAACGGAACTGGTAGAATTATTGCAGCTGGGTGGATTCAATTTGCGAAAATGGACTACGAATTGCTGGCCACTCCTACTCTCTTTACCAGAGGATCAACGTGAGATGTCACCAGTAGAATTTGAAGAATCAGGAGTGATCAAGGTTCTCGGCCTTCGATGGTGTCCATCTAAAGATTGCTTCTCTTACAAGGTGTCTCTTTCTCAACCAACATTATGCACAAAACGTCGTATACTCTCCGATGCTTCGCGTGTTTTCGACCCATTAGGATTTCTTGCTCCAATTGTGGTTTCAATCAAAATCTTCTTTCAGGATTTGTGGCGAGAGAAAATAAGCTGGGATGATGATGTTCCTGAAGATCTCGCCTATCGATGGGCTTAAATTCGCGATGAATTACCTTTGGTTGAATCAATATCCATTCCGAGAGTGATGTGGTCTACCAGAAACAACAAGTTGCACGCCTTTTGTGATGCATCGCTGGAGGCTGGACGCGTACGCCGCCGTCGTTTATTGTCGCAGTGTTGATTCGAACGGGAATGTTATGATATCGATCGTTGCAGCAAAAAGCAGAGTTGCTCCAATAAAAGTTATATCTTTGCCAAAACTTGAACTTTGTGGTGCTCTCTTATTAACCCGACTTGTAAATAAAATTAAAATTTCTCTACAGGAGAACGACCTTTCAGTATTTGCATGGACCGATTCGTCAATTGTACTACATTGGCTGTCTACACCTCCGAAAAAGTGGTCGGTCTTTGTTGCAAACCGGACGTCGGAAATACAAACTTCAATACCCTTCAAGCGATGGAATCATGTCAAATCTCAACAAAATCCAGCTGATGTCGCGTCAAGAGGTATTTCACCGTCGCTCCTTTCATCAACGGATATTTGGTGGCATGGCCCGTCATGGTTGCAGAACGAACCTATAGAATGGCCAATCTCGGACTATAGCATTGAAAATGTGCCGAATGAAGTTTTGGAAGAAAGGAAAAGTTCTAAAGCTCAGGTATTCGCTTTAAATTTGAAAGATGAAAACATTCTAGAAAGCCTAGCGTCAAAATATTCCAATTGGTACAAGCTAGTTCGCGTTGTCGGGTATATTTATCGCTTTTATAAAAATTCGCGTTTTAAGAACAATCGTACTACATTTTCCTATTTGTGTGCCCATGAAATAAGTGAAGCTAAGACTCTCCTCATTAAAAGTGCCCAAGCTTCACTATTCGGTTCTGAAATAAATGCTTTAAGCAAAGGAAAGGAGTTACCATCAAAAAATAAACTGTTGACTCTTAACCCGTTTCTTGATAAATCTGACGTTCTTCGGGTCGGTGGACGTATATCCTTCTCGGGTTTAACTTACAACGAAAAACATCCGATAATTCTGTGTAAATCACACCCAATTACTAAACTGATAGCTAATTCAATTCACACACAATATCTTCACGCTGGCGTTACTTTAATGATGGCGTTACTAAAACAAAACTATTATGTTCTGGGCTGCAGAAATCTGTTACGGAAAGTTGTTTTCAATTGTATCAATTGCTTCCGACAACGTCAAACTTCAACACATCAACTCATGGGCGATTTACCAACAGAACGTGTCCGTTTTTCACGTCCCTTTAGTAAGGTCGGTGTAGATTACGCTGGCCCTATAGGTCTACGCCTTGCTCGCGGTCGAAACCCTAAATTTGTGAAGGCATACATAGCGTTATTCATATGCTTTGTGACTAAAGGAATCCATATTGAATTGGTTGGTGATCTGTCCACACATGCGTTTCTGCTAGCTCTAGATCGGTTCGTTGCACGCCGCGGTAAGCCAACGGAAATTTGGAGTGACAATGCAACAAATTTTCATGGAGCAAAAAGAAAGTTAGGTGAACTATTTGATCTTCTTTTGACACAGCAACGAAACAACATTATCATCGATCATCTGTCAAAGGATCAAATTGATTGGAAATTAATACCACCCTCAGCACCTCACTTTGGAGGGTTATGGGAATCTGGGGTAAAATCAGTGAAAGGTCATTTAAAACGCGTTATAGCTGATCACAGGCTGACTTATGAAGAAATGTACACCTTATTGACTAAAATGGAAAGCCTTTTGAACTCGCGTCCCATGTGGCAAACGTCTGACTATGAACCTACTTCTCTCACTCCTTCCCATTTCATGATTGGTGAATCTTACTCTTCAATCCCTATACCTGATGTTAACTTGACAAAAATTTCAAGCCAAAATAACTGGTCTCTATTACAGGCACTAATGCAAGGGTTTTGGAAGCGCTGGCACCAAGAATATTTGACGTCACTACAGACTAGACCAAAATGGCAAAAAGCTCAACGGAACCTGCAGATCCATGATGTCGTACTATTAAAGGAACCTAATCTCCCTCCATCAAAGTGGGTACTTGGCCGAGTGACAGAAATCCATACGGGAAAAGATGACAAATGCAGAGTCGTGACTGTCAAGACTAACAACGGAAGTTACATCCGACCTATTGTAAAACTTGCTCCCTTACCCTGTACTGAAAAACCGGAGTCTTCCAGGGGGGGCTGAATGTTGTGAAACGACTATAATGTATTTTTTCTCCTACTACATTGTTCTAATTCTGCAAAATTAATTGACTACTACATTTTACATTTTGTATAACAGTTTGAACTAAATTCTAAAATCACATTGAATTTATATATTAATTCTCTCTCTCTCAGTATGATTGTGCAATGTGCATGTACATAGTTGTTGCAACAGTTATTCTTTTTCTGTCTACTGATTTTGCCGTTGCTTCTGCTTTGCAAACGATAAAAATCTCTCACTCGTTCACTTTGACGACAACCAGCACGAGAAGCAGAAGCATCGAGCAGCAACCAGCAGCAAGCAGTCAAATATTAAAACATCAGCTAGCAGTAAAATAAAACACTAAGTATCAATTTCACACAACATACATATATTCAACCATATTACACTATATAAAATACACATTATATTTTTGTTAATACACTTAACATTCAACACTTAAAAACAACACATTTTTCATTTCTAAATTAACCAATATACACTAAATTACACATACAGTCCACATCGTACAAAACAGCAATAAAATATTTGAGTCTGGCTTTCAAACACAATAAAGCCAATGAAAATAGCATCAAATTCGACAAATTATTTTATGTATAGAAATAAGATAAAAAAAACCTTATATTCACTCAATCTCTTTTCAAAGCAGAAAAAACCTTTATCACATTTTAAAAAAGTGGGGAAATTCAAACTATGTTGTAAAATGATGACAAAATTTAAGTTTCCTACACTCTCAGGGTTACTTTTAGCTTGGTATATATAAAATATGCAAGTTTTGTTTCAAATATCATTTGAGATGTTAGAGTTATAAACGTTTTTGTATTGGTCTAACCGTTTTTTTCGCGGGACATCAAGCCTCAGGCAAAACACGTTTAAATGCTTAGCAAAAAAGAGGTGCTCCTTGGCAACGCCAATAAGCTTTCTGCATTCTATTCTGCTTCTTACTAACGTTGGGGAGCAAACGATTGGTCTGAAGCAGTAACAATTGTTGAAGCCTAATTTTCGAAAAAGGAATGTTTTGAAATTTTTTTGAGTGGAAATTGAAGATGGTGAGACCTTTTTCTCCAATGAATTTTTTAAGCCCAAAATACTACAATTCTGTTTGTTGACTAAGTTTCCGAAGTAAAATTAGAACGATACTTACAGGGGCGCAGCGAGAGGGGGGTGTGGGCACCCCGCACGATTTTCTCGAGTCGGCAAAACAAGGATGAAAATCAAAGTAGATTTGCCGAGTTAAATCAACTGAACCAAAAAGACACGAATGGAAGTGTTTGCGAAGGTCGATTTGGTGCCCGAAAAAATAGACAAGTCGGGAAATTAAGATAGAAAAACAAAGAAGATTTGCCGAGTCAAGTCATCTCAACTAAATAGACGCGAATAGAAGTGTTTGAGCTGGTCGACCGACTTGTTTTTATTAAGCCAGTAGCTAGTACATCATTCGAGTTAAAAAAAGTTCTATGCACAGTATTTTCGATTATGTTTCCAGCCACCCTCACCAGGTAGTGCTCAAAATTAAAACTTGTTGTCACTTTTCTAAACACTCTGTGGAATTCAAGAATATACAAGTCATATTCATGCCTGATTTGTTTCGTTTTTCGTTTTAAAATGAATTGCTTTGCTTGCATTTTATTCTCAGAATGAATTCAAAGACAACTCGCTAATCCGGAATGGGTATCGGTGGGTGTTCGTCAGTGGCATAAAATGAAGAGTCGGGGTACACAAAAAGAAGGAAAATCGCTTCAACATTTGGCTTCTGAATCACAATACGCGGCTTTACTTGATTATTGCAGTTTTGTTAATATAAGAGCTCACGTCAACGTTTTGCTGGACAAAGCTGAAAGACAACAAAGCATTCAAGAAGAACAAGAAAATGCGTACCATTCAAAAGTGTTGTAAATGCTAACAGACTGATGTTGTGAGAACTTTGGGAGGGCAACGATTACTTTTTTGTGGTCATAAGAAGTCCGATGAAGACGATGGAAATTTTCGACAAACTATTTTACTGATTTCACGACATTGCCCATTAATGAAAAAATGGTTGGACGGGTCTTCAAAAAGGCCGCGACGTGTGACGTATCTTATTTCGACTATCCAAAATGAATTTATTAATCTCATGGGTACTAAATCTCAAAAAATCATAGGGAATGAGATCAATAAAGCAGGTATTTTTTTCTGTAATGGTTTTCACAATTCCTGACTCATCGCATCAAGATCGACTTGATGTCATTCGATACTTCGTCCAAACCGATGGGAAACCTGTCCCTATTTAACGCTTTTTGGAAATGTATTTCGTAATTACAAAAAAAAAAACTGGGTAAAAGTTGGCTCAAAAAATCTAATTTACACTTTAATCAAAAGGTTTTTCTGTGAAGAATATTGTATTCCAATTCGATGACTTTGCCAAAAATACCCAAAAGGTACCCAAAGAAAATTGTCAGAAAATTGTGAAAGAAAATCCGTTACATTCAATATCTAGAGCATTGTATAAATATTTTCGTTGAAACAGCATGCAATTCAAGCGTGCTGATCAAAGCGTTTATTGATACATTGGAAGCATTGTTTGTGCTTTTCTATGGTAGTACAATACCTTTTCAATAAATGCAAGAAAAGTTTAAAAACATTGGAAATTAAACATTGCAATTAAAAGCTTGTCAAAATCTCAATGTACTGCTAGAGCTATAACAGTAAAGGCTATGTGGATATCTTTTGAGGGCAAAGTAAATGCTTTAGAAGGAATAGTCGTACCTGCGCTTCTGGGCTTTGAAAAAATCTTAGATTTTGATTTTATCAGTTCGTTATATTTTTACAAAAATGTCATGTTTAAAGTTAAATATTTGACCGAAAATCTAGAGGCGGAAGAGTTAAACGTTTTTGACGCTTCATTACTGATTCGAGGCACATTGGAATGATGACACTCAATTAAATGCTTCAATAAAAAGTTCTTCTTCATTTGCTCAAAAACTAAAGAAAAGTCCCGAAAACGATTTTTTTAATCATCATAGAACGCGTTGGTTACCAAAGAGAATTGATGAAAATTCTGAAACTGCTTTTGTATTTGATCTAGAAACATTTTATAGAAAAGAGTTCAAAATGGTTCTTCAAACTTTTATTTCGCACGTTAAAGATAATTTAACCATTTTTGAACCTTTCTTAAAATTTTTTAAAATATCCGCTTCCAGAGCAAATGCCACTTAAGGAATTAGCCAAATCTATTATAGAATTAGATCGGTTTTTTTTATAAAGAAGATGTGGACTGCTTCTTGTCGGAACGGCAAATTCTTCTTTTTACTTGTGAGAAATTCTCAATTTTCGACGATATTGTCAAAGAGGTATTCAAATCAAGAGCAGTGATTCCGTTAGCCTTCAAACTAGTTTGCAACATGATTACTGCTCCTGTGTCGTCGGCTTCTTGTGAGCGGTCATTTAGTGAACTTAAAATAGTTCTTAATTATTTGCGTACGAGGATGGGTAATGATAGGCTAAATTTATTAATGCTTCTTTATTCCTCAAAGGATATTGCTGATAATTGAAAATATTCAACCTAGTGAGGTCATCGAGAAATGGGCTTTATAAAAACACCGGAGAGTTGGACTTTAAATTCCAATTTATGAACATTTTTTTAACTAATAATAAAATTTTTAAAGACTAAAATCAAAAAATGTGTGCTCTTTCTCATACCAATACTATATGATAATATTATTTCTTACAAATACTTTTTCGTCATTAAATGAATTTCTGTAAAATTAACACTTTTACGCTTTTAATAACTTTTAGTTTTGTTTATTTACTAGCTGAGTCGCCCGGAGTTGCTCGGGTCTATAGTTTTAAGGTTCCCTTTCTCGTTCTTCCGCTTCCGTGGGAATATGGGGATAAAATATAATTTTTTTTTACTGTGGGATTATGTGACATCTCAATGGCAAAAGAATTTTTGAAATCTTTCCAGTAGTTTCAAGGTTTGCGTTCCCAATCCCGTTCCTGTGGGAATATGAAGATCAGGAACCATCTATGGGCTAAACTATGTCTACCCTGAAAATTTCATACAAATCCGTTGGGTGGTTAAGGGCTCTATACCAGACATACAATCATATGCAGTCGGCAAGTTCTTAAGACTAGTCGGCATTTCATAAAAATTCACCCTCCCATTGCTTGGACCCTCGCTACGCCCCTGGATACTTAAAATGATTTTTGATGAAATTTCGGATAATTTTGATTCATTTCAAGCAGCCAATCAGAAGAAACACGACCGCTGTTTTTGATTTCGGTAGAATTGAGTTCTTGGGTTCATTGATCTTTAAATGCATCAAGAGCTAATAGTCGAAGAGCTGCAAGCACATTTGGACGCCTCATTATATCAAATTCAACCGTCTGCCTAATTTATTTCAGCCAGGGGCTGGGGTTTTTGAGGTCGAAGTGATAACTACATGAGTGATACGTCAAAAAGTCAGAAAAATTCTCCCACGAGCTACCAATACTCAATCATTGTTCATTCTTTTCCGAACTTTTCGACAAGGAATTATAATCCTTAATGTGAACATAAGTATGTATGTAACTCTATACTTTAAATGCATAAAAGAAGGAATGCTATACTCTTAAAAATTTACATCTTTACTATATTTCTCGTTACTCCATACATACATGTATAGTATATAGAACGCGAACAGGAAATTTTCCATTTTATTGTCTAATATCAATGTAATTTTTTTCTGAACCCAGACACCCTGTACCTATATACTCGAAGAGGTGCCTACTTGAATAAATTGAAAGCATAGAAAAAAAGTGCAGTTATGCTGAATCAAGTGTTAGATAAAATAAAATGAGACGATGACATAAAATAAACTGCAAGGACTCGCTCAAACTAAATGCTGACGAAGTTTCATTGTGTTAAAACTAATACCAAAGTACCCATACTCGCCTGAGCTCTGAGAAAGGATAAATAAGAAGGTGATGATGAGCGTTATACTTTTGTCGTTTATATGCATGTACGTACATATATCTTACTGAATTCGTGTGGAGAACACTGTTGTGATGAGGTTGATGACATGTGTTTTGTTCTAATAAACATCTTAATAAAACACAGTTAACAGAGTGAGAAAGATACTCATTTAACACCACTCGATAGGTAAAGACGTGAGCTAAAATCTTATAAAGCAACATTCGCTGATTAAGCACTCTCCTCTCATAAATAAGACAATGTTGTAAAGTTGGCAACGAGTTTCAAAGAGTCAGCGTTGTTGGAAACGCGATAAATAAAAAAGGGCATAAAAAAATTCATAGAGGAATCATATGATTCCATTATGTTAATATTTTATATACATACGCCTTATGTACCTACTTATATATACTTCCCTGCCTGCTATCATTCGGACATATATGTAAATCAACATTGCGGTTGCCTCTGATCAATTTATCAATTTGGATAAAAACTGTGGGGTTACGAAATTATTCAGTTGAAGTCGAACAAAGTAAACAGATTTGTTAATGACCATAATCCTAATCCCAACTAATATTATAAATGTGAAAGTCACTCTGTCTGTCCGGCTTTCTATGTTACCGTCTCCTGCCCAAACTACGGAACTGATTTAAATGAAATTTTGTACAGAGATAGTCTAGAACCTGAAGAAGGACATAGGCTTTACATTTTATCCCTATATTCCCACGGGAACGGGAACGTATACGGGAACTTAGAAACTACAACACCGATTTCAAAAATTTTTCCACCGATAGAATGCTTCACTATCCCAGAGTAACTGATTTTAATTCATCCACATATTCTTACGGGAACGGGAGTCCTTACTAATATAATAAGTGTGAAAGAAGCTCTATCTGTTCGTCGTTCTATGTTACCATCTCCCGCCCAAACTAATAAATCGATTTAAATGAAATTTTGTACAAAGATTGTTCTGAACTTAAAGATGGACTGTATTGCCGTATTTCATTCGAATTTTCCTACGGGAACCGGTCCTCACTATTAATATAAATGCAAATGTAGCTCTGTCTGTTCACCTTTCTATGTTACCATCTCCCGCTCAAACTAATGAACAGATAAGAATTGATTTTTGTACAAAGATTGTTCAGAACCTGAGGAAGGACACAGGCTTTATATTTTTTCTCTATATTCCCACGGGAGCAGGAACTTATATTGGAACTATGACACTACAGCACCGATTACACCGTTGGAATGCTCCATAATCCCCGAGCAACACAAACTTTTACTCATCCCCATATTCCTTACGCGAACGGTCACCATGTTTCCACTAGAACGGGAGTCTTTACTAATATTATAAGTCCGAAGTTAAATCTGTCTGTCTATTTCTCTTTGTTAACATTAACCGCCCAAACTTTTGAACCTATTTATGTGAATTTTGGTACAGAGACAGGCTAGAATCTGAGGATGAACATATGTTTTATGCAATTTGTTTTATTCCTGTATTCTCATGTGAACGGGAACTTGGAAAATACAGCAACCATTTCAAAAAATGTCCACCGTTAAAATACTACAATATTCCCGAGTAATATAAACTTTAAGTCATCCTCCGGAAACGGGCCTCATATTCCCACGGGAATGGAAGACTTTAGTAGCATTATAAATCCGAAATGAACTCTGTCTGTCTGTTTTTCTTTGTTAATATTTACCGCCCAAAACTATTGAACCGATTTATATGAATTTTGTTACAGAGATAGTCTAGAACCCGAAGATGGACATTGACATCCTTACTAACATTACAAATCCAAAATTAACTCTGTCTGTTCGTGTTTCTTTGTAACCATCTCCCGCCCAGACCACTGATTCGATTTAAATGAAATTTTATTCAGAGATAGCCTAGAGCCTGAGGAAGGACATGGGCCTAATAAGTAGTCCCTATATTTCTACGGGATCGACACCGTAAACGGGAACTTTAAAACTGCTGGGTCGATAAAAGTTCTTTCACTGCGGGGTGATTTCTGTCAAACTGTCGAAAATACATTTGACCTGAGAAGAAATGTCTATCTTGATCTTCAAATAAAAATTGGCGATCGGGAATGGCTGTGTGAAAGGTCGCGTACACAGCTAATTGTATATATACATACATATTATAACTACTACTAATAACTTGGGGCTGCTAAGGAAGTGCTCATTATTTCATTTGAAACTAATTAAAAAAACTGAAAACAAAAGGAAACATAAAACATAAATAAGCAGAAAATATGAATAAAATAAAAGCAAGTATCGTGATGTTATAGCTAGAGTGTTGCTGTAAGATTCGAAAGCAAAAGTATGAAAAAAAGATGCCTTTATTTGATTGACGAATAGTGGTTTTCTTCAAGTTCTGAAAGACCATTTTTCTGCGTATGAACATGTGACTGAAATATAGCCTTTTACCTTTTTCAGGCTCTAGACAATCTCTGTAAATTTCATTAAAATCGGTTCAGTAAAGTAGGCGGGAATGAAATACAGTCTATGTTAGTAAGGGATAAAATAGCATCCCAATGTTGACAGAGTTTTTAAAATCTGTGCAGGTGCTTTTAAGTTTTCCTGTTCCCGTTCTTGTGGATAAGCAATTTAACGGTGACAAAATTGGGAATATGAGGATGAAAAAAAGTCTATGTTACTCAGAAATAATGAATCATTTTAACTGCGAAAGAATATTTCAAATCAGTTCAGTAGTTTCCTGGTTCCCGTTTAACTACCCATTCCCGTAGGAATATACAGGGTGTCCCGTACTTCGTGTATTATCCTTTGGGTGTGATTCTTGGTCATATTGTTAGAAAAAAATTGTTGTACTATAAAGCTTGTTTCTAAACTTTGACATCACTTTTTGACAATTTAAAAAAGGCTAACTTTGGTGTACCCTGACCTATGTTAAATTCGATATCTCTGTCAATACTAATGACAGAGACCTAATCTTAGACTTAATTTTTTTTAGAAATAACAACCTTTAAGACTGTATTTAAGTTTAGCTTAACTTGAGTAAGGCCTCCATAGGTTTAGGGTTGCCAGATTTTCAATTTTAAGTGGTGTTCAAATTTTCTTCCGGAAACAAAGTTTTGACTTTGAGGTCATTTTTTTGCAAAAAATGCCTGGTGAACATAGAGTTTCTTTATTTTTTACAGATGAACACAATAACAAAAAAAAAATGTATGAATAAGTGCACTCAAAAACCCATACATTTTATAATATTTGGAAAAATACAAAATGGGTAAAATTAAAGAAAAAAGAAGGTTTTTAAATTTTAGGTTTGTTTGAATAAAACAATAACATGAGTACTTTTACTATTTTTTTTGTATATTATACAAATACAATGATAACAAGTGCTCAAAAATAGAAAATAACTCTATGTTTATAAGGCATTCTCCGCAGAAAATTACCTCATAGTCAAAACTTTGTTTCGGTAAGAAAATTTGAACACCACTCAAAATTAAAAATCTGGCAACCCTTAACTTATTTAAGCTTAACTTAACACCGAAAGAAAAACCTTGGTATAATCAAACATGAAGCTTGTTTGTTTTTGTGTCAAGCACGAGCATACTTAAATTGAACAAGCTGGCATTTTCATTGTATTTATTGAAATGCTACAATTTTCATTGCTTAAATCAACAACGCCATTTTCAATTTCGTGTTTAAGCATTGAGCAGAAACATTGCTAACCAACAACGGTTGTGATACTAGAAACATACATGTCCGTGATACTTTAACAACGTTTGTGTTTCTTCAACAATTCTGAATTGTTGGTAGAATATGAACATTGGTGATCAAGTGTGTTCGTGAGAATTCTGCCACGTTTTTATTTGCTCAACAGTTTTAATGTAAAATTTCTATGATAAATGCCAGAATTGAAGTTTGACCTATAGCCCACATAAAGAATAAGTATGAAATCAACAATCACGTTGTTGGTTAAAAATAAGAAAATATTCAAATCAACTTCGAACATACTTAATTAAAAAATTTTTATGATACTTACCTGAAAAAAATTGATCACGGCAGCATATTTGATTTGAAAATGCGTTCTTATTTGTATTCATCACGAAACTTGATTAATTTCACAGCTTTAGATGAATTGTTGATTAACACTGAAACATGTCTAAAACAACCAAGGTTTTTTCTTTCTGTGAAATACACTCTTATTTCAGCAAGAAATTAAGTTTAAGACTAGGTCTCTATCATCAGTATTGACAGAGATATCGAATTTAACATAGGTCAGGTTACACCAAAGTTAGCCTTTTTTGAATTGTCAAAAAGTGATGTCAAAGTTGAGAAACGAGCTTTATAGTAGAACAATTCGTAGAATATGACCAGGAATCACACCCCAAAGGATAATGCACGAAGTACGGGACACCCTGTAGAAATTAAATAAAGCCTATTACCTACTCCAGACCATAGACTTTCTCAGTAGCGAATTTCATTTAAATCGTTTCAGTAGCTTACGCGTGAAGACGTAATAAAATCCGGCGGAAAGGTGGTCTAGAGCTTAAGAAATAATATAGGCTTTAATTCATCCCTATATTCCCACTTTCCATACACTATATTTAAATCCCATGATTTATAAAAGTTATCTTACATATGACGAATGCGTCAGTGTTCTGAATGAACAGTGTGGATGGAAGTTACTAGTACGATATGTTTCTCAAGCAAGAAGCAAACTCTTATAGAAACACATATTTGAATCTGTCATGAGTAATACACACCATATTTAATATCTTTTTTAGCTAAACTAAAAGCCCGATCTGAAAATAACTCAATAATTTCTCTCATGTTTTGTTGAACCTAAATTTAAAGCCCTATTTATTGAATATTTGCACTTTTTTGCTAGTACTTATATATAAAGCTTAAAATGATCTTGTCTTTATTAATTTTCATCTGATTGATGTTTGTGTTAATTTTTTTCTTTTTAAAATTATTTTATCTTTTTTGTTTTAGAATGTTGAAAGAAACCTTATTTTTTAGATAAATTTCATTTGTTATTTCAACTTTGTAATCTCAGAAAGTAAAACTTTGAGAAAACGGTGGACGGATTAACAGCCATGCTTTATTTATCTTTTGTTTGTTATAAATTTCTGTGTATTTAAATTGAATAAAAAAAAATTTAATTGCATTGAATTGAATTGAATCCCATGATCTCCAATTGGCATGGACTATAGTTCATTCCCAAAATCCCATATTCCTTCTGAATGGGAACCAAAACGGCAACTAAGAAAATACTGCACCGATTACAACAATCCGCGTAGCGTGGACTATATTTCATTCCCGTGGAAACAGGAACGGGAAAATAATAGCGAACTTAGAAAATACTGGACCAACTTAAAAATTACTTCAGTGTTAGTGTGCCTTATTATCGAAGAGGCCATAGACTAAATTTCATTCTCTTATTCCCACAGCGACGCAAATGTAACTAAGAACAATAAGGAAATACTGGAGCAATTTCTTTCGCCGTGAATTTATACGGAGTAGCATGGACTATATTCCCGTATTCCCCCGGGAACGGAAACTTAAAGTGCAACATAAAAACTGCTGAGCATATTTCCAAAATTCTTTCATAATTAGAATGTTTTCAATATTCCTCAGTAAAATAATTTTCATTTCATCTATGTATATTACGGAATCGATGCTTTATACTAAATCGTAAATCTGAACTGAACTACGCGCGTTGGGCGGGTCAGCTAGCTTATAACATTAGCAATGATAAGGATATTCTCACATGAACCTGAGCTCAAAAACTACTGGACCAATTTAAAAAATTTTTTTTTGATATAAGGATACTGTCTAAGTGGAAAGAGAGTAGAAACACCCCCTTAAACATAAAAACTATGTTTTTATGCTATTGTGTGTTAGGGGGCACTTTCTTCGCGGATATTCGCCATGCCCTTTCCGATAACCCATTTTTCTTTCTCTTTTTCGACTAACCCTCACCGAGGTAAGACCTATTGTACATTCTTTATATTAGAAATTATAAAACTAAATTCCATTTGTATCTTTTTAATATCTACGCCTACGGCAAACTAAACATTGTTCCATACGAGCCACATATGGAAAATAAAATTAAACAATAAAATATTTACAAGAGCACGCGCGATTCACGATCGGTGCTCCATCAGGAACACATACGCCAGACACACATAGCCACCAGCCACGATCAACATTAATTAATCCAATTAATCGTCGCCTCATCCGAACATACATCAGGCATCAGGAGCATTACTACTTCGTTTCATCAAAATTCATCATTTCAGTGACGATTTGTCCAGCCATCAGACAACACCTCGTAGCTGATAACACACATGCCAGACGCAAAGAGCCATGAACCACGATCAGTAATAATCCAGCTGATCACCTTTTAATCCCAACATACATCAGCAATCACACAACACCTCGTAGCTAATTGCACACACGCCAAGCCACACAATTATTTTCAACATACAGCACGCAGCCACGATCAGTATTGATCCACCTGATCGTCACCTCATCCTCATACATTGCATTGCATTACTTATCATCATAATTCATCTCTTTGTCCATCCATCACACAAGACACAACACCTCGAAGCTGATAACACACAAGCCAAGAAACGCAATCACTTTCAACTTCAACTTACAGCAAGCAGTATAATCTACACAGTGAACGCATTTATTAAAAA
Source organism: Melanostoma mellinum (assembly GCA_914767635.1). Taxonomy (NCBI): domain Eukaryota; kingdom Metazoa; phylum Arthropoda; class Insecta; order Diptera; family Syrphidae; genus Melanostoma; species Melanostoma mellinum. Next base: position 116,792,061 of record OU612058.1, on the reverse strand, counting down.
AGGTACGTGTACTGTAGAATATTTAGATGCAAGTTTTCTCTTTGATCAATAATATAGTCATTTAAACTTATTAAATTTCAATCAAAATCGAGTCAAGCCATTTCATTGATAAATAGATCATTCGTGTTCAGTATATGCATTCACGTTACAAAGTAATCGCGAACGTAGTTATAGATCCAAGTTTGTTAACAGAAACAATAACAAAAATGGATAAATTTATTTTCAACACGGACTGTTTAGTCGAGTATTATGCCGATTTAAAAGAGAAACCAATCAGCTCTTTAACGTTGTCTTCTCTCAAAGCGCGAGAAATTGAATTAAAGGATTTGTGGGCAGAGGTTAAAAGCGCGTATGAAAATTGTATTTGTGATTTAGAGAATCCATTAGAGTTAGACTATCTGGGTGCTGTGAAAGCAAAATACAGGCTCTCTTCCGAGACATATTTTACGTGTTCAGAGTATATTATTAATAGTGTAGATAAGATTAAAGCTACCATAAGCGAAGCTAAAAGTTCGTCAGATGAAAATGCAGGTTCAAGTGATTTACAATCAAGTACTCAAGGGCAAAGGGTTTCAGTCAGCAAAGACTCAAACCAAAATGGATTTAAATTACCTCCATGTGACTGTGAAGTATTTCAAGGGGATTATTTGTCATGGCCATCGTTTCGCGATATGTTTTTGGCAGTGTATGGCAGCCACTCGCGGTTGAGTCCGGTACAAAAGTTATTTCACCTCCGTGCTAAGACACGAGGAGATGCTTTTAATATAGTGTCTAAATTTGCTTTGACGGATAACAACTATGAAATTGCGTGGGAAGCTCTCAGTTCACAGTTTGAAAACAAGCGAATATTAGTTAATAGTCATTTGAAGATTTTATTTAACCTTCCGAATCTTTCTGTTGAAACAGACAAAGGTTTGAAACAACTCCAGAGAGAAGTCAACGACTGTCTTTGTGCATTGAAGTCTCACGGAATCGAAACCGAATCATGGGATTCGATTCTTACATTTCTCGTTTCAAATCGTTTACCAGAGAGAACCTTGTCTCTGTGGGAACAAGGGTTACCAAATCCGTCTGAAATTCCTACTTGGAAGGACATGAGTACATTTTTAGTTGCACGTTACAAAACACTTGAAACCATTAGCGATATTCGGCTGTGCACTAAGTCAAGACAAAGCGTTAGCTCTTCACAACCACATACCAATAAAAAGGTAAGTGCACATCTAGCCAAAACTAGTAAATTCACTTGTGTGATGTGTCAAGGAACACATTCTTTGCGTTTGTGTCCTACTTTTCTACAAATGGAGATCAAGGATAGAGTTCAGACTGTGCGAAGTAACAATCTTTGTACAAATTGCTTAGCACCTTATCATACTTCGCAAATGTGCAAAAGCAAGTTCACCTGCAGTTATTGCAAGAAGCGTCACCACACACTCATCCACTTTCAGGATAGTGCTGTACCACAACAAAATAATTCATCAACATCATCTCACATACTATTCAATGTTAGACCTAATGAATTACAGTCCACACCTCAACATTCTCCTAGAAATGTGCATACGCACCTCTCGACTTCGTCGAAACAGATACTTTTGGCTACCGCCCTAGTAGCCATTCAAATCCACGGAATAAATCACACTCTTCGAGCTTTAATTGATCCTGGATCAGAGGTCACGTTGATCTCGAAAGCTGCACAACGGCGCTTAGGGCTACCTGTTACGCAGGCACATGTCCAGATATCAGGTGTTAACCAAGCTGTTACCACCACTGCAAAAAGCTTATGTCGTTTTTCAATGGGCTCAAATCTAACTTCAAGCTTGGTATATGTCCAAGCTTTAGTCGTCGAACGTCCAACTGGGCACCTCCCATCTAAGTCTGCGGAGTATCTAGACTTATCAAAATTATCCGATTTCGTACTTGCAGATCCTCAGTTTTATAAATCCTCTGCAGTAGACATACTTATAGGTGCTGATGTTTATTCAGAAATTATTCTTGAAGGTGTTCATCATAACCTTTTAGGGAAGCTAGTACTACAAAATACTATTTTCGGTTGGATCATTTCTGGTCCACTGCTAGAACCATCTACACTTAGGTATACAACAGTTGTTTCTTATTTCAACCAAATTTCTCGATGACGAGATTAGACGTTTTTGGGAATTGGAAGAGGTAGCCAATACCAAATTACTTTCGTTTGAAGATGAATGTTGTGAACAGCTGTATTCTGATTCGACTTATAGGGAACCAGATGGAAGGTATGTTGTAAAGCTACCATTTAGTACCGATTTTCATCATATAATTGATCTCGGGTTTTCCCGACGTATAAGTGAGAAGTGTTTAATTCATTTAGAAAGTCGGTTGGCAAAGGATCCTTCTTTGCAATCAGAATACAGCGAGGTTATTGAGGAATACTTAAAAGTAGGCCATATGAAAGCGGTTCCACCAAAAGAGTTAGTGAAAAACAACAAAGTTGTATCTTACTACATGCCACATCATGCAGTGGTCAAGCCAGAGAGCTCCACTACCAAAGTGCGTGTAGTGTTCAATGCCTCTAGTCTTTCGGAAAATGGCACTAGTTTAAATGATGTCCTTTACACTGGCCCTGTCTTGCAACAAGACTTAGTAGAGTTGATCCTTAAATGGCGGAAATATCGTTACGTACTTAATGCAGATATCACAAAAATGTATCGCCAAATACGGGTGCATGAGCAGCACACACCCTTTCAGAGAATTGTGTTTCACACCTCGCCAAACGAACCTATATACAAGATTTTGAGTTGCAAACGGTTACCTTTGGGGTTAAATGTTCACCATACCTAGCCATACGCACATTGTTGCAACTAGCGGATGACGAACAATTGAAGTATCCCATCGGGGCTTCGTTGCTTCGTAACAACTTCTACGTTGACGATTTTCTGGCAGGCTTCGATTCTCTTGAACAAGCACAAACTGCGCAGTCCGAAATCATAGCTATCCTAGACACAGCTGGATTTCAACTTCGTAAATGGACAACAAATAACTTAAAGTTATTAAGGAATATTCCAACTGATCAAATTCTTAATGATCCATTCAAATCCATCAGTGAACAGAACTCTATTAAAACCCTTGGAATTCATTGGAATCCCAAGTCTGATTCGTATCATTTTAAAATCGAACCTATACCCTTTTCTACGAACTGCACGAAGCGAGAAGTATTTTCCCTTGTAGCAAAGCTCTTTGATCCAGCAGGTTGGACAGCTCCTGTCCTTATAAAGGCAAAAATCCTTTTGTAGATCATCTGGAAAGACAAGACACCATGGAATAAGCAGCTAACAACTTCGTCGTTAGCTATCTGGAAAGTATTCACAGAAACTTTTACAGAGCTTTCGCAGCTTCAGGTTCCACGATGGGTTCAAATAACCCCTAAAACCAAGCTCCAAATTCATGGATTTTGTGACTCCTCTGAACGAGCATATGCTGCTGCTATATTCGTTCGAGTAGAGGACAGCTCCAGAGGAATCACATCGCACATCCTATGTTCCAAAACAAAAGTCGCTCCAGTCAATCCAGTAACGCTGCCTCGATTAGAGTTATGTGGTGCCGTTTTACTGGCAAAGCTCATGGGAAGCGTTCTTCCTATGTTTAAGTCAGAAAACCCTGAGATACATTTGTGGTCGGACTCGTCAATTGTACTTGCGTGGCTTGCAAAAACCCCGTCAGCTTGGCGGACCTTTGTTGCAAATCGCTGTAGCAAAATTAAGAAATATGTTGGTGAAGTTGACTGGAAACATGTGTCTTCAGAAGACAATCCAGCTGATCTTGCTACTCGCGGAATAACTCCCACCGAACTCATTTCTAACATGTTATGGTGGAACGGACCAAAATGGCTGTGTCATCCAGAAAACTTGTGGCCGGCTACCACCCCTGCCGTTGTTAGAGAATTGTAACTAGAACCAAAAGCTGTCAGTTCTTTTCATACCACAGAATCAGAAGATATTCTCGCACGATTCTCATGCTATGCTCGAGCTCTGAGAGTTATTTCTTACGTTTTGCGATTTTTCCACTCAACGAATTCTCGATTCAAATCAAATTATTTTTACCCAAAACTCGACATAAGCAGTGAAGAAATTATGCATACCAAGGAGAAACTCATAAGGCTTGCCCAATTCAAGCATTTCCCAAAGGAGTACGCGAATCTTCAAAACAACAGCAGAATACATCCTAAAAGTAGCCTTCTAACTTTAAATCCTATTTTAGACTCAAAGGGAATAATTCGCGTACATGGTCGATTAGCCAACTCAAACATTTCTTGGTCTGAACGCTTTCCAATCGTTTTACCTTATGAATCCACATATTCAAAACTTCTTGTGGGCTTGGTCCACAAAATAACACTTCATGGGGCAACCACTTGATGTTTATGCTTATTCGGCAAGAATACTGGATTCCTAAGGTGAAAAACTTAATAAAATCATGCGTCAACCACTGCAAACCTTGTGTGCTCCATAAACAACATCAGCGATCACAATTAATGGCAGCACTCCCACCGGAAAGGTCATGCTTTTCTAGACCATTTTCGAAAACTGGAGTTGATTTTGCTGGTCCCTTCGACATTAAAACCTATCTAGGGAGAAGTTGCCGCTTAACCAAAGGTTACGTTTGTGTTTTTGTTTGCTTTAGTACCAAAGCGATACACCTTGAAGGAACAACCGAACTTTCAACCGCTTCTTTTCTCGCCGCTTTTCAACGGTTTATAGCTAGACGAGGTCTGCCAAGTGATATTTATTCCGATAATGGGACTAATTTTGTAGGCGCCAATAGACTAATCAAAGAAAACTTTCGAAGACATGTAGAGGAAACCGCTTCAGAAGCATCAAAATTATACTTATCGGGTTTGTCTTGGCATTTTATCCCTCCAGGTGCTCCTCATATGGGAGGACTGTGGGAAGCAGGAGTCAAGAGCTTCAAGGCCCATTTCAAGAAGGTAGGTGCAGGTGTTAAATACACATTTGAAGAGTTCTCGACCCTTCTGTGTCGTATCGAGGCTTGTCTTAACTCGCGTCCCATTTCTTCCATCTCTGAAAACCCTAACTATCCTCTTCCGCTAACCCCAGGTCATTTCTTGATCGGAGGTCCCCTCCTTTCGCTGGCAGAACCAGATCCACAAGACTCTTCACTTTCTCTTCTCAAACGTTGGGAAAAACTAAAAGTTTTGCAGCTACAATTTTGCAGGCGGTGGAAGGAAGAGTATCTGAAAGAAATGCACAAACGATATAAATGGAAGTTTCCACAACGAGAAATAGAAATAGGAGATATCGTCGTTGTGAAGAAAGAAAATCTTCCACCAACTGAATGGCGATTGGGACGGGTAACAAACGTTTTTCCGGGTACCGACGGAAGAGTTCGCGTTGCAAGTATTCAAACCCAGAATGGTGAAATTAAAAGACCTATAGTTAAACTATGTGTTATTTCTGCTTAACTATACTTGAAAACTAGACTACAACGAAATTAAAAAAAAAAAAAAAAAACCAATATGTATCTTATATGAATTGATCAAGGTGAAAGGTTGCATCTAAATCTATCTATTTTACACGTCTCTATCTTATCTTATTATATTCAATTGTACTTATTTTTATAAAACCATTGTTAAATCTCTAAGTTAGATTTTTATCCCCTACTAACATTTCCTACCTCCGGAGTGAGTGGAACCCCTCCGGTAAAGCACAAAGGTTCTTTACTTCTTCTTTTGTCTAAGTGGAAAGAGAGTAGAAACACCCCCTTAAACATAAAAACTATGTTTTTATGCTATTGTGTGTTAGGGGGCACTTTCTTCGCGGATATTCGCCATGCCCTTTCCGATAACCCATTTTTCTTTCTCTTTTTCGACTGACCCTCACCGAGGTAAGACCTATTGTACATTCTTTATATTAAAAATTATGAAACTAAATTCCATTTGTTTCTTTTTAATATCTACGCCTACGACAAACTAAACAGATACTATATTTTTCCTTTGAAACCAATGGTCTCTGATTCGCTTTAGATAAATTACACGCTTCCGCAACGTTTAGTAGGACTGGGATGATCAAGGCTTCATCAAGAGTTGGCTTGGTTTTTTGATAGAGAAAGTTATTTAAATCAATTGCCCTCTTAACACAAAGAAGTAGTGGTTGTCAAAAGCTATTCTCCGTTTCATCTCCACAGTGATGTTATTTTCCTTATCTATAATCGTAGGTAGACGAAGTCTTGTACTACCTCGTTAGTTATGTTTGTGTACTGTGATTTGTCCAATTCGTCAATGTTCTCTGTCCTTGTATTGAATTTGAATTTGAATTTGAAGTGTTTTTTATTCCATTTCTAATAATAAATATACATATAATTTATACAAAAAACGTTTGAGCATGGCTTTATGCCGTCTGCCGGATTGACAATTTATAATAATTTAAATTATATTTCCTTTTTATATATATTTTTTTTTTTAATTACTGACAATAGCTTTAAGCAAAAGAAAAAAATTTGAAAAGTAGCAATTATTAATGGTATACTTAAAAATTCTCACTCATTATTTTATTGCGGTACGTTGTAGCTGTTTTGGAGTATTTGAATAGCTTATCCACATCAAGTTCATTTAACTCTTTTATAACCTCCTCTTCTGAAAGATAACCTTTTCCAAACACCTGTATTCTTATTTCTCTCAAGATCGGACATTTTCCAATAAAATGCAAGACGTCTTCTCGTTCTCTCAAATTACATAACTCGCAAAAACAGGGTAGGTCTTCTCTATGTGGCACGTAATTGAGATTTAAAATCTCTCCTCGCAGCCTAATGATCATTGATATCATTTGTATACTGTTTTCATCTTTGAAATAGTTCTTGTCTAGCAAATTGTGGTTCAAGCGACTATACACTGATCTATGCACCGATGATTCAGCTTCTTCTTGGTACTTCAAAACCTGCATCTCATCCACTTTCTCAATTGGGATTGACAGCTGTGGTTTAAAAGTGATTAGTTTGTTTACAAGTTAGCTCCGAATTGAATAGCATTTATGCAAAATAAAATCAATTAAAAATTAAAGTAATTGAAGATTTGTGTAGAGCAAGTGATAGGTAATAAAATTAACACTTAAGAACTAAGGTGAGATCGTTTTTTAACCAAATAAAAGCAAATTAAATAATGACAACGGTGGGTGGTAAAATGCAACGGACACCAGTTAAAGCAAATAGCAGCAATATGCAACTTGATACAGGTTCGAAGTCAAAGCGTCACCGGTCAATGGAGTCTTCACCGAAGGAAGATAACTCGCAACAAAGTGCGAGCGTTTGTATGCCAGCGCACGATTTAAACACGCTAATAGCGAATACAATGTCCTCACTTCTGGACGAAAAGTTTAAAAACCTACCAACGAAGTCGAAGTCCGAAGGGGATATCAAAGAAAATCGAAACATTACAAATTGCAAATGACTCATTGCAAAACCAGCTGCAACTTGTTGAAGCCAAATGTGTTGCACTTGAACGTCAAGTTGAATTTCTCGAAGCCAAGGCTAATGAAAAAAATGTTATAATTCATTTGCCAGCAAATAACAGCTGCTCAACAGAAAACCCAACCGATAGAGCGAAAAAACTTTGTTTGGATCTGTTACAGACAAATAACCCGGCGGCGATTACTTCGGCACGAACACTTAACACTAAAAATATGAAATCAACAGACATTATAGTGGAAATGCAAAACAAAGACCAAGTAGGATGCATCTTAAGATCTGCAACAAAACTAAGAGGCACAGGCATTTCTTTACACAGGGATTATCCTGCTGCAGCACGACAAAGACGAAGACGTTTACAGAAACTTAACACAGAAATTTTTAAGAAAAATAAAAACATAAAAACACAAATTCGGGGGCAGTATCTGAAAATTGGTGCACATCAGTTCTATTATGACAGCCAAAACATTTTGAAATGTGACGATGACAGAGATGGAATGACAGCACTACAGAAAATCATCGGTGACATCCAGGTTTCCAGTGATCCTCAAACCGTTTCGGGGATCCCACTTTGTTTTTAATTGTAATGCCGTCTGCCACTGTAGTCATAGTCAGTTAAATAGTACTAAGAAAATTGAATTAATGAACATAAAAATTTTATCTTATAATATTCATGGTTTAAGTAACAAGAATCTATTCCCTGAGTTTTTTAACTTTATAAATCAGTATGAGATCGTCTTTTTGTTTGAAACATTTGTAACGAAGGAAAATTTAAATAGTTTTGGAAGAGAATTTTTAAGTTATAATTATGAGTGGATACCTGCAATAAAAACGCATGAAAGGGGACGAGCCAGTGGTGGTTGCTATTACGGGTATAAAAGGAGTTTGAAAAATAAAGGCATTATATGTAGTTTCCACAAGGCAGACGAACTAGTGTTTCTGGACATACAAATCGACCAAGAAAAATATCTGTTGTACCCTAGTTACTTGAATTGTAACAATTGGGATGTGGATTTCCAACGTGTATCAGCCCATCTGAATCTATCGTATAACCCAAATATTATGGTAATAGGAGATTTAAACGCAAGAGTTGGAAAAGAAGAGGGTGCGTGTAACAGTCTTGAAGGTAAAATCCGCAGATCCAAGGACACAGTTACAAATGCAAGAGGTAAAAAGATATTAGAGCTGTGTGATACGTATGGTCTGAGAATTTTAAATGGAACGAGTCTTGGAGATGTAGAAGGAGAATTTACGTTCATAGGTGGCCAAGGAAACTCAGTTGTGGACTATTGTTTAGCGGGTGGAAGCTGGAATAAATGTGTTAAGGATTTTGAAGTTAAACAGGTACCTTTCTCTGATCATTTACCGATCGTTGCTGTTTTTGGACACAAAAGTGAAATTGGAGAAGATAATCGTCCTCTGCTACCACTTCCGATGCTCAAATGGAAAGATTTTATGGGTGACAGCTATAGAGAAAACCTAGACATGAAGTTGTCCGAGGCGGAGCAAATTGATTTAACTACACTGGAAATAGTCGTGAAAGAAGCTGCTCCAAGTACAAGGTTCAATGCAAATGGAAAACCTCAATCGGCGCCATGGTTTGATAAGGAGTGCATCATAGCACGAAATCTTTCATTTAAGTGGCTCATGCTTTTTAGAGAAAACAGCACACATATACGGAAACTTTCCTATATAGAATCAAATCGTCGATATAAGGAGATTTGCAAAGAAAAGAAAAAAAAACCATTTGGAAATGGAATCGGCAAAGTTAGCAAACTGTAAAAGTTCCAAGGACTTTTGGGGATTAGTTAGAAAACTCAATGGAACAGTGAAGGTTATTAACCGGAATCTTAGCCCTGAGGTTCTTCGGAACCATTTCATCGATCTACTGAATCCGATAAAAGCAATGTATTCATTCCATTATGCCCCGCCGGAAATTAAAAATGAAACACTGGACGCTGTAATTACACAAGAGGAACTAAATGAAGCACTCTTATACTTAAAAGACGGTAAAGCAGCTGGATCTGATAAAATTCCAGCAGAATTTTATAAAAACGGTTCTGATCTAATGAAAAATAAGCTATGCCATTTGTTGAACGAAGTATACAATAAGGGGGCAGTGCCTGAAAGATTCAAAGAAGCTCTTATCTTTCCAGTTTTTAAGAAGGGAGAACACGCAAATCCGGAAAATTACAGGGGAATTTCGTTCCTGAATTCTTCATATAAAATATTTACGGCTATCCTCAAGCGACGATTGGAGGAGTGGATAAGGCAGGAGAACGTGTTAGGGGAACACCAGGCAGGATTTAGAAGAGGATATACTACAGTAGATCAAATATTTGTTCTCACTAGTTTTGCGGAATCGTACCAAAAGCAGAATAAGAAGCTGTATACCTTCTTTATTGATTTTAAAGCGGCGTTCGATTCAATAGACAGACAGGCGTTGTTATACAAACTTTACGGGAAGGGAATCTCGTGGAAGTTTGGTAAAGTTTTACAAAACTTATATACGGGTACTCAATCGGCAATATGGAATGGTGAAGAGCTTTCGGAGTGGTTCGCAACTAAATCAGGAGTCAAACAAGGATGTGCTTTAAGCCCAACACTCTTCGCGCTGTTCATAGATGACTTATTGGATGAACTCCCAGGTGGTGTTTGTTATGCAAATACTTGCATTAAAGGCCTCATGTTTGCGGACGATGTCGTACTGATGGCAAACTCACCGGATAGTCTTCAACTTATGATAAATCGACTTGGTGATTACTGTAAGTTGTGGAATTTTGTAATTAATAGAGAAAAATCCAAGGTTATGATTTTTAAAAAAGGAGGGGGAAGGAGAAGTCATAGGGAAAAATGGCATTACCTGGGAGAAGAACTAGAGTTGGTGAGTGAATTCAAATACCTTGGTGTGCTACTAACATCGAGCCTAAATATGAATAAACACTTGGAAGAGAAATTGGCAAAAGCTAAAGTCGCAATCAACTCAACATGGAAAAGATGTTTTGCCAATCGCTCAATTACTCACAGCAGCAAATATAAGGTTTTTAAAGCCGTCGCAGAATCGATTTTGTTTTATGCTCCTCAAGTATGGGGCTACAAACAATATGATATGGTGGAGAAACTCTTAAAATTTTACATTAAACGCATTTTCAGTATTCCGACCAATGCTCCCAATTATCTACTGATGATAGAAACAGGTCTATCACCGCTGTATATACAAACGTTGAGGATGCAGATGGACTATGTCATGAAGGTTATGGATATGGAAGATACACGTCTACCTAAGATAGCAGCTCTGAAAGCGGTGGAACAAAAACTAAGCTGGTACGCAGTATGGTTGGAGTTAGCTCTGTCCTTGTATGGCAGCTCATACTTTGTTTTGCTCTCATTAACCAATTGATTCAATTATGTCGCTTTTGTTTCAAATCTCGAACAAGCGTCTGCGACATCACATTTTCTTCGTAATTGTACAAACTTTTATTGAAAGAATATGCCTCTGATGTTGAAGTTTGAGCTTAGCACAATGTTTTCATGTATGACATTGAAGAATGACAATTTATCACCTTTTCGAAATCCGTTTTGGATATCAAAGGGTGAGTTCTTACTGACCTTGAAGGAGGAGCAAATCATCCTGAGTACGAGTTTTGAAGGGATGCCATAACTGGACATGGTTGTGTTCAGCTCGTCTAAATACGTTTATATGCGGCCTAGAAGCCGACAAATAGATGTGTATATCAAAATTATATTCCCGAGATTTATCCAAGATCTTTCGTAATGTAAACATTTGGTCGATTGTGGACTTTTTTGTTCTAAAACAGCATTGATAAGGACCTATCAAAGCCATGTACCTATAAGAATTTTAAAATGCGTTAAGCGTGTACTACATCAAAATCAATTAGCCTGATTCCATTTCGTAAATTTTATCATGAAGGTCATGATAAAATACCAAGTTTTGCATTTTGATTGGTCAATACAATAACCTAATTTTCCTTCCCAATCTACCACCTATGAAAAATCTTCTTTATGTCCGGCCCATTCCATCGCACTTCTTGGATGGTGATTTATCTGATTTGCAACAGTCTGGGGCTATGTTTGTAAATGTACAAATATTATTTTTCCAAAATTTTTTCATTTTGTTCAGAAGTCTACCTACTTACTTATACGTACCCTCACGTTTGTATTCATACTCCCAATAAATTTAAAAGTTTTAATAAGTTATTTTAAACATTTGTATAATTTTTATATTTTCCTCAAATAAATAAAATAAAATAAATAGGTTGGCGCAGTACAGCGAGGAACCCCAGGACCTAGCGCATTGTTCACTACCAAGCCTTGTGAGGGAATGGGAGGGACCTATAACTTTCTGTCGGTTTCGAACGGCTAATCGAGAAAGTGCTTTCGTGGCATTAAATTTACTTACGAGGGCATTGCCAATTCCTCGCGAAAGGCGATACCCGTGGAAACACATTATTGTCTCTGTTGCGATTCGAACCACGAACAACTGGGTTAACAGCAGACATGCATCACATCACATCACGCAACGGGTAGTTTAAGTGATTATTTGAACTATGAATTACATATTTTTTATTTATCATAAGTATTTCTAGATATTCATTTGCATATGTTAAGCTTACAGAGCATAAATGGTGCTACCCAAAATTAGGGCACTGAGATGTTAAACACATGTGTTTACTTTAAAAATAGCGTCCTGTTATATGTTTAAATATTAAAATAGCACAAGAGCGTTATATTGCCATAATTTTTTTTTTAAACTTTTATAGAAAGAATGTGGGTTACACCAGTAATATGTGAACCAAAACCAACAGGTTAGTTGAACTTTACAAAGTTTTCCGTAACGATCCTATGAGTTGAAAAAAACTGCTATTTTGATTCTCGGAAATCGAAATGATCACACATCGCTTTTATTTGAAGAAAAATACATGTAGGTAGTTTACGCAATTTCTGTTTTAGAAAAAGTTCTAGGTAGAACACATGTTTTGTCTTTTACTACTCAAAAAGGAAGAAATAACGGTTTCCTTTTTATTCTTATGAGGTAAAATATAATTTTTTTTTTGGTAGTAGGTACAATAGGCCCAAAATTGAAAGAATGAGGACCACCCTACTTTTGCTCTCAAGGCCTCATAATTGTAAAGATAGGCCCACATAGATGTTAAGTGCCGTTTAATATAAATTCAACCGAATTCCTATTTTCTGTACTTTACATGTGGTGCCTGGTGCGGAAGATTTAGAAAAGACTTTATTTACCTATTTGTTATTTTCGTTAAGAAACTACACACCTATCGCTTGAAGCCTGCTACAATTAATATGAATGTGTATAGGCACACATTAGAAAATATTTTTTTTTTAATTTAATTTGTCACTTTAATGAAGTTTTCCACAAACTATAAGAAAGTAAATAAAAATTAAAAACTTCTGAAGTTCGTAACTATTCAAAGTTAACTTTAAGCTACGCTTTGTCGAAATCTTGCAAAAAAGCTGCATTTAGGTATACAATTTTAGGAGACTAGTTGTTTTTCACCAGAGACTTGACTAGGTAGGTCTAAGTATACGGTCATAAATGATTTGATTGCCGCAAACTGCAAGGACTATATGTGAAGAATAGAATATGTAGGTAAGTAAATCATTAGTATCTATTCTATCTATGTATAAAATGAAAACAAATCGAAGCTTTTCTGACACGTGACGGTATTAATAGAACCAATGTCTCTCTTTATTTTTGCAAGGCGTTGAATTCCTCTTCCCTAAGCGTTAGCACCTACAAGCTACAACACAAGCTACAACTACAAGACAACAATATAACTACACCTATAACCTACAGTCTACAAACGGATGAATTAATTAATGTTTTCTTAAGAGAACTCTCTTACAAATCGAATCTTCATCTACTATGAACCATGAGCCATGATTTCACTCTTCAGTCTTCACTGTATTTATCTTAATTTTCGAAATTATGAATGAAATACGGAAATTGTAAAAGCTTCGAGAGCGAGACTGCTTAGTAAGAGATAAAATAAAACTAAAAGTTTGAAATTGAATTGCTCTATGCTCTCACTCTGCTACCGCTACGTGAAAGGTGAAACGTGAGTGTATTTCTCTTAAAAAAATTGAATTAAGCGTAGCGTCGCTGCTCGCTGGTCGCTGCAACTAATACTGCATTTGCGCACATGTGTTATTACGTAATATATTATTATGTTTGGACTCACGCTGCTTTGTTTTTTATTTACTCGTAGCTCGTAGGTACAAAAAACGAGTAAGCGTAGTCGGTTGAATCTAATTTTGCATTGTTTTTACTACTTCACATTTTGGCACATAGATTCCAATCTATTACTGCAAAAGCTTGTTTGGTTTTACATACATATGTATGTAGGTACACCTGCTTAGATCTAAGTACGTAATCTTGAATATAAAATAATAGTACCTATGTTTTTAGGACTTTAAATGCTATTCTTGCCTCAAATTCATGTAGGTATGTATGTTCGTTCCTTGTCTATGATCTCAAAGTAGTTACCTACAAACATATACAGGGTGATTCGCATAAGGTGTGACAAAAAGATAGGGTGTGTAGGTTGGACCTAGACAAGCAAAAAATCGTATGGGAGGGGGGGGTCCATTTTCCCCCGTTTAGGCGGGAGGGGCAATTTAAGAAAAAAGTCACTAAAAATTGGAAAAAAATTATTTAAAAATAACGGTAGTACCTACAGAGTCGTACTATAGCATTTTGAAAAGCCAAAAACTTAAACATTAATTAAAATTTAAAACAAAGTTGTTCAAGTAAATAGTTTCTGAAATATTAATTTTCAAAGTCAAAATTTTGAAAAAAAAAAACAATTTTTTTTCTTAAAACCACTTTTTTTCCAAATTTTACGTAATTAAGTAGTATTTTTCTGGCTTATTTTCAATGCTCTTATTTATTTTTGATCAAACACAAAAAACCGGATGTCAAAATAACCTGTAGTTTTTGAGAAAACCAAAAACTACAAAAACGACTTTCGTCAATTTTTTTTTTTTAAAGTTTTTTTTTCGTTATTGGACTTTTAAGTGAATTCTCAATAAAAAAAGTAAAGAGAAAATTCATCCTTTATTTCGTAAGTTCACTTAAGAATCCAATAACGAAAAAAAAACTTAAAAAAAAAAATTTTGACAAAAGCCGTTTTTGTAATTTTTGGTTTTCTCAAAAACTACAAGTTATTTTGACATCCGATTTTTTGTGTTTGATCAAAAATAAATAAGAGCATTGAAAATAAGCCAGAAAAATACTACTTAATTACGTAAAATTTGGAAAAAAAAGTGGTTTTAAGAAAAAAAATTATGTTTTTTTTTCAAAATTTTTATTTTGAAAATTAATATTTCAAAAACTATTTACTTGAACAACTTAGTTTTAAATTTAAATTAATGTTTAAGTTTTTGGCTTTTCAAAATGCTATAGTACAACTCTGTAGGTACTACCGTTATTTTTAAATAATTTTTTTCCAATTTTTAGTGACTTTTTTCTTAAATTGCCCCTCCCGCCTAAACGGGGGAAAATGGACCCCCCCTCCCATACGATTTTTTGCTTGTCTAGGTCCAACCTACACACCCTATCTTTTTGTCACACCTTATGCGAATCACCCTGTATGTATGTACTTATAACAAGAAATATGGTTTTACATTCAAACTTGCATATTTTACCCTGCATTAAATGGCAATGATGTAATGTGGTTTCAACATTTTCCAAATAGGTATAGGTATAGTTATGTGCCTACTTTTCTAAAAAAAAAAAGAATACTTCTTCGAGTGCAAGTTCTAATTAGAAAAAAAAAAACAAAAAACAACCTTGCAATGATCAGTGGTGCGTTAATTGAACTAGTTAAACATTGCAAAATTTTGCAATCCCAGAAATTGTAAGAAGATTTTGTAAAATTTGTCATTTTGAGTTTCACTTTTGTGGTCCTACGAAATACTGAAGCGCAATTGGGAACACAATTGGAACCGCTTTCTTTGGTTGCTTTGTCATCTTCACTCATTGAGCACTGCAATGAATTTTTAACACGTGTAGTATTAACGTTAGAATAGAATAGAAATCAGGGATTAATTGGGTTATAATTTCAGGACTTTATGCTGTTATTAGTTGAAACAGTTGAAAGGTTACTTTCCGATCCAATTGAGTGTTCATGACACACACAGCAACTAGGTAGGTATGCATTTAAAAGTTATTCAATATAGAATTATAGATGAACAAGACTTTGCTTTCCAGTAGGTAATTTTGCTACCCAATCGATTTATCAATGCGATGAAGATGAAACTATGTACCTAGTACCTACCTAGGTTTATGTATTTAATGAAAAATCGCAAGCTTTTATGGAAAATTTGTATGCAGAGGCTGTTTTTATTTAGAGGTAGAGAGCTTTAAATTGCAATAATAACTTTATAAGAAATTGTTTAATCTAAATATTATTTTGGGATAACATGTAGTGTTCTGACTCAAATGACCCTTGAGCAAATAAATCCAATGGTGTCTATGAGCACGAGGCGGAAAGTAAACAAACCATGGTCATGTAATTCAACAAATGCTTGTCTCCGAAATGTTTGAGTTTAAGAAATTTGTAAACATTGCTCCGTCGAGTTTCGAAATCACCGAGAACTACATGATTAACCGTTGCAGTTAAACTTTAATGCCATAAAAAGTAAGATTAGAAATCTGTCGATGAATGAATAATATATAGGTATAACTGAAGTACCTATCAGTACCTGCATATACTAAAAAAAAAAATTGTCGATACGTTCGCTTAGGGTGAAAAAACACAACTTTATTTTTGGTTGAAAATTATATATTTTTATGTTTTCATAAAGTTAATTCCAAACTTTCTGTAATTGGTTTATCAACATAGTTCATCAGATTCTATGAGAAAATGCTTAAAAATAATCATGCTTTTGTCCAGAATGGTCAAAAGAAATGTAGAGGTTTTAAATGCCAATCTGGTGTTCCTCAAGACTGTGTCTTAAGCCCTTTACTATTCTCACTTTTTATTAATGATGTTGAAAATCACATTCCAGGAGGTATCACTATAGGTTAATATTAAAGTTCTTCTTTACGCTGACGATCTTGTTATCCTATCTGATAGCCCGCTTACTCTACAGCTACAAATCAATAGGCTACAGCAAGACTGTGATAGTTGGGATCTGAAAATCAACAGCTCGAAATCTAAAATTATGGTTTTTAGATCACGCAACAGATCTATAGGTTATAGTCGCAACTGGACTCTTGGGGATGATATCATCGAAATAGTGGATAGTTTTAAGTATTTTGGATATATTCTCACATATAGCCTGAATCCACATGCACATGTTAAAGAAAAAACGAAAGCTGCTAAAGTAGCTTTGAATAGCATGTGGAAAAATTTTTTTGTTACCATTCCGTTGATCCAGCATCAAAATTTAAAGTTTTTAACGCTACAGTAAATAGTTGCCTTTGCTATGGAGCGGTTTCTTTCAAAAGCAATACACCTGATCAGCAACCGGAAAGACCAACTGAATGCAAAATGTCCATACTTGCTGAATTAACTGACGCCAACCTCACGACAATAACATCTCACACAGCTCCTACCGCCTCCTCCGTAGCCTAATTAGAACCTACTTTTTCCCCTCCCACCGAGCCCACCATAAACCGTTTGGGATCCTCTTGGACTATTTCTGAATGGAATACAAGGATCACAAAGCTAAACAACAACAACACTTCGATGTTCACAGTGAGGAACACACCTGTATCAGCTGATACCGTTTGGCTAGAAAGTTTTTTCCTTAGAAACTACACTATAAAGATTTCTAACATCCAGAAGATCTCTACTCCGAACTCTACTTCATTTCGGATTAGCATTCCCTCATCCTACGAATAGCTGTTTACAAATCCTTTTGGAAATAACATGAAAATTGGGAAGATAGTAATTGCACGTTGTAAGAACAAAAGTAATAAGCTTAGATTAATACCTGTTCCCAAGCCCGCAAAAACACCTTCCAACCCTAATTGGTCTTTTAAAACCCACATAAGTTTCGTCCCCTCTTTCCAAATACCCTATATCCCTCAGCATGTCCCAGCTCCACAACCCAAGCCACAACCCAAGCCACAACTCCAGCCACAACCAAAGCCACAACCAAAGCCCCGTAAATCAATTCAATCCAAAATCAAACCCAAAGACGCCACTTATCCATCCACGCTTCCTAAAAGGGTGTCTTTCAATATTAAAACTACTCCATCTAATTCCTCTGTACCAAGCCCACAAATCTCTGCTCCTTTTCCAAGCTTCGACCTAACGTCTGGAGCAAAATACCCTAATTTCGTCAGTTCCAACATACTCAATCCAAACTCTTCCCATTCCCACTCTCCTCAAGGATCTTCCCCCTACATTGACCCCCTCTTACCTCCCGTAGTCAAACTCACACAGCAAAACACTGAATCAACTGAATCGCGTTACGCTCTCTCGAGACTTAGAGACAAAAAAAACTTATGAGAACATACGAATCTTTTTGTCTTATCTTCACGACAAATCGGACTCCCTTTGCTATGAAGGTAAGCCTAGAACTAGTGTTATGGTCTCTATTCAACAGGAAGGTCTCCCAACTGACGTCGCTAGCCTCAAGAAGCTCTTTGTTAAATACGACGAGTATTTTGATGTGCCTCCTCAAAAAGTTGAAAGTGATCTATGTGCTTTTGGACATTACATCCACTCTAAACGCATTTCTCACCTTCAACGTAGCAGAGCTGACCATGAAAAGTTTTTTCGTTCATAATTCAGCATCTCTGAATCTGCCTCTTACCTTTTACTACCAAAACGTAAGAGAACTTCGCTCAAAAACAAGAGCAGTCCTTCAACAATCCCACGCTTTGCAATTCGAAGTCTATGCCCTGACTGAAACTAATCTTATCCCTAGCATTAACAACCAGGAACTGTTCCCATCTACTTTCAATGTTTATCGAGGTGACGAGCAAGACCGTGATGACTCTCCTTGTCGTGGTGTCCTCATAGCTGTCACCAATACAATTAAATCATCTCTTCTCTCAACATCCTCCTCCCCCAGCCTTGATTTTGTATCAATCAAAATCACTCTAACCCATAAATCGCTTTACATTATCTGCTTCTATACTTAACCATCGCAACCCCTCGAATCTTATGAATTTGCAATCAAAACGATTGACGACATTTCAAATTTATGCGAACCCTATGATGAGATCCTTATTTTCTTTGATTTCAACCTGCCGTATATAAACTGAACTTTGTCAGATGACCTATCGTGTTACATTGCTCCTAGCCCCATCTCTACCAAAGAATGTCTGTTCGTTGATCGCCTTGCAGACTCTTGCCTCGTTCCCCTTTCTAGACTTAAAACTTCTTCTACTTCCCCTCCGTGGTTTAACGTTATTAACGTTAGAATAGAATAGAAATCAGGGATTAATTGGGTTATAATTTCAGGACTTTATGTTGTTATTAGTTGAAACAGTTGAAAGGTTACTTTCCGATCCAATTGAGTGTTCATGACACACACAGCAACTAGGTAGGTATGCATTTAAAAGTTATTCAATATAGAATTATAGATGAACAAGACTTTGCTTTCCAGTAGGTAATTTTGCTACCCAATCGATTTATCAATGCGATGAAGATGAAACTATGTACCTAGTACCTACCTAGGTTTATGTATTTAATGAAAAATCGCAAGCTTTTATGGAAAATTTGTATGCAGAGGCTGTTTTTATTTAGAGGTAGAGAGCTTTAAATTGCAATAATAACTTTATAAGAAATTGTTTAATCTAAATATTATTTTGGGATAACATGTAGTGTTCTGACTCAAATGACCCTTGAGCAAATAAATCCAATGGTGTCTATGAGCACGAGGCGGAAAGTAAACAAACCATGGTCATGTAATTCAACAAATGCTTGTCTCCGAAATGTTTGAGTTTAAGAAATTTGTAAACATTGCTCCGTCGAGTTTCGAAATCACCGAGAACTACATGATTAACCGTTGCAGTTAAACTTTAATGCCATAAAAAGTAAGATTAGAAATCTGTCGATGAATGAATAATATAGGTATAACTGAAGTACCTATCAGTACCTGCATATACTAAAAAAAAAAATTGTCGATACGTTCGCTTAGGGTGAAAAAACACAACTTTATTTTTGGTTGAAAATTATATATTTTTATGTTTTCATAAAGTTAATTCCAAACTTTCTGTAATTGGTTTATCAACATAGTTCATCAGATTCTATGAGAAAATGCTTAAAAATAATCATGCTTTTGTCCAGAATGGTCAAAAGAAATGTAGAGGTTTTAAATGCCAATCTGGTGTTCCTCAAGACTGTGTCTTAAGCCCTTTACTATTCTCACTTTTTATTAATGATGTTGAAAATCACATTCCAGGAGGTATCACTATAGGTTAATATTAAAGTTCTTCTTTACGCTGACGATCTTGTTATCCTATCTGATAGCCCGCTTACTCTACAGCTACAAATCAATAGGCTACAGCAAGACTGTGATAGTTGGGATCTGAAAATCAACAGCTCGAAATCTAAAATTATGGTTTTTAGATCACGCAACAGATCTATAGGTTATAGTCGCAACTGGACTCTTGGGGATGATATCATCGAAATAGTGGATAGTTTTAAGTATTTTGGATATATTCTCACATATAGCCTGAATCCACATGCACATGTTAAAGAAAAAACGAAAGCTGCTAAAGTAGCTTTGAATAGCATGTGGAAAAATTTTTTTGTTACCATTCCGTTGATCCAGCATCAAAATTTAAAGTTTTTAACGCTACAGTAAATAGTTGCCTTTGCTATGGAGCGGTTTCTTTCAAAAGCAATACACCTGATCAGCAACCGGAAAGACCAACTGAATGCAAAATGTCCATACTTGCTGAATTAACTGACGCCAACCTCACGACAATAACATCTCACACAGCTCCTACCGCCTCCTCCGTAGCCTAATTAGAACCTACTTTTTCCCCTCCCACCGAGCCCACCATAAACCGTTTGGGATCCTCTTGGACTATTTCTGAATGGAATACAAGGATCACAAAGCTAAACAACAACAACACTTCGATCTTCACAGTGAGGAACACACCTGTATCAGCTGATACCGTTTGGCTAGAAAGTTTTTTCCTTAGAAACTACACTATAAAGATTTCTAACATCCAGAAGATCTCTACTCCGAACTCTACTTCATTTCGGATTAGCATTCCCTCATCCTACGAATAGCTGTTTACAAATCCTTTTGGAAATAACATGAAAATTGGGAAGATAGTAATTGCACGTTGTAAGAACAAAAGTAATAAGCTTAGATTAATACCTGTTCCCAAGCCCGCAAAAACACCTTCCAACCCTAATTGGTCTTTTAAAACCCACATAAGTTTCGTCCCCTCTTTCCAAATACCCTATATCCCTCAGCATGTCCCAGCTCCACAACCCAAGCCACAACCCAAGCCACAACTCCAGCCACAACCAAAGCCACAACCAAAGCCCCGTAAATCAATTCAATCCAAAATCAAACCCAAAGACGCCACTTATCCATCCACGCTTCCTAAAAGGGTGTCTTTCAATATTAAAACTACTCCATCTAATTCCTCTGTACCAAGCCCACAAATCTCTGCTCCTTTTCCAAGCTTCGACCTAACGTCTGGAGCAAAATACCCTAATTTCGTCAGTTCCAACATACTCAATCCAAACTCTTCCCATTCCCACTCTCCTCAAGGATCTTCCCCCTACATTGACCCCCTCTTACCTCCCGTAGTCAAACTCACACAGCAAAACACTGAATCAACTGAATCGCGTTACGCTCTCTCGAGACTTAGAGACAAAAAAACTTATGAGAACATACGAATCTTTTTGTCTTATCTTCACGACAAATCGGACTCCCTTTGCTATGAAGGTAAGCCTAGAACTAGTGTTATGGTCTCTATTCAACAGGAAGGTCTCCCAACTGACGTCGCTAGCCTCAAGAAGCTCTTTGTTAAATACGACGAGTATTTTGATGTGCCTCCTCAAAAAGTTGAAAGTGATCTATGTGCTTTTGGACATTACATCCACTCTAAACGCATTTCTCACCTTCAACGTAGCAGAGCTGACCATGAAAAGTTTTTTCGTTCATAATTCAGCATCTCTGAATCTGCCTCTTACCTTTTACTACCAAAACGTAAGAGAACTTCGCTCAAAAACAAGAGCAGTCCTTCAACAATCCCACGCTTTGCAATTCGAAGTCTATGCCCTGACTGAAACTAATCTTATCCCTAGCATTAACAACCAGGAACTGTTCCCATCTACTTTCAATGTTTATCGAGGTGACGAGCAAGACCGTGATGACTCTCCTTGTCGTGGTGTCCTCATAGCTGTCACCAATACAATTAAATCATCTCTTCTCTCAACATCCTCCTCCCCCAGCCTTGATTTTGTATCAATCAAAATCACTCTAACCCATAAATCGCTTTACATTATCTGCTTCTATACTTAACCATCGCAACCCCTCGAATCTTATGAATTTGCAATCAAAACGATTGACGACATTTCAAATTTATGCGAACCCTATGATGAGATCCTTATTTTCTTTGATTTCAACCTGCCGTATATAAACTGAACTTTGTCAGATGACCTATCGTGTTACATTGCTCCTAGCCCCATCTCTACCAAAGAATGTCTGTTCGTTGATCGCCTTGCAGACTCTTGCCTCGTTCCCCTTTCTAGACTTAAAACTTCTTCTACTTCCCCTCCGTGGTTTAACGTTATTAACGTTAGAATAGAATAGAAATCAGGGATTAATTGGGTTATAATTTCAGGACTTTATGTTGTTATTAGTTGAAACAGTTGAAAGGTTACTTTCCGATCCAATTGAGTGTTCATGACACACACAGCAACTAGGTAGGTATGCATTTAAAAGTTATTCAATATAGAATTATAGATGAACAAGACTTTGCTTTCCAGTAGGTAATTTTGCTACCCAATCGATTTATCAATGCGATGAAGATGAAACTATGTACCTAGTACCTACCTAGGTTTATGTATTTAATGAAAAATCGCAAGCTTTTATGGAAAATTTGTATGCAGAGGCTGTTTTTATTTAGAGGTAGAGAGCTTTAAATTGCAATAATAACTTTATAAGAAATTGTTTAATCTAAATATTATTTTGGGATAACATGTAGTGTTCTGACTCAAATGACCCTTGAGCAAATAAATCCAATGGTGTCTATGAGCACGAGGCGGAAAGTAAACAAACCATGGTCATGTAATTCAACAAATGCTTGTCTCCGAAATGTTTGAGTTTAAGAAATTTGTAAACATTGCTCCGTCGAGTTTCGAAATCACCGAGAACTACATGATTAACCGTTGCAGTTAAACTTTAATGCCATAAAAAGTAAGATTAGAAATCTGTCGATGAATGAATAATATAGGTATAACTGAAGTACCTATCAGTACCTGCATATACTAAAAAAAAAAATTGTCGATACGTTCGCTTAGGGTGAAAAAACACAACTTTATTTTTGGTTGAAAATTATATATTTTTATGTTTTCATAAAGTTAATTCCAAACTTTCTGTAATTGGTTTATCAACATAGTTCATCACATTCTATGAAAAAATGCTTAAAAATAATCATGCTTTTGTCCAGAATGGTCAAAAGAAATGTAGAGGTTTTAAATGCCAATCTGGTGTTCCTCAAGACTGTGTCTTAAGCCCTTTACTATTCTCACTTTTTATTAATGATGTTGAAAATCACATTCCAGGAGGTATCACTATAGGTTAATATTAAAGTTCTTCTTTACGCTGACGATCTTGTTATCCTATCTGATAGCCCGCTTACTCTACAGCTACAAATCAATAGGCTACAGCAAGACTGTGATAGTTGGGATCTGAAAATCAACAGCTCGAAATCTAAAATTATGGTTTTTAGATCACGCAACAGATCTATAGGTTATAGTCGCAACTGGACTCTTGGGGATGATATCATCGAAATAGTGGATAGTTTTAAGTATTTTGGATATATTCTCACATATAGCCTGAATCCACATGCACATGTTAAAGAAAAAACGAAAGCTGCTAAAGTAGCTTTGAATAGCATGTGGAAAAATTTTTTTGTTACCATTCCGTTGATCCAGCATCCAAATTTAAAGTTTTTAACGCTACAGTAAATAGTTGCCTTTGCTATGGAGCGGTTTCTTTCAAAAGGAATACACCTGATCAGCAACCGGAAAGACCAACTGAATGCAAAATGTCCATACTTGCTGAATTAACTGACGCCAACCTCACGACAATAACATCTCACACAGCTCCTACCGCCTCCTCCGTAGCCTAATTAGAACCTACTTTTTCCCCTCCCACCGAGCCCACCATAAACCGTTTGGGATCCTGTTGGACTATTTCTGAATGGAATACAAGGATCACAAAGCTAAACAACAACAACACTTCGATGTTCACAGTGAGGAACACACCTGTATCAGCTGATACCGTTTGGCTAGAAAGTTTTTTCCTTAGAAACTACACTATAAAGATTTCTAACATCCAGAAGATCTCTACTCCGAACTCTACTTCATTTCGGATTAGCATTCCCTCATCCTACGAATAGCTGTTTACAAATCCTTTTGGAAATAACATGAAAATTGGGAAGATAGTAGTTGCACGTTGTAAGAACAAAAGTAATAAGCTTAGATTCCCAAGCCCGCAAAAACACCTTCCAACCCTAATTGGTTTTTTAAAACCCACATAAGTTTCGTTCCCTCTTTCCAAATACCCTATATCCCTCAGCATGTCCCAGCTCCACAACCCAAGCCACAACCCAAGCCACAACTCCAGCCACAACCAAAGCCACAACCAAAGCCCCGTAAATCAATTCAATCAAAAATCAAACCCAAAGACGCCACTTATCCATCCACGCTTCCTAAAAGGGTGTCTTTCAATATTAAAACTACTCCATCTAATTCCTCTGTACCAAGCCCACAAATCTCTGCTCCTTTTCCAAGCTTCGACCTAACGTCTGGAGCAAAATACCCTAATTTCGTCAGTTCCAACATACTCAATCCAAACTCTTCCCATTCCCATTCTCCTCAAGGATCTTCCCCCTACATTGACCCCCTCTTACCTCCCGTAGTCAAACTCACACAGCAAAACACTGAATCAACTGAATCGCGTTACGCTCTCTCGAGACTTAGAGACAAAAAAACTTATGAGAACATACGAATCTTTTTGTCTTATCTTCACGACAAATCGGACTCCCTTTGCTATGAAGGTAAGCCTAGAACAAGTGTTATGGTCTCTATTCAACAGGAAGGTCTCCCTACTGACGTCGCTAGCCTCAAGAAGCTCTTTGTTAAATACGACGAGTATTTTGATGTGCCTCCTCAAAAAGTTGAAAGTGATCTATGTGCTTTTGGACATTACATCCACTCTAAACGCATTTCTCACCTTCAACGTAGCAGAGCTGACCATGAAAAGTTTTTTCGTTCATAATTCAGCATCTCTGAATCTGCCTCTTACCTTTTACTACCAAAACGTAAGAGAACTTCGCTCAAAAACAAGAGCAGTCCTTCAACAATCCCACGCTTTGCAATTCGAAGTCTATGCTCTGACTGAAACTAATCTTATCCCTAGCATTAACAACCAGGAACTGTTCCCATCTACTTTCAATGTTTATCGAGGTGACGAGCAAGACCGTGATGACTCTCCTTGTCGTGGTGTCCTCATAGCTGTCACCAATACAATTAAATCATCTCTTCTCTCAACATCCTCCTCCCCCAGCCTTGATTTTGTATCAATCAAAATCACTCTAACCCATAAATCGCTTTACATTATCTGCTTCTATACCTAACCATCGCAACCCCTCGAATCTTATGAATTTGCAATCAAAACGATTGACGACATTTCAAATTTATGCGAACCCTATGATGAGATCCTTATTTTCTTTGATTTCAACCTGCTTAAAACTTCTTCTACTTCCCCTCCGTGGTTTAACCATAGGCTCCGTACTCTAAGAAATAAAAGGAACAAATTGTGGACAATCTTCCTTCGTACTCGATCTCCTACTGACTATTCAGCTTACCTTGGCTCTTATCTACACTTCTGTGAGCTTTTCAACACCCTTTACCAAAGCTATTTAATCGAAATGAAATCTAGCATTATTAATAACCCCTAAGTCTTTTTATAAATTTGTCAACCACAAAAGAAAATCTGACAGGTACACTTCCTCCCTTTCCTTCAATAACGAAACCTCATCCGGTGCACTCGCCGTAGCAAACTATTTCGCAAATTACTTCAAAAAGTGTTTAATGCTCTATCAAATCTATATTTATATATTTCGAAAATATATCGTAGAGAATTATTTTAAGTTTATGCAAAGTTAATTTCTGAGATCTTCTTCATTCTTTTTGAAGATGACCAACCCACACATTGAAATTTGCAATAACTAGCACCCGAATATAATAAAACACAAATTCCTTCAACAACGTTATAATAAATTTAATTGGTAACATTAATCAACGTTTGTACTTATCTGTTGTGGTCAATGATGTGGTCGATGGTGTGGTCTGGTCAGCGATCTTTTTACAATTGAACGATTAAGCGAGCTGTTTCACGATTAGCAATTGTGTATTGTATTGTATTGTATAAGAGCGAGCATCGTGAATTCACCACACCATCGGTCATCACAACCAAGACGAATAGATAAAATTACGCTCTCATAACGTTACAAATATTGATAGTAGATAAAAAAAAATACGTCCTTACAAAAATTTGAAACCTCAAGGTATACACTGTATAATTTTACTTTACAAAAGATAAAAAGATAATTGGTTTCTAAACAAACAGTCTTTCACGGATGATTCTTTTGTTCCTGATTCAGATTATTTCTCGTTTTCACCGAATTTTTCTTTTGATCCATTCCTTCCACGTTGCTTTGACACCTATCTAATTGAAGAAAAGTTGAATCATCTAAATGATGAGTATATTCCTGGCCCCGATGGTATACCTGCCATATTTCTTAAGAAATGCTTTGCCACTCTGTCCCTTCCCCTCTCAAAAATTTTTAACCTGTCCATATCCAAAGGAGTTTTCCCCAAGCTTGAAAAACGGCATTTGTAACACCTATACACAAAAAAGGTCCTAAGTGCGACGTGAAAAATTATCGTCACATCGCTAAACTATCGCATATACCCAAAATTTTCGAAAGCATATTGTATGAATACTTAAGTTTTCGTTGCAAATCTCTCATTTCCCCTAGACAACACGGGTTTCTCAAATGCAGGTCAACAACAACAAGCCTCGTTGACTTTGTCTCATTTTCCCTCTCTGCCTTGGAGAATGGAAAGGAGGTTAATGCAATTTCAACTGACTTTAGTAAAGCTTGTGACGTGCTTTGCTTTTCCAGCCAGGGCAAAAGCTCACGGCACGCCAGGGTTCTTCCTGAAGAAAGACACGTTTAACTTCAGTTTCTTTTTACAACTCTTTATTGAAGTGAAAACTTCTTTAGGCGCGTTTGGCACTTTTGCGATGGGGGTAAAGCAATGAATTCGCGACCGACACCATTTTTTGGCTCATCGTATTTCGTATGTAAAGTCGTCATAGCCCAGCGTCTCAGGTTCGATTCCCAGCCATGACTTACATTTTTTTATTTATTTAAAGTGAAAACATAAATAAAAATTATCGCCACGGCGGCGGCTGGGATTCGAACCTGAGACCTTGAGTTTAATAGCCAATGACTCCGCCATTGAGCCAAGAAACACCTTAATTTGGATGCTGCTAAATGACTAAAAAGAATGTAAAGCAACATTACTTAGTAATATTATGTACTTACCGACTCGGAGAAATATAGAGAAGAAAGAAAGGAGTTGGAGGACAGAGAAAAATTTATGCAACGCAGAAAAAATAAAAAGCACCAAACATTTTACTACCATTACAATGAAGTGGATGAGTGAAGCTGGAAATTTCATCATGGCAGAGTAGGTGACGCACTGGTCGATGATTCGAACTTTACAACAAATTAAAAGAGAACTCATCGCGATGATTTATCGATGGAATTGAAATGCTTGCATGAAAATAGTTTGAAAACCATTACTCAAATATTAATTAATTTCGTTTCTAAAATTAATGCGTTGTTTTTTCATTTTATTGTCAAAGCTTACGCCGAGCGCAGTTACAAGACCTGTAGGCACTATCGTTAAAAAATTTAATGTATTGATTTTAACCGAATTTCACAAGGGTGACGAAGAAATATAGGTATGATATTCCAGATTTCAATTTAGTTGCAAGTTTCAGAAGGCACGATTGTCCAGCAGCAGGAGTATCTTTAAAATGTTGTCTGATACAACTATGTACCATATGTTGCTCAAATCATATGGATTTGCATACGAGGTACACTAGTATGTTTAGTACTAATGTTTTTGCCACTCTGGAAATGGACAGCAAATTGTAACAGTAGGCGTTTATAATTCACCGAATACGTCTTCAAGTGTAATACGACAGTTTTTATATAAAAATTTATTTATTTAGTCTGAAGACGCTTCTGCATACCTTCACGATAAAATTGGGGAGAGATTTGATGATTTCCCAATGATTTTGAGTGGTGATTTTAACATCAACTTCGCCGATGCTACAAATTTGAAACTTTTTTAATTTTTAAAAGAACACTAATTTACAATCACGAATGACCGCAGCCTTAGTACAACGAAATATAAAGCGACGATTGATGCAGTCTTTGCGATATATTTAAATAGATTCGAGACAAAATTGTTCGATTCCTATTTAAGTTACCATAGACCTATTATTTCAGTATTAGAATACGATGATTGTAGAGATGATAATAGAAGAGATGAAATTGTGAACGAAAACTCATAAGTTTCATTGATGTTCTTCTATATGTACATCTACTCTACATAATATTATAAAAGATTTTCCTGTAGGTACATTAAAATATTTACTGAAAATTCAATTCTGTTTTCACTTCTGTCGGCACTCCCGGAGTGCTTCTTTTTTTTCTTCACCAATTATCTGAAGATAAATAATAACAAACAAATGACAAAATGGTTAGAACACGTTCGGTAGGTCCGGTATAAATAAGGTCGTGACGCTCTTAAGGCGTCAGCGGCGACGGTATGTCGGCTGTTTCTGGTGTAGTTTCGGCGGTATTAGCAATAGGCCTCCCAGTTAGAATGCTTCTCGGAATTACGAGGGGCGGCTACAACGGCAGCGGCGGTCGGGGATATCGGCGGTCGGTCGTCCACAGGCTACAATAAAAGGAAGGTCCGCGTCGTCCTCCCTTACTGCTGCTTACTGGAGAGATGTTTGCGCTTTGACTTGCGCCGGCGGACTGTGTCTTTCTGTTAGTTAGTTAGTTAGTTTTTATTTGAACAATATATACAATTTGACTTATAACTAATTAGGATACTATGATAATAATATTTTGTTGGCACATAGAGGGCCTAACCATATACATTGACTTAGCTTAAAATATTATAGAATATTGTATAATTTACATGACAAAAAGTAATAAAAATAGAAGTCGGTTGACTTTGTTGTCTTCTCAGGTGGTTCATTCCTGGTTATCTATGGCGGGTTTGTAGTTGAAAAGGTGGGGGTTGGCAATTTAGCCGCGGCGGTATGCTGACCCAGTGTCAGCGTAAAACGAGATAGGTCCCTCGTTGTCCTTGATGATGTTGTCGTCCAGGGTCTCCATCACACTGAGGTACCTCGGTTCCGGATGTCGTTGCTCTGTGGTCATCCTTCTCATATAGCTGATTCGGGTGGTTGGTGACGTTTTGCACTAGCTTCTTTGTGGATAGCACCAGCGGTGGAAGCTGAAACGAGTAGAATTTATGTATTAATCCGTCTATCCATACGCTATCGAATGCCTTCTCGACATCTAGAAAGCATCCAAAGGTGACACAGTGACTGTTGAGTGAGGTGGTGATGTCATGCTGAAACTTAAGGAGTGAATGCAGCGTCGAGTGTTTCTCCCGAAAGCCGAACTGAATGTCTGGTATGAGGAGGTTATCGTTGCAGAATATTTTGAGTCTGCGGAGGATTACTTCTTCCAGTATTTTGCTGATGTTACTCAGCAAGGAAATCGGCCTGTAGTTGAAGATTTGATAGGAAGCGCCTTTCTTGGGAATTGCCACGATCTTTGCTGTTTTCCAGTTCCGGGGTGTACGAAACTACAATGTTTTTTATGAGAAATGTTTAAATTGAAGTATTAATCGAACAATGCTTAAATAGAATCCACAAATAATAAATGTCAAACCAAATGTAAACAAAAAGATAGAATTCGTCACTTTGACCTCTGAATTGTATATAATGTAATGAATGTAAGAAATATAACCAATTTGCAAGTCACAAAGTGAAGTTGTGTGTTTTCTTTTAAAATACTTTTTTCCTAGTTTTTTTAAGTTAATCAAAAACCTAGTCGGAACATTTTGGTCCTTCATAGCCGTTTTTACGAACAGTGATTAAAAACAATATAGTGTGTGTGGAA
This sequence comes from Melanostoma mellinum, assembly GCA_914767635.1. Classification (NCBI taxonomy): domain Eukaryota; kingdom Metazoa; phylum Arthropoda; class Insecta; order Diptera; family Syrphidae; genus Melanostoma; species Melanostoma mellinum. The sequence continues at coordinate 116,762,123 of OU612058.1, read as the reverse complement.
AACATTAACATTTTTAAAGACAAATGGTGTGTGAAGTGCTGAGTCGTTTTACGAACACTCAGGTGCATATATATATGGGTGTCATACAGAATCTCCAAAAAAAAATCCCCATCGATCAAAATCCCCAAAAAATTTTATCCACCTAACTAATATCCCCATTGAGATAATGCACATTGATGAAATCCACACCTAAACAATCTTTTTTGTCAAAATCCCCACGAAATCTCCAAATCCCCAGAGTCTGTGTACATAATATAAATTATGTGCATTTAGTTTTCAGAAAAATCTCTCTCTTTCGTTGTTTTTGTAATCAATAAATGATAACGATTTTGTTAATGATTTCGAAAATATATTTTTACTAGCTGTGCCCGCGACTTCGTCCGCGTGGAATAGTGACTTTCGGCAGCATTCTTAATTATTTAGGCTACTTACTTTGCAAATAAGACACATTCATGCGTTTTAGTAAACCATTGTTATATTATTTTATTTAAGTATATGTTTGCACACGACGCTCTTATTTTTTCCATATTTTGCTAAATAAAAAGGTTTTGTGGGATTGATACACGTGATTCGGCCGCATAAAGTTGCCATGGGATTTTTTTCTAAGCGAACACCTGCAACTTAAAAGCGTCTGAGCCTTATTATAATGATCAATCAGTGGGAATTGAAGGGAAACAGGGAATCAAAACGTTTTGGATTTGTAATGTTAGTAAGGATGTCCATCTTCAGGTTCTAGACTATCTCTGTACCAAAATTCATATAAATCGGTTCAATAGCTTGGGCGGTAAATATAAACAAAGAAAAACAGACAGACAGAGTTAATTCCGGATCTATAATGTAAGTCTTCCATTCCCGTGGGAATATGAGGGTCGTTTCCGGAGGATGACTTAAAGTTTATATTACTCGGGAATACTGTAGAATTCTAACGGTGGACATTTTTTGAAATTTGTGCTGTATTTTTCAAGTTCCCGTTCCCATGGGAATACAGGGATAAGACATATTGCATAACATATATGTCCATCTCTGGACAAGGTTCTAGACTGTCTCTGTACCAAAATTCATATAAATAGGTACAATAGTTTGGGCGGTTAATGGTAACAAAGAGAAATAGACAGACAGATTTAACTTCGTACTTATAATAAAGTAAAGACTCCCGTTCCCGTAGAAACATGGTGACCGTTCCCGTAAGGAGTATGGGGATGAGTAAAAGTTTATGATGCTCGGGGATTATGGAGCATTCCAATGGTGGAAGAGTTTTTGAAATCGGTGGTGTAGTGTCAAAGTTCCCGTATACGTTCCTGCTCCCGTGGGAATATAGGAAAAAAATATATAGCCTATGTACTTCCTCAGGTTCTGAACAATCTTTGTAAAAAATTTCATTTAAATCGGTTTATTAGCTTGGGCGGGAGATGGTAACATAGAACGACGGACAGACAGAGCTACTTTAACACTTATTATATTAGTAAGGACTCCCTTTCCCGTAGGAATATGCGGATGAATTAAAGTTTATGTTACTCAGGTATAGTGTAGCATTCTAACGGTGGAAAATTTTTGAAATCGGTGTTGTAGTTTCTAAGTTCCCGTATACGTTCCCGTTCCCGTGGGAATATAGGGATAAAATATAAAGCCTATGTCCTTCCTCAGGTTCTAAACAACGTTTGTACACAAATTAATTCTAATCTGTTCATTAGTTTGAGCAGGAGATGGTAACATAGAATGGTGAACAAACAGAGCTACTTTTGCACTTATAATAATAGTGAGGACCGGTTCCCGTGGGAATATTCGAATGAAATATAGCCTATGTCCGTCTTTAAGTTCCAGACAACCTTTGTACAAAATTTCATCTAAATCGGTTTGTTAGTTTGGGCGGGAGCTGGTAACATAGAACGACGGACAGACAGAGCTACTTTCACACTTATTATATTAGTAAGAATTCTGGTTCCCGTGGGAATATATGGATAAACTAAAGTTTATGTTACTCTAGGATAGTGTAGCATTCTATCGGTGGAAAATTTTTTGAAATCGGTGTTGTATTTTTTAAGTTCCCGTATACGTTCCCGTTCCCGTGGGAATATAGGGATAAAATGTACAGCCTATGTCCTTCTTCAGGTTCTAGACTTTCTCTGTACAAAATTTCATTTAAATCAGTTTCGTAGTTTGGGCAGGAGACGGTAACATAGAAATCCGGACAGACAGAGTGACTTTCACATTTATAATATTAGTTAGGATTTTAATAAACGTTACAAGCATTATAATTTTAATTTTTTGGATTACATTTGCTGTAATACATAAACCTAATATCCCCAAAACAAATATATTCAAGTAGTGAATCATGCGATCAAATCGCGCCGCGCGATTGTAGATTCTCTCATTGGGGATTTTGGGAGTTGGGGATTTTCGTTTGGGGATTTTGCGTTTGGGGATTTTCGTTTGGGGCTTGTGTTTTGGGGCAAACGTTACCAACCCTATATATATAAATAAAAAGAACTCTTTCAGAGCTTAAAAAATAAGTTTCAATTCTACCGAATTAAACTAAGAAATCGCGCGCGATTAAAAACGCCAGTCTTAACAAACTTAAAAGTAGATCTGCTGCAGAAGTCAAGTCATCAAGGACTACAAGGTCACCCAAGGTTGCCACTGTAAGGAAGAGAAGAATTTAAGTAAGTTCGTTCTTGTTGTGTCGTATTTTATAAATCAATAAATTACTCAAACTTAAAATGTCGAATCCTGCTCTTGGTTCTTCTTTGTTTTACGGAGCTCTCCAAAAAAGCCTCCTGGAGCAAATAGAGAGGAATTATAGGAATTTTAAAAAAGAGCCCAGGGCACGTCGTACCCGTGCAATTGTGAGTAGTCGTTTAGCCTTGCTGGAGGAAAATATGGCGTCCGCAAAAATCTACCACCAGAACGTCGTCGGGGGTTCAAAGTTGGAAGCTGGAATTGAAAAGGAGGATTATTTGGAAGTTTTTGACAAAATTAACGACACTTACCTGGATTATTGGTCCGATTTAACTGAATTGTTAGAGAGTTTGTCTTCGGTTCCTGCATCGTCATCGCTGGCAGCAGGTCAGGCTGGTCAGAGTGTAGGCTGGTCAGAGTGTAGGCCAGTCAGGTATGGTTCGTACCGAGTTGAGATTGCCCAAGATTGATCTCCCTAAGTTTAACGGGGAATATACAAACTGGCGGTCGTTTCACGACAGGTTTGATTCCCTGGTTCGTTCCAACAATAATTTAACGGACATCGACAAGATGCACTTCCTGAAGTCGAGTTTAGAAGGTGGGGCTGATCGTTTGCTCCAGCATTTACCTTGTGTCGCGGGTAATTTTGACAAGGCATGGGAGTTACTTACAGCGCGATATGACAACAAGCGTGTCTTAGTAAACGCGCAACTAAAACTCCTTTTCACCCAAAAGTGCCTTGTGAAAGAGTCGGTTGATGGGCTGAAGGAGGTGATATTCACCTCGCAAGAGTGTATCCATGCACTCAGGAACCTGGATGTGCCTGTTGACCAATGGGACGTCATTTTGGTGCACATCGTGTATAATAAATTACCCGGTAATTTGCAGCAGTTGTGGGAAGAAAAGTTGGGGAACCAGAAAGAGTTGCCAAGCTGGAACGATTTTCTGGAGTTTTTGGAAGCACGCTTCAGGACGTTGGAAGCCGTGAGTACAGAAACAGCGCAACCAAGTTCTTTCAAGAACGATGTGAGGAGACCAACTGGTACGGAGGTGCGGAAGGTGTTTCATATGAAAACTGCTGCCAGAACGGAGTTTGTCTGCCAGGTATGCCACCAGAGCCAACACTCTATAAGGAAATGCCAAAAGTTCTTGAACATGAACACAGCGGAAAGGAAGCAGACTGCTCGACGCCTGAGAGTTTGCGACAACTGCCTTTCTTCAGGGCATTTTGCGCCGGATTGCCCCTCGCCTGGCTGCTGTTACTTTTGCCAACAACGTCATCACACGCTTCTACATGTAAACGTGGCCCAACACGCAGCTGTGCGCGCAAATAGCATGACACCGTCGAGGTCAACAACAACTTCAAGAGGTAACAATGCAATTTCTAATTCATTCAATGCAAACGCGCTGGAGTTTGAGCCACGAGAAGTACAACAAGCTTCTACAAGTGGTCAGGTTTTAAATTACCACACGTCGCATGGTAGCAGAACGCACCAGGTGTTTTTAGCTACAGCTATTGTGAAGGTGCGAGCAACCGATGGTCGTCAACACCATCTCCGAGCTTTGATCGACCCAGGATCAGAAGCATGTCTCATCACGGAAGATACAGCACAACAGTTGAAGTTAAAAAAGCGACGTACCTTTGTCGAGGTGTCAGGGTTAGGGTTGGTCAGCAGTGGCACAACGCAAACATGCGTGGATATTGAGCTTGCGTCATGCAACTCAACTTATGGAGGTGCGGTGCGGGCACTGGTCTTCAAGTCGCTGACTGACCATCTCCCAGCCCAACAAATGATACCTGACAAATGGCAACACCTCAAAGGGTTAACGTTGGCAGATCCAAATCTCCACGTTCCTGGACCTATTAACATACTTCTCGGTAGCGACGTATATGCTGATATACTCCTTCCAGAAGTGAGAAGACCTGCAGATGGAGTCGGACCAACCGCTCAGAAGACGCAGTTAGGGTGGATTGTGTTAGGGAGAGTTCAAGAGGAACATCCCCGGCAAATACGCAGTTTTGTGCAGACTGCTGACCTGAATTCTCAGCTGCAGAGATTCTGGGAGATGGAAGAATTGCCGTTCCAGACACATGAAGCTGAGGAGAACATCGCATGCGACGCGCATTTCGATAAACACACGAGACGCCTTCCTGACGGGCGTTATGAAGTGAAGCTGCCGTTTAAGGGTGGATGTCTTCCAGCGATGGGATCCGGTAAGCAGAGCGCGGTCCAACGATTCCTGCACTTGGAGAAGAGGCTGGAGGCAAACCCAACTCTTCGGGCAGATTATGCCAAATGCATACAGGAATATGCAACCCTAAGGCATATGGAAGAAATTCACGTCGGCGACTCGGTGTTGGCAACCCCATACCACTATTTTTTGCCTCACCATGCAGTTTTCAAGGAATCGAGTTCCACCACGAAACTGAGGGTCGTGTTCGACGCAACAGCGAAGACTTTGGATGGGAGTTCGCTCAACGATCGACTTTTGGTGGGCCCAAAATTACAGTCGAGCATTATCGATCTGGTTCTTCGATGGCGAACCCACAGAATAACATTTACGGCTGACATCGAAAAGATGTATAGGCAGGTGTTAGTGGATACACCTGATACTTACTATCAGTTGATCCTGTGGAGAAACGATCGTTCATCGCCAATCAAGATGTTTCGGCTTAAAACGGTAACGTTTGGCACAGCAAGTGCACCGTATCTTGCCATAAAAATTCTGAAACGTGTAGCCGAAGATGAAGAATTGAACTTGCCAGAGGGCGCGAAGGTTGTCCGAGAGGACATGTATGTGGATGACCTCATCAGTGGTGCCGATACTGTGGAAGAAGCAAGAACAAAACGCGACCAAGCGAATCAACTTCTGGCGTCCGCGGGCTTCAATTTACGAAAATGGACAAGCAACGTGAAAGAACTCGTCGAAGATATACCTGCAGCAGATCGAGAACTAGATTTTGAGGTGCCGTTCAACATGTCAAATCATGTCAAAACCCTTGGCATCAAATGGTTCCCGATAGACGACTACTTTTCGTATCAAAATGTGCAGCAATCATCAGAAGCAACAACAAAAAGGTCAATGTTGTCCACCATCGCCAAACTGTTCGACCCACTTGGCTGGATATCACCATGCGTCATCACGGCAAAGTTAATGATGCAGCGGCTTTGGGAACTAAGTTGTGATTGGGATGATCCGGTTCCAGCTACACTGAAAAAAGATTGGGATGCTTTTCATGGAGAACTTCCGATGATCGAGACGCTTCGAATACCACGCTGGACTCAGACAAGCAAAACCAACAAGGACATCGAATTACATGGATTCTGTGATGCGTCTATGAAGGCATACGGTGCCGTAGTATACGTTCGTGTACTTAACAGCGATGGAAATATCCATGTTAATTTGCTCCTGGCAAAAATCCCCGTGCAGTGTCGGGTTAGAATAGCACTGCAGCGCCTCCCCGCTTGTCGTAAAAGGCGACTAAAGGAACAATCATATCTAGACGACTAACATCAAAGTGAGTCTAGCGACACACATACCACCTAAAAACTCTCCCCAAGTATGCATGCAGATCCCGGGGTTTACACGACTGGAGATCACCGGTGTAGTAAAAGGGAAATCAAACTCATTAAATGGAGCATGCATGTGTCGAAAAGGATGAAAGAAAATTTTTGAAAAATTTTGAGCATTATGGAAGTACTTGCGAACATAAGAAGCACTACCCCGCCAGGCAGTTCCATTGCTATGCATGGAGCTGATCCTGGACCGAGCAGCAATGTTCGGGTCAGAGCTATACGGATTCCGGGGGCTAGCAAAGTAATGCGACGAGTTGGACGAAAATTTAGAGTCGCGAGTTGGAACGTTGGAAGTATGACTGCTAGAAGTCTTGAACTCGAAGAGATGATGAGAAGGAGGCGAGTGGACATCTTGTGTGTTCAGGAAACGAAATGGCGAAACACAGCAAACAAAGCCCGTTTCTTAGATGCAAAGACCAAGGCTTACAAGATGTTCTACTATGGAACGGAACAAGGTAGGAACGGAGTCGGTATCATCCTTGACCAAAGTTTATGTAACAGCGTGTTGACCATTTTGAAGTCCAGTGACCGTTTGATGTCTCTTAAGTTGGTGATGGAAGGAAAGGTCTGGAATATAATCAGTGCATATGCTCCCCAAATAGGGTGTGAGCAGGAGGAAAAAGATGCATTCTGGCTTGATTTTCATAACCTACTTAAGGACATCCCAAAAGAAGAGTATTTGTTTGTTGGAGGAGATTTGAATGGACATGTCGGGAAGACAAACGAGGATTATGAAGACTGCCATGGAGGTTTGGGATTCGGCACCAGGAACACTCCTGGTGAAGATATTCTAAGTATGTGCAAGTCATACGGTCTAATCGTACTAAATACCATGTTCATCAAACAAGACCGACACCTTATCACTTACAGCAGTGGAGGAAATGAAACCCAGATTGATTACCATCTGGTAACCAATTACATGAAATCTCGGGTGAAAGACTGCAAAGTGATACTAGGAGAAGCTGCCGCTCAACAACACCGTCTTCTTTTAACAGAATTTTTTACGGATGCGGTAAAGGAAGTCAAACAAACAAAGGCTCCTAGGAGAATCAAGTGGTACAATCTGGAGAAAACCAAAGGACAGCAATTCATTTCGTATATGCAAAGTCAGCTGTGTAATACCATCGACGCAGTTTCAAATGCAATCACGGCACAAAATATGTGGGATCGCCTACAACGAACCTGCTTAGAGAGAGCCAAATCACTGTTAGGAGTCTCAAAAGGACACTACCAACAAGCTAAAGAAACCTGGTGGTGGGATGATGAAGCTAAAGCAGTGATTAGAAAGAAGAAAGCAGCTTTCCAAGCTTGGTCGAAGTGCCCCTCAAGAAATACAAATGAAAAAGCGCGTTTCAAAATGGAATACAAGAGCTGCAGAAAAGAAGCGAAGAAAAAGTGCGCCCAACTTCAAGCAAAAAGCACGGAGGGCCTGTATCGAGAGCTGGAAGAGATTTCTGCCCCAGCTGCTGAAGCAAATCAGGCAATCAAAGAGCTAAGACAAAGCAACTTGAATAAGGGAGCAACCATTTTCAAAATAGCCGCTCAGAGAAGGAGAAATGCGCAGGAGATTCGTTCGCCGAAGTTCATCAATGATGCTCAAGGAGTGCTACTTGTGGATGACGACAAAATTCTTCACAGGTGGCGACAGTATTGTGATGATCTTTTGAATGAACAGTTTCCTCGGCGCCACTTTCCAACAGCTGCACCTAACTTTACGGAAGTATCCGACGTCACAGTCGAAGAAGTTAGGGAGGCAGTTAAGAACTCCAAAAAAGGCAAAGCGATTGGGCCAGACGAGGTACCATATTATGAGTTTTGGAAAAATATGGGAGACATCGGGTTAAGATGGCTCACGATTCTCATCTCCAAACTTGTAAGAGGTGACAGTTTGCCTAATCAATGGAGGGAAAGTTTTCTTCTTCCAATGTACAAGGGAAAGGGAGATACCAGAAGCTGTGACAACTATCGTTCGATCAAGTTGATGTCCCACACTATGAAGATCGTTGAGCGGGTTTTGGATAGCCGACTGCGGAAAATAATAAGGCTGTCTGATGACCAATGCGGGTTTGTCGCGGGTAAGTCAACTACAGACGCAATCCAAAGCATAAGGATCATTATGGAAAAACACCGAGATGCCTTAGAGGATTTGCATATTGTGTTGGTTGACTTCGAAAAGGCATTCGATCGACAACCACGAGATCTGATATGGGTGGCCCTCAGACACCGAGGAGTTCCTGAAGCATATGTGCGAATAATTATGGACATGTACGAGGGAGCAGTTACAAAAGTGAGATGCCCAGCTGGAGTCACCGAAGAATTCCAAATAACAGTAGGTGTACATCAGGGAAGTGTCTTGAGTCCACTGCTCTTTATTGCTGTTCTGGATTATTTGCTCGAAGGAAAAGTAACGGACAATAAAGTACAACAATTATTCTTTGCTGACGATGGAGCCATCATAAGCGAGGATCCTACATCCCTGCAACGAGCACTTGACGTTTGGATTGATGTTCTGGAAGGAAATGGGTACCGTATTAGCGCTAAAAAGACTGAATACCTGTGCTGCCCTTTTTCTGATCCAGACAAGCCTATTCCAGACATTTATTTGAATGGAAATGTGCTTCCCAAGTGTGAAAAGTTTAAATATCTGGGATCTATGATCAATAGTGAAGCATCTTGTGATGACGACATCAATCATCGAGTAAGCGTAGGGTGGATGAAGTGGCGAGAAAACTCCGCTATCTTCTGTGATCGAAAAATGCCCCCTAAGCTGAAGGGAAGACTCTACACAGCAGTTGTCCGTCCAGCTCTGACATACGGTTCACAATGTTGGACAATGTACAAAAAGTATGAGAGCAAATTGACGGCAGCCGAAATGAAGATGCTTCGGATGACAGCAGGAGTAACAAAGCTTGATCGAATTAGAAGTACTAAGATCCGTGGAAGCCTTCATGTCAAAAGTACCATCTTGGACAAAATTCAGCACGACCGGCTCAGTTGGTATTGTCATGTTCAAAGGAGAGATCCGCAGAACCCCGTCAAAAAGGCAATATCGTACAACGTTTCAACAAATTCGCGACGAAAAAGAAAAGGCAGGCCAAAACACTCCTGGTACAAGCAAATGCAAAAACAGCAGCATTTGGTTGGCCTCAGACATGGAACAATCCAAAACCGGGAGGCTTGCCGACGATTTCTGAGGTCAACGCGGCGTACCCCACAGGCGGATCACTAGTGTGAAGCAGCAAAGTGGGAGAGTTGTGATCGCTTCAAGATCACTACTCGTAACGCCGAAAAATGAAGAAGAAGAAGAAGAAGAAGAAGAATTTGCTCCTGGCAAAGACGAAGATAGCTCCAAGTCAGCGTACGATCACGCTTCCACGTTTGGAACTTTGCGGAGCAGTAGTCTTAGCGCAATTTATGCAATATACTAAGGATGTTTTGGCTGTTCCCGACATCAAGATGTTTACTTGGACCGACTCAACCATCGCGCTCGCGTGGATACGAGCCACTCCCGCCAAATGTACTACGTTCGTGGCCAACAGTGTGTCCGAAATTCAGCGGTTAGTGGGGATCGATTGCTGGGGACATGTTGCAACGCTTCATAACCCAGCCGATCTGGCGTCTAGAGGTGTTTATCCAACAGAACTGGCGTCATTGCAGACTTGGTGGATTGGTCCTGATTTTTTACGCACTCAATGGGCTTTCGATGTTCCGCATCAACCTGTTGACATAGAAACTGACGAGGAACGACGTACGGTTAAGATACTAAGCGCTCAAGTCAGGCAGGATGATCGCATACTTCAAACCATCTGCGACTGTTCGAGTTTGTTGAAGGTGATTCGAGTTGTCGCCACATGTTGTCGTTTCACAACAAAATGTCGGCGAAAGGCAGTTTCTAATGGCCCGTTTAGTCCAAATGAATTGGAAGCAGCACGCATCATCGTCGTGAAGGCCGCACAGAACGAGATGTTCAAAGCAGAACTTCAACAAATTTCGGAAACCTAGAAGATACCCAAAACACTTAAGACGCTGAACGCATTCGTTGATGCTGATGGACTTCTGAGAGTTGGAGGACGCTTGGAGAATTCTTTCCTCTCCTACGACGCGCGACATCCGATACTACTTCGAAATAGTCACCATTTTACGAACCTGGTTGTCAGAGATGCCCATAAGAACACTTTACATGGCGGCATCCAACAGATGATCAACTACATCCGTCAAAGGTATTGGATTGGCCAGATACGACGAAGCGTGAAGTATCAACTTCATAGATGCACTTATTGCTACCGGCAAAAGGCATCGGAAATGCAGCAGTTGATGGCGAATCTACCTGCACCTAGAGTCCAGATGTCACGACCGTTCAGTCATACTGGAGTTGACTACGCAGGACCCATCGAAATAAAGAGCTGGAAAGCTCGAGGTGCTAAAATACTAAAGGGGTATTTCGCGGTATTTATCTGTTTGGCAACAAAGGCCATTCATTTGGAAGTCGTGTCTGACATGACCACCCAAGCATTTTTAGCAGCATTTCGACGGTTTACGGCCAGGAGAGGTAGCTGCAAACAAATCTACAGCGGTTGTGGAACTAATTTCGTCGGCGCTAATAATGAATTAGCCAAAATGTTGAAGGACGCGAAGCACGATTTTAAAGAAATTGCTGAAAATCTATCAAATCATGGAACAAATTGGCATTTTATTCCCCCAGCTTCTCCACACTTTGGTGGATTATGGGAAGCGGGAGTGAAATCGGTGAAATACCATTTAAAGCGAGTTGTTGGAACCGAAAGGCTTACTTTTGAGGAGCTCACAACGCTTCTAGCTCAGATAGAAGCGTGCTTGAACTCGAGACCCTTATGTCCGCTCTCCGACAGCTTAGATGATTTGAATGCGCTAACACCTGCGCATTTTCTCGTAGGCGAATCTTTGCATGCTGTGCCACAAGGCGAAATCAACAACAACATCACGTATATCGACCGATGGAAAAGAGTACAAGCGCTGGCGGAAGGGTTTTGGAAAAAGTGGAGTTCCGAATACCTTGCACGGTTGCAGCAACGTCCGAAATGGACTCAAGTTCAAGAAGCTCCCAAAATAGGAGACCTAGTCTTGCTCAAGGATGAGCGACTTGCACCGACGTATTGGAGCCTTGCCCGAATCGAGAACACTCACGCGGGAATGGATGGTATTATACGCGTTGTCACCGTGAAGACACAAAACGGAAAGTTCAAACGACCTATTGCGAAAATCTGTTCTTTGCCGTCAAACGAGCACCATGAACAATCGGCGTTAATATAAAATTAATTCCTGAAAACTTCTGTTGTTCACCGAAACATCGACAAACAAAAGGAGTACCTATGCTGTTTTCAAAACACGAAACACTTTAACTTCAAGTCGAATTTCATTCAACACAACAATCAACCCATCTTTAAAACACCGGTAAGGTTGTCCAAAACAGGGCAATCAACACATCTGTACCATATAAGAAGATTTTAAATCTCATCACACAACTTATCAATCAACACATCTTAACAACTGGAAGCTGTCCAAACCACATCTTTAAAAACATTAGCAAAGCTGTTCAAACACTTTAAAAACACCTGAAAGCTGTTCAAAAAGAAGAAAAATCAAACAAGGACTTTGTTTAAATCATCTTTACATAATAATAACAATAATATACAAACAATTGCAATGAATGCAACTCATCGTTAAATGCTGTGCTGCAACACTGCACATACAAAATCAAACTTAAACCATAAAAAGAACTAAGCACAACTTATTCTAAAACACTTAAGCTACAAAATCAAATTATAAAACACAATATTGTTAAAATCATCTCTACATGACGTTCAAAAGGAACATCGAAAACAGCAAAACAAAAATTCTGTGCACTGCCACAATGCATACACAATATAAATTGATATTTAAAACACACTGCAACAATGCACATATCCTATTTATTAAATTAACAACACACAAAATGCACTGCCATTTTAAAACCAAAAAAAGGAACACGATCCACATCACATAAAAAAAAAAAAATGAAAAAACCACGAAATGTCAAATGCCGTCGGCAAATGCATTTGACAATTTTGCACTACAGAGCTGATCAATATTTAAAGATCACCAAATTATACAGTCCACTGAAGTAAAATTAATAAAGCACGTAATAATTTTCAATCACTTAAACACACCTAAGACTTAATTGAATTTTTAAAGTCGCGAAACATTTACGAGATATAATCGCGAGTTGTTTACAAAAAAAATGTAAACAACAATTCTATCCGAAAATCGAACTTTTCCGACTAGAAAAGGATGGCACCTGGTCACGACAAATATGCCTTGCCATTGAACAAGTACACACACACACAACATATATATATTCATAATATTAAAATAAATTCACGTACGCGCGACCCCGAAATCCGCGAATTAAATGCAAAACCTTGCACAACGCCACACACACACATATACATATACCCACGCTATCAAATATGTAATTAAAATTAAAATTAAAATAAAATTGAACATTCACGATATTAAACAAACAAAACAGATACACTACAAACACACAACACATACGAATTCTAATAAAATTTAATATAATAAAAATCAAATATTTAAACAAAAGAAAAACACTCATCCTGGATTAGGTGGAACACATGGCATCCATTGACCATCAGCAAATATAAAGGTTGCGGGTTTTCTTCGCAACTTAATTATTCCATCGCAGCAGCCTCATCAACGCAGCACATTTCACAAACACAAATAATTTGTTTATAAAACACAAGTCAAATAACACTCAATTTTAATAAAAACCGCGATTAAAATGATTGAAAAGAACGCATGCCGGCACCATGCTTATTCGCACCTATAACTTCAAAGCAATTACTATTGAGGTAATTACCTTCCCTATGGATAATGGAAACGAAAGCACAACCACTACCGGTTGCCGAACATCAACGGCCCATGCATGCATGTAGGCATAAAAAATTTCTTTTAATGGATGTATATGGGATTGTTATTTTTTTATAATGCACTAACACTGTTATCTCTTTCCATGTAACTTAGTGGTCCCACTAGCGTGAAACACTATGGGAATGGGAAGTCAATGCTGAAACCAATCAGAAACGGTGATGCCAAATATTTTCTTAACGTCCCTGCTACACTTGGAAGAGGCTAAGAAAAAGTCAAGTATCGATGGTGTTCTGGGAAAAGTTGGTTTTGGTTTTGATACAACTACAAGCGTGTGATCGTTCGTATTTTGGTCTAGCCAGTTTGCTATTGCCCTGCCTTCTTCGTTGATGTTTGTGTCCAACCATAAACTGTGTCTTGCGTTGAAGTCCCCGCCGATGAGTCCGTACGTGCTTTGCTTCAGTATTCCGTTGAGGATGTGAAGGTCGCTTTGAATGTTTCTTTGAGAGGAGTTGCATTTGAAATAGAAGCTTATGACCGTTAAGGTCTCTCCTCTTCCAAAGCTTATCTTGATGGCGGTGGCTTCACTAGTCAGTAGTCCAGCGATGGTTACTTCTTTTGTGTTGGGCGAGAGTTTATCTTTCATGAAGATTGCTGTTCCTCTTTGAAGATGATTTTTGTCCTGCCGAAAGGTCCTGAATCCCTTGAAGTTAATGATGTTGCATCTAGTGACGTTCATCTCGCTGATTAGCGCAATGTCGGGGGTGTTGTTCTTCATGAACAAGTTGAATGACGTCCTCTTGTCTAGACTGTGTCTTTCTGTGACGGCACTCGCCCTTTTATACATCTCCGTTTGTGCAGAAATGGTGTAGGACCTTCCTCACTGCTGTAATTGGTGTTGATACACCTCACGGCTGTTTTCCCCACGACTATTTGCAGACGAAACAGCTGTTCGCCTGGTTGGTGTTCTGACTTATGGTTTGTGGCTCGTGCTAATGGATGCTATTATGGTGGATGGTGGACGGTGGATGGTATATTGTGGGCCGTGGATGCTGGGGGTTGTATATTGGGTAATTAGCATGTGACGAAGCTAAACGCTTCGTTAAAAGCTTTCGATAAAATCTCTCACAAACTTATTCTTTTTAAACTTTCCACCCTCGGCTTTGAACCCATTCTGTTGAGATGGATTTCTTCTTATTTAGAAAACCGTTTTTACAGTGTTCGGTTCAGATCCGCCTTATATAGCCGCTCTCTAGCTACATCCGGTGTTCCCCAGGCAGCCATTTGGGCCCTCTCCTCTTCATTCTCAGTATTAACGACATTGAAATGATCATCAAACACTCCTCTATCTCTCTCTATGCGGACGATACTAAGTTTTAACGCATCATTTCTTCTTCTGAAGACTCTTCCCACCTCCAACATGGCCTCGACAATTTTTCAATATGGTGCTCCAAAAACTGCCTGGAGCTAAATGTTTCCAATTGCCAATCAATAACCTTCTCACGTAAACGCATCAAATCTCCTCCCCGTCTCTATCTTCTAAATGGTCAAATCATTTCCACCGTTGAGGTGATCCGGGACCTTGGGATTATTTGCGACCGTGAGCTGAATTTCCTCAAGCATATCGACGTTATAATCCTTAAGGCAATTCAGCACTTGGCTTCGTGAAACGATGGTCCAAAGAATTTGCTGACCCCTACGTAGCCCGATCCCTTTACATTTCGTCTGTTCGTCCGCTTCTTGAATACGCTTTTCAAGTCTGGTCGCCTTTCCAACAAGTGCACATTGCCAGAATTGAGAGCATACAACGCCGTTTCCTCCGATTTGCTCTTCGAGGTCTTAATTGGAGTAATCCCCTGATATTACCTCCTTATCAAGACCGAATCAAACTCCTCAACCTCAATACGCTGAAAGATCGAAGAGAAATATTTGACGTCCTCTTCATTCACCGAATCTTCACAGTTACCATTGACTGTCCAGCCCTTAACGAATCCATTTTTCTAAATACTAACCCTCGTAACACCCGGAATCCCCGTCTCTTCTATCTTAGCACCCATCGAACCTCTCACGGCTCCAATGAACCCATCTCCCGAATGCTGAGGAATGTCAATTCCCACTCCTCTTGTTTTGACTTCAATATGAGTACTCGTCTCCAAAGCCGTCCAACTAGTTAGTAGGTCTTAGCTATTAAGTTTTCTAGTTTGTAAGTTAATAGCTTGTATTAAGCTTAATAAATGGGGGTTTTGCCCCCACCAAAATTAAAATTAAATTCACTTACCAAGTTCACTTTCACAAACTCCATTTACCAACCATCCCTGTTGTTCACTTAGGTAAGTGAGTTATTTTTGTTCACTTACGCTATTCACTTAGGGGTTGTTGTTTTTCCATGAGCGATGTTTTGTTTAAGTGAATATAAGTGAATACAGAT
The DNA here is from genome assembly GCA_914767635.1 of Melanostoma mellinum. NCBI lineage: Eukaryota > Metazoa > Arthropoda > Insecta > Diptera > Syrphidae > Melanostoma > Melanostoma mellinum. The sequence continues at coordinate 116,746,535 of OU612058.1, read as the reverse complement.
TCCCAATGAAACTCAGCTAATAAAGTTTTTTTTTAAATTAAAATAAACTTTTCTAACTTATACAAAATGTTTGTAATGTTGAAATGAGAATAGCGCACCATAGATTTTGAAAGTTTTTTTTTTTGAATTGGAATACTTTACCAGCTTTGAAAAAAAGAAAACACACTATTAAGCTATGCTGCTTTTTTGCTGTTGTCACAATATTTCGTTGTGGTACCCGTGGTTTGATGGATAGCATGTCCGCCTGTTAATCCAGAGGTTCGTGGTTCGAATCGCAACAGAGGCAAAAATGTTTTTTCACGGGTATCGCCTTTCGCGAGGAATTGGCAAGTCCTCCGTTAGTGTTCATTGCCATGAAAAGAGCTTTCTCGATTAGCCGTCTGGAACATGCAACAAATTTTAGGTTCCCTCCTTTCTCTCACAAGGTATGGTTGTGAGAAACGCGCTAGGCCCTGGGGCTCCTCGCTCTGTTGCGCCACCCTATTTATTTATTTTAATTTTCACAATATTTCGTCATGTTTGTGTGTTTACTTATGTACACACTCTTGATAAAAATAAAATTTTTTATGTGAAACAATTGCAGTCACAATAAAAACACCTCTTCGGTTTGGGAAATCTATGAAAAGTCTGCTCTCAATTTGATAAAAACGCAATTCTTTTACGAAAACGAGTGAACCGTTCCTTAACAGTTTTTGTTCCATTTTTGCGCTTTATGTTTTTAGAAAAATCACCTGTATTAATGTTATTGTATTGTTATTGTTACACTCATGTATTGTAGAATGGAAAGATTGAGTCAAACACAAACCAATTTATATCATAAAACACTTAAAAAATTATGTGTTAGAAGTGAAGAGAAAAGATTTGTTATAACATTTCTCGTAAGCGACTTGAAAACATCTCACTACTGAAAACATGAGTTTCTGGAAAAATTAATGTGAAAATTTGTTAGTATTTAGGAGTTGCTACCAAAACCGCGTTTTGTCCGAACGGGAATAGACTATATGCTTTAAAAGTGCGTGTCTGAGTTCATACATATATTCACATATTATATATAAAAAACATTGTATTTTGTATAGATATTTTACTAAACTGCGTAAATAAGCTTTTTAAATTCTGACTACAGTAAAATATAACAAAAAATACGTTTTCTAATACTTTTTTTGCTGTTGTCAAACTTTAAAATGCTTTTGTTTTATTATTTTCGAAAAGAAAATCGGTCATTATGCCTCTTATTTAACATATTTTCAACATTTAAAATAGTTTGACAATACAATTTGATTGAAAATGCTACTGAAACTATTATTTTAGCAGCAGTAGCAACAACAGTTGAGTCACATCTCTGAGATATCAGTTTGTCCTATCTCATCACTAGCAACAAGAGAGAACTTCAAATTGGGTTTAACAGTAAATGTCACCGGGTGAGAGCCGCGGCAAAGTAGAAAGTTGGGCTACTCGGAGCGTTCGGCGCGTTGTTCGCGGTGCTTATGGGTCACCTCTCATAAGAACGTGTGTATTTCATCGAGCTGTCAGTTGGAAGCGGTACAGCACGTGCGCAACGCGTTTCAGGGGCCAGGGCCTTTAAATATTTTTAGTGAATACGAACACGATTAGAAATAAACTAAGTGAGATAGGTATGTATGCCCAAAACAACTCTATCTTGGTGTGATGCCATAAGGGGATAAGGCAACAGCTTATCGGAATTATGTTGAGTAGATGTAGATTGCACTTCTATTTGAAGTGTATGGACATTCACACATGTACCTACATATGTTTGTTCATATTTTCTGTGTGGACGGTTTCTTGAGTTTGAAAGAGAAATCTGAAAATATGGTGCTTCAGAAATCAGAAGATACATTGTTGCCTATGCCTCTAAGGCACCAAATCACGCCACGACAGAGTCGCTCTGACGCATACATATTACATATGGTTCAATTTGGAACCTCCTCTGAACAACTAAAGTGATTGAAATTGAAATGATCAGAAATAGAACGGGTCAAATAAAAATGATTGAATGATCCATCAATTAAAGAAATTAGATCATTTACTAGGTAAACCGATGCTTGATCGATTCGATCATCGATCTTCCCAGGTTTACGCTCAGTCTGTTTGCCCAGTGACACCCTGTGTTTCTGATTTCTTGTTGGCAATGTTGTCCACTAGTCTTCGATGTTGCATAGGCATCCTATATTTTTTTCTGGTTTTTTCTCAGTTTTAGCGAAATAAACAAAAGCGCATTACATGCTGAAATTATTTGCTCTATGAAATGCTTTAACAGAGAACCAAGAGAACAGCGCCAACTGCCCGTCAGAATATGCACAGCCGGAATGGTCACAGCAGCAACAGCAGCAGTGTCAGCCGAGTTAAAAACTTATAGAATAAAGTTGCCGTCTGCCATAAAAATAATTTTCTTTTAACAATTTTTGCATATAACATAACGGGTTTAAAAAACAAACTACTAATGCCTGAATTTTTTAAATTAATATGTAGCTATGATATATCATTATATTATTAGAAACTTTTGTAGAAGAGGGAAAAGAAATGCAATATCTTAAATATTTAGAAAATATTAATATCAAATTTATCCCGGCTATCAGGAATATAGACTTGGTAGAGCAAGTGGTGGAATGCTTCTTGGTTATAAAAAAAAATTAAGATCAACTTGCCAAATCGGTTTTAAAAACAGTGAAAATAAAGTTGTAATTGAAATAACGTGCGAATCAAAACACTTTCAAATTGTTCCTATCTATTTAAATTATGGCGAATGGAACTCGGATTTTGAGGACCTTCAAAATTTTCTTTTAAATAATAACCATGAAAACATAATGCTAATAGGTGTTTTTACGGGCGAATAAACAATTTTCAGAACACCCCAATTTTGAACAATGGCTTTTTTTCATACGAAAGAAAATCTATGGATGAGAATCTGAATTCAAACGGAAATCGTCTGATTGAAATAATAGAAGATTTTGGTTTTTTCATGTTGAATGGGGTTACAGCTGGTGATTTGTCTGGGAACTATACTTTCATTTCCTCCCAAGGCTGTTCTACAATTGACTTCTGTATGATTAGAGGAGATTGGTTGAGTGTTATTCGAAATTTTGAGGTTCATCCGACCAATTTCTCATCTCATCTTCCAATTGTAGTGTCTTGTGAGTATTTATGTAGTGAAGTGTATGTGTAGAACAGTTCTCTTATAACTAACAAACTTAAATGGGAAGAGCACAAAGCCATGTTGTTTAAACGTAATTTAAGAAACCAAATGTTCTCTGCTAATGTTCAAATCCCCGTTTCTGTTGAGGAAGGTGTTAATGTTGCATTAGAGTTGATACGGCGGCGGCGATCATCAACTGCAAATAGAACACGGTTTATTTCAACCTGGTCGAAATCAAAATGGTACGATGAAGAATGCAGAAAGTGTAGAGTGAAATCTTTTAAGTTCCTAAAACTATTTAGATCAAATAATGATGCTTTTAAAAATCAGTATCTGCAGCAAAATAAAGTATATAAAGATCTATGTCAGAGAAAAAAACTACTTTTCCTTAGAAATGCGGCTAGCAATCTCATTAACTGTAAGGACTCAAAATCCTTCTGGAACAATGTCCGCATTCTAGGAAGGAGAACTAAATCACTTTCTTTAAGTATTAGTGTTGATGAGCTCGCTTGTTATTTCAAGAAACTTTTACTGTCAGATCCGAATCAAATTTCAATAAGTTTTGCAATTCCAAATATAAGTATTCCTGAATTAGATTCCAATTTTACAATGCAAGAGCTATCAACATCTTTAAAAACAATGAAAAATAACAAAGCTGCAGGGTCAGATGGTATTCCAATTGAGTTTTACAAAAATTCGCCTACTGAATTTTTGCTCTATATACTCGATTTAATGAATAAAATGTTAAATGACGAGACTTTTCCGAACTGTTTTCGGCTGGCAAAGATAACTGCTATTTTCAAAAAACGCAATCCCAATCACCCGCATAACTATATATGGGTATTTCTGTTTTGTGCTCATTGAGAAAACTTTTTACGCAAATTTTATATCTTCGGCTATCTAGTTGGGTTCAGAGTAATAACATAATCAGCTGTTTTCAAGCAGGTTTCCAACCTAATCTTTCGACGATGGATCAAATTTTCGCTCTCACCACAGTGGCAAGGCGTTTTTTAGACAAGAAAAAACCTCTTTATACAGTGTTTATTGATTTTAAGGCGGCTTTTGACACTATAAACAGAAGATCATTACTATATAAATTATCACTAATTGGGGTTTCAACTAAGTTTATTAGGGTGTACGAACAGCTACTATTGAACATGTGTGCAGTGGTATGTAATGGAAAGAATGAGTCAAATACATTTAGATCAGAAACTGGCGTCCCACAGGGTTGTGTTTTAAGTCCATTAATGTTTGCCTTGTACATAAACGACAATGAGAACCATTTACAGGGGGGAATCTCTCTCGGTGATATCTTTGTAAAACTTTTGTTATATGCTGATGACCTCGTCATGTTTGCTGACAACCCAACGACTCTTCAACTCCAAATAAATAAACTTAAAGTATTTTGCGATTTTTGGGAACTAAAAATAAACTCAACAAAATCAAAAATAATGATATTTAAAAATCATGCTCGTTCTGAAAGAAACATAAGGACCTGGACGTACTAGTATCGAAGTCGTTAAAAAGTTTAAATATCTTGGTTTCGTAATTTCAAATAACTTGAATTTCAGTGCTCATATAAAAGAAAGACAATCTTTAGCCAAGTCAGCAGTTAATTCAATGTGGTCACAATTTTTTTCGAAGTCATTTGTAGACGAAGTGTCGAAATTTAAAGTTTTCAATGCTACAGTGAATAGTTGTTTCTGCTATGGCAATGAAATCTACGGGTACCTAAGGATGGATTATATTGAAAAAATTCAACTATATTTTTTCAAAAGAATATTCAAACTACCGTCGAATAGTCCTAACTATGCTATTTATGTTGAGTCCGGTTTACCGCAAATATTCATTCGAAACTTAAAGGCTAGTGCAGATTATTTAACTAAAGTTATAAAGAGACCCGATAACAACTTACACAAAAGAATGATGATTATTTCTCTCCGGTGTGGGTATTCTCCTTTTAAGAACTGGCAAGAACCCGCTTTTGAACATGGTACTTCTTTAAATTTAAACCCAAACAATGTAGCAGAATGGCAAAATATTTTCTACGATTGCATTGCGAAAGTTGATAAACGTAGTTATCTAATGCATATTGACAGGGCTAGGGAGTCTACCTCAAGGGCTATTTGTAAAACTCTTAATCTTTACCTGGGTGAAAACAATTACTTTAGAAAGTAACTTTCTGCCTACGATATAAGCCTTATATTTAAAGTAAGAACGGAAATTCTTGAATTGAATTTTAGACCATATCGTAGAGATATCAATTCTATTTGTAGCTTATGCAATTTAAATCAGAACGAGGATATTTTTCATTTTCTTGCGGTGTGTCCCATTCTGCATGAAATTCGCAGACTTTATTTTAATAAAAGTTATCTTCCATATGACGAATTCGTCAGTGTTCTGAATGGACAGTGTGGATGGAAGTTGCTAGTACGATATGTTTCTCACGCGAACTCTTATAGAAACACATATTTGAATATGTCATGAGAAATACACACCATATTTAATTTTGTTTTAGCTAATTTAAAAGCCCGATTTTAAAATAACTCAATAATTTCTTTCATGCTTTGTTTTAGCTAAACTAAAAGCCCTATTTATTGAAGATTTTGCACTTTTTTTGCTTACACATACATATAAAGCTTCTTTCTATTAATTTCTATTAATTTTCATTTGATTGATATTTGTGTTAGTTTTTTATTTTTAAAATTATTCTAACTTTTCGGTCTTAGAATGTTGAAATAAACCTAATTTTCTTAATAAATTTAATGTGTTATTTAAACTTTGTAATCTCAGAAAGTAAAACTTTGAGAAAACGGCAGACGGCTTAACAGCCAAGCTTTATTTTTTTTTTGTTTGTTATAAGTTTCTGTATATTTAAATTGAAAATAAAACTTAAATTGAATTGAATTGAATTGAATTGAGAACCAAGAGAACCAGAGCTCTAAGCAAGCACAAATATAGACTCGAAAGCTTACTGAAAACAACGCATAAATTTCAACATAGGTATACTGTCGTGTATTAACCCGGACAGGAAAAACTTGCACATACGTGAACAGGCCTAACGCAGTTGACATTTCGACTTCTGTCATTGTGCTTGCACTTTCTTTCAGTTTGTCATTTCATTCCACTTATGCAACAAGTAAAAATTTCACTTCAACCAGTTTTATTAAAAGCCAAGTCATATTGTAAATTATATTAATGTATTTTAGATTAATCACTCACGTGATTTAAATTGTGATTAACTATACAATTGAGTTTTATTTAGCTCGGACTTAATAAGTGGCGACGAGGATGGGATGAAGTGCAACCCAGAGCAATTACATTTCACATTCATTACATATATACAAGAGGCAACGTGGATTTTCTTTTCGAGGTTATGACGATCAGCGTGCAAATTGATTGGTAGGTGATGGTATGTACGTACAAGTTACAAAATCACATGACTTTTTTTAAAAACCTTACATTACAATTATTAATAAATATAAAAAAAAGGAAAAAACTATTATCGAAAAATAAGACAAGTAAACACAATTAAAATAATAAATTCTGTAACATCATGGCAACGGCTAGTGTGGATGAATTTTTAAAGAAACTAGCCAAGGTTCTTCTTCAGCTGCCCACAAGAATTAACACCGCGACTCCAGCTCAACCATCGCAGGGAATAAATTTGCAACCATTCGATGAAAATAATGAAACATTCGACTCATATCTGCAAAGAATTGAAAATTATTTGGATCTCAGAGGTTGGTCTTGCAAGGATGTAGAAGGTGACAAAATGGGTGTCAGGATACTGCTAAATTGCTTAAGCCCTAAATTATACCACACCTTAACATGTTTAACCGCCCGGATAATCCAAATACGAAGAAATTTCAGGACTTAATAAACATGTTACGTTCGCATTTATGCCCTGTTCCAAGCGAAATTTTCGAGCAGCATAAATTCGCAAACAGAGTTCAGCACGAAGGGGAGTCCATCGCAAATTTTCATGCCGAGCTGAAGAAGCTTTCAACAAATTGCAATTTTGTATGCAGCAATTGCAAAAATTCAACAAATTCAACTCATTTAAGATCGCAATTTGTTAGGGGAATCCGCGATAATGATATTCGAGAGCGCCTTTTACAGCAAGACGCTAGTAAAACTTTCGAAGGTGCAATGAAACTTGCGTTATCAATAGAAGCATCCAAAATTGAAAGTAAAGAGATTCGAAATCAAAGTCAGGTCCACCAAGTTAAAAATAATTTCAATAATAAAAACAGTTGTATGACTAAAACAGGTACAAATAACACAAATAAAAGTAAATCATTTTCAAAATTCGACAAAATTAAAGGTAAATGTTTCAAATGTGGCCATACTAGCCACAAGGCGAACACATGCCCACACAAAAACCTTGAATGCCATAAATGTAAGAAGAGTGGACACGTTCAAGAAGTTTGTTTAAGTGAAAAAATAGCAGAAAGTCGCGCCATTGAAATTTCGACGTACACAGGGATGACACCGATTCCGATGCGTTGGAGGACCTCAATGCGATACAAGTAGTACAAGTAAACAGAATACATAATGAAAAATTTATGATCAACGTAAAAGTAGAAGATGCGAAATGCTTAATGGGGGTGGATACGGGTGCAGCAGTGTCAACAATGTCATTACAATGTCAACAGGAATTACTTCCGAATATTAGACTCCAGCCAACTTCATTACAATTACAAACTTACACGGGTGAATTAATACATCCTGTGGGTAAAGCTAGAGTAAATGTCTCGCACAATAGTACAGCGGTACAATCTGATTTATACGTCATTAATGCAAAGGTTGATGCGATACCTGGCCGCGAGTGGTTTCGAAAATTAAAATTGAACATCTTAGACTTAGGGTGGTATTCACCAAACAATCTTAAGAGCGCTCTTAAAGCTAAGAGGCTCTTAGTTTTAAATTTGGATGTGCTATTCACCAAGCAATAATAGGGTCTAGTCTAAGCTAATTCGAATATTCGAAAAATAAGGGTGTTGAGCCTCTGAACGCACACTTTTCGAACTACTTCGAAAATTTCAGTGACAATTGTCAAAATCAGCTGTTAAGCAAACCAAAAACAGAAAAATTTTTCTGAAATTTAAGAAAAGGTAGAACGTAAAACCAATTCATTTTAATTAATAAATAATTAATAATTAATAAATTCATAGTTTTGCTTCCTAGTGCCTCGCTCCATTTTGATTTTTGAATAACAACCACAAATGACGCTGTCAGTAAATTTCGAATTTTCGAAGTTATTTGAAACAAAAACCGCTCATAACTTAAGAGTGGTAGCGACCACTCTTAAGTGTTATGAGCGCTCATAAATCTGCACTAATAGTGGTCGGTGAATAGGTTTATGAGGCACTTAGTTTAAGATTTCTTAGTGAATACCACCCTTAAATTCCATTGAAGGCAAAATGAGTGATAGCAAATGCAAAAGAGAGATCGACAAAATAATAAGTGATTACAACGACATTTTCGTCGAGACCATTGGTAAAATTCCAAATGTAAATTAGAATTTCAAGAAAATATTTCGCCAAAATTCATTAGACTCTGCCCTGTTCCGTTCGCGTTAAGAGATAGAATCGAGAATGAAATAACAAGATTAGAAACAAACGGAACAATTGAAAAAGTAGAATTCGCACAATGGGTACCCCATTGTTCCAGTGGTAAAGAAGAACGGCGACATTCGATTATGCGCCGACTACAAAGTTACAATAAACAAAGCAATCAAGGATGATACTTACCCAATACCGACAGTCGACGATATTTTCGCTCGAATGAGCGGGGGAAATTACTTTATAACGCTGGACTTACACCAAGCTTACCTGCACATGGAAGTCGACGAAAACACCGCAATGTTACAAGCGATAAGTACACACAAAGATAATTACAAGGTAAAGCGACTGATATTTGGCGTAAAGGCGGCGCCAAAAATTTGGCAGAGATTTATGGACTCAATTCTCCAAGATATCGACGGAGTATCATGTTTCTTTGACGATATCAAATTACAAGGAAGTACATACGAAGAACTGCTATAACGTCTAAAACAAGTTTGACAAAGACTACGTACACACGGGCTATATCTAAACATAGCAAAATGCCAATTCCTTCTTGACCACATCACATATTTGGGTCATTATATCGATAAGGTCGGTATTAAACCAACGAACGATAAAATTAAAAGCATACAAGATTGTCCTCGACCAGCAAACGTTTCGGAAACCCGAACTTTTCTAGGGCTAGTAAACTACTACCAAAAATTTCTACCAAAATTAGCGTGTCGGTTACAACCAATTTACAGTCTGTTAAAAAAAGATGTTAAATTTTACTGGTCAACGGAATGTGAAGAAATTTTTAAGAAAATTAAAAACGAAATTACTAGCACGAAAGTGTTGATTCCATTTGATGATAAGTTACCATTGATCCTAGCTACGGATGCATCTCCCAATGGACTTGGAGCAGTAATTTCTCACATCGATGAAAACCAAAATGAGAGACCCATAGCTTTTGCTTCGAGGTCCTTAACGCAAGCAGAGAAGAATTATTCCCAAATCGACAAGGAAGCAACTTCAATAATCTGGGGACTAAAAAGTATTGTATTGCTATGGCCGTAAAATAATTTTAATCACCGATCACAAACCCTTGACGAGTATTTTCCATCCAAATAAAAACTTACCATCAATGTCAGCAGTAAGATTGCTTCACTACGCAAATTTTTTATCAGGTTTTGATTACGAGATTCGGTATCGGAATACCATAGACCATAGTAACGCAGATTTCCTATCAAGATTCCCGACTGATGATCCAAAAGACGAGATGTCCAAAGATGAAAGTACAATTTTCCAACTCAACCAATTAGAGACTATTCCAGTAACTCAAAAAGAAATCCAGAAAGAAATATTAAAAGATGTCGAATGCAAGCAATACTATAACGCACTGCAAAGAGGTGAACGGTTACCAAATGGAGAACCTGAAGGAGTATTTTCTTTAGAAAATCATTGCATATTCAATGGAGTCAGAGTTATGATACCGAAAGCTCTTCAAAAAAGAATTCTCGACGAGCTGCATACAGGTTACTCAGGCATAGTGCTTATGAAGGCGTTAGCACGGAGCTATGTATGGTGGAGAAGAATCGATAAGGATATCGAAGCTGTTTCAAAAAATTGTCGTGATTGCTGCAATAATAAGAGCAACCCAGTTAAAGAAAAACCACATCATTGGGAATATCCTACAACACCCTGGCAGAGAGTCCATATAGATTATGCGGGACCTTTTATGAACTCCTATATATTGATTGTTGTTGACGCTCACACAAAGTGGGTGGAAGCCATCCCTACGCCAACGATAAGCGCTACAAAAATAATTAAAATTCTTCGAGAAATTTGCGCAAGGTTTGGTTTACCGCTCACCTTGGTCTCCGACAAGGGTACAAATTTTTCATCCGGTGAATTTCAAGACTTCGTGAGGTCAAATGGTATCCGCCACATATTTTGCGCTCTGTATCACCCATCTTCGAACGGACAAGCGGAACGTTACGTTTCAACCGTAAGGGATGGACTGAGAACAATGTCAAACGAAGATGGCGGTTTGAATCGCAAATTATGCAGATTTCTAATGCAGTACAGGAAACTGCCTAACGCAACAACAGGGGTTTCACCAGCCGAACTCATGTTCAAAAGAACAATTCGAACCAGAATCGACTTAGTCAAAAATGATGTCACTACCAGAGTCAGCGACAAGCAAAGCAAATCTAACCATAAAGAACCTAGAGAATTTGAGGACGGTGAGTCAATACAAGCCTGATTTTACAACAACAAGTGCTGCAAGTGGAAATTCGGAAAGATAATTCGGAAAATAGGAAGCAGAATGTACGAAGTGCAAATTGATGATGAGAAGCACACGCGCCACGTCGACCAGCTTCTAAAAACCGATTGCAGACCCACAAATGAGAAATATAATTATAATGCAAACCCTTCAATTGAGATATCAAATAATAATACCATGACAAACGATAGCGAGACAAGACGTGACTCAGACTTACAACAAACAAACAGCGCTAAACCGGTACCAATCCAACCAGCCACGACGCAAGCCCCACCAGCACCTACCATATCAACACCAGCACCTACCACATCAACACCAGCCATTACGAGCTCACCACAAGAGATGTCAACATCACCATCACCTACATCAAAAGGTCAAACACCATCAGTACCAGTAAGCCCAAGACGATCCAAGAGAAATAGAAGAGCACCAGTCCGCCTCGACTTATAAGGGGGGAAAAGTTGTCGTGTATTAACCCGGACAGGAAAAACTTGCACATACGTGAACGGGCCTAACGCAGTTGACATTTCGACTTCTGTCATTGTGCTTGCACTTTCTTTCAGTTTGTCATTTCATTCCACTTATGCAACAAGTAAAAATTTCACTTTAACCAGTATTATTAAAAGCCAAGTCATATTGTAAATTATATTAATGTATTTTAGATTAATCACTCACCTGAATTAAACTGTGATTAACTATACACTTGAGTTTTATTTAGCTCGGACTCAATATATACTTTTGTTAAGAAAGTTGTTTAAAATTTCGTCTTGAAACAATTAATGGCTTGGTAGTCATCTGATAATGAAAGGCTCTTAGTTTGAAATATATGTAGATATGAACAAATACAATTTTTTTGCGTGTCTCTTCTACGCCAATACACAGGGGTTCTATAAACTGAAAAATCTGTCGCTATTAAGCATTAGTCAATAGTTTTCGATTCAATAATATTACCCTATTTTAATTTTCTATTTCAGAGAGCTTACGTGACTATTTCAGCAGATTAGGAGATATTTCAGAGGCTATGGTTATGAAGGACCCTACAACGCGGAGGTCTAGGTAAGTCTGTGCAATGTGCCTAGATCCCAAAACAAAGGTTTGAACTCATCCATTTTTTTCTTTGTCTGTCTTAATATAGGGAGTAGGAAAGAGCTGCTCAGGCGATGACTTAGTGTTGTGTAATTTAGAACTTTGTATTCGATTATGCTGATATGTAAGTGGAATGGAAATGCTTACATAGCTGTAAAGACATGTTTTTTTGCAAAATTCTACCTTTTATTGGCTTTTCTAAAAAAAAAAACACTACCGTCCTCGACATTTCTTTGCAGCTCTTCTTCATCCAGCTTTGAGAAGTTAATAAAGTGCTCGGGTGAAGGTGCTGCAATGAAAATGGGTTCGCCAAGGTCAATAGATATTTTTACAACCTTGTGGTCGGAGTCACAAAGCATTGCTGAGTTAAGTTTTTCAGCTCTAGTAGAAAGTGTATACCATTCGTTAAGAAAAACTTCATTGTAGATGAGGTAGATGGTGTTGACTTGTGTTGGGACATTACAATGAGATTGTGACTCTCGTTGTTATCGTCCAACCGATTGGAAATGCCCGCCGATTCCTTTATCATTGCAGGTGGTGTCCATCCATAGGTTATGTCTAGCATATCAGTCCCTGCCTATTATTCCGCAAGTACTTTCACCGAGGAGGGTATAAAAGCTCGAAGACGGTGTCTGATTTCGTTAGTGTTAGATAAGTATTAGATCGATATTAATTATTTGGAGTCCTCCACGCGGAGAGAAAGTATTGAAATATTTTCATTTCTTTGATTACTTTATTGACTTCCACGAACGATAGCCGATTTTGTTTGTATGGTCAATGGTCATTAAATAATTACATATTGAAGTCGACACTGCACCCACTCAAACACGGCATTAGAACTTTCAGTAGCCGAGTTATGAGTAACAAAAAGCTGTAGTTTGTTTTTGTCTCTATATATCTACCTGAAGTACTAAAGCGATTTGAAATTTGGAACTTACATGGTCTAAGGCCTCGAAAGTAACATAGGCTACATTTCAAATCGATATTCCTTCGGGAGAAACAGGAACGCAAACGAGAACTAAGTATTTGTATTGAATAGACTCCAAGAACCTCCCATGTGTGGAGACGGAGAGCATGGTTGCATGAAGGGCCACTAAGTTATAGTGGAAGTAAGCGCTGTCATTAGTTTATGTTGCTCGATATTTTCAAATGTTTCGCGTATCTATCGTTCTGCTCCCTGAAAGTTGGTGCCGTTATCGATAAAAATTTCAAAAGGGGTTCTTCGGCCACGAAGTTTCGAAGGGCTGGGATGCAGGAGTCCGCTGATAGGCTGTGTGCTATTTCTAGGTGGGCTGCTCTTGTTGTGAGGCAAGTCAAGAGACCTTCCAATCGCTTTTCCGTCCTTCTTCCAACGGAAACATTTATTAGGCCAAATTGATCCACTCCGGTGAATGAGTAGGGTCTGGTGTACGGCGAGAGTCACTCTTTGGGTAACTGAGCCATTTTTGGTTCGCATGGTTCTGCTTTCGAGTTCTTATAGTCCTGGCATTTTCTTCTCATTACTTGGTACCCTATTCGAAGTCGTGGGATTTGATACATTTGCGGAGTTCGTTGATAACTGTTTCGTGGTTTTGATGGTGAAATCGACAGTACATGGCCATCATGATGAGATGGCTAATCGGATGCTCTCTGGAAAGTATGAATGGCCGCTTGAGATACTCGAGAAAAGATTCCGAGAAAAGATCAATTCTGCCCTGAACTCCAATGAACTCATCCAAATACAGACATAGACTACCGATGGGGCTTCTCTTATTTTAAAAAGCCTTTTGGACATCAGATCTGCCAGCTCATCTTGGTACGCAGTACATTGCGCTTCTCTCATTAGTACTTGTAATATTCTTGCAGTTTTCTTCTCTTAAGGATTCCCGAGCTTCGTTGATCCTTTTCCCTTGCTTCAAGTTTAAGGTTATTCTTATATCGAACGACATATGCCGTACTGCACAGCAGTTTGTTCCAACCCGAAAAGTTTTCTATGCGGAGAACGCTTTTTTGTGGTACGGCGTGAACGTTCATGTAATGGTCTTAAGTTCCTCGATGATGGCGTTGTCTGCGCGGATTTCTCTTGGCCAAGCCATTGGCGGTCAGGCTCTCTAAACCATCTGTACTTTGGTGAGAATTCGGGTATGGTCTTCCATTTGGTCGCTTCGTCTGCAACGTTGACTTTCGTTAGAACCCATCACCACTCTGAAACATCTGTTAGATCCAGGATCTCGCTCACTCTACAAGCCACAAACTGTCTGTAACGTCGATGGTCGGCAGGAAGCTAACTTCCTAGAGTTAAGTTATGTGCATGGTGCATCGGGCACCAGGAAGGGCTGCTTGAAGCTCTAGGCGCATAATAGACATATTTTTAGAGGCGCAACTCGGGTCCTTGCACCTATGAGTCCTGTGGCGTATCTGGTGATCCTGATTCCTGGAATCAATAAGGCCAGATGGGCTTACCGGAGCTTCGGGATGAATCCATTACCAGGTGCCACAGAGGTGATAAGCCAATAAAAAAAAAAAAAAATTAACACGTTCGGTTTCAGTCAAAACATTTGTCAACAAAGAATTTATTAAAATTTGTTCAAACACTTACACTAAACTTAGTCAAACTAAATAAAAAGAAATAAATAAATTAAAAAGATAAACACACCAAATTAAACGCGCCGGATTTGAAATGTCATACTCAAGAAACGTCAGACAGCCTTATTCGAAAATTCGAAAACAAGGCATTGACATAGTAGGAAGGCTACTCGTAGCCATAGTTAGTAGCTTCCGGGTCGGTACGGTTTGAATACCAATATATTTTGATAGATTCTGTGATATAAGTGCAATATTAGGATAGTTTAGGTCTATATGCATGTTTGTGTAGTTTATTTATGTATTTATTTAATTACTTATTTATTTTAATACCACTTAAATTGAGAAATAAAGACTGAGAAGTGTTATACGCTAGAACTTACGAGATAAGATGACGATTCAGAACCCCTTAAACTGTACCAATGAACTGACACGACTTAACAACTTCGAAAAACGTAATCACAAAGCAAATACGAAAATAAGAGGGAAAGAAAAATAGAATAAAGTAGGATAATGGAAAGTAGGGCAAAAGGTGAATGGCCGTAGGTAAAATTTCAAGATCAAGGCCACGAACAGCTGTGAGCTATTGACGTAGTGAAAGAAAAGACAGGCCGGTCATTACCGATTTAACAGCTCGCATGCGAAGTTGACACAGTAGTGTAGAAAAGCATCAAGTTATATTCTTTTTATCGGTCGAAGTGATTTATATATATGTACACTTGTACATATCGACATATTTTTATATCTGAATTTTAATTAGTGAGTTGAGTTCAAGGTAAGAAAAGAAAAGATTATAGAAAAAAAAAATTTGATTCTCAAAGAAAATTTTCATATCAGGGTCTAAGACAAGACTACGCTTTTGAAAAAGGCCTCAACACAAAAAAACAGAATCAGAACAAGCAGGTGGAATTTACAATACTATAGAGGTAAATACAAAAAAAGGGAGTCCTTAATTGTCGGTTTAATTATAAAAAAAAAAAAAAAAATCACTCTAGGCTTGGGTTGGGCCACCGCCAACAGAAGTCAGGACTCACCACCAAACTCAAGGTGACCTGAGCCTCTTAATTTTTTTTGTCAGACGTTCTATTCCTGTGCCGCACTCAGGCTATTGAAGCAAGGAATCAGTAGAGACGACCATAGACAGAACTAAGTGTTTGGGTGAAGGTGCTCTTTTGGAACCATTGGAGGTGTTTTATTGAAACCTGGAGTTGTAAGAAAGTGGCAACAAAATTAAAACAAAAAAAAAAAAAAAACTTCCTTGTGAAAGTAAAGTGCTAAAGAAGAAGAAAAGTAATTGAGTTATTTGAAATATGATAGTGAAGTGTGTAAAATAGTAGTTAACGTAACAAAAGAAAAGGAAAAGAATTTTTTTGGTATACACTGATATATGTAAATGCATATATATATATCTATTAGGGTGGTCCTTGTTTTGTTTTTTTCCGAAT
The DNA here is from genome assembly GCA_914767635.1 of Melanostoma mellinum. Taxonomy (NCBI): domain Eukaryota; kingdom Metazoa; phylum Arthropoda; class Insecta; order Diptera; family Syrphidae; genus Melanostoma; species Melanostoma mellinum. The sequence goes on along the minus strand of OU612058.1, from coordinate 116,730,455 downwards.
TTTTTTCCACGATAGTCCTAAATCGGTTCTAAATATATTAAAAAAAAATCATGCCAAGTTATAGTCCTTTATTTCAATTTTAACCCGACCCCCCCGACAATCAAAGTTTTATATGGAAATAACATGGGAAAAGTTCTGTTGATTGTTTGAAATTTTTTTCATTATGAAATAATGAACAGATCATGTCAAATAAAAATGCGTCTTATAGAAAATTTAACGCTCTACAAAAAAGGTCTTTTATGATTTTTTGCTAACTCTAACGGTTTCTGAGTTATTTGAGGTCATAATTGACTTAAGCTTCAACTATGACCTTAAATAACTCAGGGATCCTGATTGATTGATCAATGAGAGAAGGGTCAAGTGTTGATCCTTTCCTCGCTAGTTCGTCCGCTTTTTCGTTTCCCGGTATACCACTATGACCAGAAACCCAGCAGAGTCTAACGTTATGCTGCGTGCCAAGAACCCTTAGCTCTTCGCGACAGCAAGAAACAAGCTTTGATTTGATAAGAGTGGCAGAAATCGCTTTTATTGCTGCTTGGCTATCAATGAAAAAGGTGATATCATCATGTGATAGCTCCATCATGGACACCTGTTTTGCAGCGTGTGAGACTGCCAAGATCTCGGCTTGGAAGACGCTGCTGTGATTTGGAAGTCTGAATGAACTTGCTAGGTTTAGGCTTTCTGAAAAGAAACCTGCCCCTGTTCCAACTTCCGTTTTTGAACCGTCGGTATAGATTGCTATAGACGTTTCGTAAGGTGTTTCATTCTCCCAATCTTGTCTATTGGGGAGGCTGGTTGTGAAGGATTTTTTAAAGTCCAGGTATGGAGTTATGTAATCCGTGCAGATATTGTTATCTGCGTATCTTGATAGAATCTGTGCGTGTCCTATTTGGCTGGTTTTCCAGACATTACATTGGTTTAGTCTAAGTGCACTATTTGCTGCTGCTTCTTGAACGTAGAGATCAAGAGGTGTATGGTTGAGGATTACTTCCAAACTCGCGGTCGGTGTAGTCCTCATTGCACCAGTGACGCAAATACAGGCAGATCTTTAAACTTTGGTTAGGGTTTTTAAATGCGTGGATTTTTTCAACGCCTTCCACCACACCAAATTGCCATAAGAAAGGATAGGTCTAACAATGGCAGTATACATCCACAGGATGATCTTGGGATTTGGTCCCCAGTTTTTGTCAAAAATCCTGTTGCACGAATACAGTGCTATCATAGATTTTTTATATCTTTCTTGTATATTGGGACTCCAATTTAGTTTTTTGTCTAAGATTACACCCAGGTATCTGGCTTGATCAGAGATCTTAAGAGGGGTCCCATTTAGTCTTGGTAACTCAAAAGTAGCTATTTTTCTTCTATTTGTAAAGAGTACCAGCTCTGTTTTGAGGGGGTTCACTGCAAGGCCGCACCTTTTTGTCCAAGCGCTTACCTTGGTTAGTGTATAGTTCAATTGTGCGCTAATAGTGGAAGGGAATTTCCCCGTTGCAAGAAGAGCTAGATCATCGGCATAGGCGACCACTTTTACGCCATCATGTTTGAGAGCTACGAGGATCTCATTCATGACCAGGATCCAGAGCAGGGGTGAGAGGATACCTCCTTGTGGGGTTCCCCTTGACACACACTTTTTCAAGTTCGCACCTCCCAGTTCACTGTGGATCTGACGTTTTGTTAGCATATTCATGATCCAATTTGTAATTGTATCTTCAACTTCTAGATCATTTAGGGCCTTCTTAATTGCACTGTTTTGTACATTGTTGAAAGCTCCTTCAATGTCCAGGAAGGCTGCCAGAGTGTATTCCATATCTTGCAGCGTTTTTTCTATGGTTCTTACTACACAGTGAAGTGCTGCTTCCACGCTTCTTCCTTTTGTGTAGGCGTGTTGAAAGGTGGATATTACTTCCGGTTTCATAAAGCTACGGATGTGTAAATCAAGCAACCTTTCAAAAGTTTTCAGTATAAAGGAGGTCAGACTTATAGGTCTGAAGTCTTTTGCTTCTATATGGCTGGGTTTGCCGGCTTTCGGCATGAAAACGACTTTAACTTCCCGCCATATTTTGGGAATGTAGTTGTAAACAACAATTCTAGTCGAAAATCGAACTTTTCCGACTAGAAAAGGATGGCACCTGGTCACGACAAATATGCCTTGCCATTGAACAAGTACACACACACACACACACATATATATATTCATAATATTAAAATAAATTCACGTACGCGCGACCCCGAAATCCGCGAATTAAATGCAAAACCTTGCACAACACCACACACACACACATATACATACATATACCCACGCTATCAAATATGTAATTAAAATTAAAATAAAATTGAACATTCAAGACATTAAACAAACAAAACAGAAATACTACTAACACACAACACATACGAATTCTAATAAAATTTAATATAATAAAGATCAACAGCCGTATTTATAATCGCATTTTAAACTCCGCGGAACTTTAAAACACGCTTAATCGTTGATTAAAACAAAAATCGTATTTATAATCATTTTTCGGCAGTGAATAAGGGCTGACTAGCTTAAACGCAGAAATGTGTGTTTTAAGCGTGTTTTAAGCGTGTTTTAGCGTATAAATGTCATTTGATTGTGAGTATTGAGTTGTCATTCAGTGGTTTATTTACATCTTTGAGAATTTTAAAAATAACTAAAATGGAAATGTACTCAAATAACATTTACTTTATAAATAATTTGGATGTAGTAAATGTGTTTTCAATTGACAGAAATATGCATTGTTTTCCTTTTTTGTAAATTCGTTTCTTACAATTTTTCCAGTTCGGAAACGTTTTTGATTTTCGCTTTTTGGACAAAACAACAAAATTAAAGCCAAAGAATAATAGAATATATACATATATATAGAACAATGTATATTGCGTGGCCAACATTTCATCGTCCATAGGTTAGAAAATATAAACAAAAACAAATTTCTGTTGTCAGTTCAACCATTGAGAAACCAAAATAAGAGAGTTTCTTTATGATTTTGACATAAGGGATGATTAACTAGTATGGGCGAAAAAAATGATTATAAATAAGGATTTTTTATTCACTGATTAAAGTCTCATTAAGTTCTTAATCACTGAATAACTAACATGCGTTTTAAGCGTGTTTTAGCGAAATCTAATAAATACGGCTGCAAATATTTAAACAAAAGAAAAACACTCATCCTGGATTAGGTGGAACACATGACATCCATTGACCATCAGCAAAGATAAAGGTTGCGGGAGATTCTTCGCAACTTAATTATTCCATCGCAGCAGCCTCATCAACGCAGCACATTTCACAAATAATTTGTAATTTGTTTATAAAACACAATTCAAATAAAATAACACTCAATTTTAATAAAAACCGCGATTAAAATGATTGAAAAGAACGCATGCCGGCACCATGCTTCTTCACGCCTATAAGACTATTGAGGTAATTACCTTCCCTATATGGATAATGGAAACGAAATCACAACCACTACCGGTTACCGAACATCAACAATCAACAATATTGCTGTACTATGCTTACTATAAGCGACACGAAAATTCCATTCAAGCGTGAATGAGATCACATCTTCGTTGTACTCACTGTCAATATGTTTAGTAGTATGCATGTACCATGTAGGCATAAAAAATTTCTTTTAATGGGTGTATATGGGATTGTTATATTTTTATAATGCACTAACATTGTTATCTCTTTCCATGTAACTTAGTGGTCCCACTAGCGTGAAACATTATGAGAATGGGAAGTCAATGCTGAAACCAATGAGAAACGGTGATGCCAAATAATTTCTTAACGTCCCTGCTACACCAAGCTGAAATCTTAAAATTCATCATTTAGAGGCGGGAGAATGTACGAAAGTACAATGTTTTTTATGAGAAATGTTTAAATTGAAGTACTAATCGAACAATGCTTAAATAGAATCCACAAATAATAAACGTCAAACCAAATGTAAACAAAAAGATAGAATTCGTCACTTTGACCTCTGAATTGTATATAATGTAATGAATGTAAGAAATACAACCGATTTATAAAGAATTTGAAGTGGACGTGTTTCTTTTACTTTTCTTGGAAAGTTTTAAAGAGTATTTTTTTTCCTAGTTTTTTTGTGTTAAATAAAACCTAGTCAGGAACATTTGGTCCTTCGAGCCGTCCACTTCAAATTCTTTATAAATCGGTTGTATTTCTTACATTCATTACATTATATACAATTCAGAGGTCAAAGTGACGAATTCTATCTTTTTGTTTACATTTGGTTTGACGTTTATTATTTGTGGATTCTATTTAAGCATTGTTCGATTAGTACTTCAATTTAAACATTTCTCATAAAAAACATTGTACTTTCGTACACCCCATATGAGGCTATTTTCAAAAATGATCTTTAGATGTGGGATGACTTTCCTGCTGCTTTTTTGCAGCATCATAGGGAAAATGCCATCGTGACCCGGAGATTTAAAAGGTGAAAAGGAGTTGATAGCCCATTCCAACTTCTCTTCCGTTACGATATCTGCCGGGATTTCATGTCTAGAAAACCTAGTGTTTTCTATTTCACTGTTCTCTATAGGGCTGCATCCAGGGAAGTGTGACTCGAACAAATGTTCCAGACTCTCGACTGGGGATTCAGTCCAGTGGTTATCCGCTTTTCTCAGAGAACCAAGTGGTATGGTCTCCTTGGATAGGATTTTCCGTAGTCTGGCCGATTTGTTCGTACACTCGATTTCACTGCAAAAATTTCTCCATGAGCAGCGTTTCGCTCGTTGAGTTTCATTTTTGAATTTCCTTTGGCTGGATTTGTAATGTTCCCAGTCATTTTCGGAGCCGGTCCGTTTGGCAGCATTGAAAAGTCTTCTTGTTTCTTTCCTAATAATGCTCAGCTCGTTATTCCACCAAATTGGTTTTTCGTTCTTTTTTACCGTTGTGATAAGAGGACAGCTTTTATCTAGGGCATTTCTCAGAATCCCTGTGAGTTCTGCAGTCAACTTATCAAGGCTTTGCGGTTCAAGGTTCCTATTAGTATTGGGAATCTATGTTATCGTCTACCTCCCTTCTAAAGGTAGCCCAATCTGTACGTCTATTATTACGAAAAGGTTTGATTGGGCGATCTGTAGTGGGAGTGATAAAGTTTATCAGACGATGGTCTGAGAAAGAGAGATCATCTAGTACTTTCCACTGCTCTACTGGACAAGTGTCCGAGTTATTTGTGAGGGTAATATCAAGTACTTCTTTACGGTTTTTTGTAACAAAGGTAGGTGTGTTACCTCTATTTATAACCAAAAGATTGTTTCTTAAAATAAATTAAAATAAGAGTTCCCTCCTAGAATTCGTGTCGGTGCTTCCCCATTGCACATGGTGTGCGTTGGCGTCGCAGCCCATAATAATATCTAGTCTACTCTTACTTGTGTATTCTACCAGTTGGTAGGTGATATCAGCTGGTGGTCCTTCAATTCCATCATGTGGCATGTAGATAGAAGCCAAGATTAGTGATTGGAGGTCTACGCGTTCCATCTTTACTGCGGTCTGGTCTATTGTGCTATAAGTAGTTAGAAGAAAAAGATTTAACTGTTTTCTAGCTACTATGCATGTTCTATGGTTACTGTCTGGGCTGACAAAATTGGATTTGTACAGCGTGAGTTCTTTGGAATGTAGGCCCTTAATTTTTCCTCTCGCGACCCAAGGTTCTTGAATAAGGGCTACATCTATTTGTCTACTCTCCATGAGGTAGACCAGGTTGGCGGAGGCGGCTTTACTATGTTGGAGATTGATTTGTATTAACTTCAATTCCATTGCATATATTGTTTTTTATACAACGCCTTACTAACCTGTTTTTTGATTCTAGCTATCAGCCTGAGTTTGCATCGGGTGATGCCGACGCGAACTTTGAAGCCGACTCTTCTTAGAAGTGGTATGGAGTTGTGTGTCAACCTCACAATCACTTCAGTGCCTGTCTCCGTCTTCTCCACCTTCACGACCTTCCATTGGTCGCTCAAAAGTTCGGCATTCAGAGAAAGGATGTACCTTTCCAGCCGATCGCGGGGAATAGAGGGGCCTCTGACCAGTAGTATACCTATTGGTCGGTTTATGTCCTTGATCTCAGTGACAGTCAAGAGCCGTAATTCAGCATTCCGCCAGGGAGCTGCCGTCTTCTTTACGAACTCCTGGAGCCATTGAAGGGTCCATTCATTCTCGCAGTTCATTACTTTAAAACCATGGACGGTAGTGAGGTCCCCGAAGAGTGGCGGTTGCCTACTCTTAACGATCGCCTCATTTACCTGTTCCAGGATCCTTAGTTCCAGCAACTGCCATTCGTCTTCACTCAGTTTGCGGTCGGGTTTCCCAAAGTCGGCTATAGCGACTAGGTGACCCTTTGTAGCAGGGACTGAGGAGGTCTTCATCCTCTTCGGTAGTCTGTTGGGTGAGGAGTTGTTCGGGGAGGAGCTGGCATTCCTTACTCGTTTTGAGCAGTTCGGCATAACGGTTTTGATAAGAGGCAGAGAGGCCGCCTCACCAGTTCCGGTATTTGTTCCGCAGCCAGCTCGTTTATTGTCCGTCGGGTCTTGTCCAGTTTGTTTTGTTATGTCTATTGGTGTCAATGTCCGTAGTCTTTGTTTGGACCTCATCAGAGCCTTCCTTGCCTTTCCCGTTAATGAGTCAGGGTTCTTTTTCGATAGGCGTCTGACTATCCTTACCGCGTTGCGTTGTTGTCTCAGTTGAAGTTCGTCTTTGCTTAGGACCCTTGCTCGTCTTTGTCTTGTATTTCTGTCGATGACAGTTGCCAGACTGTCTGTCGTTTTGTTGTGTGATGGGTTTTCGGGGTTGGATTCCTCAGTCACATTTAGGTCTTGCGGAGGGCTAAGGCCTTCTACACTACCATCAAGTTTCTGCTCTTCCTTCCCCTCAGCAGTGGCTTCATTTCCCATTTCTGGGTGAGAAGAACTGCTGTGCTTCCGTGCTCTAGGGTCTGTCTGTTCGTCCTTCGTATTGTGTCCTGTATTCGTAGTCCCTACACCAGCCGTCGATGGGGTTGGCCTTTTCTTTGGCTGAATTTTATCAGTGTACGGAGCAGGCGCACCCATCGAGGTTTTTACACTCTGACTTAGAGGGGAGAGAGGGTTTGGTGCTGGATTAGCAATAGGCTCATCCTTTCCCAAGCCCTCCCTTACCACCAAGGTTCGTGTGCCGTGTGGTTTGTTTTGGTCGGTCTTGTCAGTTATTGCAGTTGTACCTTGCAGGGGGCTTGGTGCTAGACTAGCAGTAGGCCCGTCTTTTCCCAAGTTCTCCCTGTCTAGAAAGGCTCGTGCGTTATGTAGTCGTTTCCGTTCTAAGTCCGTCATATCGTTCCAGTCAACTTTCCCCAGCCTTTTAACCGTGCGTTTGCAGTTGGAGATTCTACTCCGCCTGGACATACACGATAGGTTGGAGATATCGGAGTCTGCCATAGAGCTAGCACCACTGATATCATCAACAGTGATGGCTTCGCCACTGGCTCCATCTTCCATACCTAAGCTGGAGAAAGGGTTGAGTAGGAGGTTTTCCTCTTCCTCAGTCAACTTCGTAACATTGTTGTTCTTGGAGTTGTTCATTTTGATTTCTTTTTTATTACTGTGGTTAGCTTTTGCGATTGCTTTATAAGTTAGATCTGCAAGAAAAAAGAAAAAGAAAAAGAAAAGAAAGAAAAAAGAAAAAGATCCAAAATTATTAGTAAAATCGTTACACAAACCAAGCAAAAACTGAAATAAGAAAAGTCAGTCACTGGCGACTTCTCCTTACGATATTGAGATCGTAAGGCAAAGCCGAAGCCAGCAGCCGTGACATCTGCTGACACTTTAGCATATATCCCCGCTATTTTTTTAATATCCTTATTTTTCCTTTCCATAATTTTCATAGGGGTGGGTCTCACTTAGTTTGCCCAGAACCCTAGCTGGTAGCTGATTTTCCGCTCAGAAGCATCCAACCGTAGCCATCTTGCTTTAGGTTCTAGCGTAAGCCTCCTCACCACGGCAAGGTGGAGACCCGTTGAGGAAGAGTCACAACTTAAACTGACAACGACTAGACAAGACGAACAAAACACTGATACCTGATCTTTTTGTGTGCTTGTGAATAACCTAGTCACATTACATACACTAGACTGGTCACTGAGGAACTAAGCAAACATAAAATCCAGTGGCACTCCTATGAAAACAAATCCACAAGACCAATAAAAGTAGTAGCCAGAGGCCTACATTCCTCATGTTCTCCAAAAGAATTAGTAGAAGACATTGTTCAAGCAGGCTTCCAAGCCCTTGATGCAGTCAATCTTATTAAGAATGAGACTACTAAAAACTCTGCTGGGGAACCAATAATAATAAAGAGACCCCTGCCTTTATTCACGCTATTTTTCGACAGCAAACAAAGTCTTGAAAATGTCTATAGTATTCGATCAATCTTGGGCATAAAAGTCGAAATTGAACCACTGCGAAAATCAAAAATTGTTCCGCAATGTAAACGATGCCAAGCATTTGGCCACACCCAAAAATATTGCAACCGCGAGTTTGCTTGTGTTAAGTGTGAAGGAAAACATGCAACTAAAGACTGTCCACCAAGCAAAGAATATAAAGCAAAATGTGTAAACTGTCAAGGTAGGGTAAACTGTCCCACAGTGAACCAATTTCTGCTTAACTTGATGTAGCATTTGAACTACTGGTCTATGTACAGGAAACTTTCATTATACTTAAAGTTTGATATTTTGACTTTGTATTTCACCATAGAAATGTTAGAATACATCATGCAAGATACTTCATTTTGGGCTTTCAAAAGTACGCCAAAATTGGTTCAGTGTGTACCAGGGGGTGTACACAGTGAACCAAGGGGTATTACACAGTGAGCCATTACTATACATATGTATACGTATATTCAAAAAATATTTTCAAAAAATCTATAAAAAAGAAGAAAACGTAAAGACTTTCTCTGGAAAATTAAAACCGAAATCATTTAATTTATTAGATATTTTTATTTCGTTTTACGAACATTTATCCATTTCTTTGAAAAAAAAAAAAATTAAAGGACTTTTTACTTTTACTTTTACTTAAAAACTATAAAAAAAAAATTAAAAAAAAATAAAAAGGAACAACAGAAAAAAAAAACAAACACAATCCTTCACGTATTGTTCTTGCAAACTAAAATAACAAATTAATTATAAAAAAAAGCAATAAAGCACTTTTAAAGTAAAATAAACATAGGAAAATGTAGGTAGGTACATAAATATATCAATGGACTCAAACTATTTAACGGGTATGGAATCCTGAACCATGGAACCATGGTTCACCGTGGGACTTGATACACTGGTTCACTGGTGGACATAGTGACTTTTTCTAAGAAAATATTAAAATAAAAAAAACTATTGCACATATTCAACTTTTATGCCGTTTCTTATATATGAAAATAAACAACAAAACATATGTAATGAAACCGCATCACTTCATAAACCACTTTTAAAATTAAAAAACAAACAAAAACCACAATTTCTAGTTTACTCACCTGCCGAATTCACTTTTCCATGCGCATAACCGACACCGGCTAGAACACAACTTCAAATTCAGGATGTACTCAAAAAGGAATATAATGCGCGTGTTTCTCAATCTCTTTTTCTTTTCTATCTTTTAATGGGTGGGAGAAAATTGGAATGGTTCACTGTATCTGCTGGCTCACTGTGGGACAGTTTACCTTAATCACCCTGCAAGCTATAGAGGCTGTCCAGTTGCTAAAAGATTTCAAAAATCCAAAAGCAAAATGACATCCGGTGAAATAAAGCCCAGCAATCCAGCAAACACAAAAAGAACTCCGGAAGCTGAAGATAAAGGTAAGAAAGAACTTCCGAAGGAAGCTGTTAAAAGCAAAAGCGACAAAAATAAATCCTATTCGCAGATTGTTAAAAACGTGCGGAAGAATGAAGAAACTTCCATTAAAGAAATCCTTGAACTTATTCTTAAAAGAATTGACAATCAGGATTTGAACATCAAACGGCTAAGTGAAGAAGTCGCTCTTAAAAAACAATGATGGACAGAACACTAAAAATTGGAACATGGAATGCAAACGGTCTTTTACACCATTTATCAGAATTAAAAATGTTCTTAGACATCGAACACATAGATATTTGTCTGGTGTCCGAAACTCATTTCTCAAGTAGACTGGTTCTTGATGGTTTAATATCAAACTATATCGAGTGCAATTATAATCAGTGCTGTGAAAGTGTAAAAAAAAGCAAAGCCCATGTACTACTCCATAGCCCAAACACTAAGTGCGTTACCTGTCCATCGTCTCCTCCCCCACATCACTCTCGCAGTCCCAGTGACTGCACACATTTCTTTGATTTGATAATCTCTTATCTTATCTGGGCAGTGTGTACAGTCAATGAGACTGTGCGTTTGTTAGGCGAATAGTCAATCAACGGTGTTGATCCCGTTGGTGAACTAAAGTCAAATTGCTAGCTGGGCATAACACCGCTAGTAATTTGATTTTGTTTTCTAATAGGATATACACTTGTTGATTCGACTTAGTTAGCATCTACGGTTGATTTTATGTGTTTTTGTGAATTGTAATGTCGGGTAGATTTCGGGTCGATTTTAGCAACATTCGGGGGCTAAGATCGAATTTCTTTGCTGTGTACGCTCACACTGCAAAATGCAGGCCAGCTGTTTTGGCACTAAGTGAAACACAGGTGGGTAATGGTTCTGATCCCTCAGAATTCAACCTGCCTGGATATAGCTTAGTGCCACTATTCTTTTCCTCCCATGGCCTCGCCGTATATGTTAGACATGATATTGCTTACCAACTTCTACCACAATACGGCCTATGTTCTAATACGAACTTTAATTTCATGTGGTTAAAATTCACCGTCCGTAAGCAAATCATTCATTATTGTTTTATTTATAGAAGCCCCAATTTAGATAGCAATTCAACCTCCAACGAGTTTGATGCGCTATCTGACTCCATAGTAAGAATTGTTTCCCTTTATCCTCACACTGAAATCGCAATTGCGGGCGATTTCAATGTACACAATTCAGATTAGCTTCGACATTCTGGCCAGACAACACCCGAAGGAAAATATGTTGAGATCTTCGCCGAGTTTAACGAATTAACTCAACTTGTTGATGAGCCCACTCGGGTTCCAGATATAGAAGGCCATGCGGCCAACACTCTTGACTTATTTCTCACTTCTCATCCCGAAAAATACAGGGTTGTAGTATCATCTCCTTTAGGCAAATCGGACCATTGTGTCATATCGGTAGATTTTTCGTTCTCCGTCATGGTAAAAAAATATAAAGTCCCTAAAAGAACAGTGTGGCAATACGAGAAAGCCAATTGGGACGGCCTGAATAATTTCTTTCGAAATTTTAATTGGGCATTGTGCTTTCTCGACGGAAACGTTGATGCATCAGCTGATATGATATCTAACGTAATTCTAAACGGCATGAGAAATTTTGTTCCTCACAGAACAAAAAGTATCATCCCCAAAGAGAATTCGTGATTTGATTCAAGCTGCAAAGAGGCGATTAGGGATCGAAAAAGTAGTTTTCGAAAATTTAAAGACAACCCGACTGTAGAAAACCGAAATTTGTTCAAACGGGCTAGAAATATTTGTAATGCTCAAATACAAAGGGCTAAGTTTTTACATGACCAAAAAGTAAGGCAAAAAATACTATTGTGTCCAAAAGGAAGTAAAAACTTTTGGTCTTTTGTTAAGAACATTAAGAACTCGACCACGTCATCGGTCCCAACGCTCGTCTTCAATGACTCTCCGTATGTCAGTTCCATCGACAAAGCCAATTTGCTAGCAGCTCAGTTTGCTGCCAACTCGACACTTCCTCATAGCATATTGGCTCCGCCTGAGCTCGAGTCTGCAAATTCTTTGATGAAGCAGATATTTTTTCGAACTCACTCGGTTGCGAGAGTCCTCAAAGATCTCAATATACATAAATCCGCTGGTCCAGATGGTATCCCCGCCGTTATTCTGAAGAGGTGTTCTTCTACGCTGGCAAAACCACTGCGTAAACTTTTCCATCTTTCCTATTCTGCTGGGATTTTTCCGAGCAGATGGAAAACTGCATTTGTCCAGCCCGTCCCTAAAAAAGGCGAATCTTCCTCCCCTTCCAATTACCGTCCAATTTCACTAACGTCCCTTCTTTCCAAGGTCATGGAAACGTTGATAAACCGTCAACTTATGAAATATCTTGAAGAACGAAAGCTTCTTAATGACCGTCAGTACGGCTTTCGTAGCAAACGGTCCACTGGTGATTTGATGGCTTATCTCACCGAAAAGTGGAACCAATCTTTACATTGTTTTGGCGAAAGTAAGATTATTGCGCTTGATATTTCTAAAGCATTTGATAGAGTTTGGCATCAGGCTCTTTTATCGAAAATGCGTGCTTTTGGTATCGATGAGTCTCTTCTTCGTTGGATTAGAAATTACCTTTCCGACCGTTCAATACAAGTTGTGTTGGATGGCTTCAAGTCTGATACCCACTTCATAAATGCTGGTGTGCCCCAGGGCTCCGTTTTGTCCCCGACTCTCTTCCTCATTTTTATAAATGATCTCTTGTCTGAAACTTCTAATCCGCTTAACTGTTTTGCTGACGACTCGACCCTCAGCTTTTCATATTCGTTTCCAAATTCACGTCCCTGCTCTTCGGATGTGGAACTGGAACGGTTGCGTATGATAAGCTCATTGAATTCTGACCTTGACAGCATTGTTGCATGGGGTCTTATGAACCGAGTAGAATTCAATGCTTCGAAAACTCAATGCTGTCTCTTGTCGTTGAAGCTTAACATTCCCCCATTGCCATTATCCATGCATGGTACCTGCATCGAAGAAACCGAAAAGCTGTCAGTACTTGGTATGTGTGTAAACGATGATCTTCGTTGGAGCGACCACATATAAAGCGTTAAGATTGATAGGTGATAGTTCAATCGTAGAATCGATTGATTCTCTTGGACATCGTCGAAACGTTACCTGTCTCTCTCTCTTTTATCGCTTTTTCCACAAACAGTGCTCTAGTGAAATAGCCAGCTGCATTCCTCCCTTGAAACAATTTAGCCGCAACACCCGCCTCGCTAGGAATGCTCATCAGTTCTGCCTTGAGCCCAACTTCGGGCGTACAGTCAAGTATAGAGATTCTTATTTTAGTCGCACCACCCGAATGTGGAATGCTTTACCTGGCTCTGTGTTTCCCCTGCATTACGATTTACAAAGATTCAAAAGCAACGTGCATCGGTGTCTCCTTTCAAATCCTCTCCTATTTTCCTAAATGCTCGCACTGTGTTTCATAACATTATAAGGGTAGTCATAACCCCTTGATGTGCGCGTTAATTATAAAAAAAAAAAAAAAAACTATATTTGCTACCACGCTCCTCATCCAGCTGATAAGGCTAGAGGTGGATCGGCAATCCTCATTAAAAAGGGCTTAAAACACCATGAAGAAGTTATGTTTACAAACGAGAATATGCCATTAACAATAATTAGTATTGGTATGAAAAAGAAAGACTTCAAGTTGGCATCAATATACTGCCCGCCGAGGCGTTCCCCGACTGAAGATGATTATACAGAACTGCTAAATCTACTAGGACATAACTTCCTTGTTGGCGGTGACTTTAATGCTAAGCACACCCATTGGGGATCCAGACTTATAACAACAAAAGGCAGAAGGCTTTACAAAGCAGGCCTCAAATACAATTGTGAGTTTTATTCATCCAGATCACCAACATACTGGCCATCGGATTCAAGTAAAATACCAGACCTTGTTGACTTTTTCATAGTTAAAGGTATCAAACGAAACCATATAAGAGTCGAAGGAAAATATGACTTATCATCAGATCATACACCGGTGATTTTATCACTTAATGAATCGGAGATAATGGAAAAAAGTAATCCTAAGCTAGTAAACAATAAAACAAACTGGAGTGAATTCAGAGAAAAGCTTGAAAGCTACATAAATCTCAGATCCCCTATGGAAACAAAAGAGCAAATCGACCTTGAAGTAGAACAATTCATTGCCGATGTTCAACAAGCTGCAGAAGAAAGTACACCAACTTACTCGAAACAAAATACCCTGCCGAGATAAGAGAGTTGATATTGGAGAAGAGAAGAGCTCGAAGAAAATGGCAAAATACTAGATTTCCAGACGACAAAACAGCGTTTAACCGGCTAAGCAACGAACTGAAAAAACAAATCTACGAATTCAAAAATGATTCATTAAATAGATTCCTGAAAAATTTAACGACTGATGCTTCAACCGATTATTCGCTCTGGAAAGCAGCTAAGCGCCTGAAAAGACCGCAGTTACAAAACCCGCCAATAAAAACACTAAACGGGAATTGGATCGGAAATCCGAAAGAAAAAGCTAACCTGTTTGCAGAACATCTTGCGAATGTTTTTAAACCATTTCCAGCAAATACATCTGAAAACAGCTTACAGTTTATTGATAAAGTCGATGAAGTTGACATAACAATTGTCACACTCAAAGAAATAAAAAGTATGTGTCGAAATCAACTATCGAACAAAAAATCACCTGGGTACGATCTAATAACTGCTCAGGTTATGAAAGAAATGCCATCAAAAGCCTTCATAAAACTCCAATCCATAATAAATGCATGCCTAAAGACCCAATATGTCCCACATCATTGTAAAGTTGCTGAAGTAATTGTTATACCAAAGCAAGGTAAGCCACCAACAGAAGTGACGTCTTACAGACCAATATCGCTTATACCAATAATGGCAAAAGTCTTTGAAAAATTGCTACTGAAAAGACTGAGCAAAGTCATAGAAGAAAGAAATCTAATCCCAAATCATCAGTTTGGATTTAGAAATAAACATTCCACGATAGACCAAGTTCATAGAATAACGGATGCAGTTGAAAAAGCATTAGAAGAAAAACAAGTATGTTCGGCTATATTTTTAGATGTTGCTCAAGCATTCGACAAGGTATGGCATGAGGGGCTAGAGTACAAACTGCAAAGGGACCTACCCAGGCAGTACTACGAAATACTAAAATCTTATATCTCAAACCGGCTCTTCAGAGTACGGTATGATCAAGAATATTCAAAGCTATGTAATATACAAGCCGGTGTTCCACAAGGAAGCGTCCTAGGACCTACCCTGTATTTGCTATATACAAGGGATATTCCAGTGGATAACAACACTATTATGGCAACTTTTGCAGATGATACCGCAATTTTGGCATCCAGTAAGTGCGTCGTCAAGGCTGCTGAGAAATTGCACAATGCCGTCGACACCGTTAGTGATTGGACCAAAAAATGGCGTATCAAGCTCAATGAAGCTAAATCTGCACATATAAACTTTACAAATAAAAAGTTAAGCTACGTTCAAATATTCATCAACAATTAAGCTGTACCTTACGCCAATACGGTCAAATACCTTGGGATGAATTTGGATGCAAAGCTAAAATGGAAAGAGCATATCAAAAAGAAAAGGGAAGAGCTCAACTTGAAGTATAGAAAAATGTACTGGTTACTCGGTAGAAATTCGGACTTATCTGTCGAAAATAAAATAATGCTTTATAAACAAGTACTTAGACCTGTTTGGACCTATGGAATCCAATTATGGGGCTGTACAAAGAAAACAAATACTGAAATCATCCAAAAGTTCCAAAACAAAGTCCTTCGTGGAATAGTAAATGCACCATGGTATATAAGAAATAGCGATTTACATCGTGACCTACAAATAGAAACGGTTACAGAAATTGTAAGAAAACATGCTGTATCACACAATCAGCGACTGCATAGTCATATCAACTCTGAAATGGAGTCCGTATTAAATACGAGAGGCAATGTTCGGAGATTAAGAAGAACCAAGCCACACGAGCTAATGGCCTAAAAGTGATGGGAAGCATTAAAAGTTTAAGCTTCCCTTAAAGCGATAATATTATTGAGAAAGAAAAATCTGTTGTCGATCGTTTATAGATTGGTTCTGATTACGAGGAGTTTTTAGTGGGTAAGAATCCCACACTACTTGGTATCGAATACTACTAAGTGTCTTTTGAAGATTTACTCCTGAAAAAAAAAAAAAAAAATACACTCAGACACTAGCATTCAAACCAAAGTTATTTTTTTGATATTTCGAAAACCATCCAATATTTGAATTATCTACTTACTTTTAATTTTTTTTATTTTTATTTTTAATAATTTTTGAATTTCATTGCATTTTTTTTTATATTACATTTCCTTTTTTTAACCTTTTTATAAAATATATATATTATTTACTAACTCAAAATGAGCAATAAAGACTCAGGTGGTGTCCAAAAGAGCACCACACCTATCCCTTATCAAGAGGCTGGTAGGCCTACTGGTAGCAAGCGGATTACTCGCCAAGAGGCAAAAAAGGTTCAGGGTCAACCGCCCGAAGTCTCTGACAATCCGCCAAAACAAAAACAAAAGAATTCAGAACAGGAAAGGGAAGAATCAGAAAAGCAATTTCTAGATTTAGGTAGAGAGAATTTACAGATGGGAGAATCTTTCCATGGGCAAATTCCACAATCCGAATCTACTCAAGGAGAGATTAGACAGGAGATATCCCTTCTCGAAGAAGAAGAAGAAGAAGAAGAAACAAGGGAAAGTATAGCAAAAGTTACCAATGAAATAGAGCAGGAAAGGTTAGAAATAGTAGAAGTAGAAGTTGAAGAACCAATGGCTCTGTTTCAGAAAAAGGAAGATATGGGAAGAATTATAGATGCTGCGGTGACACGTTCACTTCAGGAGACTCATCTCAAAACCATGACCCTTTTTGCGGAACAGATGAGAAGCATGCAAACCATGCAAAGCATGGTAGAAACGGTCACCACCAATATGAAGCAGCTGAATGAAAGAATGAATGTAGTAGAGAAAAGTAACATAACATTATATAAAAGACAGGAAAGGCAAGAGAAAAGATCTTTGTCAGAGCGTTATAGAGATCAGCAGTCGACACATGAAGTGAGTCAAAACGCTTCTTGTGGGGATAGACCTGGAAGTAGTAACGATTATAACAAGAGGGTAGACATCCACAAGTGGGGGGTAAAATTTGATGGCACATCGAAAACAATGACCGTTGAGAGTTTTATCTTTAGGATTGAAACTTAACAAAAGAAAAACGGGGTGTCAAATGAGAAAGTTTTTGCTAATTTTCACCACTTGGTGACAGGTACCGCTGAAAAGTGGTATTGGCAATATCTCGAAGAAAATCAGGATGATGAATTGCTCAATTACTTTGATCTCAAAACGGAGCTATTGAGACAATTCAAAAATACTTAGCGGGATCATGAAATTCTTAGAGCTATAATGGATAGGAGGCAACAACCAAATAAAACCTTTTTGTTTTACGAAGAAGTAAGAGGGTTAGTTTTGCAGATGCAAAATAGGCCAAACGAAAACGATTTAGTATCTATTGCTAGGCAAAATATTAAAGATAGGATAGCAACATTAATATTTGGTTGCTCCATAGAAAGTATCAGAGATCTAAGAGAAGAATGTCGAAGGGCGGAAAAGCATATAGCGGCAAGAGAGTTTAAAATAAAAAGACAGGTGAATGAGTTGAGTCAACGAGAAGTGACACACAGTATTCAGTCTTTATTAGATTTTGAGGATGAAGATAGGGATGAGCTACAGGTTGCAGCATTTCAGCCAAACCGAACAGACAAACTACAGACTAATAACAAAACAGAAAAACGATACACAAATTACAAGAACAACGACAGAGACAAACATCCAGACACCACAAAAGACAATACGGCTGCTACTGCAACTTGTCCGTCAGCTTTTCATGCGTTGACTTGTTTCAACTGTGGGCAAGGGAATGTGTCCTTCCAATGTTCTGGGTGCCAGGGAAACTTGAAGGTCGGGAGCACATCCGGGATGAAGCTGCCGGCAAACGTGCCTGTCCCGGACAAGAATTAGAACCTGAAAGAGTAAAAATATTAAAAAGAGAAGAAGACTCAAAAATAGTTCACCCGGGAAAAGTTGTCCAGTTGAAAAGTCTCCACCAAAGAAAAAAGGAGTATGAGGAGGCCAGAAAAAGAATATTTAATGAAGAAATAATATGCACTAAAGAAAAGAGTAGAAAATATAGGAAAATCGCTAAGCTCCGTGAGAAAATAGCAATAAGCAAACATAGATCGAACCAAATAGATGCATCAGTCTTAGCTGTATCAGATGACAACCGACCATATGTTAAAGTAGTGATAAATGAAGAGGAAATGTTAGGGCTATTAGATAGTGGAGCGTCCATTAGTTGTTTGGGAGATGGTGCAATAGATTTTATTAGGAATCATAATATTCAAATGAAGAAGATGTCGGATGACATCAAAACAGCTGATGGTAAAAACCAACAGATTTTAGGGAGATTTAAGACTGACGTTTCATGGGGAGGCCAAACTCAAATGATGGAGCTATATGTTGTTCCTAGCCTACAACAAAAGCTTTATCTGGGAGTAGACTTTTGGAGGAGCTTTAGAGTAGCTCCAAACGTTATAAGTGCAGTAGGACCACCGTCCCCAAATCAAGAAGAAAGGGATAATCCAATGCGGAGCTTAACTCCTGAACAGACGACCGAGTTAGAGCGCGTGAAACAACTGTTTCCCTCATTCGCAGTGTTAGGATTAGGGAAGACAACTTTGGAAGAACACATTATTGAGATGGAAGACGACACCATTCCCATCAAACAAAGGCACTACCCAATTTCACCAGTAGTCCAAAAGCTCATGTACGCCGAACTCGATCGAATGCTAGAGCTTGGTGTCATTGAGGAAAGCAACAGTGCTTTTAGTTCTCCAGTTGTTTTGGTAAGAAAGCCTGGTAAAAATAGGCTCTGCTTGGATTCCAGAAAAGTTAACGCGGCAACAAAGAAGTTTGCGTACCCTTTACCGCATATTGAAGGTATTTTGAGTCGTCTACACAACACACACTTCATTTCAAGATCGACTTGAAAGATGCGTTTTGGCAGATTCCTCTGGAAAAGAGTTCAAGGGAAAAAACAGCCTTCACGGTTCCCGGGCGGCCCTTATACCAGTTCACGGTAATACCGTTCGGACTATGTAACGCTGCCCAGAGAATGTGCAAATTAATGGATAAAGTTATACCAGCTCGGTTAAGAAAAAGCGTGTTTGTGTATCTTGATGATCTCTTGATCTGCTCACCAGATTTTGAGACGCATATGAGCTACCTTTCCCAAGTAGCGAAATGTCTTAGAGAAGCTGGCTTAACAATAAATGTGGAAAAAAGTAAGTTTTGCTTTAAAGAGATAAAATACTTAGGGTATTTCGTCGGGGATGGTTGTCTAAGGACAGACCCAGAGAAAGTTTCGGCAGTTAAGGACTTTCCAGTTCCAAAGACTCCTAAGCAGCTCCGTCGGTTTTTAGGAATGACGGGATGGTATAGGCGATTCATACCGAATTTCGCGACAATATCAGCACCGATGACAGACTGTTTAAAAAAGGGCAAAGACTTTACGATGACAAACGAAGCTATAATAGCCTTCGAAGACTTAAAGACGAACTTAGTTACTGCACCTATACTGACAAATCCGGACTTTAACAGACATTTCTACATTCAATGTGATGCTTCAAGTTCTGGTGTAGGCAGTGTCCTTTTCCAGATGGACGATGAGAAGAACGAGCGACCCATAGCATTCATGTCGCAGAAGCTCAATTCTGCACAACGGAACTACAGTGTCACAGAACTTGAATGTTATGCGGCTGTTCTATCAGTAAAGAAATTCCGGGCTTACGTTGAAGGACTGCCCTTTACCATAATTACCGACCACGCCAGCCTTAAGTGGCTGATGACTCAAAAAGATCTGAGTGGTCGATTAGCCCGGTGAAGTCTCAAAATCCAAGGCTTTGACTTCACTATTGAACACAGAAAAGGCATCCTCAACGTGGTTCCGGATACTCTATCTCGCGTCCATATGGAGGAGATCTACACTGGAGCACCCGAACTTGACCTCGACTCACCATTCTTCACGACAGACGAGTACGTAAAACTTAAACAGACAGTAAACGAAAACAAAGACAATGTTCCTGATATAGTTGAGTCAGACGGTTTCGTCTACAAACGAACAGAAAGACGAACCGGTGATCCTATCCAAGAAGACAGAGTATGGAAACTCTGGGTCCCGAGGGAGCTGCGTGAGGGTCTGTTAATAAAAGCCCACGGTTCTTTCTCTGCTGGTCATGGAGGAATCCATAAAACGTTGGCAAAATTGAGGCAAAAGTATTTCTGGCCAAACATGACTGTAGACGTAAAACGCTACGAAATGACTGTGATATTTGCAAATGCAATAAACCAATGAATGTGATATCAAGGCCTCCCCTGGGACAACAAATGATTACAGAACGACCATTCCAACGACTCTACATTGACTTTTTAGGACCATACCCGAGAACAAAGACTGGTAACACACATATCTTTATAGTTTTAGACCATTTTAGCAAGTATGTATTTCTGAAGGCTATACGACAAGCAACAGCGGCGGAGGTAGTAAAATATTTAGAAGAAATTGTATTCCATATGTTTGGCGTACCCAAATACATACATTCTGACAATGGGAAGCAGTTCATATCAGAATTGTTTTCCAGCTTCCTAAAAAGATACAATGTAAAACATGTTCGCACTGCCTTCTATTCGCCTCAAGCGAATGCTTCCGAGCGAGTTAATATAATAATATAATATAAGATCCTATATTAACACGGATCAGCGCAACTGGGATGTCCATGTGAGTGGTACCGCGTTTGCACTGAGAAGTGTAGCTCATGAAGCCACCACTCTTGAACCATATAACGCTGTTTTCGGTGCACAAATGGTTCAAGACGGTTCAACCTACGAACTACTTAGAAAATTAAACATGTTGAAAGATCCTGATCTAAAAGTCATGACCAAAACAGATAAACAAACCTTGATTAGATCACGAATATTTGAGAACCTAAAACAGGCTCACCATAAAGCAGCAAAGGTATACAATCTGAGAAGCAGTGCTGTAAACTATAAATGTGGACAGACCGTCTTTCGACGAAATTTCAAGCAGAGCAATCAAGCGGAACACTACACCGAAAGAAAAAACCTTGGTTGACCTAAAAATGTTTCATTGTTAATCAACAATTCATCTAAAGTTGTGAAATTAACCAAGTTTCGTGATGAATTCAAATAAGAACGCATTTTTAATCAAGTATGCTGCCGTAATCAATTTTTTTTTCAGGTAAGTATCATAAAAATGTTTGAATTAAGTATGTTCGTAGTTGATTTGAATATGTTCTAATTTTTAACCAACAACGTGATTGTTGATTTCATACTTGATCAACAACAAACATATTTAACTAACAATTAACAAAAACCATCACGTTTGTGATTGAAATACCAAATACACTGTTGAACTATCACCAATATGTTTGATCAACAATGTTCATACTTCTTTAATCAATAAAGAATAGTTAAAGTATCAGTAACATTTTGAATTCCAATATTTTTCATACTTAAGCCCACAGAAAACGCGAAGTCGCATAACGGAACTTCTATTCAATATGATAAGTTTGGTGACCATTTTATCTTAAGGGATAATTAATTATTCTTTATTGTTGATAAAGAATGTTAGTGAGAATTCAGCCACGTTTTTATTTGCTCAACAGTTTTAATGTAAAAATTCTATGATAAATGCCTGAATTGAAGTTTGACCTATACATTTGATACATTTAAACTGTTGAGCAAATATATGTAAACGTGGCTGAATTCTCAAGAACATACTTGATCAACAATATTCATATTTTACCAACAATTCAGAATTGTTGTCGAAACACAAACGTTGTTAAAGTATCATGGACATGTATGTTTCTAGTATCACAACCGTTGTTGGTTAGCAATGAAATTGAAAATGACGTTGTTGATTTGAGCAATGAAAACAAAATGAAAATGCCAGCTTGTTCAATTTAAGTATGTTCGTGCTTGACGCAAAAACAAACAAGCTTCATGTTTGATTTTACCAAGGTTTTTCTTTCGGTGTACAACGCAAAACTAGGTCCAAAATTTATAAAATCTATCATTTTGAAAGCAATAGGGAATTCTCTATATGAAGTTGGCAACTTAAAAGGAGAAAAAGTAGGAGTTTTCCACGCCAAAGACCTTCACTCTTAGAAATCAAGAACATCCTATTTGACACACTCACGCCGCTGTTGTGATATAATAAGAAGTTAAGGGAACTGTGATATTTACTAAGTAAGAGAGTTAGAGACTATTTTTTTTTTTTTTTGAGTTTATTTAATTAGGTATAACATAGAGATCACTTATTTATTATCAGAGTTTATTTATTTATTTATTTATTTATTCACTTATTTATTATCAGATTTTATTTATTTATTTATTTATTTATTCACTTATTTATTATCAGAGTTTATTTATTTAGTCATTAAAAGAGCTTTATCTATTAAACAGAGTTAAATTATTTGTATACGCATAATTGCACATGGATATGACGCTTAGTTATGTATTTTACTTGTAAGATCGGGTTTGAAACTACTAAAGAAAAACTCACATCCAAACGAAAAGCTCCTTTTTGGTAAATTTTCCCGGTCTATAGTAAGACTGCTCAGGGCATGGGACGTGCCACACGTTGCGAACGGCTATGAAGCAAAATCGAAGCCACCAGCTACCCTTTTGCGAATACACCTCGCTATCGACCGCTCGCAAACTGTCGTCGTGTTTGTGGCGTATCTGGTGATCCTGATTCCTGGAATCAATAAGGCCAGATGGGCTTACCGGAGCTTCGGGATGAATCCATTACCAGGTGCCACAGAGGTGATAAGCCAATAAAAAAAAAAAAATTAACCCGCTCGGTTTCAGTCAAACCATTTGTCAACAAAGAATTTATTAAAATTTGTTCAAACACTTACACTAAACTTAGTCAAACTAAATAAAGAGAAATAAATAAATTAAAAAGATAAACACACCAAATTAAACGCGCCGGATTTGAAATGTCATACTCAAGAAACGTCAGACAGCCTTATTTGAAAATTCGAAAACAAGGCATTGACATTTCCAAGTAGGAAGGCTACTCGTAGCCATAGTTAGTAGCTTCCGGGTCGGTACGGTTTGAATACCAATATATTTTGATAGATTCTGTGATATAAGTGCAATTGTTTAGACTCGTTTGTCTAAATGGATGATATCAAGCACATAAACTTGATACCTTAATGATGGTAATGAGTGAACAAGCACTTAAACTTGGTCACTACCGGAGAATTCTATCACAAAAGAAACACCAAAATGTCTGTTGACTTTCGTATGAATGAATGTGTTTATTGTTATTCTTTCAGTTTCTTTTATACCAAATTGATCACAATAATTAAATGAAAAATTGCTTACACCTAATTAATAAATATAGAACAATTATGAAATACAGAATTGCTTACACCTAGATTACTACATATTGAATGGTTATGAAATACAGAATTGCTTACACCTAGATTAATACAAATTGAATGGCCCAGTTGCGACGTCCCCGTTGTTTACTTGTGGTGCAGCGTCAGTATTCCAATGCGTGCAGTTTGACCCACTGACGCTGTTTTTGGTGTTGACCTGAACATTCTCCCCCGCGTTGAACGATGGTTCAACTATTATGAAATCTGACTCTGGTTTTGTTTGCCGAGGTTTTGGCCTTGGTTGCGTATAGATAGCAGATGATCTTGATTTTCGTCTCCATATAAGATAACTAATGAGTGTAATTGTTAATAAAAGTGCTGAATATCAAATTGCTGAGTTATGATAAGTGTGAATTTGGAGCTTGTGTGGTAGTTCGAGAATTTCTTGGTCTGTGATTATTTTATGTAGCTCAGTGAGGCTCTGCAATTGAATGTTGACATGAGTACTATTGAAGGTCTGAAGTAATGGTTCATGACGCATTGGTGTTGATATTTCAGAGATGTTGCCGAAGCTAGTGTAGGAAGTCTGAATATTTGTAGAAAATACGTTATGCCCTTCGATAGTGATGTGGTTATGTTTCACTGTACACCCTGGCTGTATTGTTAGTATTCCGGAACCTTCTAAGTCCATTTGTAGATTTCTTCTTCCACATATTGCCGTCATTTACTTTTTCTATTGTCTTTGTCATCCGATTAGCATATTCGGCATCCAGAACTCCAAAAAGAGAGTTTGCTATGTTTCCGATGAAGTTAGCTGCTCCTCTCTTAGTTCTTTTAGTAGGAAATATAGTGTTTTCTGACTTTAATTCGTTTTGAATGTGTTGAAACTGATTAAGAGTGCTGATACATATGCTTCGTTGTTGCATTTGTTGACACAAGTGATTCAGAGTCAACGTTCCGTTTGCGAATGTATTGTATTCTTCTAATAGTGGGTCTAAGTTATAATGAACAATGAAGTTCCATTCACTTGTCGCTATTTTTGCTGTTCCAATGCCTTCAAAGTGAATTCCAAGATTGGATTTAAATTTCTTGATCTGGATTTCATCACTTAGTACTAGTGGAATAACAAGGAGAATTGTTAATAATGAAGTGATACCCATCGCACTAGATGTTTTTCGTTTTTTCGTGGGTATCTCATGCACTGGTTCTGATGAAATCTTGTTTTTTGCTTGTCCGCTTTCATCTCTCCATGTTATATCATTGCTCATCTCTTCCTCAATTGGCAACGGTGCTAGTCGGTGGATAGGACGTTTCCAGACCCCAGATGCTGTTTTAACTTCCGCAACTCTTATTGCGCCGTCATCACCCTTGAATGTCTTGACGATTCTGCCTAATGGCCACTGCAGTGATGGAACATTGTCTTCTTTTATGATGACCATGTCTCCTACCTTGATGTTGGTGGAACATTCTTTCCATTTGTACCGGTACTGAAGTTCTTGTAGATATTCCTGAGACCATCGTTTCCAAAATTCATGTTTCAGGTGAGAAACCAGATTCCACCTTGACAATAGTGTCTGCCTTGTAGACGTTGCGTTGACATCAGTTTTTGCTGTGAGAGGTTCACCGATGAGGAAGTGTCCTGGAGTTAATGCTGTTAGATCGTTTGGGTCGCTGGATAGTGGTGTAAGTGGTCTTGAGTTCATGATTGCCTCAATCCCAACTAATACTGTTTCCAGTTCTTCATAAGTTAAAGATGCTGTGGAAACACTCCTTTTTAACAGATTTTTTGCTGATTTTACTGCTGCTTCCCACAGTCCTCCAAAATGAGGGGCTCTCGGTGGAATGAAATTGAATTGTATAGCATGACTACTGCATTCTTTTGTTATAGTTTCACGTGCATTCTCGGAGTAGATTGTGTCATGTAATTCCGATAATTTATTATTTGCTCCCACAAAATTAGTCGCGTTGTCACAGTATATATGTTGGCAGTGTCCTCTGCGACCGATGAAACGTTTTAACGCTCCAAGAAATGAATCGGTGGTTAAATCACTTACCAGCTCTATGAATGAATGAATGAAAATTTGGGGTTTTGTAATGTACCTCGACCTGTTTAGATCTATTGTACCCCCTACTTCTTAAGTGATATTCCTTAATTAAAGTACTTCATCCAGACTAGTTCCTTTGATGAAACTTAGTATCTGGGTTACGCTTAGGAGTTCTAGCTCCCTCTCCTCTACATAGTAGGATCCTAGGTACTTCTTTCTTTGGTGTATTAGAGCTTCGCAGTCACCTAGGAGGTGATCAGGAGATTCTTCCTGTTCATTGCAATATCTGCATTGGTCGTCGCTCTCTATGCCTAGTACTTTTAGATGTTTTCTTAGCCTGCAGTGTCCGGTTAAAAACCCGGCTAGCATTCTAACATTGTTTCTATTCAGTTTTATTACGTCTTTGTAACGTTTTTTGTTGAAAGTGCCAAGTAGAAGTTTGGCTTGGCGCATCTTTGGGAGGTCATTCCAGTGTTTAGCTCTGTTGTCTTCCTCCAACTTTTTGATTTCATTCTTAATGTGGCTTTCTGTTATTCCGGTCCATTGAGTGGTAATCCGGCTCCTGTCTTTGCCAGTTCGTCTGCCTGTTCATTGCCTATGATTCCTACGTGTCCTGGTACCCAGTAGATTGTAACCTTGTTATTACTGCCCAGTTTGTTCAATTTGTCAATGCATTCGCTGACAAGTTTTGAGGAGATTGTGTAGGATCGTAGGGCCTTAATTGCAGCTTGACTGTCCGTCATTATTGCAATATGTTTGTTATTATATTTCCTGTCAATGTTTACTTCCGCGCATTTGCCTATTGCATAGACTTCTGCTTGGAATATGCTTGACATTCTTCCCATAGGTACTGAAATTTTTGCTCTTGGCCCAAAAATTCCTGCTCCAGTTCCCTCAGTTGTTCTTGAGCCATCTGTGTACCATTTTATTGCATGGGTCTTCATTGAGTAGGTCTCTTTCTCACCTTGCCATGCCTTTTTGTTACTTAGCTCAACGCTGAAGAGTTTATCGAATTTGAATTCCTTGGTTTTGCTATCCCGAGGAAAGTCAATGAGTGCTAACTCTTTCGATATTATGCTCTTTTCGCTAGATTTCAGGACACACTCAGTTTCTTTGGCAAATCTAGCTATCGTTGCATTTGAGATGCTTCTTATTGCCAGGTGCAAAGGTGTCAGGTTTAGCAATACTTCCAAAGCTGCAGTTGGACAGCTTCTCATTGCTCCTGATATGCATATGCACGCAAGTCTTTGTACTTTTTCTAATGTTTTTCTGGTGGTCACCTGGTCCGCTCTCTTGTTCCAGACTACCGCTCCATAGGTAAGGATAGGTCTTACCATCATTAGGTACATCCACCGAATAATGCTCGGTTTACAACCCCATGATCTTCCTGCTATACTTTTGCATATCATTAAGGTTTTCTTAGCTTTTTCAGTAGCTGCTTCAACTTGTTTTTTCCACAGGAGTTTACTATCTAGAATCACGCCTAGATACTTGACCTCTGTTGTGGGTACTATGGTTACTCCATCCAGTGTAATGTCTTTCATGTGTGGTAGGAGTCTTCTTCTGGTGAATGGTATAATTGTAGTTTTTGTGGGGTTGATGTTCAGTCCTACAGTTGTACACCATTTTTTCGTGATTGCCAGACCCCTCTGTATTATATCGCAAAGGGTTTCTTCATATTTCCCACAGGCTAATAATGTGATGTCATCAGCATAGCCAATGCATCTTATGCCTTGCGTGGTTAGTTTTTCTAATAATTCATCTACTACTAGACTCCAAAGTAGAGGTGACAAGACCCCTCCTTGTGGGCAGCCTCTCGTAGTGATTATTCTCTGAATCGTTTGGCTAGAGTGTGTTTCTGCCGTTCTTGTACTAAGCATTGCACTAACCCACTTTATTATTGTAATCGGAGTGTCCTTCCTCTGAAGTGCTTTGTTAACCGCCTCGTGTGAGGTATTATCAAAGGCACCCTCAATATCCAAGAAACAGCCGATCGCTGTTTCCTTTGAGTCGATTACTTTTTGGATAGTGGTTGAGAGATGGTATAGGGCAGTTTCTGTAGATCTGCCTGCTCTGTATGCATGCTGTCTAGTGTTTAGTGGATTACTCACTAGAATTTCTGATCTTAAGAAGTTATCGATCACCTTCTCCATGGTTTTCAGTACGAAGGATGTTAAGCTTATTGGCCTGAAAGATTTAGGATGAGTTGTGTCTTTCTTACCTATTTTTGGTATAAAGATAATCTTTGCTCGTGTCCATGGACTAGGTATGTACCCTAGAGCCAGACTACTTCTGATAATTTTGAGTAAGTGTAGTAGAATCACTTCTTTTCCCATTTGTAATAATGCGGGAAAGATTCCATCTACCCCTGGAGTTTTGAAGGGTTGAAAGGTACTTAATGCCCATTCTAGCCTCTTCTTCGAGCAAACTATCGTTGCTGTCTTCCAGTCTTGCTTATCAGTACTGTGCACAGGCATAGGTCTATCATATCCTGTTGTTAGTATGCTTCCAGAGAAGTGAGTGTTAAGCAGGAGAAGCGATCTTTGCTCTTCATTTTCTGTGAAACTGCCGTCAGCGTATTTCAAGGCCATGGTGGTTTGTGACTTTTCCCTTGAAAGGGCTTTATGAAGTCTGCCTGCTGCCGGGGTTGTTGTTGTTGCTCTATGTGTACTGCCTTTGTAGCGAAGCAGCAGAAAATTGCCACATAAGCCTTTTGAGGTCGCTTGCCACGGATTTTGTAATGAATCCAAAATGGTCCACAGTAATCAACTCCAGAGTTGATGAATGGTCTCGCTGGTGTTATCCTTGGTGATGGTAAATTCCCCATTACTTGTTGAAGCAATTGTGGTTTAGCTCTTGTACATCTAATACAGTGGTGTACTATTGATCGTGCCATAATTTTTCCTTTTATGGGCCAGAATCTTTGTCTCATGTGAGCCAATAGTGCGTGCGGGCCACAGTGTTTATTTTTCTCGTGAATTTCTTTCATCAATAGTTTTGCCAATGGATTGTTGTATGGTAAAAGCATCGGATGTTTGGTGTCAAATGGAAGTAATCCAGAATCTAATCTCCCTCCAACTCTAATGATTCCCTTGTCATCAATAAATGGAGCAAGACTACTGAATTGGCTGTTTCGCTTCGATTCCTTTTATTTCTGCAGGTCACTGATTTCTTCTTTAAAATCAAAAGCCTGTATAGCTCTAATAATTATTGTTAGTGATTCTTCCAATTCTTGAGTGGTTAAGTGGATTTCTTGTATACGTTCTTTATTTCTGGCATGATTGCCGAAACGTCTGATATATGAAACTATCCGCTGAAGTTTGTTGAATGATCCTCCATGGTTGATGTTATAAATCATATTCTGGTCACAGTCGTGAGTCGCTATTGCTACAGTTGGTCTTTTTCTTTCCATGTCATCTGAACTCGCCATTTTTTGGGAATACGTTGCTGGCCACATATTTTCTTGACCGTGTAGAAAAGGTGGACCGTAGAACCACAGTGTGCATGTTGCACCCCTCTTGAAATCACATCTGCTGAATTTTGCTTTGATGACACATGTCGCCATTGCTCGGGAAGTGTAAGTCTTTGAATAGTGGAAACTCGATTAGCCACAAATGTTTGAAAAGATGCTGATGGTGAATTAATCCATGCGAGGACAATTTCAGAATCCGTCCATAAGAATGTGGGAACGTCCTTAAGATTCAGATCGATCTTGACCCTTGCTGTTAATTGAGCGCCCAAGACTGCAGCGCCTAATTCTAGTCGTGGTAATGTTTGTTTTTTCAGTGGTGCCACACGGGATTTTGAACATAGTAGCCTTACAATTATTGTTCCATTTTTCTGAACCGAGCGCAAATACAACACTGTGCCATATGCCTTTTCAGATGCATCAGAAAAAGTGTGAATCTGTATTTTCGTTGGTGCATCATTGTTGAACATGTGACGTGAGAAGTGGAAATTGTTTAAGCTTTTCAGGTTTTCACGAAATTGCATCCATCTGGTATGTAGTGCCGCTGGTAATGATTCGTCCCACGACAGCTTTAGTAACCATAGCTCTTGTACGAATATTTTTGCTGTAACAACTACTGGAGCCATTATACCCAATGGATCGAATAATTTGGCAAGATCTGAAGTGACAATACGCTTTGTTATTCGATTTGTATAATTTAATGTTGTTTTAACACAAAATCTGTCGCTCTTAGGTTGCCATGTTAAGCCAAGAGCCTTAATTGATGTGTTATTTTCATTTCCAAAGTCCAGATCGATTTCCTGATCCTCTTTAGCAATGCCTTGAAGTAGTCGTGGGTGATTAGCACACCACTTCCTTAATTTAAATCCTGCTTCTTTTAATATTTGTGTTACTTCTTCTTGCATTTTGAGGGTTACACATAAGCTATTATCCCCAGTCAAACAGTCATCCACATAGAAATCATTGTGTAGGATTTTTGATCCTAATGGAAATCTTTCGCTGTTTTCCTTGGCAAGATGTTGCAGACATTTAGTAGCCAAATATGGTGCTGCTCTTGTTCCATAGGTCACTGTGTTGAGTTGATAGTAGTTAAGAGGTCTTTTTTCGTCCGTTCTCCACACAATAGTTTGGTATCTTCTATCTTCTGGATGCATGTTGATTTGTCGATACATTTTTTGTATATCAGTGCAAAAAACATATCTCGGCAATCGAAAACGAAGCAACAATGAAAATAGTTCACCTTGCACTGTTGGTCCTGTATACATGATGTCGTTTAAGGAACAACCTGATGATGTTTTTGATGAAGCATCAAAGACTACTCGAAGTTTGGTGGTGCTACTGTCTTCTTTAAAGACACAGTGATGGGGTATAAAGTAATTAGGCGCTTGTATGTTATTGATATCAATTTTGGTCATGTGGCCTAGATCTTCGTACTCTTCCATAAATTGAATGTATTGGTCTTTCACTTCTCTATTCTTTGATAATCTTCGTTCTAGTGCTAAAAACCTGTTGACTGCTATGTCCTTGGATTTTCCTAATGCCGATGTGGGTCCATGAAATGGTAACCTGACAATGAACCGTCCTTCACTGCTTTTTTGTGTGTTTTGTGCAAAATGAGCTTCACACATTTCTTCATCTTTTGATAATTTGTTGAGCTGGGATTCCACTTCTTCGAGGCTCCACAATCGTTCAATCATTTGATGGAGGTCGTTGTCATCATAACTATAAATACCACAAGTTGCTGTGTTTGAACTTGCTTCAGCTAGTTTTCCTGCTATCACCCATCCAAGAACTGTATTTTGTAGTGTGGGTAGATCATCTGCTAAACGTATCTGCCCAATGGAAAGTAGCTGATGATAAAATTCTGCTCCAAGAAGAATATCAATTTTGTCTGGTCGATTGAAATATGGATCTGCTAATGGCACATTCTTTGGAATTGCCCATGATGATATATTGAAGTGTTGAGATGGCTGTGGAGCTATAATATGTGGTAGAACAAACGCTTCTAATTGAGTATTAAAGCCACTTGTTCTTGACTTTAATTTGACGTTGACACGCTGATGAGATTCTTTCCTTCCGTCGCCAATGCCTTGGATGCTCATTGTAGTATGTTTTGAATGCAGGCCTAGTTTTTTCATTAAGCGTTCTGTTATTAAATTCACTTGTGATCCGGAATCCAATACTGCTCTACATTCTAACCTTTGACCATTGTTTGTGATCAACTCTACGACGGCTGTGCTGAGAAATATGTATTGATGCTTTTCTGGATTGTTGAATGCCGATAGCGTTACTGATGAACTAACATTTGTCTGAGACCTTGAATTGTTGTCCCTGTCCATGTTAGTTGTTTGCCTGTTAATGGTAGGTCCTTTGTGAGTCTCAATATGCAAAAGCGTGTTGTGTTTCTGGCTGCATTTGAGGCATCCTCTTGAGAGGCAATTTTTGGCCCCATGGCCAAACTTTAGGCTATTAAAGCAATTGTTTTGTTTTTGCACTAATTGAATTCGTTCGGATGTTCTTAGTTGCAGGAACTGCTTGCAAGCAAATAAAGGATGTGTTCCAGATTGACATACCTTGCAAGTTCCTTTTTCGTTTGATGTTACAGATGCACAAGCTCGAGCTGAATCCTTTCTTTTAGGTCCAATTGATTCCAATGACTGAAATTGGTCTTCCAAGAACAACAAAAACTCTTTTATTGATTGAAGCTCTTTAGGTTTGACAAGGGATTGCTCGTACAAGATTCTTGTGCCTTGGTCAAGCTTGCTCACAAGAAGATGCAATAGAATGGGGTCCCATGATGTTGTATCTACGCCAATATTGCAAAGCGCCATTAAACATTCTTGTGTTGTATCATGTAGATTCTTGATGGCCACTGATGATGGTTGTTGCTGTGTATGGTTAGGTTGCCCAACTATTTTTTGCACGAGTGCTGACGTGAGAACCCTGATGTTGTTGTATCTATCCTGAAGACTGCTCCATGCTGTTGTGTAATTTTCTTCGGTCAAAGATAAATGACGAATCAAATTCTCTGCTTCTCCGCTTAGATGTGTTTTGAGGTACCACATCTTTTGAATATTTGGGATTGACTGTTTGTCCACCATTTGTGAAAACAAATCGAAAAATTGTCTCCATTTCATGTAGTCACCATCGAATTTTGGTAGTACTACCTTTGGTAGCCTTACCGCCTGATTGCTGACTGCAGCCGGCCCTTTTGAATTGTGTCGACCATATAAGATTGTAAGTGCATCTTGCACTTCCGCCTCAATTTGAAAATAATGATCTACATCGTAGACCATTGCATCCGGCTCTTCGAGCAGGTCCCAAATCTTGTAGTGGAAATCTTGCACGGCTAACCAGTGCTGCTCAATCGTCCTAAGCCTTATTGTATAGAAATCCTGTGCGTGGATCTCCCTGTCATCAATAAGATGCTTAAGGGACGTCTGGATCGTGTCTATCATCCACGCCTGTTTCTTGATTAAGTTTTTCACTTGATTGATTGGCGAAACGTTTGATGGTGCAGGTGCGGAAGTTTGAACCTGACGCAGAGATGGTGCAGGTTGAGAAACGGTTGGAACAGTTCCCGTTCCTCCTTTACTCTCTTCAGGAATGATGGCTTGAAGAGTTTGTATTATCTCTTCAGATAATTTTTGGACCTTGTCATACGTGTTTGACTGTATGTATGGTGTGTCCATCTTTACATGAGACTTGACCTTTTCGTGGTTTTCATGGAATTCCATCCAAAGAGATCCTACTGCTTGCAATCTTTTTGCTTTATACTCAGCAGTTTTGCGGTCAGCACCGTCCTTTGACATATTTATCTTGAGTCGTTGAAGTTCATCATATATAGCCTTCTGGCGGGCTACGAATTTGTATACCTCCAAATCTTCCATTGTAGTGCTCTGCTTTTATAGGGGTAACAACTGGAAATCTGGATATACTGGATATGAAGAATTTGCGTTTGCAAATCTGCTCGATTGAATATATTGCTATTGAAATCTATAGCTGTTTGATTGCTGTTGCTGCACCAGTGTTTAAGCCCTGGTGACGCTTAGCACAATTATTGAATGACAATTAGTGTTCTTTTGTGATCACGTCGGGGTCACCAAAATGTTTAGACTCGTTTGTCTAAATGGATGATATCAAGCACATAAACTTGATACCTTAATGATGGTAATGAGTGAACAAGCACTTAAGCTTGGTCACTACCGGAGAATTCTATCACAAAAGAAACACCAAAATGTCTGTTTCTTAGGATAGTTTAGGTCTATATGCATGTTTGTGTAGTTTATTTATGTATTTATTTAATTACTTATTTATTTTAATACCACTTAAATTGAGAAATAAAGACTGAGAAGTGTTATACGCTAGAACTTACGAGATAAGATGACGATTCAGAACCCCTTAAACTGTACCAATGAACTGACACGACTTAACAACTTCGAAAAACGTAATCACAAAGCAAATACGAAAATAAGAGGGAAAGAAAAATAGAATAAAGTAGGATAATGGAAAGTAGGGCAAAAGGTGAATGGCCGTAGGTAAAATTTCAAGATCAAGGCCACGAACAGCTGTGAGCTATTGACGTAGTGAAAGAAAAGAAAGGCCGGTCATTACCGATTTAACAGCTCGCATGCGAAGTTGACACAGTAGTGTAGAAAAGCATCAAGTTATATTCTTTTTATCGGTCGAAGTGATTTATATATATGTACACTTGTACATATCGACATATTTTTATATCTGAATTTTAATTAGTGAGTTGAGTTCAAGGTAAGAAAAGAAAAGATTATAGAAAAAAAAAAAAAAATTTGATTCTCAAAGAAAATTTTCATATCAGGGTCTAAGACAAGACTACGCTTTTGAAAAAGGCCTCAACACAAAAAAACAGAATCAGAACAAGCAGGTGGAATTTACAATACTATAGAGGTAAATACAAAAAAAGGGAGTCCTTAATTGTCGGTTTAATTATAAAAAAAAAAAAAAAATCAATCTAGGCTTGGGTTGGGCCACCGCCAACAGAAGTCAGGACTCACCACCAAACTCAAGGTGACCTGAGCCTCTTAATTTTTTTTGTCAGACGTTCTATTCCTGTGCCACACTCAGGCTATTGAAGCAAGGAATCAGTAGAGACGACCATAGACAGAACTAAGTATTTGGGTGAAGGTGCTCTTTTGGAACCATTGGAGGTGTTTTATTGAAACCTGGAGTTGTTAGAAAGTGGCAACAAAATTAAAAAAAAAAAAAAAAAACTTCCTTGTGAAAGTAAAGTGCTAAAGAAGAAGAAAAGTAATTGAGTTATTTGAAATATGATAGTGAAGTGTGTAAAATAGTAGTTAACGTAACAAAAGAAAAGGAAAAGAATTTTTTTGGTATACACTGATATATGTAAATGCATATATATATATATCTATACATGTGATTAAGTGGTAAGAAAGCAGTGGGGTAGTGTGAAAAAAGGTGCCCATTATACCGTATCCAGGAAGGTGCTGCCGGCAGAACATCAAGGAACGAAGACTGTAAGTTTTTTTTTTTTTTTGAATAAAACGTGAAAAATTACACGTGACCTAGATATACATACATGATTATGGATAGATATTTGCGAACACATATATATATGTAGAAAAAAAAAAAAAAAATTTCTCTTCTTTTTATAAAAAAAAAAAAAAATAGTAGTCAGTTGAGAATTCCCATGAATTTTGTTGAGTATTTAATTAGTTCTCTCCTTTGCACTTTCCTTAACTCAAAACCATTGAATTATATTAAAGAAAAGGAAATTTATCAATGTGTTTAATTGCCAGTGATATGGCTGTGTAAAGAATCTAATGGTGTCTGAGTGTGTGTAAGCCGGCCAGGCCGACGGCAAATGGTCAGCAGTGGTATGTAGCTGGACGATTAGACGTACGACATGATCAAAGACGATTTCTGAAGTTGTGACTGGATGTCACATTAGGGGCTATCACCATCACTTCGTGGCCAAGGTGGTAGCACAGGTTGTACTTTAGTACAAGGGTGGGTAGGCCAGACATTACCAACAACACCTGGTAAGGCCTTATGATGACTCGACGAACCACCGCGTGGGAGCAATAGCGAAGTCGAGGATTTGGAAGAAAGGTTGAAGCTAGTTAGGATGTAAGATTTAGTTATAGGGTGTAGATTTAGTTTTTTTTTTAATAGTAAGCTTATATCTACTTTGATATAGCATTCTACCTTGGTATAGATTAGTAGATTAGATTAGTATTATAGTAAGTATAGTAGTTTAGTTAATCCATCAGAATTAACTTTTCGTTTTAAATGATGACATCACACTTCCTCTCGCGCAGTGGCATAGGTACCTAGATTGAAGCAATTCCTATATATTCCTCATACTTACCCTTCCAATTATCCTTTCCTTTTCCTTAAATAGGCATGAGATTTGTTTGCCGAGTCGTGGTGAGTGAACAAGGGCAAGAAACCAACCCAAACCTTCGAGCTGAGCCGAGCATATACAAGCATGCCAAAGCCCTTAGTTCACTACCAAACTTGCCCCCGTGGCCTAATACTGACTCGCAACAGTGCACGCTCGACATTTCGATCGCACACGCTCCTCACATACGCCACTGCTGCGAATCCATTCTCGCTAGCATCAACGAATATATGGAGTTGACGATCTATCGTGCCTTTCGTAGAATCCGCGGTGTAGCATCTTAGCATCTAGAGATCTTCAGATCTTCAACCGCTAGTAGGAGGTGTAATCATTTCTGCCACTTTTCGAATTCGGTATCTAGTATGGCTGTATCCCATTTTAGAACGCCAAATATCCTGCAGTAGAATTTTGACAAACATCAGAAAATGTGCTAAAAGGCCTAGTGGGTCAAAGATGGTCATCATAATCCTCAAAACTTGTCACTTTGTTGGTCGTTCGCGTTCGAATAGAATCGCTCGTTGCTGTGACTGTTTCGTTAACTTCTAGGCAGAGCAGTCTTGTGGTGTGCACCACCACATACCTAACACCTTTACGGTAATCAACTCTAAGTCGAGGTTTAGATTCTTGCTTTCGGTGGATCCGGACTTTAGTGCTTGAAGTACCGCGGCTGAATTGGAAATCCAATTTCGTATGTAGAACCCTCCTTGTTGATGTATGCAACGAATCTGCTCGTCTAAGGTTATTGTTTCATCTTCGGTCGAAACGCTGTCCATAAGATCGTCAACGTAGTGGTTTTGTTGGATTGATTGGACCGCCGCAGTGTGGGAATTCGCTCCTCTAGCGGAATCAAATTAATAGCGCTTACAGGTTTATGTTTTATGATAAATTTTTTTGCAAGATTTATCTTAAATATGTGAAAAACAAAATTTAAGTACAATCATTGATATAATTCACGAAGTTTTTGAGGTACAGGCCCTTAAAGTGCATGTTTCATTAAAAAAAATTTTATTTGCTTGTTTGCGAAGCAGGGATTCCAAGTTGAGCTTTTTGCTGATTTGGCGTTCACCAGTTTTTCTTTAAGGTGTCTCTCCATATTGAGGGTTGGCGTGAAGTATACCCCAAGATATTTATATTCTCTAACTACTTCTATATTTTGATTGTTGAAAGACCAACGTTCATTTCCTGCATTTCTTCCAGAGTTCTTTTTGAAGACCATAGCTTTTGATTTTTCCAGACTTACAGCAAGGTTTCACATGTTGTAGTACTTGATCAGTCTGTTTAGTCTGTTATTATTTGTGTGCATGGAGAACAGCTGGCACCGAAGTCATGACCATCATAGCATAAGCAGCGGGTGGTTCTTCTGTACTACGGCTCCACAAAAACCTCTAGCAGGACTGATCCTCTTTCCTTATGCGGACTTGATGGAACATCTCCATGATGTCCCCACAGATTGCGATCCTTTCCTCTCTAAACTTGAACATTACCGATATCAGTAACGTTAATTGATCTGGACCCTTCAGAAGAAACGAGTTCAGAAACACTCCCTTGACGGTTGCTGCTGCATCCCACACAATCCTCAACTTGCCGGGTTTATTGGAGTTGAACACGGGAAATATTTGTAGATACCAAGAGCGTTTGTTTCTAACACTAATTTCCTCTTCGGACAATTTACGTGCATAGCCCTTCTCAATATACTCCTCTAATTTCTTAGTGAGGGCCTTTGCTGATTCTGGTTCTCGCTTCATTCGCTTGTGCAAGCTTGATAACCTTTTTTCGGCCATAGGGTAGCTATCGGGCATCTCAAGCTCGTCTTCGTTCCAGAGCAGTGCTGTCTCGAAGCGGTCCTCAGTATGAATGGTGTGGGTTTTTAGTAGGTGCATCGCTCGCTGATCTTCGTTTGAGACAAGTTCTCTCCCAACATAAGATGTTCCTAAGCGATCATTGACAATTGGAGCTTACCAAACGCTGAAGACTGTTGTTGTCGCGTGCAGGTGTGTGAAAGCAATTATTTTAAGCTTAAGATCTCTTGAGGTTGTTCCGTCTATCCTAAACGTTCCCATGAGCCACCCATCCGAGCCGAGCTCTCCCTTTAGGGACAAACGTAGTAGATTTTCTTCTTCCGTAAGTCCGCACAAGAGAGTGCTTATAACAAAATAAGAAAAGAAAAATGGCCACTCTTCAACATCAAGTCAAGCTCTGAAGGTCCCTTGATATAAGTTGACGCGCAGCAATTTGGCTTTTGGTCAATTTTATTTCCCCCGCTTGAACTGATAGCTGATGGTGAAGGGCAGAGGCGGACGCTTGAGGTACCTCGGTGAAATGTTGCTGTGGCAGTTGACACTGTACATTAGTTGCCGTTACATACGGCTGGTACGATGGTTGATACGGTGGCTGATGTGATGGCTAAATCGAGAACTTCGGCTATGCAGGAGTTGCCAGGTAGGGTACACTACTCGTGTACACAGCATGAAACACTAGAATAACGAATATTCCGAACATAACGGATCTAGACCAGTAAAGGTCGATAAACAATCCTCAAGCCAGTGGTTGAACAGCGACGCCGAGGGCTGAATGGCTAAGGAGTTCTTAGTCGCTAGTTGCGAACTCTGGATACCTAGGCAAATCCAGTTTAAATTATAAGTCCTTTACGTTGGCATAGGGCTCTGCCAATGGTGACCTCCTTTCCCTATTACTCGTGGGTACAAGATAGATATTTTTGATGTAAATTTTAAAGAGAGTGATGCTGCTCTAAGTGCATCCACACCAATGGAGACAGGTCTTGACGACCTTCCACCTATTGGTTCTTTGGAGGAGGCGAAGCTTCTCAACGAGGCTGTCCCTACAACACACACTGATCAAACGATCAAATCCACACAAAAAGCGCGCGTCAAGCTTTGCGGAGCTGCTCGCAAACGCTTTAAATTCCTTCTGGCTAGCGGCCTTAACAAAGCCGAAGCCAGGGAAAGAGCCAGAACGGCTGTTCCAAAGGGAGAAAAAAGGAATCGCTCTGAATCCTTCCCTAGGGACACAAATCGTGCCAAAATAGCAAAACCCAACATTGCTCACAAGCAGAGGTCTGTTGATGTGCCTATCACATCAAATCCGCCTCCAATTCAACAAAAAATAGAGCAAAAAAATTTTAAGCAAGCGCTGGAGAGTTACAAAATAGGTATCCTTGCCTCTGACTTCCCGGAAACGCTGCTTAACACTGGCCAAATGACAGCAGTGCAAGACACCATCTTTGGTTTGATCGGCTCTGTCCTCGACAAAAATCGAATCCAAACTAGTTTGGAACTGCCTGACTTGTTTACTTCAATTAGCTACTCACAATAAAATAACTCTTTCATGGGTGCCTGTTCATGAAGGCGTACCGGGAAACGAAGAGGCTGACCGACTTGCTAGACTTGGCTCTCAGTCTCAATTCAAAGGCCCCGAACCCTACTGTGGTCTCCCAATAAGTAGCCTAAAAAACGAATTAGCTACCTGGGAACGACAGAACATGATCAGCACCTGGAACAACTCAAATGGTCATCGTCAGTCAAAACTATTCATTGACTTATCCCACAAACGTATGAAAGAAATTCTTGACATGAGTAAACGTGACGCAAAGTTACTTACGGACTTCTTCACGGGACACTGCTCTCTCAAGTATCATCTTAAAAACATGGGCATCAGCCAAGATGACACCTGTCGTCTCTGTCTTGAAGACATAGAAACAGCTGAACACATTTTATGTGAATGCCCTGCCGTAGCTAGATCCAGGCTTAAAATATTCAATAAAGGGTTCCCCTGTCCCCTTGATATCAGAAACACCTCTTCCTCGAAGATTCTTAGGTTCTTACATGACCTCAGCTTCGAATGAACAAACCTTTACACTTCGTGTAATTAAACCTAAGGGAACAGCACAAAAGATCTTTCAGGTCGACGTGCTTGTAAAGGTAATTTTCACCTTCACCCTACAAGTTAAAAAAAAAAAAAACGAATATTCTTACCTGTGACACAATTAGCACAAAGCCAGTCTTGTTCCGTGACCATACTTGTCACTCCAGCGCAGTTAAAATGGCACCAAGTGTCGCAATTTTCACAATTGACCATGCGGTCAGCGGAGTCTGGAAGCTCACATGCGTAGCAGGAATATTCCTCTTTATCGTCTTGCTCCTCTACTTCCCGTGTGCTTCTTGCTTTTACAGCCTTCTTTGTCCTTTTGGGTTTCCATGGAGCAGTTTCTCACGATGGTGTAAAATTGCCTAGAACTCGTTTTAAAATTTGTTGACGCAATTAGTCAACCTGTAGACTTTCTAATAACTCAAAGAAAACAGATATTTTCTTTCTTAGATGAGTTTTAAAACCTTTATTAAAATGAATGAAATTAATTAATATTAATCTTACATATACAAATTTAGATCAACTTACGAGTCTATTCTCTTCGAATTCTAAACTTATAAGTCTGTTCGTTGAACTTTCCCCAGGGTTGACCCAGGTTTTCTTGACAACCCTGTGAATTATCAAAAAAACCTGGGGTTTCCAGTCCTCAAAAAACGCTATAACACAAATCACCACACATCGCTGTCATTAAAAAAAAAATACATGCCATTTGACAGCTCTCAACTTGCCACAGCAAAAAGCTAGGGCGAGTTGGGGGAAAACCTATGGCAAACCTATGGCTCAAAAAACACTCAATTTGACAATCAGGGTGAATTTAGGTTTCTCAAAAAACGCTTTGTGGCGACCCTAGGGCAACCCCAGGGCTTCAACGAACAGACCTTATAATGATCGTTTATAGTTTCATTTCAAAATGGCTACTATTTTAACAATTCGATTACTGGACTCGACGTGAGTATAAACCTGATTGGGGCATAGTACCCCTATTACACTGTAGTGTCATGTCTGCTAACATCCGGATTAGAATGGATAATGGACTATATTTCATCCACCATGTATTATTCCCATGATTTCAAAATTTTTTCAAAAACGAAGGCTAGAACGTGATCCTGAAACTAAAGCTTAGCTAAAGCATTGTGAAGGGAACCAATTAGATCGGCGGTGAAAATGCTAAATAAAATATGCGAATTCACCGCTCCCTGTTGCAGACCGTTCTGTATTTTAAAAGTTCTGGTAGACGTTATATTGCAATTTTTGACAACAAACTTTCTACCATGAAGCATGTTATTCAGAATATATAGCAGTGGTTTACTCATGCCATACCTGATCAACTTATAGAAAAGACCGTCTGACTAAACGGTATCGAATGCCTTCTGCAGGTCAACCAGACATGAACCCGTACACTGATTTTTAGATTTGTTTCATTGAATATCTGACAGTAGCCTAGACGCGGCATGTGTGGTATCTTGGCCCGCCTTAAAACCGAACTGATTTTCTGGAATAATATGTTTGTCCTCAGCCTATGTGTGACAGAGCTCTATTGAGAACTTTCTCGAAAACTTTGCTGATACTTGGAAGAAAACTAATTGACCAGGGGTTTGCTGGATTGGAACCATCCTTCCCTTTTTTTAAGGAAATAATAGAACTTTGCCGTCTTCCAATGCATTGGATAATATTCATTATTCAGCGCATTGTTGAACAACTTGGTGCACATTTCCACCGCTTCCGAAGGGAGGTTTCGCAGCACAACATTGGGTATGCCGTAGATTCCTGCTGAGTTCTTTTTCTTTATTTTATGAAAAATGTCTTCGAGGTTCATCTTAGAAACGAACAGGGTGTTATCCACGTTTCACTCGGTGATGACTGCATTCGCAAGTCGGTCGTCATTGAACCTAGTGAAACCAAAATCTAAAAAAGGCGAATGATGACTTACAGGCTCAAATGAAACATTTTGGAGCTCGTTGTGGATTGGAGCGCCAGGTTGAGATGCTGCAGGAGAAGGCCAATGAAAAAAACTGTCTTCATGCACCTACCGATAGGGGAGGTGAGGATAACGGTGAGAAAGCAAAAAAATGTTGCTTAGACCTGTTGCAAACCAACGCAGACATCATTGCAACAACGAGGGTCTTGAGATCCAATAACATCAACACAGCAAATATCATCGTCAAACTGCACAAAAATGAGGATGTTAGACGTCTCTTAAGAGCTTCTACAACACTGCGTCACACCGGAATCTACCTACACCGTGATATACCGGCTAAGGCGCGAGCACGAAAAAAGTGAATATCACTAAAGACTGAAATCTGGAAGAAAAACAAATCTTTAAAAACTCAACTCCGCGGTTAATCATTGCTCGTTGGTAATAAAACATTTTGTTATGACTCCGAAAACAATTTAACTTGTGACGGCGAGTGTGGAATGTCAGTGTCAAGTCAAATGCTGGATGACAGAAGTAATGGGTGCGTTCCAGATCAAATCAATGCAAATCCCAGTGGTTCCTCAAAAGGTGCTCAAACTGTTATGAGTCCTGATAACTTGTTTTAATATTAATGCCGTCTGCCAATCTAATTATATATTATTAACTAGGCAGACGGCAGTAAAGCCATGCTTTTGTTATTTTTGTTAATTTGTACAAAATCTTGAAAACAACGTTAACAAATAGAAATAAATCTAAATAATCTAATCTATATTAAGAAAACTACAAAATCTTGAATCTCAAAATTGTAATAAGTAATGCAAACTCTTCATACAACATATCTGGCCGTAGTAATAAGAATTTATTTATTGATTTTTTAAATTTTTTTAAACAAATTTGAACTTATTTTTTTAATACGAAATGCATTTAACTGAAGACAACAGTTCCTATTAAGGGTATTCATGCTTCGGCGTAAGATCACGTTTTATGTAAATATGTAACTTTACGCAAGACTTTGCATGAGTTCCCCTTTAAGCTACTTTGTGTAAGTGTTGTAAGAAACTTGAAAACTTTGTTTTTAATTACTTACTCCGCTCATTTCCATACTTATTTGTAATACTTTTATATTTTATTTTTTGTTTGATAAAAAGTACCTATGTACTTCTATATTCAACTAAACTGAAACGTTTCTTTCGAAATGTCAAAAAAGATTTTTGTATAGTTTTACCCGTTTCACCATCTCGTTTTCAGTTTTAAATTCATTTTTTATTGTTCTTTCTTATAACTACTTACATGCTAACAAAAAAGTTTAAACTAGCTTACATAATAACTTAATTAACTTACTGACCCTAGGCGGGTACTCTAAATTACACAATAACTTATTTCTAATGCCTTTCGGCCTAAAGATACCATATATATAATTCAACTAGAGCTAATACTAAGAACTAAGAAAATTTAAAAAACTTAGTTTCGTCGATCATGTTTTTGTTTTTCTTTAAACTACTTAAAACTAGTTAAAACTACTTAAAACTAATTAAAACTACTTAAAACTAGAGCAGCCATAGTAGCTTTTTTTTTTTTTTTTTTGTGTTTTACAATTTTTTTTTTTGGGATTTTGTATTTTTTCTATTTTTTTTGGATTTTGGGACGCACAGTGTTTTAAAATTTTTTTTTTATTTTAATTTTTTTTAATTTTTTTTTGATTTTCGACGCAGCATTAGTTTTTATAATTTTTTTTTGTT
The DNA here is from genome assembly GCA_914767635.1 of Melanostoma mellinum. Lineage (NCBI taxonomy): Eukaryota > Metazoa > Arthropoda > Insecta > Diptera > Syrphidae > Melanostoma > Melanostoma mellinum. Next base: position 116,687,632 of record OU612058.1, on the reverse strand, counting down.
TTTTTGGGTTTTCTAATTTTTTTGCTTGCCACTATGTCTACCCCCTATACCCTAAGTCTTACACACTAAGCCTGTGCAAGCCAGCCATTGGCGACTCGCTATCGGTATCATTTTCTGTCTGTTGCTCAGACAACCACCAGAACTTTTCTGACGTTTTAACAACGTCCCGTCGATCGCGATCTGATACCGCCCTACTGAACCGGAGGAGCTCTTCAGCTTCTCCGCCTACTGCGGCAACGTCCCGGCCATAAAGGAGCCGTCGTTCCACGGACTTACGGCAGACGTGGTAGATCAACGGAACCGCCGATCTGTCCTGTATCAAACCTATCATGTCAAAATAGAGGAAAGCCTCCGGTGGGACAAATCCACTGAAACGTGTTCTCTCCATATATTCTAAGTTGGGGTAATAAGCCCCAAAAATCAGGCCATTGGTCGAGATCATCGCTCTTGCAGTGTGACCACGAGTCAGTTTTATAATGAAGTTGTCGATCCTGTTTATTTGAGCCCCGTTGTAAAGGACCTCATTAGGATAATATTTTCTGTACTCCGACTCTGGTGTTCTGTGCAATCCAAGACAGGTACGCAGACACTGTCTCTCAAACACCCGAATCTTTTCCATTTGAGACGCTGTAACATTGAACCACACAGGGCACCCATAGACAATCATTGGCCTTATGAGGGCCATGTAGCGAATCACCTTCACTCTGCTATCAAGTTGACTGCTGTGAAACAGTCGCCTTGTCAGAGCAAAAGCTCCTCTAGCCCTGTCCAGAGCCGCATCCATATGTTTGTTAAAATATAGATACTGATCTAGCCAGATGCCGAGATACTTGACTACTACTTTGCTTGGCAGTGGGTGGCCATGTAGATCAACGATCACCAGCTTTCGCCAGTTCTTTCTCGTATCCCATGAGGCCCGAGCCAACGGGGTTCTAAACACAATTGTTTCCGATTTCTGAAAGTTGATTTTCAACTTCCAGTCATCGCAATATTGCTGGATCTTATCGAAGTCACTCTGCAAAAGTGTTCTGATGACTTCGATCTTTGGACCTGTTCTGTACGCAATGAGGTTGTCGGCGTACGCTATAGCATGGTGAAGAGAACCAATTAGATCGCCGGTGAAAATGCTAAACAAAATAGGCGAATTCACCGCCCCCTGTTGTAGACCGTTCTGTATTTTAAAAGTTCTGGTAGAAGTTATATTGCAACTTTTCACAACAAACGTTCTACCATGAAGCATGTCATTCAGAATATATAGTAGTGGTTTACTCATGCCATACCTGATCAACTTATAGAAAAGACCGTCTAACCAAACGGTGTCGAAAGCCTTCTCCAAGTCAACCAGACATGCACCCGTACACTGCTTTTTAGCTTTGTTCCATTGAATATCAGATACTAGTTTAGACGCGGCATGTATGGTATCATGACCCGCCTTAAAACCGAACTGATTTTCAGGAATAATATTTTTGTCCTCAGCCCATGTGGACAATGCTCTATTGAGAACTTTCTCGAATACTTTGCTGATACTCGGAAGAAGACTAATTGACCGGAGATTTGCTGGATTGGAACCATCCTTACCTTTTTTAAGGAGAGGATGGACCACTGCCGTCTTCCAACGCACTGGATAATATGCATTATTCAGCGCATTGTTGAACAACGTGGTGTATATGTCCACCGCTTCCGAAGGGAGGTTTCGCAGCACAGCATTGGGTATGCCGTCGACTCCTGCTGACTTCTTTTTCTTTATTTTGTGAAAGATGTTCTCGAGGTCCATCTTAGAAACGAACAGGGTGTTATCCCCGTTTCGCTGGGCGATGACTGCATTTGCAAGTCGGTCGTCATTGAACCTAGTGAAACCAGGATTCTCGGATCGCCAATGCGAGATCTCGTCTCTAAGATAGAAGTGTCCAACGAAGGCTCTATTCTCAAGGTCGTAATTCGGGCGAATGCAGTCATTCACCTTATATACTCGCTCGAAAACAGCACCCACAGTCTCTACCTTCTCTTGAGCATCTTCCACTATAAAGTGGTCATCATCCAAAATGGCGTCATCTGGATCTATTCCTAATGTCAGAAGTAAGTCTTTGTTCTCTGTCGTCCTTTGGAGTTTAATACTCTGAAGGTCATTTTGATCTTTTCTCCTAAAGATTTTGTTTATTTCCGGAAACATACTCGGGTTGTTGGACTGTACAGCCCGAATTTTGTTGTTCCAGGAAAGAGATATAGATATTCTGTAATTTTCTTTAATTAACTGTTGGAGATTTTTGATCTGTGACTTCAGAGTTCTAATCTCCAAATCGTGTCGGTCAGTAAACCTCCTGTGCAAGAGTTTGAGTCTCGACAGGAGTCTCCTTTTTTGTTTGTAGAGTGCGTCGATTGTCGCGTTTCTGTACATGTTCGTTGAGTCATGTTGCCTGTATTTAGGAATTGTCCTGTCCATTGTAGTGCGGATTGCATCCTCCATACTTTGCAGATATCCATCGATCTCAACGTTTGACAGATTCCTGTTGCATGGCGGTGCAATACCGCTCGAACGAATTTCCCTTGAGACGGCACCGGAAAAGCGCGGCCAACGTGTCTTACCGTAGATGTAAGAGTGCGTCGGCAAGTACTCCTCCAGTTCCACAAGGTCGTTCGGAAGCAGTATGACGGCGGCAAGTCCACAGTGGTCACTGTCGTACTCAACCGTCGTCAAACAATTTTTCGTCCGTCGAAGAATGTCGTCGGTCAGTTTAAGTCTTGAGTCTAAAAGCAATAGATCCAAATAAGAGCCACTTCGAGGATATGAAGGCCTGTCAGTAGCCAGCAGATCGACTTTACACTCAATGCTGTGGAGCCCCAGCCAATTGAATAGCTGGGTCCCCCTTGGATTGGCTAATTGATTTCCCCAATCTTGGTGTTTAGCATTGTAATCACCGGCCAAAAGGAAATAGTTTTCTTCTGAGTTCAGTTTCAGAGTTCGAAAAAGTGATTCGAGCTCTGTTATAAAACATGAGGGTTGAGAAGCCTCCGGCGCATAGATTGCGACCTCATACAACCGCCTCCCCTGTTGAAGAGGGATGCATACGATACACGCTTCCAGCAACCGGAATCGGCGTACTTCACTACTATATATTACCTTATGAGCAATGCCCTTACGTAAGAAGATCGCAACCCCACCCGCGAAGGTCGAGTTGGGTCGATCCCTCCTTACGATAATATAATTATTATTCGTCAAATTGTGATGCTGGTTTAGCCTAGTTTCGCTAACCATACATACATCAGGACGTTGGTCTTTTAACAACTCACAGAAGTTGGTTCGTCGTTCTATCCTAACTAGCGAATTCACATTCACGGCTAGGATCTTAAAAGGCCTCTCCGGCAGCGCGCCCGTTAACCTAAAAATTGCGTAAGCGACGGCACTGCACGGTAGATCAAATCCACCCTACGCGCCTGCTCACTTATTTGCCGTGATAGCTCACTCATTTGTGCCTGAATGACACGCAGAGCGACCATCACCTCTGACTCCCCAGTAGCTGCCTTTGACACAGATGGCTGTGCGGCCGCTTTCTGGGGAGGTTGTACCGTTTTCCCAGCTCCACCCGCCATTTGGGCGTAGGAAACTTGGGGTACGACGGCCCTTGGAATTGGTCTGGCTGTAAGCCTTCCCTCGTCCTTGGTTACTGTTGGAGCAGCTTTTAATGATTTTTTGATAACCTGGTATCGAGGACATCCCCGATAGTTAGCAGGGTGTCCATCTCCACCACAGAGAACACATTTCAATTGGGTCTTATCTTCGACCCTTTCCTCACCGAGCTTGCACTCTTTTTCTTTGTGGTTCTCTCCACACTTCACGCACCTCGACTGCATTTGGCAGTTGAATGCGGCGCGGCGTGCCCGAACCTTTGGCAACGAAGACATTGTAAAATGTCTCCGTGCCTGTTTATTTTTTCCCATCTTACCATCTGGTAGTCTAGGACTGAGATTTTCCTCAGACTCTCCAGACGGCTACTGGATGGTTTCACCATCTCGTTTCCGCATTGAATTCGTTGCGTAGTCTTACCAAATTTGTGTAAAAAATTTTCCATACAAAATTTGACAGTTCTTTTACCATCTGGTAAACTTACACAGACTACACGATTCACGCGGGTCTTACGCTGATGAAGTCACGCAAGAGAGAGAGGAAGTGGTGGATGCATATTCGGATTAAAAAAGGAATTGAGGAATAGTGGCTTTGAATTTAAGATCTTTGATCATATTTGGTGGTAGACCTAAAAATAGAAGATGAAGTGTTTCGTATTCTGCCATATTATGTTAACTGCAGTAATTGGGAAACGGATTTCAATAAAATCAAAGATTTTATGATGTGTGGAGCAATTTCAAATCTGCTAGTGGCTGGGGATCTAAATGCAAGAGTGGGTTCATCTGGAGGAGTGGAAAACGAGTTGAGAAGCTATTACAGACATTCAAAGGATTCAATTAAAAATAGTAGGGGAAATCAATTGTTAAAATTATGTAACTCCATTGGCCTTCGAATCCTTAATGGTATCAGTGAAGGGGATAAGCATGGTGAATACACTTTTGTTGGGAAACAGGGAAGCTCAGTTATCTTCTACGGCCTTGTAGGAGGGAATTGGAATTCCTTGATTGCTGATTTGGAAGTGGGGCAATTACCTTATTCAGATCACATGCCAGTTATCATTTCTTGTAACATCGGAGTAATCGAAAATGATGATACAGTGAAACTAAGGGTATGGAGTATGGTACGTTTCGTCATTTTTATTTCGTTTATTGTTATTTCGCCCAAGTTGTTTCGCTTTTTGTTGTTTCGCATTTTGTTGTAAAATTTTTCGTTTGTTTAGTTTATTTATTTTTCGATATTTCTCGCTTCGCTTTGCATTCGTTTCGTTTAAAGATCATTTGGCCTTTGATTACTTTATATTTGGCTCGTTTCGCTTTGAATTGTTTCGTTTTTCGATTAGTTCGCTTTTGTTTATATAGATTTTGATTATTTCGCCATCGTTTGATTGGTATTTTGCTTTTTGTGGATGAAAAAATTCGCGCAAATTCTTACACCTCTAGCCTCTTTTTTAATCCACAAAAAGCAAAATACCAATCAAACGATGGCGAAATAATCAAAAATTGAACTGTACCGGTTACTTTTGTATTATAACAATTTGCTTAGCTTCTCATCAAACTTTATTGAAAATTGGTTAATCATCAAAGATATATCATATTTTTGAAGCATTTTCAGAACCAATTAATTAGAAATAATATCAAATTTCGAAATACATATTGGGTGCATTGTTTTATTAACAAAAACATTCAGTTGAACACCAAAACTGAACTTATCAATAATAATAATCTGATAATGAGCGAAGTAATTGAATGTAAAAACAATAGATTACCGTCAAGACCAAATGCGAAAAAACAATTATCGAGATAAATAAAGTCCAAATAATCATTTGTAAGTTCAATGGAAATGCGAAACACATGGTTAGCAAGATAAGAAATGCAAAGTTACTGTGCAGCGAAATGATCGAAAATCTAAGTAACAGAAAAACAAAACACGCAATGCGAAGTAAACAAAAATAATTGTGTCAAAAACAAAATAATGGAATGTGTAGTAAAATGTGCGAATCAATAGGCACCCTGAAACTAAAGCTCATGCCAAAAGTACAATGGAAGGAGTCCATGGCAGCTACCTACAGGTTGAAATGGGATTTAGTGCTGAATTCTCAAGAATGTCGTGATCTGAAGAGCATTGAGGATTGTATCAAAGCAGCTGCACCGGTTTGTAACCAGTACAATAGAAGAGGTTTGTTTAGGGAGCCATGGTTTGATTCATCGTGCATAAATTTGAGAAAAAAATCTTATGCTTGGTTGAATCGGCATCGGAGGTCGAATGATGAGTCAGCGAGACAAATATATTTGCAACATAACCGAAAATTCAAGGTTATTTACTTTGAGAATGAAACCAAGAGTCTAGCAAGTTGTAAAAATAGTTGTGAGTTCTGGAAAAAAGCCCAAAAAATTTACGGAAAGATATATGTCATCAATCGCAAACTTAAAAGTGACACCTTGGGAACGCATTATTGTCAACTGTTAAATTACGTGTCTCTGACGCATGATAGGGTACAATTTGCACAGCCTGCTTTTCACGATGAACTTCTAGACCAACGCATCTTATCTGAAGAGGTATCTGCAGCCATAAGAAGTCTGAAGGATGGAAAAGCAGCCGGTTCTGATAGAATACCGTCAGAATTTTATAAGTATGGTACAGAAGGACTCGTTAACAAGCTATTAAACACATTTAATAACATAATGGACTACGGCATAATACCACAAGAGTTCAAGGAGGCACTCATTTTTCCTATTTTTAAAAAAAGCAAAACGATGGACCCTGCTAATTATAGTGGAATTTCGTTTCTCAACACATCATACAAAATATTCACATCAATATTACAAAGCGGGGGGAGAGTACGATAACTTTGGCGCCAAGAAATAATAACGGGATTTGGTGGAGGACAAGCATTTTTTCCTATGGGAGGGGGGTCTATCTCCCCCCGTTTAGGCGGTAGGGGCAATTTTATAAAAAGTGGCTTAAAATCTAAAAAAAAATATTATAGAAAAACGGGAAAACTTACAGATACAATTTATAATTTTTATGAAAGCCAGAAATCTGCACTTTATAATAAATTTTAAATGAAGTGATTTCAATTTATAGTTTTTGAAATAAATGACTTCAAAGTTAAAATTTAGGAAAAAAAATTTGAAAAAATCACTTTGAGTATTGTGTTTCTCGTGAATACAAATGCCAATAAAAAAAATTTTTTGAGTTAGTTGCTTTAATAAATTTTTTATCAAACGCTGTAAACTACTTTTTTCTATGTCTTACAGATTTTGAGATAATTGGAAAATAGTAAAACTATTGAAGTATGCAATATCTTCAAAAAATTATGGAAATACGTACGAGTTAGCAATAATGTTAGGGAATAGACTAGTGAAAGTATAAAAATTCATCAGACAGGTGCTAATGTGCAATTAATTTCCGTATGCAACAACTTTCCGCATGGCCCGCTTCGCAGGGGCTCATTATTTTAACCCTTTTTCCGCAGGCCTTAGCTGCTCATGCTAAATATAAAAATAGCAATTGTTTTTCTAGCTGCAAGTTATTTGATTGAACTTAAAAAAGTTTTGTTGCTATTTTCATATTTAACATGAGCAGCTTAACCCTGCGGAAAAAGGGTTAAAATAATGAGCCCTCGCGAAGCGGGCCATGCGGAAAGTTGTTGCATACGGAAATTAATTGCACATAAGCACCTGTCTGATGAATTCTTATACTTTTATACTTTTTTCAGTTCGATCAAATAACTTGCAGTTAAAAAAACAATTGTTTTTTTCATATTTAGCATGAGCAGCTTAACCCTGCGGAAAAAGGATTAAGATAGTGAGCCCCCGCGAAGCGTGCCATGCGGAAGTTGTTGCATACGGAAATTAATTGCACATAAGCAAATAACTTGCAGTTAGAAAAACAATTGGTTTTTTTTCATATTTAGCATGAGCAGCTTAACCCTGCGGAAAAAGGGTTCAAATAATGAGCCCTCGCGAAGCGGGCCATGCGGAAAGTTGTTGCATACGGAAATTAATTGCACATAAGCACCTGTGTGATGAATTTTTATACTTTTATACTTTTTTCAGTTCGATCAAATAACTTGCAGTTAGAAAAACAATTGGTTTTTTTCATATTTAGCATGAGCAGCTTAACCCTGCGGAAAAAGGGTTAAAATAATGAGCCCCTGCGAAGCCGGCCATGCGGAAAGTTGTTGCATACGGAAATTAATTGCACATAAGCACCAGTCTGATGAATTCTTAAACTTTTATACTTTTTTCTGTTCGATCAAATAACTTGCAGTTAAAAAAACAATTGTTTTTTTTTCATATTTAGCATGAACAGCTTAACCCTGCGGAAAAAGGGTTAAAATAATGAGCCCCCGCGAAGCGGGCCATGCGGACGTTGTTGCATACGGAAATTAATTGCACATAAGCACCTGTGTGATGAATTTTTATACTTTTATACTTTTTTCAGTTCGATCAAATAACTTGCAGTTAGAAAAACAATTGGTTTTTTTCATATTTAGCATGAGCAGCTTAACCCTGCGGAAAAAGGGTTAAAACAGTGAGCCCCTGCGAAGCCGGCCATGCGGAAAGTTGTTGCATACGGAAATTAATTGCACATTAGCACCTGTCTGATGAATTTTTATACTTTCACTAGTCTATTTCCTAACATTATTGTAAATTCGTACGTATTTCCATAATTTTTTAAAAATATTGCATACTTCAATAGTTTTATTATTTTTCAATTATCTCAAAAACTGTAAGACATAGAAAAAAGTAGTTTGCAGTGTGTGATAAAAAATTTATTAAAGCAACTAACTCATAAAACTTTTTTTTATTGGCATTTGTAATTTTTTTTCCGAAATTTTGACTTTGAAGTCATTTATTTCAAAAACTATAAATATACCTGTCAGCAACCAGAAAGAAATTCCATTAAAAAAACTGACAAAACTCAAAAATTGGAAAAAATTGACTGTTTTTTGTCGGGAATTTTATTATTTTGGATAAAAAATATTTTTGTATAATTTTTCAAAAGATACATTTCGATGGCAAAATTTGATTTCTACAAAAAAACGTCCTTGGAATTGCATGAAATATTTGTGTCGTTCTCGAGATATATTGAAAAAACAAATGAAGATGGTTTAGAACCCATATCTCCGAATCGCACCCTCTAATTTAATAGCACTTTCTGTTTTTTCTCTAAAATTAACCCATTAATCGATTCATGCAAAAAAAAAGTCCATTCAATTTCGAGTTCCTTAAGAAATGGCATAATCAATAGACTACATAGTGATCTCGCCCTCATACTTCTGGCTGAATAACTTTTGTCTTACGGGATGTTTGGTCACTCTGTTTTGTCTGACTGATTGAATATAACTTTTAAACAAATACGTCAATAACATATTCAAAAATCAGTCATGTGAAAATAAGTAAAGTTCAATCATTTTTTGGGTAGCTTTAAAGTGTCTGACAAAAGCTCTGGTCAAGCAAAAGTGTATGACACTTATAATATTACTTTAAAATAATATTCTACATGATATATATAAAAATCAGCCATGTGAAAATAAGTAATATAACTCTCATTTTAAGTTACTTTTCTCACCTGGTACCTGCCCAGGTGTCACTTGTTCAAGTTCCACAAGCGCGTAGGTATTCAAGGCACACGATACGCTACTGAAAACTTAAGGTTTATCGCTCTGGGATCTTGGACTAAATCGACACCTGTTACAATACCCCTTACTAAAGATAACAATAGAAACAAACTTCTGCTTGAACTTGAGGCTAATTTGCTGGCGAAGTTTACAACATCTTTGAGAGAACTTGAGGACAAAATAAAAAAACATATCAGTGAAACGTTATCATCATTAAATGATCGCTTGTTTCAGTGCAAGAATGAGTTAACTGAACTAAGAAAAGAGAATAACAAATTCAAAGAATAATTGGAGAACAACCAGCGGGTTCAGCTTCAGCTTCTCAGTGATGTTATTGTGTGTGGTTTACCTGATGATCTTGAATGCAGTCCAATTGAAATTGCAAAAAAGCTAGCTGCCAAGCTTAACCATGCGCTCTCTCCTCATTCTGATGCATTTCGTCTTAACACCCGCACCCGGAACAATGCTAAACTACTGCTCATTCGTCTTTCTTCTCAACTCAAGCTGAGAAAAAAAAATCTACTCTCTGCTTTTCATGCAATGGGTACACTCACTTATTCTCAGCTATTTAATGATTGTGACAATGCCAGCAGCACACATCCTAGAATAAACGAACAACGCATCTACATAAACGAAAGCCTCACACCGCTAAATAGTTCATTGTTGCGACATGCAATTAAACTGCGTAGAGAAGGTCTTCTATTTTCTGCGAAAACAAAAAATGGTTTTGTCTATGTTAAAAAAAGCAGTGATGATATTGAAACGAAGATTGATGCTAGTACTTTTTCCTCACTTACTACTCTTCCAGTGATGTCAACCGGAGCAGATCATTAATTATAATGATAATTCATCTAAGCTATATTTTTGGTACCTATAACATTTTTTTTTCATTTTTAAATTTAGTTTTTTATATACATAAAAACTTTTTTTGTATTTTACATTTCTTAATTTTTCATTTATTTTATTTACTTATGTAATTCTTTTTACTGCTTGAAAGATATTTTACTTTTGATTTTTCTATTTCATTTGTAGTTGTTCTATAATACTATTTGTTTTATCATGTCTGGTGGTAGTGATGTTTGTACTAAGTCAATGTTGAAAATACTTTCTAATGCTGGTGATGGATTCAGGGTTTGTTGTATGAATGCGCGAAGTTTAAATTTAGACAAACTTGATTTTGTTAAATATGTTTTTGGTTCTTCGGGAGTTGATGTTATTTGCATAACAGAGACATGGTTCAAGCCCGAAATATTTGAATGTTTTTACCAACTACCCAATTACAAATTGGTTCGCAACGACAGAATCACTAATACTATTGGAGGTGGGGTTGCAATTTACTGCAAAGAGAGTCTGAGTTCTAAAATCATTGCCAAATCTGATAACACTGGGATTGAGTTTTTGCTTTTAGAGGTTTCTAATGGTAACATAAAATGCATATTAGGTGTTGCTTACAATCCGAGTAGAAGTTATTCACCTGAACCTCTTTTTTCTATTGTTCGTGAAATATCGGCGAACTATGAAAACATAATTCTATGTGGGGATTATAATTCAGATCTTTTTTTCAATGATATTAGAGCAAATGAACTCAAAGATGAAATTGCAGCTTCTGGCTTATCTATAGTCAACTCCTATGCAACTCGTTTTGGTCCTAATTCTAACCCAAGTCTTCTTGACTTAATGATAGTGTCAGATTTGTCAAACGTTCTTTTAATCGACCAATTATCTATCGAAGGGATTTCTGACCATGATTTACTTTTTTGCACCTACAATATTGATTTTTCTAACATCTTAACTTTGTTGTATCTCCTCCTATACATTCCAGAGGAAGTCGTCGTGCGTTGAACTCAGCACACTTCAATTGTGTTGTACTCTTTGATTGCCAATTCGATATCATATTACGGATGTTGTTTTGGGTCAATCAAAGTGCAATCATGCAATAGTTGAATTGTGCTGACTCTTTTAACGTGCCGACGATTATCCACTGCGAATGTTTGGGCTTGCGGTCACCTAAATGACACGACAAGGGGAGTCTTTGGAAAACATTCAATGAAGTCGGTCGTTTCGCATTCTTTACACGGAAAACACTTTAACATTGGCGCAGCCGGTCCGCGAATCTCGTTTCTTTTATGTAAACTCGCGAATCTAAATTCAGAATAGTTAAAAAAAAAAAAAAAAAATTTATTAATCAAAGTGTGAAATCTAAATGTTTTAAAAAGAATCGCGTCGAATGTTGGGTTGTGTAGTGCTGTTGTGACATTAAGGTGAATGAAAAATAAAAAAATAATAACAAAGAGGAAAAAGTATATCTGAAAAAAAAAAACCATCGCTGTGACGATTAAAAGTAGATACAAAGGGAGAAATACAGGTGAGTATACTTTAATGTATGTACCTATATTTTATTTTTTAGATCGTAAGGACAAAGTTGTGTACCTATAAATTTTATTTATTTTTTTTTTTCGGTTTAGTTTTTCAAGTCAAGTTCTTAGTCAAGTTTCGTTTCTTTCATTTGTTTTTCGTAGTAACTTTAGTTGAGGTGGTCGTTTGATTTTATTTGATTTAAAAAAGAAAACAAATTAGATCTGTTGGTTGGCGTTAGTTAATGGCCCGCACCCAAATTGAAGCCCAACTTAACGATCTAATAGAGGAGTTAGAGTATTTTAAAAAAGAAAAGAAAGAAAATCAACGACAATTAAAGTCGGTGAATGAATTTCTTTTCACAGAATTAAGGGAAGTTTTGAATCCTGAGGTTTACAAACTGGTAAGTTTTCAGCTAACGTCTCAGTGGGGTAAATTAACTAGAGTAGAATCGACTGACGAAATCGTTAACGAATACGTCAAAGCCGTTCACGCTCTAGTAGAAAACCACGCTAAAGAGGCAGAAGACCTTAGAAAACAGCTTAAAAAGAGCGAGTTTAAGCGTAAGGAAGCTGAAAAACAACTTCTGAAAACAACAGAAGAAGCTGACCAGGAAATAAACCAGCTCACTATTGAGTTAAACAAAAGTCTAACAACTCAAAGGGAGCTAAGGGAAAAAGGTAAATCATCACCTTATCCTGACAGTTCAAAACACCTTATTCCGTTGCTCACTCCTCAACATACTTCTACACCAAAATCGTCTCTGGAAAGAAACCTGGTCAACACAGGAGTTCAAACCACAGTTGTAGAAGTATTAAAATCAAATAAAATCACTCAGGTAGAAATAGAAGAAAATTGGGAAATGCCACTTGAGAGTATAAGCAAGGTAGTTTCAAGGTTAGTCCCCATATTCAACGGGGAGAGAAATCATGAACTTTCACGAAGAGTTCATGAATTCTTAAACGCATGCGATCTGGCTTTGAAAATGGTAAAGCCAGAAGAAGAGGGGATCTTAGTGTCTCTAATCTCAACCCGATTGCAAGGCGATGTGTTTGAGTTAATTCGTTCAAACAATGTGAACACAATAGAGGGTTTGGCAAAACTGTTTAAAGACAGTTATTTAGTGCCAAAAACTCTGGACAATGTGATGAACGAATTAAAACAATGCCATCAATTGTTAGGCGAAGATGTAAAAGCGTTCGCTAGACGTCTAGCGAAACTGAAAGCTACATCTGTTGAGATTATTGACTCAAGATATTCCGCAACTGAGTCAGTAGGCCTCAAAAAAGAAGTTGAAAACACGGTGTAGACAACTTTTAAAAAGGGGCTAGTCGATCCAGCTCTTCGACAGTTTATGCTGGAGAGCAAAAGCAAAGATCTCAACGAAATCTCTGAGGAAGCCTTGAAAACTTCCTTGCTACTACAGCCAAACTCGATGGGCTATATGGGAGTTGGAACAACACCAAACTTACCTTTTGATCGTATTAGCTCAATGTACCAAATTCCCGGTACTTTCCAACAAAATTACAATAGCCTGACTCAAGCATATCCATCTATGCCTTCCATGCCTCACCTTTTTAACAATTATACTACACTACCTCACAATTTACCTCAAGTGACACAATACTACACATCTAAACCCGCACAACATCCTTCACACATCACACATAATGAAACACCTCAATACATCCAGAATTTTCAAGACCCTCCCCACTCCAGCAATAGACAGTCAACAAGGTCTGCAAATCCCATTAAAACCTGTGGATTCTGTGGTAAGCAAAATCACAGCTATGTTGATTGTAATATTCGTAAAAGAACGCCATACTGCGACACTTGCGAGGACTATGGGCATGCTCAAAACAGTTGTCCTCGCTCACAAATACGAGCTACTCAGACAATAAGTCAAAGGCCTAGAGTCAAATGCAAGTGGTGTTCTAGGGTGGGTCATGTGGAGGACGATTGTTTCTCTAAGAGAAATTACCTCAAAGACCAATCGGGAAACGCCCTGGGGGCCAATTTGAATCACTAAATTGTGCCCCAGAGAATTCGCTCTCCACAAAATCAACAACGAAAAATAAAAAAAGCAATGTAGACGAAGTAAAGCCATTAGCGCCTGTATTAAACGATCGACAAAAAGAAAAAAGAACACAAAACATTGACTCGGAGGAGTTAAATTTCTTTACTTTTGAGTCGATTCGTAAAACGAAGCAGAAATCAAGGCCACTAGTTTCTGGGACAAAAATAAACCTAGGTCAGTTTGGTTTCTTATTTCTGATTTTCAATCTTCGTTTCGTTTGGAGTAAGTGCTATTCAAAGGTGAAATTTGTCTATAACTTTTTGAATGATTATTTTAAGTGTTTTGTTTTGAAGTGTTTCAACCAGTATGCTTTGCCGAAAAGTAAGAAAAAAATATTATATGCATTTAGGAATCTTCGTAAGCATGACGTGTTCGTCGAGCTGCCTATGTCAATGGCCAAGTCCGAAAAGGTACTTCTTCTGGTCGACACAGGAGCAGACTCGAGCTTACTAAAAAGAAGCTCATTAAAAAATGCTACCAATATAAATATAAATGAAACAAAGCAACTGGGTGGTGTTTTCGGTGGAGTAGGTATGACATTGGGTACAATTAAAACCAATTTACTTTTTCCAAGAAAATTTTTTACTAAGTGGAATGTTGTAAATGGACTAGAAGATATACCTGCTGATGGTATACTGGGTCGTGATATCCTTTGGAATCACTCAATCATCGACGCAGTTTCCAAAAGAATAAAATTTTTGGATGAAAAAAAAGAATTTTTAATTGATCTACCTCTAAAATGCCTGCAAACAAATCCTCCTCCTATTTCTTTACTAAACGTTGTCAAGTGTAGGATTGGAGCTCGTACGCAAACTATTGTTAAAATAAAAATTCCGAATTCCAAGTCAAACGAATTCCTGATACATTCACAGGAAATTGATGATGGAATTTATCTAGGAAACACAATAGTTAAGGCACACGACAACTACGTCCATGTCCCTGTTTTGAACAGTACAAGAGAGGACTATTTCATGGATACAAGCTTCATACCTACACACTCAAATCTTAAAAATTATACAATAGTAAAAAATAATCCGGGATCGAAAATATATGCGAATTTTAAACAAATCCACATTAAGGAACGGGAAAAGAACCTTCTATCTTTAATTAAACTAGATCATAACTTAACAAAGCAAGAAAAAAAATCTATACAAAATTTATGCATTAAGTTTAATGATGTATTTTTACTAAAAGGTGATCGTTTAAGTTATACACCCGTGTTAGCCCACAACATACCCACCAAATCTGACCAAGCACCAATCAATACAAAGCAATATAGAACTCCGCAGATTCACAAACAGGAAATTGAAAGGCAAGTGCAAGAAATGCTTGACCAAGACATAATTTCTGAAAGTAAATCACCTTGGAATTCACCATTGCTCATTGTGCCAAAGAAAATGGTTGAAGTTCAAAAACGGTGGAGGGTGGTTGTTGACTTCAGAAAATTAAATGAAGTCA
Source organism: Melanostoma mellinum (assembly GCA_914767635.1). Taxonomy (NCBI): domain Eukaryota; kingdom Metazoa; phylum Arthropoda; class Insecta; order Diptera; family Syrphidae; genus Melanostoma; species Melanostoma mellinum. The sequence continues at coordinate 116,672,494 of OU612058.1, read as the reverse complement.
CAATCAAAGATGCATTTCCCCTTCCTAGAATAGAAGAAATTCTCGATCAGTTGGGCAATAGTCAGTTTTTCACCACATTGGATTTGGCAAGCGGTTACCATCAGGTGTTGATCGATCCAGCCGATAGAGCAAAAACCGCGTTTAGCACCAGTACAGGGCATTACGAGTTCAATAGAATGTCTTTTGGTCTAACCGGTGCTCCGGCAACATTTCAAAGGATCATGAATCACATTCTGACAGGTTTACATGGCATTGATTGTTTCGTTTATTTAGATGATATTGTTGTCTATGGTAAAAATCTAGAAGAACATAATCAAAAACTTTCTAAAGTTTTGGGAAAACTTAGGCAGCACAATCTCAAATTAAATACCGAGAAATGTAACTTTCTACGGCGTGAAGTAACATATTTGGGACACGTATGTTCTGAAGCTGGTGCTTCACCCGACCCAGCTAAAACACAATGTGTTACAGATTTTCCTAGACCCAAAACAATAAAACAGGTGCAATCATTTCTGGGACTTACGAACTACTATAGAAAATTTATACCGCAATACGCTAAAATAGCAGCCCCAATAACAAAGCTGCTGCGTAGTGAAAGTAGTTTCGAATGGTCTCCAGATTGTGAGAAATCATTTCAGTTCTTCAAGCAAGCGATTACCTCACCACCTGTTCTCATCTACCCAGATTTCACAAAGCCATTTATCCTGACTACAGATGCCAGCAACGAAGCTCTAGGAGCCGTTTTGTCTCAGGGCGAAGTGGGTGAGGATAAGCCTATTGCTTATGCTAGCCGTTCGCTAGAAAAATCTGAAAGAAATTATTCTACGATAGAAAAGGAATTTCTTGCCGTAGTTTGGGGGTGTAAGCATTTCCGAACATATCTTCTAGGTCGACATTTTACAATTTTCACAGACCATCGTCCCCTTGTAGGAGTATTTAATGTAAAGGATCCAACCACGAGACTTTTGCGTTTTCACCACAAATTGTCTGAATATCGAGGTAAAATCACGTATAAGCCTGGCAAAACCAACTGCAATGCAGATGCGTTAAGCAGGATACAAAAAGATAATAATTGTATCAAAATGGTTCAGACAAGGAGTAAGGCCAAACAGAATAGGGAAGTTCCTAGCATTAGAAACAACATAAGTATTGAAAACGACATCGTAACACAAAATGGTAAGAAAGGTAAGAACAATCGAGGAAATAGAGATGACTTCCAAATTCTTGAAAATCCGGAAGACATACAAACAGTTCTTCGTGATTTCCACAACTCCGCACTAGGAGGGCATCAGGGGATGACAAAAACTTTTGCACGGATTCGTCGTCAGTTTAGATGGAAAGGGATGAAAAATGACATTGCAAATTACATCAGGAATTGTGAAAAATGCCAAAAAAATAAGTCAGGGAAAATGACTAGAATGCCAATGGTATTGACAGATACCCCATGTTTTCCTTTCGAAAAGGTTTACATGGACATGGTCGGTGTTTTTCCACTGACGTATTCCGGTAATAGATACATTTTAACATTCCAGGACGACTTGACGAAGTATATGACCTGTGTGGCCATCCCTGATGCTGAAGCATGCACTGTAGCAAGAGCTTTTTACGATTGTAACGAGGTTCTGTATACCCAAAGTTCTAGTCACAGATAATGGAACAAATTTTACTTCGAAGCTTTTTTCCGAAACTTGTAAGCTTCTGGGAGTTAAAAAGATCCACACTACCGCCTATCATCCACAGGCCAACGGTTCACTTGAACGCAGTCACAGACCCTCAGCGGAATATCTAAGGAGTTTTGTTGACAATGATGATCAGTGTTGGGACCAGTGGCTGAGACAGGCAATGCACGTCCACAATAACACGGTGCATACCGCCACTAAACTGACACCAACTAAGAGCTTGTATGGTTTCGAGTTCGAGATGCCGACAAATTTAAAGAGTAAACCTAAACCTCTGTATAATGATGAAGACTATCCGAAACTTCTTCAACATCAACTGCAGAAAACTCATGAACTTGCAAGAAAGAATCTCGAACTGGCCAAGCAAAAATCGAAACAGCAATACGACCGTCAAACCAACCCTGTTTCGTTTGCAGTTGGAGCAAAAGTCATGCTTAAAAATCCAACTAGGAAAAATAAGTTCTCCCCTATTTGGTTGGGTCCCTACGAGGTGGTGTCTGTAAATGATATTGTAAATACCAATATTCAAGTAGGTAGGAAAATCAAAAGGGTACACAACAACCAACTTAAGGCTTATTGTAATGATTAAATTTGATTTCTTTTTCATTTTTTTTTTCTCTTTCTAGATTGTGGACTGACTGGTAAAAATAATTATTTTTATTTATTTTTTTTTATTTTTTAAATTTATAAATTTCAATTTGTTCACTAAATTCGAAAAAAAAAAAAAAAAAAAATAGAACAAAAAGTTAGACTATTCCTGTTATACAAAAAAAAAGTGATAGAAGAAAAATGTATTCAATACTTAATATTAAACAAACACTTTTAAATGTTGCCTTAATGTATAAACTAATCTTTCTCGTGGCAAACATACCGAACGTCTCAACATCCCACACAACAACGACATCAGCTCCTTATCAAATAGAAAGCATTACTTTAACTCCGGCACTATTTGAAGGCATTGGGAATGCTGTCTTTTTTAATAACAAATGGACCATATTCACGAAAATAAAACCCATGGATTTTTCTGAAGTTCTCGATTTTGTAAACAAGTGTGACGCTAAGATCAAACAGCTGTGCGTTCCTCTACAATCAAAATTCCAAATAAATTGCAACATGAGAACGAACGAGTTGGAAGCTATCATTTACAACCTTCGGCAAAACAACATGCGACTAAAGCATATGGTCTCTCACCGAAGAAATAAGAGAGCTATAGAAACAATTGGACATTTCTTCCATTGGGCTTTTGGAACTATGGACAAAGAGGATTCTGATAAGATTTATGACCATCTTGACAACTTGGATACGAACGAAAAGGAAACGCTCAACTTAATTACGAAGCAGATAACGGTGGCAAATTCCAATTTTGATAGGCTCAGTAAACCTATTAAAACATTAGCAGAAGAGGTGGAAAAAATTGGAAATAGTTTCGAAAACTTCACCACGGATATGGAGAATTTCGCGACGGCTGCAATCAAAGATTTAGCTGCGACGAAATTGAAAGTGGAGATTAACGAAATGATCTCATTAGTTACTTCTAAACTACTTGAAGTCCAAAGTCGCCAAACAACTGAGCTATCAATTTTTAACGATTTGTACCAAAATAAGCTTCATCCCTTTATTTTGGACGCAAACAATATATCATCAGTGCTGAAGAATTCAAAGTATGAAAGAATGGTTCTTAATCCAGCCGCGTTGTTCCAAGTTGTTCGGCTGTTGACCTATCCACAAAGAGACTCAATCGTTTTAAAGATTACTGTTCCGCTACCTGAAGCCACCATGTTTTCCTTGTTCAAGGTATACCCAGTGCGAACAAAACTCGATAACCATTGGGACTTGGTTTTGGACGTTAAGACTCAATACATCGCAGAAGCAGACGATCATACCTTATTTGTCACCATGTCGCGTACAGAGTTGATGCAATGTTCCGAGGTTCCGTTCAATTCGTCAATAACGATAAAGGTATGTCAACACCAAAAACCTATACATACCAGTGGAAGCTCCGAGTGCCTAGTAGAGCTGTTGCAACATTCTGCTACCTCAAAAACGAACTGCAACTACGTCGCTGCACCAACTACAAAGGGGGTAATCACGAAGATGTCAACGAAGAACCAATGGTTTTTCAATGTAAGAGAATCGATTGCTCTCAATTTTAATTGCGATGGGGAACTGTACGCTCCAGAGCTCAAAGGATTCGGAATTCTGCACATTCTACATCCTTGCGAAATAAATACGAAGGAATTGCGTATACCATACGAGCAGGTTTGGAGTTCAAAGCTTAAGATCCATCAACCGAGAGTGAACCATTCGGATCTTATTGGACTACTAAGGGAAAGATATGCCAATCTTACAGTGAGGACCTTTTCGAAACCACCACCACTATCCCTAGGTAGTCATAGCGATATGATTGCGAGTTTGAAGGAGGGGAAGAAGTCGTTAGAAGATCTACAAGAGGAAGCAAATCAGGTCGAAAACAGAAAGCGTGTAAACAGTCAGCGATTGGAAGTCGACGTCCATCGATATTCTCTTGTGTCCATCAGTGTTCTCATAATAGCACTCGTATTGTTTAAATGGTACCTTTCAAGAAGTTCGTCTGAAAACACCGCCAACATACCGAGTCACATAACAACAAATGTAACAAACGTTGTCCCAGAAATATCCCATGCCGTCAAGATAGATGCCGTCGAGATGGATGCCCTGCCCGATCGTACAGCTGCAACAAGGAAATCGATACGAGAAGTAACGTTTGCCCGAGTTTAAAAAACTTATTTGTAATGTATAATGTAGTAAGAAAAAGAGAAAACAAAATAAATAATAATTAAATAAAGAATTGTAAAAATGAGATCAAAATAAAGATAAAAATCTTAAAACTGTTAATTACACGTTTATACAAATACAACGTTTTGTTCTATATATTCAAAAATATAAATAAAAACAAACTGTCCATTACCTCAGAAAAATGTATTGCTTACATAAAAAAAAGGGTTATTTTTGTATATAAAAGAAAAATTATAATACAATATATTAGAATGAATTAAAAACAAAAACAAAATTAAACCTATTTTTAAATATAATGCTGTTAATAATAATGTTCTTAAATAAAAAAGATAATAACGTTCCTAAATAAAAATAAAAAAGAAAATGAAACAATTGTAATGTAATAAAAAAACAAAGTAATTCCTAGAATATAAAACTATATTTGTTAAGTATTTGTAAGAAATTGTTCAATAAAAATAATTTAATCTCGATTGTCATCCGGTTGATCGTGAGTTCGTCCTCCGGGTGGGGAGGGATGTTGTATCTCCTCCTATACCTTCCAGAGGAAGTCGTCGTGCGTTGAACTCAGCACACTTCAATTGTGTTGTACTCTTTGATTGCCAATTCGATATCATATTACGGATGTTGTTTTGGGTCAATCAAAGTGCAATCATACAATAGTTGAATTGTGCTGACTCTTTTAACGTGCCGACGATTATCCACTGCGAATGTTTGGGCTTGCGGTCACCTAAATGACACGACAAGGGGAGTCTTTGGAAAACATTCAATGAAGTCGGTCGTTTCGCATTCTTTACACGGAAAACACTTTAACAACTTTGTCTTCATTTCAATTTCGTGACTTCAAGGCTGTTAACATTGATAGCTTGCAAGTTGATGCTCATAATTGCCCATGGAATAGTTGTTATAGCTTGTACAACGTTGATGATAAAGTCGATTTATTTCAGCATTTTTTGCTTGAACTTTACCATAAACATGTCCCGTTGAAAACTGTCATAGTAAGAAACAAAAACTGTCCATGGTTTACTAATGAAGTGTTAAATTCAATCAAAAGTCGTCGCAAGCTCTATGCAAGATGGAAAAATAACTCTACAAGTTTAAACTGGGAGATCTTTTGTCGAGCTCGTAATCACTCAACGTATGTTACCCGCAGAGCTACAAAGAGATTGACGATATCAGAATCCAGTTTGATCAAGGTATGTTAACGCTACTATGCTTGCTTGACTTTACAAAAGCATTTGACCGAGTCAATCACAGTATTCTCTGTGAAAAGTTCAATTTATATTTTGGTTTCAGTAGGAGGTCTGTCCGACTTATTGGAGACTACTTGACACACCGTAGTCAAAGAGTTAAAGTTTGTGACATTTCATCGGATTCAATTGAATTGGTTGCTGGCGTTCCTCAGGGTTCAATTTTAGGTCCTCTTTTATTCTGCATGTTTATCAATGACCTTCCATTAACTTGTAAAAATGTTATGTTGCATCTCTATGCAGATGATGTCCAAATGTATCTATCTCGACCATTTAACTTGTTGGAGGACTTAACGTGCCGAATGAATGAAGATCTTGAAGAGATTTACAAATGGACTCTGTGTAATGGCTTAACGTTTAACCCAGCAAAATCCCAAATCATTGCCATCTCTAGACCGAAATTCGATACAACCAATCTTCCACCTGTGTTCGTATCTCGATTCCAAATTGAGCTTAAAAATGTTGTTACAAGCCTTGGTTTTAAAATCAATCGTTCCATTTCAGCAAACGATCATATTAATACCTCTATTGGCCGCATCTATGGTGGTCTTCGAAAATTGAATATGTTTTCATACCTAACACCTACTGAAACCAAACTGAAAATCAGCAAATCATTGCTTTTGCCCATCATAGAGTATGCTTCAGTGGTTCACGCTAAGCTTGATTCTCGTTCTTTTCATAAATTGCTAGTTGCTTTTAATAATATAATTCGGTATATTTTTAGTCTGCGTAGGTTTGACCATGTCTCTCAATACCATCAACTAGTCCTTGGCTGTACTTTTGAACAGTTTCTAAATACGAGATGTTGTATATTCTTACACAAAATAATTCAAAGAAAAACGCCGCTATATTTATTTGAAAAGTTACAGTTTTCACAATCTGCCCGAACTCTGAATCTTATTACACCTTTATGCACTTATTTGAACTCTTCTAGACTATTTTATGTGTGTACCAGCAAACTCTGGAACTCCTTGCCAGTAAGTTTAAAACAAATAGTAGGAATCTTACAGTTTAAAAAAGCAATATTTAACTATTTTAATTCATTAAACATGCAAACAGTAAATTGAAAATAAAATATTTAATCTTAGTCTAATAAAATTCTTCTTACCTAAAATCAAAAAAAAATTAAAATCATTTTGTAAATATTATCCAGTTTTTTTTTTTTTTGTTTTTGTTAAAATATTGTATATGTACTATTATTGTTACTTATTTAAATAACTCAACTTGTACTTGCAAGTCCTGTCTTAAGGTACTATAAAAGACTCAGTCTTATTTGTACACCATTATGAAAAAAATTTAAATTCAGTCACTTTTTATAAAATTGCCCCTACCGCCTAAACGGGGGGAGATAGACCCCCCCTCCCATAGTAAAAAATGCTTGTATTGAACCCCTCCACCAAATCCCGTTATTATTTCTTGTCGCCAAAGCTATCGTACTCGTGCCCAAAGCGGGCTCAGATTGTGGATAGAGTCTAACAATCTTATCAAGGAATTCCAAGCTGGATTCAGACAAGGATATTCAACTATAGACAACATCTATATCCTGCGAAGTATCGCGGATTCATTCTTATCCCAAAAAAAAAAGAAACTATATGTTTTTTTTGTCGATTTTAAAGCGGCTTTCGATACGATTGACAGAAATGCATTAATGTACAAGATGTATGGCATGGGAATGTCTTTTAAATTTGGGCGTGTTTAACAAAATCTATACATAGAAACCAAATCAGATGTGTGGGATGGAGAAAACATTTCAGAATGGTTCGTAACCAGGACAGGTGTAAGGCAAGGCTGCATGCTTAGCCCAAGTTTATTTGCGTTTTTTATCGATGATGTCACCGATTGTTTGCCAGGATGAGTTGAATATGCAGGAACGCTCATAAAGGCCCTCCTTTTCGCGGATTTTTTAAATTTTTTTTTCGTCAGGAGGAAATCTTCAAAAGACACTTGGCAGTATTCGACACCAAGTAGTGGGGGATTCTTACCTCACTAAAAACTCCTCGTAATCAGAACCAATCTATGAACGATCGACAACAGATTTTTCTTTCTCAATATAATCGCTTTAAGGGAAGCTTAAACTTTTTATGCTTCCCATGACTTTAAGTTATCAGCTCGTGTGGCTTTACTTTTTCGCGGATGACAGTTCTATTTGCATACTCGCCAGAGTATCTGCAACTTATGATCAACAAACTAAGCGAATATTGTAGAACATGGAAACTAGTTATCAATATAGAGAAGTCGAAGGTTATGATATTCCGAAGAGGTGGATGAAGTGGCCGGGAACGTTGGACATTCAACAATTAGAGAATTGGAGTCGTAAACGAATATAGATATTAAGGCGTGATTATTACAAAAAATAATAGCTTTAAAAAACATCTTAAAGAAAAATTACAAAAGGCAAAAACCACTATCAACATTGCATGGACAAAAGTATTTAACAACAGGCATATAGCCCACAGCAGCAAATTCAAAATATTAAAGCTACTATCAGAAGAAGCAAACATAGAACTTGCGACAGATAATTACAGAATGTGGAAGCCGTCCTTGTATCAGCTCATTTCTAACGTTGATGATCGTTAGGTATAGAGCGGTGTTTGCAGCTGAAGCAGAAAGCTCCATTTACAGGATATTATACATTAAACTGAACCACAACCTTAACCATAAGAATTACATCCGTGATGAATACACGACTGAGCAAATTGCGAGGATATTTAGAATACGAGGTGAACTCCTTAATCTCAACTTCGTTCCGCATCGTGAAGATTTACACTTGCAGTGTGAAATGTGTAACATGAGAGAACGAGAGGACATTTTTCATTTTATTGGCAGATGCCCTGTGTTGCGAGAAACGGGAAGACAGATATTTGGAAGTGATTTTTTAACTAATGAGCTTTTAATACAATATTTAAATGAAATCGAAGTTCCGGTAATGTTCCAATATTATAAAATAACATTAGCTTATAGAAGCAGAATTATGAATGAAAAATTTTATACATTTGTGTTAAATTTATAAAAAAATAAAAAAAAGAAGAAAAAAATGTATGTACATATAATAAGTCGTCAATCAGGAAGACGACAAAAAGCCATGCCTTAAAGATATTTATTTTATAATGGATATATAGATATTATTTATAGAAATAAAAATCTTATCTTATCTCATCTATCTTATCTTACATTTAAACAATTTTTATTTTTGAAATTTTTATAAATTTAAAAGTAACAAATTTAATTATTCGAAATAACTTCGAGACCATATCTTTACTTTTTTTAAAATTTTTGTCAAAACAACTTCTAGCAAGATCTTTGCATGTGAGCGCAGTAAATTTTATAAGTGTCGGTGTATTCCGAACAAAATTTGCGTCTTAGAAGGGTACGGCAACATCTAACTGATGAGCCCATTGCCGTACCTGGGCGAAACGTAAGTTTGGAGTTAAGGTTGATCTTCACTATCATTTAACATGCCTTAAAGAAATTTTTTTTTTTTTAGGTTTTTGTATTTTAAACAATTACAACTCCAGGACAAAATACCACGACAATAACAAAACTTTTTTGTTATTGTTTAATTTATAATCCCCCAATACGTCAAACATAATTTATTAGTTTATATGGTTAACTATCTCATTAGTCGGCGACGAAATCGACCTTTCACACAGCCATTCCCGATTGCAAATATTTATTTGAAGATCAAGGTAGACATCTCTTCTCAGGTAAACTGTATTTTCGACAGTTTGACAGAAATCACCCCGCAGTGAAAGAACTTTTATCGACCCAGCAGTTTTAGGGTTCCCGTTTACGGTGTCGATCCCGTAGAAATATAGGGATTACTTATTAAGCCCATGTCCTTCCTCAGGCTCTAGGCTATCTCTGAATAAAATTCCATTAAAATCGGATCAGTAGTCTGGGCGGGAGATGGTAACAAAGAAACACGAACAGACAGAGTTAATTTTGGACTTGTAATGTTAGTAAGGATAACCATGTCCATCTTCGGGTTCTAGACTATCTCTGTACCAAAATTCATATAAATAGGTTCAATAGTTTGGGCGGTTAATGGTAACAAAGAGAAATAGACAGACAGATTTAACTTCGTACTTATAATATTAGTAAAAACTTCCGTTCCCGTGGAAACATGGTGACCGTTCCCGTAAGGAATTGGGGGATGAGTAAAAGTTTATGTTGCTCGGGGATTATGGAGCATTCCAACGGTGGAAGAGTTTTTGAAATCGGTGCTGTAGTGCCAAAGTTCGGTGTTGTTGTGTCTAAGTTCCATTCCCATGGGAATATAGGGATAAAATGTATAGCCTATGTCCTTCTTCAGGTTCTGAACAATATTTGAAAAAAATTTCATTTAAATCAGTTCCGTAGCTTGGGCAGGAGACGGTAACATAGAAAGCCGGACAGACAGAGTGACTTTCACATTTATATTATTAGTTAGGATTATCATGTTATGAGTTTGGATTTTGTAATATTTCATATACCTATTGGTTTGTTTTGAGAGACGGCTTATACCTATAACAGGATTTGAGATTTGGCAGTTTTCAAGGAGATGAGAGATATTTAGAGTTTTGTTAGATGAAGTGCAGATAAGCGGGTTGCTTTTGGTCAGCATGTGTTTGTGAGTTGCTGAGGTGTGGCCGAGTCTGAGACGAACAATGTACTTATGTATTTGCAAAAACAGGAATTCCACCAAAATAACTGCAATATTCATATACTTAGTTACCTACCTACTTTTGAATAATTACCTTCCATATTTATTACTTATAGAACTATTTTTTGGGCTTACACAATTTCTTTAAGTTTAATGAATGAGCTGAAATTTTTGCACTAGCGCGAATGAAATAAAAATAAGCACTACTTTGATATAAAACTTCAATTCAAACTACAAACTGTATCTACCGATCAGCTTAACAAAATTTTTTGAAAATTACACTGCAACTATCACTGTATGATAATAATTATTAATTAATTATAAGTATTTAAAACTAAAAATTAAATTGCAAACCAAAAATTTATTTGGAGATATTAATCTTTTCGTTAAACCGAATCACTAAAACTATCAGGTAAAACTAGTTTTAAGTCGCAAAACAAAGGAAATCGTTTTTCGATTCACATGAATTGCAAAAGAAAAGTTGGGGAAACTTCGCCGGAAGAAAATTCAATCTTAACATCAAGGAACAACAGAAAACCAATAGCATTAAAATACCAAAATAACATGTCTATGTCAGAATCGGATTTCGTGCAAATTAAATCAATCATTGATAAATCGCTTCAAAAAGAACTCCCTCTTGCCGTCGCCAATTTGGCCACAAAAGAAGATGTCAACAAACTTAACAAAGAGCTTCATCTTCTGCAACAACAAAATTATGAATTGACAGAAAGAGTTCATCATTTTGAAAACCGTTGCCGTCTTTTAGAAGTAGAACTGGAGAATCAGTGTCGAGAAATCAAAGGAAAGAACATTATTTTCTCTATTCCAAATGAGCTCGCCGGTGTCAATCCTCAAGAACGCATCCAATCAATTACAAAGCTTCTGTTAGGCAATCAAACTCAACAACATCAAGCCATGCCAGAAGCCACGAAACTGAGTGAAAATGGCAAAACGATTAAATTCAAACTAAACACAGGATCGAACGAAACTGCAACCAAAATGTTGAAAAATGCTTCTAAACTAAAAGGCACAGGTGCATTTATTCAACGTGATTTGAGCAAACAAGCACAGCTAAAACGTCGAATATTGCTTGGCTATCGCAAAATTGCCAAAACAAAAACAACAGAAGCAATAATGGTAAAAAATAATAATCTTATTATTGGTGACAAAATATTTTATTTAAATGATAATAATATTCTTAAATATAAAGACATTGATGGAGAAACTGAACTTCAAAATATGTTTGGAGCTCTTAACTTTGGAGATGTCAGTGCAATCAATCTGTCAACGTCAAACAGACAGCAACCAAAAAGGAATAGATCGATGAATGCTTATCCACCAGGGGTGGTACATGAAACTTCAAATTGTAGTAGATTTCCAAAAAACTGAGAATTAAGCGCCGTCAGCCAAAATAATTTTATATAGTAAGATTTTATCCTACAATATATCAGGATTGAATAATAAACTGTTATTTGTAGATTTTTTTAAGTATGTTACAAGCGGGTAGGGGTCAACTTGCGGTTTTTTTCTCGCAAACGTTTACTTCGCAAAGTACAGTACGCAATTTCTTATTTCGCATATCAACAATTCCCACATTGTTTTTTCGCAATTCTTGTTTGGCAAATTAATGTTTGGCTTGGCGTTCATTTCGCTGTAAGATCATTTCGCATTTATTGTTTCGCTGTTACTTAAATCGTTTTACCTTATCTCGCATTGATTTATTTCGCTTTTTGATACTTCGCTTTATGTTATTTGGCAAATTATTATTATTATTATATTTTTTGAATTTGTTTGGTTTTCACTTTATCTCATGTTCACAAATTTCGCGCGAAATTTGTGAACATGAGATAAAGTGAAAACCAAACAAATTCAAAAAATATAATAATAATAATAATTTGCCAAATAACATAAACCCAAAAACCACCCACCTCAATGAAATAATAGGCAAAAATTTCAATTTTTATGTACAACACTATTTTATTTACAACAAGGAAAACAAATCAAAACAATTTATTGTCATAAACGTTGTGAGTAACTACACCTTACATTTATAGTCTTTATGTTTTCGAAGTTCACAAGGCCAGTAGTAATATCCCCTTTTATCAATTCTACCAAAATCAAAAGAAAAACCATCTACACTGAGGACTGAGCTGATCTCTTCCCCGAATAGATTTAAATATACTGCACACTCTTTCTCTGTTATTATTATTATCCATTTTTGATTTCAAGTATAGACAAATTTACCAAAAGCCTTAAGCATTCGCATTGAACTACTACAAAGATCACTGCATATGAAACATCAATAAAACTGAAAAAAGAATGCATGCAAAGAATGGAATAAACAAGTGGATTAGTAGCGTGCGTGTGGCGAATTAACTGATTGCGAGATAAGGGAATCCGAAAGTATCATCAGCCAGTTGCATTATAAGCCAGTTGATTGGAATGCGAAAGAAGAAAATGCATAATGACTTGTGCGAGTTAATGTTTCAGCGAGATGAGTGCTAGGCGAGATGACAATTTGGGAGCTGACTGTTGCGAAATGAACAAAAACTTTTTAGACATTCGCGAGATCATCGTTTGCCAAATGAAATCCGCGAGTTGTTCGGCACCCGTTACAAGCTTTGATATATTTTTCCTATTTGAAACCCATGTTACCAAAGATAAAATTATTAAATTTAAAAACTTTTTTATAAACTTTAAGCTCATATGGGTTGATGCAATTAAAACTTCTACTAAAGGTCGCGCAAGTGGAGGTTATTTGTATGGAATAAAAACATCACTAACAGATATGTACGATTTTGAACAAGTAGAAGGAACGATAGTAGTAAAACTCTTAAACCAAAACAATATGTACATTTTACCTTGCTACATTAACTGTAACAAGTGGGATCAAGATTTTGAAAAGTTACATAACACCATGCAATTTTTTGCGAGTAAAAGCGTTTTATTGATCGGAGATTGGAATGCAAGAATTAGTAACGAACAAATTACTACATGTCAAACCATCTATAATTCGGCGATCACTGGTGCAAACAGGAAATCGAAAGACAACGTACGTAACAAAAATGGCGCTGATGTATTAGAGTTACTTCAAATGTATGACCTAGTAGTTTTAAATGGATGCACTAATGGAGATGAAGAGGGTAATTTCACATTCAAAGGAGGACAAGGACAATCAGTCATTGACTACTGTACAGCGAATAACGAATGGATTGAGCGGATTAAAAAATTTGAGGTGCAGTGCAAAACCTTTTCGGATCATATGCCTGTAGCAGTGGAAATTGCAAGTGAATCATCCAACCGACACTCAAATCTGAAACTACTACCGCGACTTAAATGGAAGATTGAGGAATCAGTCACTTATAAGTCAACTTTGAACAACTTAATTGAAACAAACTTATTCTCAACTGAATCTTCTGATATAATGTCTAGTCAATTAACAGAGTTTATACGAAATTCAACATCAAACAAAGTTTCAGATACTAGCTCATTTTATAAACAACAATGGTTCGATAAAGACTGTTTAAAGGCACGCAAAAAATCCTTTGCATTGCTGAGAGCCATGCGGACTTCACATAGTCCCGATTTACGGAAATGGTATATTGATTCCAATATTTATTACAAAGATTTGTGTCACCGTAAAAAAGTAGAGTTTGAAAACAACCAAGCACTCTCTCTAGGCCAAGTTAAAAATTCGAAAGAATTTTGGAAAATCGCCAGAATTATAAATGGAACAAGCTACAAAATAGGCACTGGGTTATCAGCTGATGTTCTCGCTTCCCACTTTAAACACCTTCTCTACACAGACTCGAACCTTATGTTTTCCTATGCTGAACCATCAATCTTTGACGAATCGTTAGACTCGGCTATAACACTGGAAGAAATAGATACAGTAATGAAGAAAGCGAAAAATGGAAAGGCACCGGGAGAAGATGGGATTCCCTACGAGTTTTATTCCAACGCAACTCCTCCATTCTTCAACTACCTGCTAACTTTTTATAATAAGGTCTTCTCGAATGCTGACATCCCCACGTCTTTCACAAAATCAGTCATCTTCCCTATCCATAAAAAAGGTGCCTTCGAAATTGCTGACAATTATCGTGGCATATCATTTATGAACACAATAGCCAAAATTTTCTGCGGTATACTTGTGGAGAGACTTGAGAAATGGGTGGAGATGAAAAATATTCTTTCAAATCTTCAAGCCGGCTTTAGAAAACACTACTCTACAACGGACCATTTACATTAGCTTCGGTCGTCAAAGCCTTCCAAGCACGGAAAAAGAAAGTCTACACATTCTTTGTAGACTCAAAACAGCTGGGTATCTCTTCAAAATTTTTACATGTAATTAAAGAAATGTACAGTGGAACAAAAGCAGCGGTATGGGATGGTTCATCTTTTTCTGATTGGTTTCAGACGAATACTGGAGTTAAGCAAGGCTGTCTTCTCAGCGCCCTACTGTTCTCTCTATTTATCAATGATATAGTTGAAGATCTACCTGGAGGAATAAGGATAGCCAATACGGTAATAAATGTTTTATTATACGCCGATGATCTAGTAATACTGTCAGAATCACCCGAAAACCTACAGTTGATGATTAATCGATTAGCGACTTACTGCAACAGATGGGGATTAACGATTAATACAGAGAAGTCTAAGGTGATGGTATTCTCATCTCAAAGCCAAAACAATAAAAGGTGGTACTACAATGGGAACCTTCTAGAAGTTACCAACGATATAAAATATCTAGGTGTTAAACTGAATTCCACTTTGAACTTCAACAACCATCTAAAGGAAAAGGCCAATACATCACAAAGCTTGTTGAATTCGTCATGGCGAAACGTGTTCTCGAATAGTAGGATAGTTCTTTCTGTCAAGTTCAAGATATATGAAGCAGTCGTAAGGTCAACTCTCTGTTATGCTTCGCAAATCTGGGGTGCAGATGAATATGATCAAATTGAACAATTCCAGAGAAATTTCTTGAAAAAACTCTTCAACCTCCCTCGAAATACACCAAGTTATGCTATCTACCTGGAAACAGGAATACCTAAACTATTTACAAGTAGGGGAATTGTGCTCAAGATGACATACTTTTTGTTTAAAGTAAGAAATAAAATTTTCTACAAACCCTAGCGTTAAAATCTTTACATAATTAAATAATTAATGATTGTATGGAAAAAATAAACTTGGAATGAATAGTTTAAAGTAAAAAGAATTTATTTAAAAAAATTAGTTAAAAACAGTCCGAGGCTAAGGCTAAGATGACATAGTTGGGTATAAGAAGACATACTGCATGAGGGTAAGATGACATATTGTAAAAATGCCTGCTTTATTTGGCTTTTCAGCTTCAGTCAGTATATAACTCACATTTTCAACTTAGATTTTCGGCCATTTAGCTTTCATAATTTTTGTTTTATGCTTGGTGAAATATAATTATGTACTTTAAATTTGCATTTAAATGTTTGAATTAAAAAATAAGGTTTGTGTTTTTAGTAGGAATGTCATAGTATTTATAGTATGTCATCATGGACTGATAAGCAATATGTCATCTTACCCGATAGGAAATAAAACTTTTACAACCATTCAGGAATCAAAACATTATAATTTAGGAGCCAAATCACACAAAAAATATTCTCTATACACATAAATGCAAACATAAAACACAAAGGATATAGAAAAACACTTAATTTTTTAAGCAATTTTGAAGTAAACAATGACTCGCAAAAAAATTTATTCTCTAGCTTTTTCCTTTGAGCCGATCACGATGACAGCAGGTAGTATACTGGCAGCTGTAAGTTTATTCTGGCAAAACAGATAGAAAAAATGCATGTCTGGATATGTTCGAGAGAACTGTGGCGGCTTTATAAACAGAGAAAATACGAGTATGTCATCTTACCTGAGTATGTCATCTTGAGCAGAACTCCCCTACACTTAAAGCACAGGCTGATTTTATTATCAAAACATTATCTTATGAGGACTCACGAATAACAAAAAAAATGCTCTTATACGAGTTAAGGAACAAAGACTGGTTGATTGCTAAGTGGGAAGGCCTTGGTATTGCTTGTGGTGAAACACTAGTTTTTAACTCAACAAACCCTAATAACATAAAAGAGCAACTGTACCGTATAATACAAAAAAATGAAGACTCGATGCGTGAAGGCTTTATCCTAAGCGCACGTGAATCCAACAGTAGATTATTATACTCGCAACTTAATTACAACCTGGATAAGAGAAACTACTTCCACGATTCGCTAACATACCGAGAAATTTCTATTATTTTTAAAGCAAGATGTGAACTACTCAGCTTAAACGGATGTCCTTATAACGGGAGCTTCAATCAGTTCTGTACAATTTGCAACCTTAAGGCAAAGGAGGATTGCTTCCATTTTATTAGTATTTGTCCAATATTTAAATCACACAGACTTTCTTTCTTTGGAAAACATAGTCTTTCAATGCAAGACACCCTTAAAATACTCAACGAGTGCGACTGGAAAACACTAAGCAAATTTTTAGAAGTTATCTCCAAGTATAGAATGTTATTGGTAACCGAATACATTTAATTGCAAGTTTAATTATTAAATACCATATATTATTTACAATTATACAATCAATAGTAATTGTACCTATATAAAAATTATGTTTGCTAACCTGGCTGACGGCTAAGCCATAGCTAAAAAATTCATGTATTATGTTAACTAGATGAAATAATGGATAAATAAATGAATTTGTTACTTACTTACTTACTTACTTACTTGATAATAATTTTTACATAATTTTGCCTCGGGCCATTTTTTCTTACCATATTCAATTCTTTTATTAATTTTTACTCAAAAGCATAATACCGAACAATAAAATTTTTCTTGGTTTAAGAGAAAATAAAAAAAAAACGAAAGATACTTTTTTTTCAGAAAACAAAATGTCGTTAATTTCCCGCTTATTGAACTTTTTTCCTGGAAGTGAAATACGAGCACATAAAAAAAGTTAAGAAAAAAAAATTTCATGTGATCTTAATTCTAATATAAATTATAAATGCTTATTGAAATTTTAGAGTTAACTTTTAATTATATTAGTTTTGAGTTTTTCTTTGTTTAAAATAAGAATTGATGCATCCCTCATTGATTTATGTTTGTTTGCGTACTGAATGCACGTAGAAAAATTCACGAGTACTTATTTGGCAGAAAAAACATATTTTCGAATCATTAACTCGTTTGACCGGAAATAGCATTTAGCGCATAAACCAGTACATGTGCTGTCCTCTGAGACCAAAGTTCAAGTTTGTTATAGGTCTTAGCTTAAAAATTTAACTTAAAACTAATATAATTAAAAGTTAACTCCTAAATTTTGATAATTAATTATAATTTATATTAAAATTAAGATCACATGAAATTTTTTTTTAACTTTTTTTTATATGCTATTTAAAACACATTTCAAATTTCACTTCCGGAAATAAAGTTCAATTAGCGGGAAATTAACGACATTTTAATTTCTGGAAAAAAGTCTCTTTCGTTTTTTTTAAATTTTTCTTAAACCAAGAAAAATGTTTATGTTCGATTCAGGAATATGTCTTAAAATGTTTTCAGAAATCATCTAACAAAATTAATATTGTTTTCAGGAAATTTTTTTCAATTTTTAGAGGTGCCAAATGATATTTGTCAATTTTGTTGTCAACAGTGTTTCAGTGTGTGAGTGCTTCTGGCTTCGCTGCCTAGTTCAAATCAAGAATCAAATTTCTCTTTTTTCGAGGAGAGGAACTGTCATTTGATGCCAATGGAATGGTTCGGCGCCTGTCGGTCGGGGCCTTAATTTTCTTGGAAGCTGCTATCTCAACGAAAGCTTAAGGCCCTGACCCATAGAATCCGTTGCGTCCGTTCGCTGCCGGATTCAACTGACTTACTTACTTACTTAGGTGGGCATTACAGTTCGGGGTGAACCTGGGCCTCAACCAACATCCTTCTATAACGACTTCGATTTCGGGCGAGCTCTCTCCAGTTTCGCACTCCAAGTCGATTGAGGTCTTCATCGACTTGATTGCGCCACCTAAGACGAGGTCTTCCTCTTCCGCGATTTCCCTGCAATGTGCTTTCGAACACCCGACGAGCCGGAGCGTTTGGGTCCATCCGCTTTACATGGCCCAACCATAGTAGCCTCGCGATGCGTACTCTTCTGGCTATGCCCATGTCGCGGTACAGCTCGTTGTTTTATCTTCTTCTCCACACATTGTCTTCGCATATGTGGAATCGCATTCGAGGAATTTTTCTTTCGAAACGACCAAGGGTTTCCTCATCCGCTTTCGATAAGGTCCATGCTTCTGCGCCGTAAGGCAGGACTGGGATGATTAAGGTCTTATACAAGGTTACCTTGGTTTTTCTGGAGAGGGTCTTGTTTCTCAATTGCCTTCTTAACCCAAAGAAGCAACGGTTGGCAAGAGTTATTCTCCGTTTGATCTCCGCACTGATGTTGTTGTCCGTGTCTACAGCGGATCCTAGGTAGACGAAGTCCTGTACTACCTCGAAGTTATGTCTGTCTATTGTGACGTGTTGTCCAATTCGTCGATGTTCTGTGTCCTTGTTTGATGACAACATATACTTCGTTTTGCCCTCATTAACCATCAAATCCATTTTTGCCGCTTCTGTTTCAATACTTGCAGAAGCACCTATGACATCACGCTTTTTTCTTCCCATTACGTCAATATCGTCTGCATAGGCGAGTAATTGTACAGACTTTTGAAAGATTGTTCCTCTGGTGTTGACGTTTGAGTTTCTTACAATCTGTTCAAGTATGATGTTGAAGAAATCGCATGACAGTTTGTCGCCTTGCCTAAAACCTTTTTCGACATTAAAGGTCTCGTTGAGTTCTTTACCGACCTTGACGGAGCAGCGTGAATTCTCCAAAGTAATCGTACGAATTTTGCAGGGATGCCGAAACTATACATGGCTCTGTACAGCTCGTCTCTGTAGATACTGTCATACGCGGCCTTGAAATCGATAAAAAGATGGTGAATATCGATATTACGTTCTCGGGTTTTTTCCAAGATCTGCCGTAATGTGAAAATTTGGTCTATTGTGGACTTCTCTGGTCTAAAACCACATTGATAAGGACCTATCAAGTTGTTGACGTGGGGTTTCAGACGTTCACATATTACAGCAGACAAGATCTTATAAGCGACGTTAAGGAGGCTTATCCCTCTATAATTGGCGCAATTGTGAGGGTCTCCCTTCTTTAGGATCGGGCATACGTTACTGAGGTTCCATTCATCGGGCATGCTTTCTTCCGACCATATCATGCAGATCAGCTGGTGCATGCTCCTTTCCAACTGATTTCCAGCTGCC
Source organism: Melanostoma mellinum (assembly GCA_914767635.1). Taxonomy (NCBI): domain Eukaryota; kingdom Metazoa; phylum Arthropoda; class Insecta; order Diptera; family Syrphidae; genus Melanostoma; species Melanostoma mellinum. The sequence continues at coordinate 116,652,822 of OU612058.1, read as the reverse complement.
TTGAAAAGTTCGGCATCAAGGCCATCTGCACCTGCAGTCTTATTTGATTTAAGTTTGCATATTGCAAGCTTAACTTCGTCTAGGTCGGGAGGACGGCATTCTTGATCATCGTCCAAGCTGAATGGGACAATCTGCTTGACAGCGGAATTTGTGTCCTCATTGCCGTTAAGCAGTCTGCAGAAATGATCTTTCCAGATCCTCAGTAGCGACTGTGACTCTATAACTATATTTCCCTGCTGGTCTTTACTTGTACCTTTATGAATTTTGAGATGCGGCTAGTGTGTAAAACTTACAATAAGATTTAGCCCCGCAGCAAAATCGATTAGCCTCGGTCTGTTTTCGGAGGTTTTGTCATGGAGGCTATGCTTACCGATTGTGTTTCCAAATTTTCACGTCGTGTCTAGAGCACTGCTCATACGTTTCTTCGAGGAGCTCGTAGAAACAGTCTTTGGAATGGTCGTCTTTCTCTTCTGTGGGGCGTGTGCGCATATAAGGCAAATGTTGGCGAATTTAGCCCTTATGCGGATGGTCATTATAAGCTCATTAACTGCATTTTGGCTAATCACCTTATCCCTGAGCCTTCCTCTAACGACAAATCCGCACCCAAATATTCGCTGTTTCTGTTGTCTGTAGCAGTCGCCATAGTAGATGTCACAGTTTTTCATCTTCTTTATGCCCGGTTCACTCCATCGCACTTCTTGGATGGCAGTTATGTCTGCTTTGCAGCAGTCCAGGGCGTCCGCTAATTTTCCAGCTGCACGTAATCCATTAAGTGATCTAACGTTTAGATCCGGAGGTCATTGTCCTTTATTCGTTTGCTTGGGTCGTCAACTTTAAAATCATTACCGTTATCCGAGGCTATTTGTTGTTTCGGAACTGTCCTTTTTTTACGTGGTTGGGTAGTTAACCCTACGCACAACCCCCAACCTGGAGGGCAAGGTCCTTTTGGATCCCTTCGGACACAAAGGGCTGGAATATCCAGTGTCAGTACCCTGCTGCAGGAATGTGAGTGCTGCCATTGGCTCACCAGGAGCTCGTCCGCCACCATCGCTCGGTACCCTCTTATTTACTCCTTCTTTCTAATTTCCTTCCCCTTATCAATCTTGGTGTAATGGTTTGTTGTATAAGTTGGTTTTTTTGGGTTTGTTGTGGTATCTGCTCGATTTATTTTTATGACAATGGGTAGCAGTCCAATAGCTGGTAGCATAAGTGTGAATGAAGATTGTACTCGGGCTATGATAAACGTTCTCTGTAAATTGCAAGACGGATTTAAAGTGTGCACGAAGCCTTAATTTAGAAAAAATCGATTTCTTCAGTTTTGTTTTTGCTAATTCTGACATTGATGTGCTGTGTGCTGAAACTTGGTTCGACCCTACAATATCAAACCCTACCTACGATATATCAAACTTTAACTTATTTCGTAATGATCGAATTGCAGATACTGTAAAAAGTACTTACACTGTTCTGTTGATAACCAATCAGAAGTCTTGGGAGTTGAATACTTACGTGTATAGATAAGTGACAAATTCACCAAATGTTTAGTTTCTTGTGTTTACAACCCCAACAAAGCTTGTTCTCCTGAAGCGTTCTTCACAAATCTCTTAGACTTCCCTGCCAACTACGAACATATAGCGTGCGGTGATTTCAATATCAATCTGCAAAAGTCGAATTATCGAGCTTCATGGTTATTGGATTTGGTTATTTCGACTGGCTTATCCCTTGTTAATAGTTCAATACCTACCCGTTTTAGCAGTAACTCGACCCCTAGTCTCTTAGACCTGCTTTTAGTGTCGGAGCGGAGCCATCTAATTTACTTTTTTTTTATCAGCTTTCTTTCATATCTAATCATGACCTTCTTCTCTGCACTTATAACATAAGTTTTTGTAAAAATTGCAGTCCTTTGTCATTCACTTACAAAAACCTTAACCGTATTGACTTTCAAGCCTTACAAGACAGGATAAATTCCCTTCCATGGATAAATTGCAGACAAAGTGCTGATCCTAATGTTAACTTGGACTGTTTGAATCAGTATATTTTTCATCTATATGATCGATTTATTCCTACCAAAACTGTTACGATTCGTAATAGTATATGTCCCTCTGGTACAATTCGGAAGTAATTATCAAAATTAAAACGCGAAATAAATTGTATAAAAAGTGGAAAACCAATCGAACGACACAAAATTGGGGTATATTTAAAAAAGCTCGTGACGGAGCAACTTCAGCCATAAGAATATCCAAAAGAAACTATTATTCATCTAAATTAAACGCATCGTTGCCATCCAAAAAACTCTGGTCAAACTTAAGAAAAAGTGCAGTAACTCATAATAAAGACACAACAATTTGCGATATCAATCCTGATGATTTAAATGACCATTTTTTAGATCATGGCACGATACAAAGTCACTCTTTTGACTTTGGTGATATCGGAAGAGAATTTCAAAGTCCTTGCGACTTTAAAGTTTTAACAGAGATTGATGTTGTCGAATGTTTGGCTGCCATTAAGCCAAATTCTTTTGGTGAGGATGGTATACCAATTCGTTTTATTAAAATAATTTTGCCTGGCATTTTGTAACACTTGACTCATATAATTAATTACTGTTTAGTGTCTTCCACTTTTCCACAACAGTGGAAAATTACAAAAGTTATTCCTATTCCAAGAAAAGAAACGCTTCATCTTGCAACGATTTCAGGCCAATAAGCATTTTACCATGCCTGTCCAAGGTTTTTGAGAAGTTGATGGGTAAGCAAATTTAGAACTATTTTTCATGTAGTTCGCTTCTAAATCCTTGTCAGTCAGGTTTCAGAGCTAACCATAGTTGCTCCTCAGCAATGATCAACATTCTTGAGGACATTAGATGTGCTTTTTAGATAAAGGATATATTACGCTCCTCTGTCTGCTTGACTTTTCCAAAGCCCTTGACAAAATTAACCATGAAATTCTTTGCTGGAAACTCAAACAATATTTTTGGATTTAGCAACAGAGCTGTTGGTCTAGTTTGTAGTTTTCTTTCTGAAAGGATACAAAGAGTGGTTAATGGGGAGACTTCGTCTGAGTTTAAACCAGTGAAACAAGGGGTTCCTCAAGTCTCAATTTTGGGACCTATATTGTTTTGCATTTTTATTAATGATCTACCAAATTATTGCCTCCACACCATTGTCCATCTCTATGCAGATGATGTTCAACTCTACGTATCCAGCCCTCTCCAAAACATTTCAAACCTTGCTAGTCTGCTAAATAATGACTTAGGAAATATTTACAATTGGTCTATTGTGAATGGACTAAATATTAACCCCACCAAGTCTAAAGTTTTAACCATATGATGCAGGGGATCTGTGTTCGCCAGATCGCTTGGATCACCGAAAAAATACTTCCCCAGATGCGGCTTTCTTTAAAAGAGAGTGCAGGACATGAGCAGAGGAGGTGTGGGATTGTCTCCTCCTCATCTAAGCAAATCCTACAGAAGTCATTAGAGGGAATGCCAAGTCTTATGGCGTGTCTTCCTATCAGACAATGTCCGGTGATGACATTGATTATGGAGCTAACTTGCAATCTGGTAATGGATAACAAATGTCTTGTGCGTTTTGGATCTATTCCTGGCCATATCCGTTTTGTTGCCACTCACGTGGTGATATTGTTCACCTATGATTTGTTCTGTCCATTGCCTCTTGCTTTAGCATAAGTTTACATGTAGCGATTGGTATACCAATATTCAACCTGCTGGTTGAGATCGGTAGAACAGTTCCTCCTCTGGCGAGTTCATCGGCTTTGCAGTTACCCACGATATCTCTGTGCCCCGGCACCCAAATAAGGTGAATATTGAACTGTTCAGCCATCGTCTTAAGAGATAAGCGACAGTTAAGGGTGGTTACTGAGTTCGTAGAAACAGCGCCGAGTGATTTGAGGGCTGCTTGACTATCTGAGAAAATCCGGATATTCGTTGAGGATGTCACGTTTGCATTTAGCCATGATAGGACTTCTTTGATCGCCAGAATTTCCGCTTGGAACACGCTACAGTGGTTTGGAAAGCGGAACGGGAGACTTACGTTAAGTCGGTTTGAGTACACCCCGTAGCCTAACCCTTCTTCGGTTTTTGAACCATCTGTATAGAAATTAATGGAATCATCTCTAAAAAATTCTTCGTCTTCCCAGGTCGTTCACCGTGGGATTGAGACTTGGAACTTATTATCAAAAACCAATCGGGGGATGGTGTAGTCAGAGTGGCAAGGGATTGATCCGAATAAATTCAGGATTGTAGCGTGACCGATGTTATTTACGGTATATTGGGACATAGCTCTCATACGAATGGCTGCACTGGCGGCCATTTGTTTGCTGAAGATATCTAGTGGTGTGAGGTGAAGAAGTATATTTAGGGCAGCTAAGGGTGTTGATCTCAGTGCTCCGCTTATACACAGACAGGCTGTTCGTTGGAACTTGCTTAAATTTTCGCAGTAGCGGTCCATCATACCACTACTCCGTATGTGAGTATTGGTCTGATGACCGCAGTGTAGAGCCAGTGGGTGATTTGGTGGAGAAACCCCATTTATTACCAATGGCTTTTTTACAGGAAATTAAAGAGTGGCAGCTCTGGTTAACATAGTGTTGGTTGTGTGTCATAATACTCCTTAAATTTTCTCTATTTCTTACAATTTCTACTGTGATTTATTTGTGTCTCATAGTTTATTTAGCAGGCAAATATTTAAGAGAATAGAATATTTAAGTCCATATTCTTAGTTGACAACAGTGTATACAGTGAAATTGTGTTAAATATCTAAATTTTTGCCAATTAATTGTGTTTAGCTTTGGTAAGCGGTGAAGTTCTCTCGTTAAAAAAAAAAAAAAAAAAAAAAAAATCCGTAACCTTAATTGAGTGATAATTCAAGTGCAAATCTCTTGAGCACTTTACATTGCTTGAATTATCATAATTACTGCATGATAGCTTTTTTTCTGTGTTTTATAATCATAGTTTTTGTGTTTTAAATTATTATTTTTGTAGTGTAATTTTTAAATTGCTGCACGGCGTAGTTGGTTAGAGCGAAGATAGTTGTGTCAAGCATCTCAGGTTCCAATCTCGTACTATTTTTTTTTCTATTTTCTTTTTTTTTTTTTATTTAATTAAAACTAAACTTTTATTCTCAATCTCTCCGTTTTTATTTTTCTTTTTTTACTTTTTTTTCAAATTCTTTAATTAAAATGGAATGCTCAGCGGTGAAATGTCTGGACTCTTCCCCTAATGCATGCCTTTTTGCATGTTACGGCCCTTGTGGGAAGTTTTACCATGCTAAATGCGTTGGGTCAACCACCTTATTTATAGAAAAGGTTGACGCATCAAAAATTGCAGTATGGTTCTGTCCTGATTGCAGGAAAATCTCTCTATCCCAACTTGCATTTAAAATGTCGTCATTCAAGACTGATATTACCAAAATCAAGAAAGGATTAGATGAACTCTGTAATAATTTTAATGATGCGGTTTCAAACCTTAATAACTTTTCAGCCCCCAAGTTTTCGGTTGACATATCAACCTCAACTGAAGATTTGGAAGAGCCGCATACTCCTCTGCCTAATGTCTCATCAAAAACAATCGACCTATTAGTGCAGTCTACTTCAGATATTTCTAAACCTAGTAAGTCTAAAAAGAAAAAGCAAGATACTCACTCTTCCAAAAAACGTTTATGTCTTAGGAGCTGTGTTGGTCCTACAAATAATAACAATGAAACGACAATAGGCGATTTAGCTGTTGTTTCTAGTAGGCCTTCTAATGTTGATAATCAAATTACCGAACTACCTCATATCCCCAAACAAGTCGAATCAGTTCCCGAAAACATTAATGTGAATTATCCTCCTATTGAACCATTTCCAATTCCCAAACAAGTAGAATCAGTTCCCAAGCCTAAACAAATTTTTGTATCCCGCCTTAAGCCTGATTTAACAGCCAATGATATTATATCCCATCTAACTTTGAACCACAACATATCTAATGACTTAATTATAAGATGTACGAAAATAAGTAAACCTACCAGTTTTGTTTCGTCCTTTAAAATTTTTGTCCCTCCGTCACAATTTGATTATCTTTGCAGCCTGAATTTCTGGCCTTCAGGCACTCTTTTAAAAGAATTTGTTGGTTTTCTTCCAAGAAGAAACGTGTTGAAAATAGTACCGTCAATAATGTTTCAAAAAACTAATAAGACTCTCCCTATTTTACCAGAATGTAAGGGGGCTTCGTATTAAAACTACTGATTTTTTTATTAATTCTCAAGCTTTTGCCCATGATATTTTTGTTCTTACAGAAACCTGGCTTCATTCAGGCATTCTGGATACAGAACTTTTTAACTCAGAATTTCAAGTATTTAGAAAGGACCGCCATTCTCATGTAGACGCAGACGTAGGAGGGGGTGTTCTCATAGCTTGTCGCAATAGTTTAATGTCGTCTAGTATCACTTTTCCTTTTATTTTAACAATAGATTTAATTTGCATTGAAGTTACTTTTGAGTCTAAGACAGTCTATGTAATTGGCACATACATTCCCCCAAAAAGTTCTGCTCCTGCCTACAATGAAGTGGCTTTAGTGTTAGATTATTTAAACAATCTTTCTTCTTTAGATATAAATATTTTACTGCTGGGTGACTTTAATCTATCTTATATAGATTGGTCTCCTTCAATTGACTGTTCATTTCAGAAAGCTTCCTTGACATCCTCTCAACAAGAGCTTATCTTATTGGATTATCTAATTTCTACTGACTTACAACAAGTGAACTGTATTAAAAACTTTTTAAATCGATATCTCGATTTAGTCTTTACCTCTGACGCTGTTAGTACTGTCGTTCTTAAATCTAATTCCGGCATTACTAATGTAGATGACTATCACCCTCCTCTAGACATTTTCCTTGACCTAAGCGGTCATATTCATAGTTATAGTAATTCATATGATTGCTCGCATATATTCGACTATCGAAAGACCAACTTTCAAATGCTTTCTGATGAACTAAGTAGATCTAATATTAATAATATATCAGCTTTCACCAATATTGACGAAGCAGTTAGTTACTTTTATTTTATTCTTAACGACTGCATGAACAAAGTTATACCCCTCAAAATTTCAAAGAATGTGAGCTCTAATCACCCATGGTACACTAAGGAACTAAAAAAGCTTCGCAACAAAAGAAATAGTGCTTGGCGGACCTACATTAAGACGCGTTATGAATCTGATCACCTTTCTTACATCTATTTTTTTGATGAATTTAAATCACTATCAAAAACTTTGTACTCAAGTTATGTTCATAGAATGGGCAACTCATTAAGGGATGATCCAAAAAGTTTCTGGAACTTTGTAAATTCAAAGAAAGATTCGGATGGATACCCAGATAACTTTACATATGGTAATGTCACTTTGACAAAAACATCCGACATTTGCAACGCTTTTGCTCACCATTTTTGTAATTCCTTCTCTGATTCTATTGTTGATATAGATCGTAATTATTTCGAATTTCTACGTAAATGTCCTCAAGTTAATTTTCCAATTAACCTAGAAAGAGTCCTTCACAATATTTCATCTTTGAACGATGATTACTCTGCTGGCCCTGATGGCATCCCTACAATAATTTAAAAAAAGTGTAAGTCCCAAATTGCATTTCCCCTTCATTACTTGTTTTCATTATCGTTAGATTCTGGTCGATTCCCTTTACTGTGGAAAAGATCTTTTATTACACCTGTATTTAAAAAAGGTATTAAATCAGATATCCTTAACTACAGACCCATATCTAAGCTTTCGTGTATCCCCAAATTATTTGAACAGCTTGTTTGTGAAAGCTTAACTTTCGATATTAAAAATATAATTTGCAAACAGCAGCATGGTTTTGTACAGAAAAGATCAACAGTAACAAACCTTGTATACTTCCTTCATAAATGTTCAAACGCGCTTGAAAGCGGGCAAGAGTTAGATTGTATATATACTGACTTTTCAAAGGCTTTCGATAAACTATCTCACGATATCATATTGTTTAAACTAAATGCATATGGATTCCCTTCGACCTTCGTCGATTGAATCAGGTCGTACCTCACTGATAGATCATATGTGGTAAAATTTAGAAGCATTCTTTCAGACTCCTTTACGGCGCATTCAGGAGTACCACAAGGTAGTCACCTTGGCCCTATCCTCTTTATTCTAGCCATTAATGATGTTACTTTTAGCTTGTCATCGAGTGAAATTTTGATCTTCGCGGATGATATGAAAATTTTCAAGAAAATAGACTGCGCAGCCGATCGTCTTATTTTACAATCTGATGTTGAAAATTTTGTTACATGGTGCGATAAAAATGGATTGATTCTCAATCCAAGCAAATGTCAAAGTATAACTTTTTCGAAGAAACGTACACCGGCTTTGCATAATTACTCTATTTCTCATCAAATATTATGCAAGGTGTCCAGTATTAAGGACCTCGGTGTTTACTTTAGTTCCAATTTAGAATTTACATCGCGGAAACTCAATACTAGGCTTTATTAAAAGATGGGCTAAGGAGTTTACGGACCCCTACGTCACTCTTTCGCTGTATAACTGTCATGTTCGACCCCATCTAGAATATGCTTCTCAAGTATGGTCTCCTTATTATGCAGTCCACAATTCAAGAATAGAAAGTATACAGCGAAGATTTATTAGATTTGCTCTCAAGGGACTTCCTTGGACTGATCCTTATGACCTTCCACCGTATGATCATCGTATTCAACTTTTGCATATGCAACTGCTTTCGCATCGGCGAATAAATAATGATTTAGTCTCTATTCACCAGCTCATAACAGGACAAATTGATGCTCCTGACTTGCTCGCATGCATAAGTTTTAACTACCGGGGAGGCTCATACCAACTGCGCAACTTGGAGTTACTTCACTGTCCTTATCATAGAACTAATTATGGATTGAATGAGCCGATTACTCGTATGATAAAAGTTTTAAACCTAAACTCAAATTTAATAGATTTTCATATTAGTAAAATTACGTTAAAGTCCTTAATTCGAACCAGAGCTCCACTCTCTTGACTATGTTTTTTTTTATGTTTCTTATATCTTTATAATTGTCATATTTAATAATTAATTTTACGTTTATATGTAGATATCTAATTTGTTTTGTATATAGTTTATCAATAATTTTGTAATATTTTTTAGCTCTGTTGTCTTGAGTGTGTTAGACTTAATTTTTGCTTACTAACAACTAACACCTCGCTAAATGATGACAGTGATACATATTTCTGAGTACTTAAAAGTGAAAAATCTCTTGAAGAAAAGATACATTGTTTCACAAGCTTGAAATAAGCTGTTCTGATAGTGAAAAAAAAAAATAAAGCTACGGTGGATTTCCTGATTCTTTCCTGTATATTGGCTTTCCAATTTAGCGTTTTGCCTAGATATTTGGCTTCGTGTGAAAGTACAACTGAGATTCCATTTATTGATGGAGTTATTAGTTGAGGGATTTTGTATTTCTTGGTGAAGAGAACGAGTTCAATTTTCTGAGAGTTGACCCCTAGATCACATTTTCCCGCCCATTTTACAAGTATATTTAGAGCGGTCTGCAATAGGTCCGTAAGGACGTGAGAATGTTTGCCAGACACCGCAATGGAGACGTCATCTGCATATGCAATCACTTTGAATCCCTCAGCTTCTAAGTCAACTAGAAGTTCATTGACGACTAGATTCCATAGAAGAGGGGATAGGACTCCGCCTTGCGGTGTTCCTCTACTGACAGATCTCTTTGCAGAGAAGTTTCCTAGAGTAGAGTTGATTCTCCTGCTTTTAAGCATTAGATTTATCAACTCCACGATGGAATCATCTACTTTGAGCTTCGTCAGTGTCTTTGTAATTGCAGAGTTGCTGACGTTGTTGAAGGGATATGCCGAGGAAAGCGGCCAGAGTGAATTCTTTGTGATGGAGGGAATATTCTATAGTATGTACCAGGGTATGTAGGGCCGTTTGTACAGATTTTACTTTACAGTAGGGGTGTTGTGCTGTAGATAACAATTTTTGATCTATAGCTATACGCAGGTGGATATCAATCAGTCGTTCTAAAGTTTTAAGAAGGAAAGAAAATAGATTTATTGGTCGGAGATCTTTTCGGTTTACATGGGATGATTTCCCAGCCTTAGGTATAAACACAACCTCTCTCCACTGAGTGGGGATGTAGTTCAAGGTGGTACAGCCAATGAGAATAACTTCAAGGACAGGGATAATAATGTCCGCGGCCTTTTGAAGTTCGGCTGGAATTATACCATCAGGTCCAGGGGATTTGTATGGGTCAAAGCTGTTAATGGCCCAAACTAATTTTTCCCTTCTAATCAGATCGGGGTTGTTTGTTATTATGCTACCTGGTTCTGTGGAATCATAGTTGCATTAGTTCTTAGAGCTTCTTGGAAAGTGAGTGTCCAGAAGCAAATTGAGCGTTTCTTCGCAGGATTCTGTCCAGCCGTCAGCTGTTTTCAAACTGCTAGGCATGGTTGGACTCTTTGAGAGGATTGTTCTTAATCTAGAAGCTTCTGAAGTATCTTCTATTTTCACAACAGAAGTTTCTCCAGGAAGTTCTTTAACTTTTCCTCAGTTGATATTTATAAGTTTTGAGGGATTCCTCGAAGGAGTTCCAGTCTATTGAGATTTTGGATTGTTTAGCTCGGTTGAAAAGTTTTCTGCATTCTTTCCTGAACGGTTCTAGCCCCGATGTACGGTTCTTACCAATATGCAGGATCTGGGTTCACCTTTGTCCTTCATATACAGTAGAGTATATCCAGGAGTCTTTAGTCCTGGAACTTGATGATCCAAGGCTCTTGGATAAGGACAATATCCTCCCCTCTCTTGTTAAGGCGGAGAAGAAGGGAGGCCGTAGCCTGCTAAGAGTGTTGGTCTGAGTTAGCTGCACCATCTTGGGAACATCTAAGTAGACTAACCCCCACAACGGTCTGGTTGAGGTCGTCATCTGTTTCGCTCTCAGAGTTTGACCTAAGAAGGTCATCTTCGCTGAACGAAACCTCGTTAGCGGAGTCATCAGTCTCCAAGTCGGATAATTTGACAACGTTTTGGGCATCCAAGTGGGATGTGGAGGGTTTATTTTCATACGTTTCAGCAGAGGATGTGCCGAACTCATCTATCTCACTGGATGGAGGGTCGACTTGCCCAGCGGATTCTTCCACTGAAGACCCACTATTTGTTTCGGGAGATGGAACGATGTTCTGTTCTGTTAGTATATTTTTAAGGCAATGTTTGACCAGCCGAACCAAATCACGCCTTTTGTCACAGCCAGGGGAGCTAGGGAGTCCTTGTTGATGACTATTATAGCCGATCTATAGTGACCCCCCAACTCTTCCAGCTTCGCGACTTTCCAGTCATGAGTAAGAAGGGTTGGATTGCCAAATTGAATCATTTTCATGATTGTGACTTTGCAGGAGAGTTCTGCTGGTAGTCTAGCACGAGCCCTAGGCCTGCAAGGGATATCCTCCCTTGACACGACTTCAAGCTCAGCACCAGGCCAGAGTCCCTCTAACCTGCTCATCGCGAGCTAATACAGATCACGCGATCTCTCTCCATCAAAGGCGATTATCCTGACGCGCGATGATACCATCCTGCGTCTTCAAAGATGGCAGGTTCCCCTGGGTTTTCCATCATAAGAGTCCAGTAGGAGGCCTGGAGCTTGTTCATAATAATTGCCCATTGATCGAAAGAGATCGCACCATCCACGTTACTCCTGTCAATAACAGCGAAAATGGTTTTGTGCTTCAGTGCGTCACTGTACGACATGTCCTTTTTGGAGCTAAGGATGCTTGATTTTTGCACCTTAGGCCTTTTGGCGTTCGGGGTTGTCTTTTTTTTCATTTATTGCAATGATTTTCATTGCCCATTCAAGCTTGGCAGATTGCGTTGAATCAAGCATAGGTTTGGATACCGCACCTAACACCTTCGCAATTTTCTCCGCGTTCCGCCTCACTTTGTGGTTTGGGAAGGCAGGGAGGTTGGGATCCCTTTCGTTTTCAGTTCCACTGTAAGCCACAGTTTCATCTCCAACTTGGGGGATAAGGGGATTGGCGACCTTTTCGTTTTCAGTTCCACTGTAAGTCACAGTTTCACCTCCAACTTTGGGGTTAGGGGGATCGGAAACGCTTTCGTTGTTCGTTCCACTATTAGTCACAGTTTCACTTCCATTTTGATTGTTTCCGGATCTCGAAGAAGGTCCTCCCCTTTCAGCCACGGAACCGATAGTCTCGGCACCCGTACCGTCCAGGTTGGTCGACCTGGAGTCCTTTGACCTTGGACGGGATGAGGTGGGAGGTTGGAGCAGTGGAGTTTTTGATGAGGGTGGCCCCTTTGCCAACACATCACTGTTCGCTTTAGAACCGAAAGTCTCGGCCCCTCTACTTGCGGCAATGGTCTTCTCCGGGGTCCCTCCAGTACGGGCAGTATGAGTGGAAGTATTGCAGAGAGTCTCTGTAACCCTTCCACTGGTTTGGGCATCCTCCTTAGGAGGGGCGTTAGAACCAGAGGGCTCTCCACACTTCTTAGTTGTCTTGTGAGGCCTTCATCAAACTGCAGTCGGCTCTCCAATCCTTCCGCCAATCGCTTTTTGGGTCGTTATCGTTAATAAATATGTCACTGGCAACTTATCCTCTTTCGAGGCCAAGCCATCGCCGGCAGTCGCGAAACCTGCCGACTTGTGAACGTATATCCCCGTTCGTTTTTTATATCTTTTATTAACTTTTTCCATTATTTCAGAGGTTTTGTTTGAGTGAGTTATGTTGGTTGGCCAGATTCAGCTGGATTGCTGGAGAATATGTCCTTAAGCACCCCCACCACGACAAGGTCAACTCATAGGGGGTGAAAGAGTTTAAACCAGTGATTATGATGCGTCGTTGATGGCTTGCGTCGTTCGATCAGTATAAAAGATTACGAAACACTGTTGTAGTTGAAATTAGAAACTCAAAACGTAGATTTTTCGCCACAAAATTTGATAATAAATCCACTAAGCAAGTGTGGAAAAATATCAAGTCACTTGGTATTTCAAAACGGAAAGGGAGTTGAGGTGAAGATTGTGACATAAACGAACTAAATAAACAGTTTGTAGCCTCATCTTTCCAACCAGATTTTGAACCCAACCACGTTTTTGCAAGCAATGCTGATTTTTCATCAAGTTTTAGTTTTAGCAGGGTTGATGAATTTCAGGTATTCAAAGCTATACTAGGTATAAAATCGGAAGCCATTGGTATGGACAATATTCACCCCAAATTTGTTAAAATTATTCTGCCTTTAATTTCACCTTTAATAGCTCACATCTTCAATACAATTCTAACCTGTTCTCGTTTCCCTAATTCTTGGAAAGTAGCAAAAATTATTCCAGTTACTAAAAAGTCAAACTCCGGCACTACAGAGTATCGACCAATTTCAATACTGCCGTTCTTGTCGAAGGCATTTGAGAAACTGGAAGGTCAACAAATTACCAATTTTTTAGATACCAACTACCTGCTAACACCTTCTCAATCAGGTTTCAGACCTCATCACAGTTGTACGGGAGCGCTGCTTAAAATTGTGGATGACATTCGAGTGCAAGTTGATAAAAACCTGGTAACTACGTTAGTCCTATTAGACTTCTCTAAGGCGTTTGACTCGGTCAGTCATAGAATACTATTAAGTAAGCTTCAGTATTTGTTCGGCTTTGAAAGCTCGGCCATAACACTTATTAAGGAATATCTGACTGGAAGATCTCAGGCGGTTTTTGCAAACAAAGAAATATCTGAGTTCCTTTTCACTCGCGCTGGTGTACCTCAGGGCTCAATCTTGGGACCCCTTCTTTTCACGATATTCATCAACGAATTGCCTTCGGTGCTCAGTAATTGCGAAATACATATGTATGCTGACGATGTGCAGATTTATACGAGCTATTATCTTGGAATGGTCGAAGACGCTACTGTTCGTATTAATGACGATTTGATGTCTATAGGTCACTGGCCACGTAAAAACCTACTAAATCTAAATTCAAAAAAATGTCAGGCTATAATTTTAAGTAATACTGTTGTTGACACAACTTGTTTTCCTAGTGTTGAGTTAGATGGAACAGTGTTGAGATATGAAAGCATAGTTAAGAACTTACGTATAACTTTCAATCGAACTTTGACTTGGGACTCTCACGTTACAAGAGCAATTGGTAAAACATATGTTACTCTGAGGTTGTTACATATGTCTTGTGAATGTCTTCCAACTGCAACCAAAATGATGCTAGCTAAAACTCTAGTCTTTCCCGCTTTGTTTTACGGTAGTCTCATTTTCTGCTGCTTAGATTATGTAAGTAAAAGGAAACTTCAAGTTGCATTTAACAACACTGTGCGATTTATATATGGCTTGCGTCGATTTGATCAAGTTTTAATGTATTCTAATAATGTTTTTGGTATGCCCTTAAATAAATATCTGGATTTTCTCGTCCTTAATTTTCTTTTTAAGCTTATGCGTAGTAAAAACCCTGAATATTTATTTGAAAAACTTAATTTTCCTGTTTCCCAAAGAAGTAATGTTCTAATTTAACCAACTTTTAAATACAAAATAACCAAAAGCCAATTCTTTGTATATGCCGCTCGCCAGTGGAACTCCCTTCCAGCCGATCTTAGAAGATTGAACAACTTCAATTCTTTTGAAGCTTCTCTGAGAAAACACTACAGTTGCCAAAACATTTCCTAAAACTTTACTTAACACTTTTGTAAACATTTTTCTGATGCTGTTCATGTTTTATCTGCCAGTACCAGTATATGTTTTCCTGTACTTTTATAATTTACATCATAGTATACTTTTCGTATTTTTTTGCCATTTCTTTTTCTATCATTGTATACCATTTCAGGTTATTATTGTAGGTTTAAATCATTATTATGCACTTTCCTGTAACCTTATGTACCTACTAAGTATAACAAAAAAGATACATTGTCTTAATATGCTTATAGTTGAAATCAATAAATTAAATATTGTACTTAGTACATTCATTGAGTTCGAAAACGTTTCCATCGCTTGAATGCTGTATTTCTCTTGGCAATAAGCTGGTCAATACTGCTTTTAAACCAACGTAGATCGTCAGTTTCTCTCTGAGTGTCGTGGGGTGCGCATCTCTCTTAAAGAAACTACAAGTTTACATTACACTACAAGTCAAGTTCAAAATTAAAAGTAAAAAGAAAAAAATTTTAAATTAAAAATGAATTGTCCAGTTTGTAAAGATAAAATTGATAGAGGATCTAAATCCAAAGTTTCATGTAGTGACTGCAAGTGCTTTTTCCATATTAACTGCATAAACCTAAAACTTGAAGACATTGAATATATGAAAGCAAATAAAAAATCATATCGGTGTGATAGATGCACAGTCTTAAAGCGTCGCAGTTTGCACCATCCTAACCCAGTAACACCTCAACCAACTGAAGAAACTGCAAATCTACCACCTTCAAACAATCAAAACATCAGTGAACAGATTTCTCCAAAAACATCTTATCTTAGTTGCGCTGATGGTGAACCGACGTTGCAAATGGTTTATCAAAAACTTTTAAGTATGGAAACCCCACAAAAGGAATTTTTGGAAACTATCAAGGAACTTCGTAAAGAAAATGCTGATCTGAAATCGAAAGTGAACACTCTCGAAAGCAAATTAAATTGGCAGAACCAAAATCAAAAAAAGAAATGCATTGAAATAACTGGAGTCCCCGATGTCAATGACACCAATGCACAAACGGTTGCACTTCAAATTTTTACCTCTGCTTTGTCTTTGAATATTACCGATAAAGACATCGACAAATGCTTTGTCAAACAAGCAAACAACAACAATCAAAACATCAGAGCGCACAACTCCACCGAGCGCAAGTCTATTTTATGCGTAAGCTTCTTGGACCACGCAGTGAAGAAACGAATAATGAAGGAAAAGAAAACGAAGAAGGAGAACATCAACTCTTGCATTCTTGGCGGCAAAGGGGGAAATGTTTACATCAACGATGCATTAACCAAGTACACGCAAGCACTTCTTATGCGAGCTAAATAGTAGGGGAGCCCGAGCCGCTAAATTTGCAGTTACTAAAGCGTCATGGGGACTTATTGGATTGTGAAGTTTACGTTCTAAAACGAAAAAAAGTGTATGGCAGTTTTTCATTTTAGTGGGGCGATGGGCGTGTATGAGCTTTTAAAAATGTAAAAAAAAAACAGTTAAATTGAAATACTCGAGCGCGTCAGATTTTCATAGAGTATACGCGCTTTGTCTTTCTTATAACGGATATATATTAATCTGACGATTTACTGGGGGCAAATGGGCGTAAAGAGAGGTTAAAAAAAACAAAAAATAAAAAGTTATTCGAGCGTGTCAGATTTTCAAAGTGAATGTTAAGTGTACTCTAAAAAGTGTATATTTCAATAATCTGACAATTTGAGTGGGGCGATCAGTCATGGCGGATTTTTAAAAATGTAAAAAAAACACGTGACCTTGAAATACTCGAGCGCGTCAGATTTTTATACAGAGTGATCAACTTGATGTCTTCGTCCTCCAGGATGATAATCTGACAATTATATGGGGGCGATATCATAGTCTGACAATTTTAAAGTAACAATTCTTTGCTGTTTCTATTTTTTGTTACTGGATGCAATCAAAAAATATGTACACATATTATGTATTTAAAAATTTTGTATCGAAATTTTGTTGAAAATACTTTTAAAAAAAATCCTGAAAGTTTGAGCCCTTAATATTAATTTTAAGTGCTCGATCAAGAGGTGTGAAGATTATCCATTGAAAATACACGGAAACTCTGATTTTTTATTTTTAAATTTCTATAACTCAGCGGCATTTCATGGGATCGCTTTAACCGAAGATGTTTTTTTCTCAAAATTGAAAGCTCTACAAAAATGTTCTTTTTGGCAAAGTCGTTACTCATACCGGGAAGGTGGTACGGGCCACTTAACCAGATTTTTGCATAAAATTCACGTTTTGTCGCAGTTATCTCGTAAATAACAAAAGCTACAGAAAAATTGTGAATTACAAACTTGTAGAGAATTTAGTTTTCTACAAAAAAAGTCTTCTGGACCAATTGCTAATATCAATATTAACCGAGATATTAACCATCATATATTATACATTTCACTGACGATTTTACCTCAATCGCCCCAACCAAAATGTCAGATTATATATTTTCTGTAATCCTGATAAAATTACCTTCAAAATAAAAAAAAATTAATCGCGCTCGAGTATTTCGAAACATCGATTTTTTTTTACATCTTTGTGACTCGCCTACTTACGAAGGCCCCGCTCAAATTGTCAGATTATTGAAATATACACTCTTCTCGATGTAATCAACCTACCATCTTTTAATCTGACGCGGTCGAGTATTTCCGATGATCGACTTTTTTTTACTAATCTGACGGGCTGCTCTCAGCGAACGCCCCAACATTTAGGTTTAATATATGGTAGGAGTACATTACATGGTGCAAGGTTTCTCCCCATATGATTTTCTGACGCGCTCGAGTAACGCGCGAAATCCCCTCTTGGGCTCCCCTACTAAAAGGGATGAGGAAGGAAAAAAACTATAAATATGTATGGTACTCTAATAATAATGTTCTAATGAGAAAAGAAGAAGGTAGTAACGTCATTGTGATCAAATCGTTTGAAGACCTATCAAAAATATAAAAAAAAAGTTTTGTATTCACTTTTCTTTTTCTCTCTTTTTATTTAAAATGAATTTTGATGATCGTTATGATCTTGAAAATGATGTTCCTACCTTCACTTTTAATGATTACTCGAATGGAGAAAATGTATTTTTAAATGAATCTTATTGTAATAACAAACTCTTTTTTGTGCATCAAAACATCAGACGCCTAAGAGAAAACTTTTCCGCTCTAATTACACATTTAGATTCCTTTCTTTGCATGCCTGATCTTATTTTTATTTCCGAAATATGGATTTACAATTTCGAAGCTAGTGATTATTCGCTTCCTGGTTATAATTTTATAGCTAATACTAATGAAGATTATGCTGCTGGTGGTGTTGGGTGCCACAAGGATCTGTCATGGGACCTTTACTGTTTTTAATTTATATTAATTCTGTGTTCGAGCTGCCTTTCAAGGGTGCGTTAACAGCTTTTGCAGATGACATAGGATTTGCATACGGGACAAAAAGCCTATTAGACTTGACATCTGAAATTAACTGGGACCTTAGTATTCTTAGAGTCTGGTTTGCTAGCCACAATCTAGTGATTAGCTCTAAAACGAAATTAATGTTTTTTAGTTTGTCTAACGCTAATAGCCCTTTAGTTGACGTGTTTTACCACTCTCCCGATTGTCAGCGTTTTAAATTAGAACACTGTAAGTGTGAATCTCTATCCGCAGAGAATACTTTTGATGACAGTTCACGGTGTAATATGAATTGCTTTCAAATAGAAAGTGTAGATGAATTCAAATATTTAGGCTTACATCTGAACTCGAAAATGAACTTCTCTACCCATACGGAAAAGTTGAGGCAGTACTTTCGTTCCGTTCTCAGGAATTTTTTTTATCTACGTTCTGTGTGTAAGGACGAACTCTTAAAAAATATATATTACGGATAAAAAAGACCCCCTGAAGAAGTTGGAAAATAATCAACGAAACGTCGGGATAAAGTTTTAAAAATGGATTAATTTATTAATTGCATAGAAAAGTAACAGATCAAAAAGCCCAATAAAAAACAATCAAAAATTAATTTAAAATACAATTGATCATTTCTTCATAATTATACTATATCGGAGGGCCAGCCGAAACACAAAATTACCATCACAATTTTTAACGGACACTTAACACAATGAAAGGATTTTTTGAACATATAAAATACAAATACAACCCAGACACCTGTAACATTCTTAAACACTACTGCAGACAAAAGAAAAAACTAGCAAAACAGAAAGAACAACTAAAATTTCTTCTATCTTCTAAAGAATATGAAATTATACCGAAACATCTAACTAACAGAACATCAAATGTTACGGCTTTGTTTACCACAGAAAGTATACTACAGCAATTAAAGAAAATTGAGCATAATTTCTCTTTGAAAGTACTAAACTTGGAAATCAAACAAACACTAACAACTATAAACACAGTAAATAAAAACATATTCCAAACAGAAATCAAAATGAAAAATACTCTAAATGAGACCGAATACAAATCATTTATACAAAAACAAATCCACATATTCAATCATATAAGACATAGCACTGAACAAATACACCTTTCAAAAATCAATAAACTTAAACAAGAACACATAACTAAACTTGGTATTACATTCAATGAAGAATGGTTTGTCAATAAAACAAATGTAATTTTCCCCGAAGAGAGTCGATGGCTTCTCTCTTTAGGCAAGAAATTTGCACTACCTACACACAAAAACAATTTCTCACCCATACACATCATAGCGGACATAGAACAATGCATACAAAAAATAGAAAATGAAAAAGAGAAAGACATTGCGAGACATGGCGTTGCCAGCAGAATACAAACATATAAAAGAAAAATCAAAAACACAATAAAAGAAAAATTTATAATAAAAACATATGAAAAAACACAGAAAATAATTAGAAAATATAAAGAAGAAATCATAATAACCCACGCAGATAAAGGAAACAAGACAGTCGTAATGTATAAAGAAGACTACAAAAACAAAATGAACAAATTACTTGAAGACAAAAACACATACAAAATACAAAGAATAGACCCAACGGCAAAACTACAAAAAACTAACAACGACATGGTAAATGATTTATTCAAACAAAAACACATAGACCTAAAACTCAAAAACAAGTTAGCATGTTCCGCAGCGGCTGCACCTACACTATACGGTCTTCCAAAAATCCATAAACCAGAGTTACCACTTAGACCGATTTCATCATCAACAAATGTCCCATGTTATCACTTGGCGAAATTTATTGGGGAAAAACTTCAACACATTGTATCTGACAACTACAACATCCGAAATACAACGCGCCTCAAAGAAAAACTAAAGGACATAACAATAGAAAAAGATGACATCTTAGTTTCTTTTGACGTAATATCGCTCTTCACCAACATACCAACATATATAGCCATTAAAAACATTATGCAACAATGGGAAAAACTGAAAGAACATACAAATATCCCAAAACCACAATTCCTTAAAATACTGCAATTCTGTCTTAAAGACAACAACTATTTCAATTATGACAGTAAAATATACAACCAAACGTTCGGAATGCCAATGGGAAATCCACTCTCACCAACCATAGCTGACATTGTTTTGGATAATCTTCTTGACGCCACAATAGAGAAATTACAAAATTCCAACATAACAATAAAATTCATTACAAAATACGTAGATGATATTTTTGCAATAATTAAAAAACAACATACAGACATAATTCTTAATAATTTTAATCAATATCATGAAAAACTTCAATTTACAATAGAGACAGAAAATAAAAAGTGCATACCATATTTGGACACTATAATTCATAGAATAGATGACAAATTAATTTTTAACTGGTACCAAAAACCCATAGCGTCAGGAAGAATGATCAATTTTCTGTCAACTCAACCACAAAAATACAAAATAAACACTGCAAAGAACTTTATTAATAAAGTTCTAGATACATCAGACGAAAAATTCCACAAAGAAAACATCAACAAAATAAGAACAATACTTCTAATGAACAATTTTCCACATAAAATAATAAATAATTTAATAAATGACAAAAATAATCAAATTCAACACAAAAATAATACACAAAATCAAAACGAAAAAAGTGGCAACACGGACAACATCACATTCCATAGCATACGTTACATTCCCAAGCTAACAAATAACAAATACCTACACGAAATAATAAAAATCAACAAAGAGAGAACTTCATTCGCTCACAAATCTAATCACACACTCAGCAAAATATTCACAAGAACAAAGACACCATTGCAAAAGGAACAACAACATGACGTGGTCTACGCAATAAAATGCAACGGCAAGACGAATGAAGTGTGCGATCTTGTATATATTGGCACAACAAAACGCACACTAGCTACAAGAAAAGCTGAACACAAAGCTGACGTCAGGAAAAAGAGATCATCTACTGGACTCTCACAAGTCACAACATATGACAGAACATGGACACACCGCTGATTTCGATGACGTACAAATTCTTGACAAGGAAAGAAACACAAATAAGAGATTCACATTGGAGAGTCTAAGAATACAACAAAACATTAAGAGAACGATGAATTTCCAAGAAGACAAAGACAATTTAAGTGCTAGCTACAGTGCTGTCATAAAGTAAACGTCTGTGATAACAATTAGTTGATATTTTCTGTTTTGTCCTGTTTCCTAATTTATTTAATTTATTCAATTTTTAATCTCTATGTAAAGTGCAATAGACTAAAAATAGACTAACTTTTTTAATTTAAATGAAAACAAATGTAAATTGACAATAGTAAGTAACTAACTAGATTATAGAGTAAAAATTAAAAATTAGAGAATCCAAAAATTGTAATTATAGGTCCAATAAAAAAGACCCCCTGAAGAAGTTGGAAAATAATCAACGAAACGTCGGGATAAAGTTTTAAAAATGGATTAATTTATTAATTGCATAGAAAAGTAACAGATCAAAAAGCCCAATAAAAAACAATCAAAAATTAATTTAAAATACAATTGATCATTTCTTCATAAATATTACGGAATTTTCCATTCTAAGATGCAATATGCAATAACCTGCTGGGTTGGAACCTATTCCAACAAAATTCAACCACTTTTTATTCTACAAAAAAACATGATAAGAAAAATACTAAAAAAGTCGCGTTGGGATCATAGTTTTCCATTATTTCAGAGTTTGAGGGTTCTTCCTTTACGCCACCTTTATTGCTTTAAGGTATTAAAAATATTCTTTATGAAATCTGGTCATCGCAATCTAAGAGTTCTTAGAAACCACAACGTACGTGGAAACCATTCATTTTTGGTAAACATTCCTCACTCACGCACCACTGCTTGTCGTAGATTCTTTAGTGTGGCATCTTGTAGACTTTTTAATAAATTGCCACTATATCTTAGATCAGAAACTTCAACGTCAAAATTTTTAAAGAACTTGAAATTCTGGTTATTCAATTTAGATCATGCATGCATTGAATCACTTCTTATGTAATTTGTGATTAACTTAAATAAAATTGATGTTATGTACTTTTTATTTTTTTCATATCTTTTTTCATTATAAAATTCTTGTAGTTTTTTGAAGGGTCACCCCACCCAATATTTTGTTATATATATACTTTTTCATGAATTTGAAGGGGCATTTAAAAAAATTTTTAAAAAATTTCAAATGCTTCTGATTTATTTCTCTTCTTTTAATTTATTTGTATTTTTAAACATATATCAGAAAAATTGTTAAGGAAATAAATAATAAATATACTATAAATATACTATATTTTGTTCCTGGATGGTTTTGATTGGAACAGATGCTTCAAACAGGTTGTTGATTGTACTAGAGAAAAAATCCACTTGTTCATCTACGTTAGAGAGGGTATATATGGTGTGTCTGTGTAGGTTAGAGTTCAAAACATTAGTTACTAGGTGCTGCTAATTTACAGATTTGTAGTCTCTAAATAAATACGTTTGACTGTTAAAATTCTGAATAATACCAAGATCATAGAAGGCCAAAATAAGATCATGCTTCGAGAAACCAGGCACATCAAGCTGTCCGTAAAAATTAACATAGTTAGGCTGGTTAACCAGGAAGACATCTAGTAGTGTTGAGCTTGTTGAGGTGAAATGCGTAGAAAAGATCTTGTTTATAGGAAAAAGGTCAAGGGAGGCTAGGCTGTCGTTGAAAGTTCTTACTAAATTATCATTAATGTCTAAAAGGTCGATATTCAGATCACCTGCGATAAAAACATGATTGTAATTCACTGTGAGATCTTCTAAAATTTGCGTAATAGTACCCGTGTTATTGATACTTGGTGGATTGTAAATAACACCAACTAGAAGTTTATCAGAACCTATTAGAACTTCCACAAAAAGATTGTATGTGACTGTTGCTTTCGGATAGTCTGATAACTCTGCAGCCAAAACTTTTTTTAATGAAAATTGCAACCCCACCGCCCCTAGATATCACTCGATCAGATATGTATACCTTATAGTTGCCAGTATTTAAAACACTGTTATCAATATGTTTTGTCACACATGTTTCGGATACACACACTATGTCGAAGGCTGAATCATTGAAAGTACCCTTAAACTCATCTAAATGTTTCCGTAGACTTTGTGCATTAATGTGGCAAATCGAAAACCCACTGTATCTTTTACGTAGAATGTTCAGCATTGTTTTTGTTTTGCTAAAGTTATTTAAGCTACCAGCCTGGGAAACCCCCCTATTATCAATTAGTGACATGTTGGCAATAACTAAATTTTAACAAATTTGCACGCCAACGCCGACCAATTAGACCAAGCAACCTCAACTGAAAAAAAACAGAAGCCAGTGTTACCGTTTCAGTTGCCAAAGAAAATTTAAAGGTTCCTAAATTTGATAAAAAGAATTTAAAATTGAATAATAACAAGTGTTCAAAATGTTTTTTAATATCTCTCCTGGTTCAGATGGGACACCAATTAGGATGGCATCAGTTGCCAGAGTTTTTACATTGAGTGCCTCAATCTGTGATTTTAAATTTTCAACCTCAGTGAAAACGGTGTTGTTGTTTTTCATATTTCCCTCAATGGTGTTTGTGGTTGTAGCTTTTACTTCTTTTACTTCTTCCTCTACATTACTGACCTTATTTAAAAGTGCTTCTAAATCAGCGACACGATCACTTAGTTGCATTATGTCGCGGTCCATGTCGTCAATTTTTTTAATTTTAAGCTCTATAGCTGACATTCTTAAACTTAAATTGTGTTCCATGTTTCTTATTTGTAAGGAGATGGACTCACCCTGAGACTTTATTTTTGCCAGTTCATCATTGACGTCATTTACATTCGATGAGCTCGAGGTGAAATTTGGATAAGCACGAACATGTGGACTAACGTTAGAAACTGGTTCCCAACCCATGGGTCGCGACCCAAAATTGGGTCGCCAAGCCATTTTCGGTGGGTCGCGAACACATATACATACATATATTATACACTAGCTGAGCCACCCGGCGTTGCTCGGGTCTGTAGTTTTAAGGTTCCCGTTCTCGTTTTTCCGCTTAAGTGGGAACTTGGGGATGAAAAATAATCGTTTTTACTTTGGAATTATGTGGCATCCCAATGACCAAAGAATTTTTGAAATCTGTCCAGTAGTTTCTAAGTTTCCATTCCTAAACCCGCTTCTCTAGGAATCTTTCGTTACCGTTGAATTATGTGAAATATAAGTCGATGTCACTAAGGGATAATGTTACATCTTAGAGTTGAAAGAATTTTTGAAATCGGTCAAGTAACTTTAAGGTTTCGGTTCTCGTTCCCGTTTCTGTTCTTGTGGGATTGTAGGGATGAAATATAATCTAAATTACTAATGGAGGGGGTTAATGTAGCACTCCTAATGCCGAAAGATTTTTAGAAATCTGTCCAGTAGTTTCTAAGTTTCCGCTCCCAACCCCGTTCCTGTGGGAATATGGGGATCAAACCTTGACAGGAACCATCCAAGAGTTGAAAGAATTTTTGAAATCGGTCAAGTAACTTTAAGGTTTTCGTTCTCGTTCCCGTCTCTGTTCCCGTGGGGTTATAGGGATAAAATATAATCTAAATTACTAATGGAGGGGGATAATGTAGCAATCCTAATGCAGGAAAGGTTATAGAAATCTGTCCAGTAGTTTCTAAGTTTCCATTCCCAAACCCGTTAATGTCGGAATATCCGCGCAATTTTTAAATTCCATCCCTGTTGGAATTATTGGAACAAACGTTGACAGGAACCCGTGGGATTATATGGATGAAATATAGTCTAGGTTACTGATGAAGGAGGATAGTGTAGCATTCCTAATGCAGGAAGTTATGATAAGTTTTGTGATCTTTTTATCAATTATTCTTTATGTGGGCTAAAGGTCCTGACCTATAGCCCACATAAAGAATAATTAATGCAGGAAGGGCTATAGAAATCTGTCCAGTGTCCAGTAGTTGCTAGGTTTTCCAATCCCGTTCCTGTGGGAATATGGGTATCAAACCTTGGCAGGAACCATTTATAAATCATTGTCACTGAAGGATAATGTAATATCCTAGAGTTTAATGAATTTTTGAAATCGGTCAAGTAAATTTAAGGTTCCCGTTCTCGTTCCCGTGTCTCTCCCGAAGGATTATAGGGGTGAACGGTGAAATATAGTGTAGGCTACTGATAGTGTAGATTACTGATGTTTCCGTTCCCAAACTCGTTCCTGTGGGAATATCAGTTTTTAAATTTTTTATGTCATAAGAACCTTCTCCTGACAATAAAAAACACAACAAAAAAAGAATTGGCCAGGTTGGTCCAGGCGTTGTTGAATTACGCGCTTACCAACACATTTTGTAATTCATTTTTATATATAAGATATATTTTGCTATAAAATAAATCTTATGCTGGCATATTATGTGTTGTGTCGCAATCGCTTGTGTGTATTTCATGAAAGAGCAAACACATTTGTCTCATATAATACGGGGTATTCCATACCAAATCGACCACTTTTGAACCCGACCCCTTTAGATTTTGCTAAAACTTTACCATTCCTTTCTACCCTTTGAAAAACATTTTTGAGAATTTTTTCAAATTTTTTTGTCCAATCTCAAAAAAGTTATGAATTTTTCAAAAAATTGGCTTTCTTATTTTCAAACAGCCATAACTTTTTTAGAATTTGACTTTTGGGAACATTTTTTTTTAAATTGTTTGTTTTTGAATGAACTTTTCGAAAAAATACACGAAAAAAATCAAGCATGATCAATTATATAAAATAATCGTTTTTTTTTTGAGTAAAATCGTCATTTTTTTGAAGTTCGCCATATTTTATTTTCTTAATTTTTTTTCTCAAAAAAACTTCAATCAATTTGACAACTATTTTCACCGATTTCGGAGTGGGCCGACTTTTTTTTATATTTTTTTTATTTATTTAACAAATGATATATTTATTAACAAATGATACAGATAATACTTTTTATGAAAGCCAGGAATCTGCACTTCATAATAAATTTTAAATGAAGTGGTTTCAATTTATAGTTTTTGAAATAACTGACTTCAAAGTCAAAATTTACGAAAAAAAGTAAAAAAAATCACTTTGAGTATTATGTTCCTCATGATTACAAATGAAAATAAAAAAATATCGATGTAGTAAGTTGCTTCAATAAATTTTTCATCAAACGCTGAAAACTACTTTTTTCTATGTCTTGTAGTTTTTGAGATAATTGAAAAATAGTAAAACTATTTCTTCTAAAACTATTATTATAAAATTTTCTTTTAAGATTAGAGACTCCTTTAGTTTTAAAGAAGAAATATACTTTTACTATATTTCAATTATCTCAAAAACTACAAGACATAGAAAAAAGTAGTTTTCAGCGTTTGATGAAAAATTTATTGAAGCAACTTACTACATCTATATTTTTTTATTTTCATTTGTAATCATGAGGAACATAATACTCAAAGTGATTTTTTTTACTTTTTTTCGTAAATTTTGACTTTGAAGTCAGTTATTTCAAAAACTATAAATTGAAACCACTTCATTTAAAATTTATTATGAAGTGCAGATTCCTGGCTTTCATAAAAAGTATTATTTGTATCTGTAAATGTTCCTGTTCTTTAACAATATTTTTTGAAGTCAATTTTTATAAAATTGCCCCTACTGCCTAAGCGGGGGGAGATAGACCCTCCTCCTGCAGTAAAAAATGATTGTATTAAACCCCTCCACCAAAAACCGGTGAAAATAGTTGTCAAATTGATTGAAGTTTTTTTGAGAAAAAAAATGAAGAAAATAAAATATGGCGAACTTCAAAAAAATGACGATTTTACTAAAAAAAAAACCGATTATTTTATATAATTGATCATGCTTAATTTTTTTCGTGTATTTTTTCGAACAGTTCATTCAAAAACAAACAATTTAAAAAAAAAATGTTCCCAAAAGTCAATTTTTAAAAAAGTTATGGCTGTTTGAAAATAAGAAAGCCAATTTTTTGAAAATTTCATAACTTTTTTGAGATTGGACAAAAAAATTTGAAAAAATTCTCAAAAATGTTTTTCAAAGGGTAGAAAAGAATGGTAAAGTTTCAGCAAAATCTAAAGGGGTCGGGTTCAAAAGTGGTCGATTTGGTATGGAATACCCCATATACATACAAGCAGTTGCAACACAATGCAACACAACAAATAAGTGCGTTCCTTGTTTTAAATATAATAATTTGTACACCGCTAATAAAACATTAACAGCCGTATTTATAATCGCATAATAAACTCCGCAAAACCTCAAAACACGCTTATTCATTGAACGGGTATCGCCTTTCTCGAGGAATTGGCAAGTCCAATTGGTTCCATTCGGAGCCGACAGAAAGTTGTAGGTCCCCTCCATTCCCAAAAGGCGCATGGTTTTGAGAGATGCGCTAAGCCCAGGGGTTCTTCGCTCTGTTGCGCCACCCTGTTTATTTATTTATTGTTCATTGAATAAAACAAAAATCCTATTTTTAATCATTTTCGTCAGTGAATAAGGGCTGAATTGCTTAAACGCCGATTTGCGTGTCTTGAGCGTGTTTAAGCGCATAAATGTCATTTGAGTATTGAGTTGTCATTCAGTGGTTTACTTACAACTTTGAGAATTTTAAAAATAATAGAAATGTACTCAAATTACATTAACTTTATACATAAAGTAAACTTTTCTTCTGTTTTTGTAAAAAAATGTTTGACTTGGTATTTATTTTATTAGCAACAATGGCAAAAAGAAAATATTGTGAAGATTATTTGAAATTCGGTTTCACTTTATTGATCTCGAATTGCATCGAAAACTCTCCATGTGTTCTTTGTAGTAAACCTTTTGTTTTATTCACATGTGAGGTGGTTGTCCAGAGGAAAAACGATAAATCGTTTCTTCGAACTAAAAAACTAAGAAAAGAAATTCAAATGTTTTTAGACATGCGGAAAAAAACGAACTTTAAGATATAGTGAAAAATTATGACTGGTTGATTAAGGTAGTGCATTTGGCAGATATATTCAAGGAATTCAACAAATCGATCCTTAAATTACAGGGACATGATATCACTATGGTTCAAATTAAATATCATTTGCAGTGTTTTGTTGCAAGACTTGAAAACTGGAGTAAAAGGGTAAGTTAGCACTAAGCATAAGATAGCAATGTTTCGCAAACACAGCAAGACCCTGGAAGCCAAAAATGAATATGGTAAGGAAAAATTAGAAAACCTTATCATCAATCACCTGACTAGTTTCAAACAGGAGATTTCTACATACTTCCACGATTTGAATAATGTTCAACACACCAATCCAAGATCCTTTCTCTAAAAATCTAATTATTTTTCTAAAGATAATTTCGAAACAACGTCATTGATTGACTTTTGGTGCAGTGTGAGAGAAGTTTACCCAAAAAACTTTAAAACTGTTCCGATGCTGAATTTTTGTATGAATTGGATGTACATAAAACACGATATGAGACTGAAACACTCCCTAGAATTGATGAGTTGGTATCTAAATGATTTTTTTAATTATTATTAATTTTCAAATATGCTATGTACATATATGTAATGTAATATATATATAAATATATTGTATGTATGTATGCCACATTCTCTTTTCAATTAAATAAATTTGGCACTTTATATATTTGGGTTTGTTGTGAAGTTATTGTCATTGCGAACTTTGAAATTAGATTTCCAGAATATTCTTAAGTATGTACCTAATATGTATACGGAAAGGTTTATAATTTATTTAAATACATTGGGTCGCTAAATTTTTCCAAAGCTCTAATTTGGGTCGCTAGTTCTAGAAGGTTTGGAACCACTGCGTTAGATGTTGCGGTTTGTTGCGGGTCTGTTCAGTAGCACATTCTATACAAATTATATACAAATTACAATTACATTTATTTATTTATTTATTTATTTATTTCATCAAGTGGAGCACATAGACTCTTAAAGACTACTTAATAACAATAATTGGATAGTGATTATAATTAAAACCTAGCCACCATTGTTCAATAAAAACAATAATTTTTAAACATTCGCCAATATCCCCCAATACGTCAAACATAATTTATTAGCTAATATGGTTAACTATCTCATTAGTCGGCGCCGAAATCGACCTTTCACACAGCCATTCCCGATTGCAAATATTTATTTGAAGATCAAGGTAGACATCTCTTCTCAGGTAGACTGTATTTTCGACAGTTTGACAGAAATCACCCCGCAGTGAAAGAACTTTTATCGACCCAGCAGTTTTAAGGTTCCCGTTTACGGTGTCGATCCCGTAGAAATATAGGGATTACTTATTAAGCCCATGTCCTTCCTCAGGCTCTAGGCTATCTCTGAATAAAATTCCATTTAAATCGGATCAGTGGTCTGGGCGGGAGATGGTAACAAAGAAACACGAACAGACAGAGTTAATTTTGGACTTGTAATGTTAGTAAGGATGTCCATGTCCATCTTCGGGTTCTAGACTATCTCTGTACCAAAATTCATATAAATAGGTTCAATAGTTTGGGCGGTTAATGGTAACAAAGAGAAATTGACAGACAGATTTAACTTCGTACTTATAATATTAGTAAAGACTCCCGTTCCCGTGGAAACATGGTGACCGTTCCCGTAAGGAATATGGGGAATGGGGGAGTAAAAGTTTGTGTTGCTCGGGGATTATGGAGCATTCCAACGGTGGAACAATTTGTAATCGGTGTTGTAGTGTCAAGTTTCCCATAAACGTTCCTGTTCCAGTGGGAATATAGGGAAAAAATATATAGCCTATGTCCTTCTTCAGGTTCTGAACAATATTTGAAAAAAATTTCATTTAAATCGGTTTATTAGTTTGGGCGGGAGATGGTAACTTAGAACGACGGACAGACAGAGTTACTTTCGTACATATTATATAAGTAAGAACTCCCTTTCCCATAGGAATATGTGGATGAATTAAAGTTTATGTTATTCAGGGTTAGTGTAGCATTCTAACGGTGGAAAAATTTTTGAAATCGGTGTTGTAGTTTCTAAGTTCCCGTACCTACTTACTTTATACCAAAAATAGATTTTAAGAGGTTTGTTTATTAACATATGTAACTAAGAACAAGAAGAGATTTAAAATATTTCAGTCACTACCATTTAAAGATAATTGTAATGCAGCAAATGAAGCATAATTCAGTGCCCAAGTCACTAGTGAGGTTACGTTTGGAGGAGAATTGAAGTAATTTAATAAATTTTAATCATAACTCAAAAAATAGCTTATGAATTGAAAAAGAATTAATTCATAATTCACCAACTAGCTTATGAATTGAAAAAGATTTAATTCACAAGTCACCAACTGGCTTATGAATTGAGAAAGATTTAATTCATAATTCACCAACTAGCTCATGACTTGGGAAAATTTAATTCATAATTCACCAACTGGCTTATGAATTGAAAAAATTTAATTCACAAGTCACCAACTGGCTAATGAATTGAACAAATTTTAATTCATAAGTCAACAGCTAACTTATGACTTGAAAAATTTTCAATTCTAAATCAGCAACTAGCTTGCGAATTAAATTTTTTTTTTAAATCAGAAGTCAACAATTAGCTTATGATTTAGGGATTTTTTAATTCATAAATTCGCAACCCTGATCACAATGCAAGAATTCATCGGATTTTTGGAAATAGGTGAAAACATTGAATGGAAACGAGTATAAGTTTAAAGAACTGTTGAATCCTTTAACCGTCAATGCAACAGTATCATATGCAGAGCCATGCTTTGAAAATAGCACACTTGATGCGTGCATAACTACTGATTAAGTTATAAATACTTTAAAAAAATTACACGACGGAAAAGCGGCTGGGTCCGACGGAATCCCAGTTGAATTCTACAGATTAGATTAGATTAGATTAGATTAGATTTTATTTGTAATCATAAACTGTATTTACATTATTTAAAATAAAAACAAAAATCAGAAAAGCTTGGCATTTTTGCCGTCTGCCTAGTTGACAAAACATTTTTTTTTTAACGTTTATAATGATTTGAAAATTTAATTCTCTTAATATAATTGCAATAATTAGTTCATAAAAAAAAGGGAGTACATAGCTTGAAAAAGACAATTGTAATTTTTTGAAACTTTCATTAACGATCCCTATAGGTAAGAGCCAAATTTCAGTATTGGTAAAGTTTTTTTACTTCGATTTTGTTTAGCAAGGATATAACTTCGATCTCAGTCAAACAATTTGATCCCAACACGTTCCTTCTCACTTCGCTTAAAATAGGACATTTTCCCATAAAATGTATAATATCCTCTCTTTCACGCAGGTTGCACATAGTGCAAAAAATTGGTAAATCCTCTCTGTGTGGAATAAAGTTCAAGCGTATCAGCTCCCCCCTCATCCTGACCATCATAGATATCTCCTCTACGCTGTTTTCATCTCGGAAATAATTCCTCTCTTCCAAATGGTAGTCTAGTTGTGAGTAGGTATATTGCTCTATGTAGTGATTCATGAGCGTTATTCTCAAACCGTTCTCTGCACTTCAGGTCTACTAGTGAAATAAGATCATATAATAACGTCTTCCAGCGAACATAGTCAAAACTGTTTAGACTTAGGTCCATTACGCAGTCCGCCGCCATATCTTTCCACTCAGAATACCAACTTGATTCCTCACGTATGACTTGAATGGCCGCCGCCTTCGGTAGCCGATGATTTTCCAGCTTCATGATCTTTAATACGTAATCGATTTGCATTTTCAGCGTACGTATAAAGAGCGGTGATAATCCTGTTTCCAGCATAATCATGTAGTTTGGCATATTTGGTGGTAGTCGAAAAATTCGCTTTATGTATTATCGGAGTAGCTTCTCTACATTCTCATATTGTCTAACTCCCCATACTTGTGCTGCGTAGAGCAAAATTGATTCTGACACCGCACCGCCTCAAATACTCGGAATTTACTGCTGTGTGCTATGTTTTTGTTGTGAAAACATCTGCTCCATGACGCACTGATTGCGCTTTTGGCCTTTGCCAACTTTTCCTTTAAATGTTTCTCCATATTTAGACTTTGCGTGAAACAGACTCCGAGATATTTATATTCCTCTACAATTTTTATTGTCTGATCATTGAAGAACCATTTTTCATTTCGAGCGCTTCTGCCTCCGCCGTTCTTAAAAATCATAATTATTGATTTATTCTGATTCACCACTAGATTCCAGAGCTTACAATATTGGTAAAGTTTGTTGATCATTAGCTGCAATGATTCTGGAGAGGATGCCAAGAGTACGACGTCATCTGCGAATAGCAGTGCCTTGATTGTTTGTCTCGCGTATTCTATGCCACACGGTAAAAAGCTTACTAGATCATCTATGAACAAAGCAAACAAGCTTGGGCTCAGAGTACAACCTTGTCTGACCCCCGATTCGGTTCTGAACCACTCGGAAATCTCTTCCCCGTTCCAAACTGCTGCCACCGTGTCAGTATACAAATTTTGCATGACTCTACCAAACTTTAGGGACATACCCATGTTATATAACTTGTAAAATAGAGAATGTGTATCAGTTTCAGTTTTAAATTCATTTTTATTGTTTTTCACTTATATCTACTTACTTGCTAACAAAAATGTTTAAACTAGCTTAAATAATAACTTAATTAACTTACTGACCCTAGGCGGGTACTCTTAATTACACAATAACTTATTTCTAATGCCTTTCGGCCTAAAGATATAATATATATAATTCAAACTAGAGCAAATATTAAGAACTAAGAAAGTTTAAAAAACTTAGTTTCATCGATCCAATTTTTTCGTTTTTCTTAAAATTACTTACAACTAATTAAAACTACTTAAAACTAATTAAAACTACTTAAAACTAGAGCAGCCATAGTAGCTTTTTATATATATATATTTTTTTTTGTTTTTTGTGTTTTATATTTTTTTTTTGGGATTTTTTATTTTTTCTATTTTTTTTTTTGATTTTGGGGACGCACAGTGTTTTTAATTTTTTTTTTTTATTTTGATTTTTTACAATTTTTTTTTTGATTTTCGACGCAGCCATAATTTTTATAATTTTTTTTTTTTTGGTTTTTATAATTTTTTTTTTGGTTGCCACTATGCCTACCCCCTATACCCTAAGTCTTACACACTAAACCTTTGTAGGCCAGCGATAGGCGAATCGCTATCCGTAACATTTTCCCGATGTTGCTCAGACAACCACCAGAACATATTCGACGTTTTGATAACGTCCCGTCGATCGCGATCTGAAACCGCCCTACTGTAGCGGAGGAGCTCTTCAACTTCTCCGCCTACTGCGGCGACGTCCCGGTTATAAAGGAGCCGTCGCTCCACGGACTTACGGCAGACATGGTAGATTAACGGAACCGCCAATCTCTCCTGTATCAAACCTATCATGTCAAAATAGAGGAAAGCCTCCGGTGGGACAAATCCACTGAAACGTGTTCTCTCCATATAATCTATGTTGGGGTAGTAAGCCCCAAATATCAGGCCATTGTTCGAAGACATCGCCCTTGCAGTGTGACCCCGAGTCAGTTTTATAATGAAGTTGTCGATCCTGTTTATTTGAGCCCCGTTGTAAAGGACCCCATTAGGATAATATTTTCTGTACTCCGACTCTGGTGTTCTGTGCAATCCAAGACAGGTACGCAGACACTGTCTCTCAAACACCCGAATCTTTTCCATCTGAGACGCTGTAACATTGAACCACACAGGGCACCCATAGACAATCATTGGCCTTATGAGGGCCATGTAGCAAATCACTTTCACTCTGCTGTCAAGTTGTCTGCTGTGAAACAGTCGCCTTGTGAGAACAAAAGCTCCTCTAGCCCTGGCCAGAGCCGCATCCATATGTTTGTTAAAATATAGATACTGATCTAGCCAGATGCCGAGGTACTTGACTACTACTTTGCTTGGCAGTGGGTGACCATGTAGATCAACGATCACCAGCTTTCGCCAGTTCTTTCTCGTATCCCATGAGGCCCGAGCCAACGGGGTTCTTAACACAATTGTTTCCGATTTCTGAAAGTTGATTTTCAACTTCCAGTCATCGCAATATTGCTGAATCTTATCGAAGTCACGCTGCAAAAGTAATCTGATAACCTCGATCTTTGGACCTGTTCTGTACGCAATGAGGTTGTCGGCGTACGCTATAGCATGGTGAAGGGAACCAATTAGATCGCCGGTGAAAATGCTAAACAAAATAAGCGAATTCACCGCCCCCTGTTGTAGACCGTTCTGTATTTTAAAAGTTCTGGTAGAAGTTCTATTGCAACTTTTCACAACAAACGTTCTACCATGAAGCATGTCATTCAGAATATATAGTAGTGGTTTACTCATGCCATATCTGATCACCTTATAAAAAAGACCGTCTAACCAAACGGTATCGAAAGCCTTCTCCAAGTCAGCCAGACATGCACCCGTACACTGCTTTTTAGCTTTGTTCCATTGAATATCAGATACTAGTTTAGACGCGGCATGTATGGTATCATGGCCCGCCTTAAAACCGAACTGATTTTCGGGAATTATATTTTTGTCCTCAGCCCATGTGAACAGAGCTCTATTGAGAACTTTCTCGAATACTTTGCTGATACTCGGAAGAAGACTAATTGACCGGAGATTTGCTGGATTGGAACCATCCTTACCTTTTTTGAGGAGAGGATGGACCACTGCCGTCTTCCAACGCACTGGATAATATGCATTATTCAGCGCATTGTTGAACAACGTGGTGTATATGTCCACCGCTTCCGAAGGGATGTTTCGCAGCACAACATTGGGTATGCCGTCGACTCCTGCTGACTTCTTTTTCTTTATTTTGTGAAAGATGCTCTCGAGGTCCATCTTAGAAACGAACAGGGTGTTATCCCCGTTTTGCTGGGCGATGACTGCATTTGCAGGTCGGTCGTCATTGAACCTAGTGAAACCAGGATTCTCGGATCGCCAATGCGAGATCTCGTCTCTAAGATAGAAGTGTCCAACGAAGGCTCTATTCTCAAGGTCGTAATTCGGGCGAATGCACTCATTCACCTTATATACTCGCTCGAAAACAGCACCCACCGTCTCTACCTTCTCTTGAGCATCTTCCACTATAAAGTGGTCATCATCCAAAATGGCATCATCTGGATCTATTCCTAATGTCAGAAGTAAGTTTTTGTTATCTGTCGTCCTTTGGAGTTTAATACCCTGAAGTTCATTTTGATCTTTTCTCCTAAAAATTTTATTTATTTCCGGATACATACTCGGGTTGTTGGATTGTACAGCCCGAATTTTTTTGTTCCAGAAAAGAGATATAGATATTCTGTAGTTTTCTTTTATCAACTGTTGGAGATTTTTGATCTGTGACTTCAGAGTTCTAATCTCCAAATCGTGTCGGTCAGTAAACCTCCTGTGCAAGAGTTTGAGTCTTGACAGGAGTCTACTTTTTTGTTTGTAAAGTGCGTCTATTGTCGCGTTTCTGTACATGTTCGTAGAGTCATGTTGCCTATATTTAGGAATTGTCCTGTCCATTGTACTACGGATTGCATCCTCCATACGTTGCAGGTATCCATCGATCTCAACGTTCGACAGATTCCTGTTGCATGGCGGCGCAATACCGTTCGAACGAAGTTCCCTTGAGACGGCACCGGAAAAGCGCGGCCAACGTGTCTTACCGTAGTTGTAAGAGTGCGTCGGCACGTACTCCTCCATTTCCACAAGGTCGTTCGGAAGCTGTATGACGGCCGCAAATCCACAGTGGTCACTGTCGTACTCAACCGTCGTCAAACAATTTTTCGTCCGTCGAAGAATGTCGTCGGTCAGTTTCAGTCTTGAGTCTAAAAGCAGTAGATCCAAATAAGAGCCACTTCGAGGATATGAAAGCCTGTCAGTAGCCAGCAGATCGACTTTACACTCAATGCTGTAGAGCCCCAGCCAATTGAATAGCTGGGTCCCCCTTGAATTGGCTAATTGATTTCCCCAATCTTGGTGTTTAGCATTGTAATCACCGGCCAAAAGGAAATAGTTTTCATCCGAATTCAGTTTCAGACATCGAAAAAGTGTTTCGAGCTCTGTTATAAAACATGAATTTTGAGAAGCCTCCGGCGCATAGATCGCAACCACATACAACCGCCTCCCCTGTTGGAGAGGAATACATACGATACACGCTTCAAGCAACTGGAATCGGCGTACTTCACCACTATATATTACTTTATGAGCAATGCCCTTACGTATGAAGATCGCAACCCCACCCGCGAAAGTCGAGTTGGGTCGGTCCCTCCTTACGATAATGTAATTGTTATTCGTCAAATTGTGATGCTGGTTTAGCCTAGTTTCGCTAACCATACATACATCAGGACGTTGGTCTTTTAACAACTCGAAGAAGTTGGTTCGTCGTTCTATCCTAACTAGCGAATTCACATTCACGGCTAGGATCTTAAAAGGCCTCTCCGGCAGCGCGCCCGTTAACCTAAAAATTGCGCAAGCGACGGCACTGCACGTTAGATTAAGTCCACCCTACGCGCCTGCTCACTTATTTGCCGTGATAGTTCACTCATTTGTGCCTGAATGACACGCAGAGCGACCAACGACCATCACCTCTGACTCCCCAGTAGCTGCCTTTGACACAGATGGCTGTGGGGCCGCTTTCTGGGGAGGTTGTACCGTTTTCCCAGCTCCACCCACCAGAATGTGTATCTACTGTATCAAATGCTGACTTAAAATCAACAAAATACGCATATAATTTTTTCTTTTTGCTGAGAAATAAATCCCCAATACTCTTCAAAACAAAGATATGGTCGATCGTTGAGTAGCCTGCCCTAAAACCAGCCTGGTACTCTGTCAATAACTTATTATTGCTGATCCATGCATTGAGGCGTGTCTGCAGTATAAGAGTGAAGATTTTATAGCAAGCATTTAAGAAGGATATACCTCTATAGTTAGATAGTTCCAATAAACTTCCTTTTTTATGTATTGGAAAAATTATGGATTCTTTGAATTCATGCGGTATAATTCCTGTTTCCAATACATTATTGAATATAAGCGTAAGCCTATCTATCATCTCTATTGTGCTATACTTATAAAATTCATTCTAAACAAATTGCTTTAGCTTTCGCTGTCGTACAATCAGGGTTATTTGCCGGTTGCAAATGTACAATCAGATTTTTTTCATTCGCTTTTTTTTCAAGAAACTCAACTTGTTTTTCAAGCAAGGCACATCGCGTCCCCATCTGATTAAGCTGAGTTTTTAATTGTTCATTGCATTGCTTCAAAGTTGATATTTCGGCACTTACTCCTTCCATATCGGATTTAGTCGCTATATCCTTCAGTCTTTCATCCAATAAATCACTCATAGAATGTTGGACTATTTTTTTTAATTCCGCCACCGTCAAGCTGCCAACAGGTGTATTGCTTTCATGCTCAGCTGATGGGGATTTTGGTGACAATTGCATGTGCGGTCTTTTAGGAGGGTTAGAATTATTGTTGCTATGTAATGCCGAGCCATTGTTGAACATCTTTTGGACTTTTTTTTTTTTATAACTTTGAAGGCAAACTCATCCCAATTTTTTACTTTTGAAGTTACACTTTTAATTTAAGTTTTATTTTCTTTTAGAATTGTTTTTTTGACGTTTGTCTTACTAGTTTTTTTTAATTAATTTAATGGAGCTATATTTTCATTG
This sequence comes from Melanostoma mellinum, assembly GCA_914767635.1. Lineage (NCBI taxonomy): Eukaryota > Metazoa > Arthropoda > Insecta > Diptera > Syrphidae > Melanostoma > Melanostoma mellinum. The sequence goes on along the minus strand of OU612058.1, from coordinate 116,615,091 downwards.
ACTTTACTTTTTGGACCAGAGTTGCCAACCTCTGGTCCAAAGTACGGCACCAATGAGCTGATAAATAAGATTACCTCGGAGTTCAACTATATTTTGGATAGTGGATCTATACCCGAATGGTTTAAGGAATCCTTAATCTTTCCTATCCACAAAAAAGGCAGTACTCAAAACCCAGAGAACTATCGTGGCATAAGTTTTTTGAACGCCTCTTACAAAATTTTTACGTCAATTCTGCATCGACGATTTAATTTATGGATTGCCCAGAATGGGTTACTGAAGGAGGTTGAAGCTGGTTTCAGATCCGGTTACTCCACGGTGGACCAAATATTTGTACTTAAGAGCATTGCCGATAACTTTCTACGGAACCAAAAGAAACTCTTTTGTTTCTTCGTGGATTTCAAAGCTGCGTTCGATGAGGTAGACAGAAATGCGCTCTTATACAGGCTTTATGGACTGGGGATGTCCAGGAAATTCGGCAAAGTCCTCCAAAATATTTATAACGATACCAAAGCCGTGGTTTGGAATGGAGAGGAAATCTCTGAATGGTTTCAGACTGGAACAGGCGTCCGACAGGTGTGTGCGTTGAGCCCGCTATTATTTGCGCTCTTTATAGATGACCTTACTGACAACATTGGCGGAGGTGTGGAATTCGCAGGGACAGTGATGAAAGCACTTTTCTATGCCGATGACATTGTGATGCTTTCCAATTCACCCCAATCTCTGCAACTGATGATAAATCAATTACATAGGTACTGTGTAACGTGAAATCTTAAGGTCAATCTAAGTAAATCCAAAATAATGATTTTCAAGAATGGAGGTGGAAGAAATTGCGCAAATGAAAGATGGAGCTACGATTCGAATTTGATTGAGGTGGTGAAGGAATTCACTTATCTAGGAGTGTGTTTTACAAAGAATCTTAGTATGGAAAGACATCTTGCGGATAAACTTGTGAAGGCAAAAAGTACAATTGGAACATCCTGGGCAAAGGGTCTCGCAAACAAGAATATAGCACATAGTAGCAAATTTCGTGTATTTGAAGCAGTGTCTGAGTCTATTATGCTTTACGCAGCGCAGGTTTAGGGATACAAACTGTACGAGAGTGTGGAGAAACTACTAAGATTCTTTATTAAAAGAATATTTCATCTACCCTACAACACACCAAATTACATGGTTTTGCTGGAAACTGGACTATCACCGCTTTTTATTCAAACCCTCAAACTAAACATAGACTATATTCTCAAAGTCTTGCAGATGCAAAGTGAAAGATTACCCAAGAAAGCAGCCCTCTATGTAATCAATCACAGAAGCAGTTGGTACGCAGAATGGCACGAGCTGGCCTTATGGTCTAACGTAATTCTCAACGGCATGACTAACTTTGTTCCGCATAGATCAAAGAGCATCATCCCCAAAGAAAATTCGTGGTTCGATTCGAGCTGTAGAGAGATGATTAGGGAAAGAGAAAAATGTTTTTGGATTTTCAAAAATGACCCTACAGAAGACAACAGAAATAAGTTTAAGCGCGCCAGGAACGCCTGCAATATTCACATACAGAAGACCAAGTTTTTATATGACCAAAAGGTAAGGCAAAAAATACTATTGTATCCAAAAGGAAGTGGTCTTTTGTTAAGAATATTAAGAACTCGACCACGTCATTGGCCCCAACGCTCGTCTTCAATGACTCTGCTTATGTCAAGCAGATATTTTTTCGAACTCGCTTGGTTGCGAGAGTCCTTCAAGATCAAAACATACATAAATCCCCGCCGTTATTCTGAAGAGGTGTTCTTCTACGCTGGCAAAACCACTGCGTAAACTTTTCCATCTTTCCTATTCTGCTGGGATTTTTCTTAGGACAATGTCCTGTGCTGGTAGAAAGCAGGAGAGCCTTCCTGGGATCTAGTTACCTCACGGAAGTGGAAATGATAAGTCTTCTTAACGAGATGTCGGTGGAAAAACTTTTCACGTATTGCAAAGTGGCAAAAACCTATCGTGACAGAATACTCAGCGAAAGCTTCTAAAAACTCATCGAAGTCAAATAATTATTGTATATACATTATTATTATTGTATAGGTTACATATGTCGCCCCATCTATTTTTGCACAAACTTGATTTCCAACGGAAACCAAGTTCATTTAAGATTTAAGTTCATTATCATATCGCAATGTAAACACACGCATTCTTTTTGGGCACTCGTAATCGGATACCCAAAACGAATGTGCAATTCTGCTGACACATTAAAAACTGAATAAGAATAAAGGCATTGATAGAATTATGGAATGAGTAAGAAGTCAGTCTTAATCAACAGCTCACAGAATAAAGTCCTTTTTAAAAACCTCAATCGTGATAGTAATTACTTTTCTGGCGCAGTCGGTAGGATTTTTTCAAACAGAAGAAATCCATACGAGAACGAAGTTACGCGAAAACAACTTAAGATTGTTAAAGTGTTAATATCAGTGTTCAGTGCGTGGCAAACAAAATAAAATTGTGAAGCACGTATACGAAAAGTGAATAAACCAAAAAAAAAGTGAAGAAGTGAAGTTTTTGGATATAAGAAAATAATTTATTTTTCTTTCTTTTTCTTGAATTGCATTGACGATTCAAGGGAACTAAAAAAAAAAAAAACAAACTAACATTGTTAACTGCCAATCAGAAAATCTAATTAACCGAAAAGTGAAGTTTTTGGTATAAGAATTTTTTGTTAGGTAAAATCAGTGAAAAACACAAACTAACATTGTTAACCGCCAATAATAAAATCTAATTAACCCAAAAGTGAAGTTTTGGTATAAGAATTTTTTGGTGCTCAAGTTCAAGTGAACGTTGTGAAAATAAAAGTAACCACGATTAACAAAAAGGATAAAACGCTGAAATTTTGGCCGGTTATCAACAACACCATGGACCAAGAACAACTAGACCGTCTCGTGGGGGCCATTCAAGCCCTAGCAGTGCGTCCGCAACCACAACAAAGTCGGACAATACAAATAATAAAAGAAATAGCGTACATACCGGAATTCGAAGGACAAAATGAAAGATTGACGCAGTTCGTCAGTGTGGTTGAAAACCACATCAACGGCACCAGAGCTGAAGAAAGGCAGGAGATATGGAGGGTAATATACAACTCCAAGGTGACGGGAAGAGCGAAGGAGCTGCTCATCCACAATACCACAACAACGTGGGAGGAAGCAAGAAACCTATTGAAACAACATTTCCGACCAACAATTAACTACAAGGAAATTGCCAACAAAATATCATACCTGAAAGTAAGTTCTATACTAGATTTAAATAATAAAATCGAATATTTAATTAGAGAAGCGAACACATTCGCTACATATAAAAGTAATTCTGCGGAAGTTAAATCAAATTTATACGTATTGATAGTTAGTAAAATTAAACAACTAGCTATAGGGAATTTATCAAGGGACATTAGGGATATCAACGATATCCACAAAATTAAAGATATCCTCTACTCATTTGTAGGGTACGATGAAGGGAATATACAAATAGATTTCAGAACAAACAGACAATAGGTACAGACCAGAAGATAGATCGAATGGTTATAAAAACGCATCAGGTCAAAACAGCAATTATGTCAATCATAAGTCTCAGAGACAAAATAATAATTTCCAATCTAATTTCAATCATTCGGGACATTTTAACCCATTCAAGCAAACAAATAATTTTCAACAAAATGCCAACCCCCAAGAACATTTTAGGAAGACGTCAGGGCAATATCGGAATGGGCAAACATCCCGATATAACAATCCCCAACCTGTTTTTAATCAGTCAGGACAAATAAGAAACGCAATACAACACCCAGCACCAATGTCAATAAATCAGGTTGAAACTAGCAATGAAGAAATTCACAATGTGGAGTTTTTTCTCAATTGAGCCTCGGGAACCAGATTTTTTTAAATTTAACAATTGATAGTAGAAGATATAAAGCACTCTTAGATACGGGTTCAACCATGAGCATTATAAATTCTAGCTCAGTAGATTGCAGTAGGTTTAAGGTATACGACAAAATAAAAATGCAGCTTAAGACAATTAACAACACAACGGATGAGGTAGTGGAAAGAATCATTACGAAGATCCCAGAAGAATTTAATGAAGATCAAAAAACTGCTACAAGATGGTATAAGAGGAACTTAGGTCCAAAGCCTTATGATATTCTAATAGGCATGGACTTACTAAGTAAAATTGTTAAAACCCTTGATTTTAACAGTAAAAATCTTATATTAAAAAACAATTCAATAATCCCTCTTTACTCCGAAAAAGACATCACAGCCTTCGATTGTTTTGACCTTATCGGAGGAGAAAAAGAATTGGACCTAAGCCATCTGAACGCAGAGGAAAAGAAAGAAATAGAAGCATTATTAAGAAAATTCAAAAAATTAGTTTACCGTGAAGGTGATCAGCTGACGAATACGGACACTATCATGCACGAAATAAAAACTACCGTAGACCAATCCATACATGCTAAACTCTATAGGCTACCCCCAAAACATGAAGAAGAAGTAAAACGACAAGTGTTAGAAATGGAAAATCAGGGCAAAGTAAGAAAATCAAACAGCAGATATGCCTCTCCTATTGTGGTAGTGGCAAAGAAAAAAGACAATTCTGGGCAACAAAAATTTAGATTATGCGTTGACTATAGAAAGCTTAATGAAATAACAATTGATGATAAATACCCACTCCCAAACATCGATAGCATCCTTGATAAACTAGGTAGGGCCCAATACTTTTCATCAATTGACCTTGCAAAAGGATATCATCAAATCAAAGTTCACCCCGCCGATATTCCAAAAACTGCATTTGTGACACCCAATGGCCTCTATGAATATCTTAGAATGCCTTTTGGATTGAAAAATGCGCCGGCAACGTTCCAAAGATTGATGAACCAAATACTAAGGGACTATATTAACAAAATTTGTGTTGTCTATTTAGACGACATCCTAATTTTCTCAACAAGTTTAAAAGAACATATTCAATCTTTAACCTTAATTTTCAAAAAACTCTCAGAACATAATTTAAAGATTCAATTTGATAAATGTTCATTCATGAAAAGAAATACCGAGTTTTTAGGTCACGTACTTACAGCGGAGGGAATGAAACCGAACCCAGATAAAATACAATGTATTAAAGAATACCAATTACCCAAAACAGAGAAACAGATAAAAACATTCTTAGGTACCACAGGGTACTATAGGAAATTTGTAAAGGACTACTCAAAAATAGCTTATCCCATGGTGAAATACTTGAAAAAAGGAATGAAGATAAATCTTAACGATCCCGAATACATCCAAGCGTTTGAAACACTTAAATCAAATATTATCAAGCACCCCATACTCAAATTTCCCAACTTTGAAAAACCCTTCACACTTTTCACCGACGCTAGCAATTATGCAATAGGAGCAGTACTCACGCAGGAAGGTCAACCTGTATGTTACGGGTCAAGAACATTAAATGATCATGAAAAGAAATATTCTGCGACTGATAAAGAGTTCCTAGCAATTGTTTGGGCAGTAACTTACTATAGACCATATTTATGGGGCACAAGATTCACCATCATAACAGATCATCAACCTATTAAATATTTAAATAAGAAATATAACGGCAAAGAGTTTAGTCAGAGAAACCAGAGGTGGCTTCTAAAACTACAGGAATACCAATTCGACATAGAATATTTAAAAGGTAAGGAGAACAAAGTGGCAGATTTTTTATCAAGAATTCCAGAAGAGGAGATAGAGATGAATAATACCGAAGAGATGTCAATCAACAATCTATCTGATATTGCAACTGTACATTCGCAAGAAGAACAACTTCTTGATCACATTCCAATTAAAGAAACAATAGTTAACAAGTACAGAACACAACTAATATTAGTAAATAAAACAGAAAGAGAGATTGAAATCATAGACAAGAGAAGAATTATTTACTTAGACATGACTAAAACTAAGGAATACTGGTCAGATCTACTAAGACGATTTATAAAACCAGGAATAACAGGTATTTTCACAGAACTTTCCTACGAAGAATTTAATAAAATTCAAAAATTACTGATAGAATTATTTAGCAATAATAGAGAAATAAAATTCATAAAAGCAATCATTAGAGCAAAGGAAATACGAACAGTAGAAGAACTTCACAAACAAATCTCATCGTATCACATAAAAGAAAGCATACACAGTGGTATAGTAGAGACGTATCATAGCCTGAAAAATAGAATTTATTATCCACAAATGTTCAGAGAAATCACTAAAGTTATAAATAATTGCAAATCCTGTATAGAAACGAAGTTGGAAAGACACCCAATAAAAAAGAAATTTGAAATTAGTGAAACACCAACCAGACCAAATGAAATTTTACACATTGATATTTTTTATTTCATGAAACAACCATTTCTTACTTTAATAGACAAACTAACAAAGAAAGCTTACGCTTATCATTTACCAAATAGAAACTGGATCAAGAAAATTGAAACATTAGAAGAACATATTTCTAAATTTGGTAAACCAAAGAAAATTATAGCCGATAATGAATTCCAAGCAGAGAATCTTAAAGAATTTTTTAACCAACAAGAAATAGATCTTCACCTTACTAAGCCCAACACACATACAGGTAATAGTGATGTTGAAAGATTTCACTCTACACTTCAGGAAAAATTAGTTTCAATGAGGAAGTTAGATTTGACATTAGTTCAGAAAGTTCATAGAGCAGTTAAGAATTATAATGACAGATATCATTCCACACTCAAAACATCTCCAAATGAAGCAATGTTTGCAGACATAGCCACTCTAAGAAAACAAATTATGACGGAAAAAGCAAATAGGACCGAAAAACTTAACAAAAACAGGGAGATATATATTGAAAACAGGCAGATAGTACCAATTAAAAATTACAAAAGAAACTATTACAAAAACGAACCTAGATACAGATTTAAAAAACTAGAAAGAGAACATCCTATTAACATTAAACGCCCTCGCATATTTGCAGACGACAATGTTAGTATACGCACTAACCATACGGATGACACCAGTAGCAGCGACCTTAACAGTCAACAAGTTAACGACTAACAATGGATATACCACTATTAACATGGGACAAACCGAACTGATAGAAAATACAAGGACAATACTGCATACCATAAACACGGACGACCTAGAACAAACTTTTAATTCTATTAAAGGAAATGTAGAAAATCTTCAAATAAGAAACGACTGGACGATAAGTAAAATGATAGAAAACATACAAGCAAAACTTCAGGCAATAGGAATAGTAAAAATAAGACAAAGAAGAGGACTTATAAATATTATAGGCACAGCACAAAAATGGATGTTCGGAACAATGGACGATATCGACAGAAATAATAGAACACTTGAAAACAATAGAAGAGAACGATAATAACGCAATATTTAATTTAAACAATCAGATTAAAATAAATTCATATTTTAATGACACAATTTTTGACCTAAAGAATATTATAGAAACAGATAGAAAACAGATAGCCCAGGTATACAAAGAATTAACAGAAAATGAGAAACGAATGATAGAACAACAACTTAAGATTAATCAAATATTAAAGTTACGTTTTTTGGAAGACAAATTGAATCAAATTGTAGATACCATAGCTCAAATAAGATTAGGTATAATTCACCCAAGCATAATGACGTCAGAAGAAATGACAGAAACAGGTTTAGACATTTACAAACTTAAAAACGCTAGAGTAGGAGTTTTAAGATACGAGAAAAATAGAATCATTATAGCAATGAAAATCCCGAGTACCTACAAACGAGTAGATTTCAAACTCATAACAGCAATCCCTACAGAAAATAATCAAGAAATAATAATCAAAGATCAATTTTTTATAGAAATGAATGAAACAAGATATGAATATAACGAAAAAATTTTATATGAAAAAGAACTTATAAAACTTAGCAACTGCATATCGCATAAGAACTGTAAATTAAAAAAAAATAGCCTTATCGAAATAAAATCATTAGACGATTACACTATTCTCTGTAAAAATATGAATAATGTTGAAATAATAAATAAGTGTGATGATCGTAAAATAAAACTAAGTGGAAATTACCTAATTGTATTTAATAATTGCTCAATAGAAATACTAAACCAAACATTTGGCAATATGAATATTTAACATGTAAATAGATTTTTTTATAACGAAAACATAAAGTACAATTTTACGGAAGAATTAAATTTTGAAGAAATTACTCTGAAAAACTTTGTAAACCTAGAAAGTATAAACTTACTTAAATTTCATAAAAATGTACACTATTCAGTAATATCAATATTTTTTGTAACTTTGATTGCACTTACAATTGTTATATTAAGAAAAAACAAAAAGCTAAAAATTTCAATCAAATCAAATGTCAGTAAAGAAACTCCCAAAATTCAGGAGAATTTTAACCTAAAGGGGGGAGAGGTTACATATGTCGCCCCATCTACTTTTGCACAAACTTGATTTCCAACGGAAACCAAGTTCATTTAAGATTTAAGTTCATTATCATATTGCAATGTAAACACAAGCTTGCACAAACTTGATTTCCAACGGAAACCAAGTTCATTTAAGATTTAAGTTCACTATCATATCGCAATGTAAACACACGCATTCTTTTTGGGCACTCGTAATCGGATACCCAAAACGAATGTGCAATTCTGCTGACACATTAAAAACTGAATAAGAATAAAGGCATTGATAGAATTATGGAATGAGTAAGAAGTCAGTCTTAATCAACAGCTCACAGAATAAAGTCCTTTTTAAAAACCTCAATCGTGATAGTAATTACTTTTCTTATATACAGAGGCAAAAATGTTTTTTCTACGGGTATCGCCTTTCGCGAGGAATTGGCAAGTCCTCCGTTAGTATTCATTACCATGAAAAGCGCTTTCTCGATTAGCCGTTCGGAACCGGCCCAAAATTGTAGGTCCCCTCCATTCCCTTACAAGGCATGGTTGTGAGAAAAGCGCTAGGCCCTGGGGTTCCTCTCTCTGTTGCGCCACCCTATTTATTTATTTTTTATTTTTATACATGGTTAATTATGTTTTTTTGTCTAATAATTTCTTGCTTTTTAACATTATCGTAGAACCAATAAGCTTTATATTATATCAATTTTAACTTGTCAACCTGGCAGACGGTATTGCCATGCTAATTCTGATTTTGTTATTTATAAATAATGTTAAGAAATGATGAAAATAAAATCAATCAATCTACTACTATTGAACTTACCGAGGACGAAATTCTAGTGGAATTTTTCAAAAAACTCGAAAATTTACTATTGTTTGAGGTAGCCTGCTCTTCAGTGTTTAATGAAATGTAATAATAATCAATAAAGTTTTTGAATTTTTAAAATAATAATAATAATAATATTACTTCTCCTTTACTTTTTGTCTTGCTCATGCAATTTTTTTCCGTCCCGCAACGAAATTTAGAAATTAGAAGCCGATAAATGTTACAAATAACATCTCTTATTTTCCCGATTGGGGGGTACGGACTAACCCCCCCCCCCCCCCCCCCCCCCTCCCCCTCCCGTGGATCTGCCTATGTATGAGGGGATATATAAGATCATCTCAGCGATACTACTTTTCAAATCAAAGAGAACAGACAAAAAGAGAAAAAGGCGCTAAACTTGGTGGCGTGTAATATGCTGCCACTTTGTTCCTTTAGCAGTAGATCTACTGGCTTAGGCCAAAATGAAAATCTACTGCGCAGCAAAACGAATTTGCTCCTTAAGAGGAGGAGCGTGCATTTAAAGAGTGTTAAGAATCTTTTAATTTAAGCAGCAATAGTATTTTGGGTTTATCTTCCACACGTTGACTTTCGATGGAAACTGTTATCAATAGGCTATCGTTGCAATATTATTTCAAATTTTAAAGTCTCGAAAATCAAAGTACAACAGAAACTGATAATTTTTTGATTTTTTGAAAATGCCCAGGGTTTACTCCTCCCTTAAGATGACATACCCGACAAAATGACATACTTGCATTTACTCAATTGCCATAGGTAACTGCCACAGTTTTTTTTTTAATAGGATCAAATTTACAGTTTTACAATGCCAACAAACAGCGTGCTGCAGATGTTCTTAGTTCGCGATTATTTTTCTATACTGGGACGTCGAGAAAAATTTTGAGTCGAATACATTTTTTTGTCAATTGTGTTAAGGAAGAAGTTTCTGCTAAGGTGAGTTTCTGTATTGAGTCAGAAGTGTTTAATAGATACATTGTCTAATATATCACGTATTTTCTGTATAATATATGTAACTGCCAGATCGTGAAGTGTTTGCGCATTTGATATTGAAAACGTTTTCGGTCATGTCGGGCAAGATGAGATGGCGATCGTCCGTTCAAGGTGACATATGTCATCTTACCATCTTGTCATCTTAAATTAGGGCTTAGGTACAGGCCAAAAGTGAAAAATTGAACCGTAAACTCCGATTTTACAGGACAATAATGTGACTCCGCAGTAATTTTCAGATGATGTAGCTTGTATTTACTGCAATGACCTTTATAGTTTTTCAAGTCCAGGAGATCATTGGCTTTGCTGTCAGGCTTATGATAAATAGTGCCACGAATTGTGCGCCGGTGTAGACCACAAAATAAAACAATTCATATGTGAGCTCTGCAACCAGAACTAATAAATTGAGGTATGTCATCTTATCCAAAGGCATTATGTCATCTTACCTAAAGGTACTATGTCAACTTAGACTTGGCTGTGAACTAATTTCAAATTAATTTGTTAAAATATTATTTAACGTTTCATTTAATAACTGCTTGTTGTGACAAATAAACTAACAAACTAAATTCACATTGTTTTTATTGCTATGACTGCAAGTTTTTTTTCTTTAGTAGTATGTCATTTTAAGCAGAACTCTTCTACAATGATCCGTCTCATATTACAAAATTTCGGTCAAGAGCGAGTACAATTAAAAACGCGCTAGGTGAGCTAGTATTAACAGAACTTTCAGAATTTATGCGTTTATTATGCTCATTGCACCACAGTAGCGCTGCTGTTGAAAGAAAATTTTCATTAGTTAATTTGGTGAAAACTGCGACAACAGAAACTCTTTTTGCACATTAACACCACAAATAAAAATATTATTTTAGCCAAATAGCTTACATATCCCAAGGAAGATTGTTGGTCTCCCTCAGATTCGCCAGGAATTATTGATTTTTCAATAAATTTAAATTATTGGATGGTTAATACGTAAGAAATGAATTGTTTAAAATGAAGGTGCCAATTCGGTTCTACAATTGTGATTTTTGTTAATTTAATTTAAAGAAATTGTTTTTTTTTTTGTTACTGTTGAGTTCGTGTATGATGTTTTTTTTTTGTTTTTTTTATAAAATGCATTTAAAGTGGATTAAACTTCATTTTTATATTATTTGTTATATTTTGTAAATTCTACTGCGCTTGTTGAATCTACTGCGCTTTTTTCATATATATATACTGCGCTCAACCGTCTATTAAGTGGCAACGCCACTTAACGGTATTTAATTCGATTTAACGTGCGTATGTAGTAAATTTGCAACAAAAAGGCTCAGAGGTTAGTTGTATATATATTTTCTATAGTGAACAAATCGAAATTTTCAACAAAAAACACAGCTTCTGGTACCTATAAAAACCGTTACAGAATAATTTTCAGCATTTGAATGAAACAAAATTGTTTGTAGGTTTATCATCTTTACATAACATTTTGTTTCATCTAATTATCAAAAAATTGTACAAGTTATGAAGCAATAAGTCAACAAACCTCTAAAATTTCAACGAAAAGTGCAAGGGACCCCTAGCCTTAAAGCTGAGCTTTGTCGATTCGACGAAAGAAGACCTTAGTGAGCGTAAAATATGTATGTCCTTCCACGGCTAGTGAGTTTTTTTTTTATTATTACTTTATTCAACTGCAAGAACTAAGGAAACTCTATGTTCAACAGTCATTTTTTGAAAAAAATGAACTCAAAGTTAAAACTTTGTTTCGGGAAGAAAATTTGAACACTATTTTAAATCTATTTTAAATTGAAAATCTGGCAGCCGTATGCCTATACGAGCCCAACTTAAAAACAGCTGTAAAGATTTAAAAAAATAAAGTCTTAAATTAGGTCTCTACCATCAGTATTGACAGAGAAATCGAATTTAACAATGGTCAGTGTTCACCAAAGTTAGCCTTTTTTTAAATGCGTCAAAATGCGATGTCAAAGTTGAGACTTTACTGTAGAACAATTTTTTTCTTAGAATATGACCAAGAATCACATCCCAAAGTATGTAAAACGAGGAACACCCTGTATATTACCTTATTAGCAATGCCCTTACGTATGGAGATCGCAACCCCACCCACGGTTGTAGGTTGTTAGTAAACTGTACGCTCATCGGATTTTTACCGCTATAACAATCAGTTACAAAAAAAAAGGACTTACCAAATGCATTTTTTTTTGTTTATCATCCAAAACCTCAAATCATTTTTCAGAGAGCGGCAGTTTTTTTTCCATCCCTGGTAAAATTCCTGTCTTTAAATGTTTCTATTGTTTTATCGCACAAAACTGTTCTAACCTCCACTAATGAAATAAGGACAACATTGTCATTCAAATCACCCATTGCACTTTAAATAGACAACGGACTACCAAAACTAGTGTAATGCACACCCACCAATTAATACTTATTTCCTAATCGAAAACGTTCAACCGAAAACACAAGCGGCAACACTATAATGTGCATTTAATAGAAGGCGTTGCTTGTGAGTGAGTGTGTGTGTGCAGAAATATACCGGGAGGAAAATGTGTCTAGCCATAATGATTTATAGCAAACTCTATTGATATTATAAACTGCTCAAAACCTCTCGATGTTTCACACTGATGGAAAGCTTTAGATGAAATACGTTATTCTATATAAAGAGACCGCTAATGCAACCAGGGAGTTTGTTTTGGTTATAAAGTGAAAGAGTAAGGATTGAGTAAATGTGATTATTAGTCGAATTGTATATCGGAAATTAGATATTTATTCGTAGTTGTATAATTAATGTGAAGAAAGGAAAGGTTTTATTACTTCGAACTAGGCGCTCGTTACGTTGGTGTCAGAAGTGTAAATAAAACTTATTTGATGAAAAAGAAACGAGTTTCACTACTAAAATGTAAAAAAACAGTGAAACGTAATGTTTTGGAATATCAGAAAAGCATTCTAGAAGTCAAATTGGGCAACATTGAGAGAAATGTTTGATCTCTAGATGCGTTGAAGGTGTGAAAAAACAACTATCTCTTGAAGAAAACCGATGCGATAGACAGTTTTCTGTCGTGACCAAGGAATTAGACCAGATCTGGAAATTCAAAATTCAAAAATCTGCTGGTGAGTTTTCAAAGAAAAAGGACCAAGATCATTTGATGGACAGTTTTCTTGGCCAGTCTACAAGAGACAATTTAAGGCAGCCACAACAACAAATGGCTGGGATGACGAAGACAAGTACATAGCACTAACTCTTACTGTTGGAGGACCAGCAGCTGAATTACTTCAAACTGTTGTTGCTGGAGAAGAAATCGTCAACCAGCTTGGTGTTGAGTCCTTCGTTCGTGCCATTTCCAATATACATCTTCAGAGGTCTGTGCGAACTGCTAGAACACGTACTCTCTCTGAAACTTTAGCATTCGCATTGAAGCAGCAGAACAAGCTTCTCAGGGAGTACATCGATTTAGAGAAGCCATAGTCGAAGAATGCTCGTGCCAAATAGCTGAAATACAAAAGAACCAGCGGAGCGGACCGGGCAATTACACGTCAATGCCGACTATCACCAAATTAAGCTGCTTGTAAACATTGTGGAAGCAAGAAATCCAACCAAGAACCAAGGGGGGTAGAGGCTGGTTTGTTGTATCGATGGCCCCAGAACCACCATCCAGGTCTCACAGACCAAACAGACTGTGGAGGCTACTATTAATGGGAACAAGCATGTGGCTACCATCGACACCGGTGCCACAGCATCCATAGTACGTCGAGACCTGGTAAAGATGACGTGGCTTCATAACACCAATAGCTACCGTCTTAGAACAGCAACGGGAGAAGCAGCAAGAGTATACGGATATGCAATTCCGGCTGGCAGATATATGTGACGAGTGCATCATTGGAATCGACTTTATGAAACAGCACGGAGTTATTTTGGACATCGGTAATCATGTTTTAATGTACCAAAATAAAGAGTTTCCAATGATCTATTCGAACGAAAGCACGTCGACACTGAGGACTGTCATCACGGAAGATCTAGTTCTGCATCCTTCTTCTGAAGTGTGCGTTTGGACAAAACTGGGAGGTGAACTTGGAAGCCTTCGATACCTCATGGAGGAACCAGGCCCAGGGTGTTCCTCCCAAAGCGCCATCATTGGGAAAACACTGGTAGCACTTAAAAATAACATGGTCTCCGTACAAATAACGATTACCGTTCGATGTAAGGTCGAAGAAAGAAGTCGTTGGACGTTGCGAATCGGTTGCAGCAATTACGAAGATCACCGATGAACCTCCGAGAAAGACTTTAACTCCGGATGAGCTCAAAATCCTCAAAGCTAGAATATTGAATTCATCCAACCTTGATCACCAACAAACTAGGATAGCCGAAAACCTCTTACAAGACTACACTGACATCTTCGCATCGTCAAAGGGACAATATTGTAGGACACAGTTGGTGCAGCTTCGCATCAACACAGGAGATTCATGACCGATTCGTCAACCCGCAAGACGCCTTCCACTGGTCGAACAAGGTGAGGTTGGAGAAATTATGACAGCAATCATGCCCAACATCGGACGTACAGTCAAGTATAGAGACTGTTAGAGATAGACCTGGCTTAATATTTCCCCTGCATTACGATTCACAAAGATTCAAAAGTAATGTGCATCGGTGTCTCCTATTAATTCTTCTCCTATTTTCCTAAATGCTCGCACTGTGTTTGTATAACATTATAAGGGTAGTCATAACCCCTTGATGTGCGCTTTAATTATAAAAAAAAGAAGAACGGTCTTATCAAAAGTTTCAAAAGTCCTTGGGAGTCACCAGTGGTATTTATGAAAAAGAAAGACGGAAGCACTTGTTTTTGTGTGGACAACCCAAGGCTGAATTATGTGTCTAAGAAAGACAGCTATCCCCTGCCGAGAATCAGTGATACCCTGATGCTTGAAGTGAAATTTTTTTATAAATAAAAGTTCCTTTATTGACCGCAACAACAAAGTTAAAATTCAAATAAAAAATAAAACACATACGCGAATTACTTTTGGGAATGAATTTTATTTTCAGAGGCAAACCTTAAACCGAATCCGGAAAATTGTGCACTTTTCAAAACCGAAGTTAAGTATTTGGGACACTCATCTGTTCCCAAGGAGTGAAGACTGCTCCTGAAAAAGTTGACTCCGTCAAAAAATGGCCAACATTAGAGGACAAACATCAACTCCGAACCTTTCTTGGCACATATTACTTACGTTTTGTTAAGCACTTTGCTGGAGTTGCAAAGATTTTGCATTTTTTGCTCACCGAAAAAGGGAAACAGTTTAAATGGTCAAGTGAGTGTTAGAAATCTTTCCAGGAACTCAAATACCGCCTCTGTAATGCTCCAGTGGTGGCACATCCAACACCTGGCAAAACATTCATCATCGACGCAGATGCAATCAACGTTGGAATCGGGGCGGTACTATCCCAAGTGCATGATGGCGAAGAGAAAGTGGTGGCGTATTACCGCAAAGTCCTCTCGAAGCCCGAAAGAAACTACTGCGTGAACAGAAGGGAACTGCTAGCTCTTATCTTGGCAACAAAGCACTTCCATAAGTACATCTATGGACAGAAATTCCTTCCGCGGACAGATCATGGTGCTCTGAACTGGCTGTTGAACATCAAAAATCCAGAAGGTCAAGTCGCAAGGTGGATAGAAAGACTGCAGACTTATGACTTCTAGTTTTAACAGAGCAGAGGAAAGTTGCACACAAACGCTGACGCATTATCCCGAAGACCTTGCAAAGTGGATTGCAAGCATTGTAGGCAGCAAGAAGACAAATAAAGTATTATTAGTATTATTAAAGTGAGGACTGCTCAACAGGAGGATCCAGAGAACCATTTCGAGAGAGATTCTTTCCATGCGAGAACCCATTCTCGGTCAAACATCTTTCAGGGAGTGTGCGAACTACTTGGCATTAAGAACATGAGGACCACACAACCGCTTCATCCATAATCTGATGGGATGGTTGAAAGATTCAACCGAACCTTGAAAGAACATCTGAGCAAGGTCGTAGGCGACTACCAACGGGACTGAGATAGGCACATACCGCTATTCCTGGTGGCCTATAGAGGTGCGGTATACATAGCTCGACAGGACAAACACCATGTGAAATCCTGTTCTGGAAAACCATCGGCTGCCCAGCGAACTTAAATTTGGATGCCCTAGGAGTATGTGGACAACTTCAAGGAGAGACTTGTTGACATCCACAAAAGAACCAGGGCACGGATAAAAGCCTATAGCGACCGGATGAAGACACGGTACGAAACAAAAGCGACAACGGCAGGATTCCAAGCAGGAGATCGTGTGTGGCTATATAATCCTCATCGTCAAAAGGGATTGTCACCGAAACGTCAACAAAACTGGGAAGGTCCTTATACTGTTGTCACAAGGATTAATGACGTGGTTTACCGCATCCAAAGAGGACTAAGAGGCAAGTTAAAAGTAGTTCATTGTGACCGTCTGCATCGATATAGTGGCGAGGCTGCAGATGGAATTATTCGAGACGAACAATCTTAAGGAAGGGGCAGTGTAATGTACACTCAACATTTAGTGCTAATTTCCTAATCGAAAACGTTTAACCGAAAACACAAGTGGCAGCACCATAGTGTACATCTTATAGATGGCTTTGCTTGTGAGTTAGTGTGTGTGTGCAGAAATATACCGGGAGGAGAATGTGTCTAGTCATGATGAGATATAGCAAACTCCATCAATGTTATAAATTGCCGAAAGCTCTCGATGTTTCACACTGATGGGAAGCTCTAGATGTAATAAGTTATTGTATATAAAGAGGCCGCTAGTGCAACCAGGGAGTCAGTTTTGATTATAAGGGGATTGTGTAAAGATTGAGTAAATGTGATTATTAGTCGAGTTGTATATCAATAGGAGATATCAAATAAAAACACTATAATTAAAGTGAAGAAAGGAAAGGTTTTATTATTTCGAACTAAGCGCACCTTACAGTGTGTTAAATTGTTATCTCTTTCTTTTCTGCACGATTGCAGAACTTTCCACATAGTACCTATAATCGCGAGTAAAAAGTAAAAATTCTTAATGGCTTCATTGTGATACACCAGATGTAACATCAATCGCTGTTACAAAACAAGTTGTTCTAAATATTTAATTCACTCAAGCTTTATTCACCTTGTTTTATATTCTAAGTTAACATAGACTTATGTTTATAATAATTTTATTTTATTCTCAATTAAAACGTTCAATATTCAAGATATATATATTGTTTTTCCTTCCACAACGTACATAACAATAGGTTATGGGCCCAGAACAACGCCAAGGAAGATAGATATTTTGAATAAAAGAAGAATTACTCCGGATATTTGTTGTGTACAAATAAGTAATTTCTTACCAATTAAATAATTATTTTTATTTCTTAATATTGAGAAGGACCGCAAGTAAGAACATCCATAGTAAGCTATGTCGAGTAATTTTCTGGCCACCACTGAAAAATTAAAAGGACGAGAAAATTATGCTACTTGGAAATTTGTTATACAAACTTACTTAGAGCATGTAGGACTCTGGGAATCAGTTCAGGGTACCGAAACCGATGCTTCAAAAATTTCAAAAGCTAGAACATCATTAATTTTATCAATTGATTCTGCTAATTTTGTTCACATTGAAGATGCTCAAAATGCAAAAGAAGCTTGGGAGAAATTAAAAACAATATTTGAAGATAAGGGTAGAGCTCGTCGTATAGGTTTAATTAAACAATTAACCCAGACCAAATTGGAAGAATGCGAGTCAATGCAAGTCTACGTTAACACAATTGTTACCGCTGCACATCGTTTGAATAGCATTGGATTCAAGGTCGATGACGAGTGGATTGCGTGTTTCTTATTGGGTGGTTTATCTGAAAATTTTTTCACCGGTGGTTATGGCATTAGACAATGTCGAAGCTAAACTTACAAGTGACGCTGTTAAGACCGTGTTATTGCAAGAAATGCCTTCACAGAATAAAAATAGTGCTTTTTTAAACAGTTCAAAGCAAAAATTACACCTGTAACAAGAAAGGCCACAAATCACCTGATTGTCCAGACAGAAATAAACTGAACAAGCATTCCAAGGTGAAGTTTGATCCAACCTATAATGTAAGACCAGAGTTCAGCTCGGCTTCCTTGACTGGAAAGTTCAACAAAAGTGATTGGTACATAGATTCTAGAGCAACACAGCATCTAACAATGAACAATGATTAGATTTTTAATGAAAAGAAATCTCCAATATCAGAAATTTTAGCAGCTAACGATACAAAGATGAACGTTAAATCCTGTGGAACTGTCAAGTTGTATACTGATGTCAATGGAATGCCGAATTCAATAGAAAGGCGAAATGTTTTATGAGTTCCAAATTTAACTGCCAATCTTTTGTCGGTAAGTCAACTGACGAAAAACCAAAAATATGTAAATTTTGATAGAAATGGTTGCAAAATAAAAGACAAAAATGGTAAGTTGCTTGCAAGTGCAAAATTAGTTGATGGTCTTTATCGATTGAATGGATCAAAATGTGCAAGTTATGTCGCAGTAGCAAGAAGAGACAACATTGAGACATGGCATCGAAGATTGGAACATATCAATTTCAATGATTTGTTAATAATAAAGAAAGGGAGTGTTGACGGTTTTAATTTCAATGAAGAAAAGTTTACTTAGGTATGTGTTACCTGTTTGCAAGGTAAACAAGCAAGATCTCCTTTTAAGCACACAGCGGCAAGAGCAAATAATATTTTGGAACTTATTCATGCAGACCTAGCAGGACCAACAACAAATCCTTCAATTGGCGGAAGTCGATACTATTTTGTTTTGGTTGATGATTTTTCAAGAATGACTTTTACTTATTTTTTGAAATCCAAAGATGAAGCTTTCGAAAGATTTTGTGATTTTAAGGCATATGTCGAAAACCAAACAGGCAAGAAATTGAAAAAGTTTCGTTCAGACAATGGAACGGAATTTTGCAATAAAAAATTTGACAAACTGTTCAGTGTTTGTGGTATCGAAAGGCAAACTTCAACACCTTATACTCCACAGCAAAACGGACTTGCAGAAAGAACAATTCGAACTTTAACAGAGTGAACTTTATGTATGATAACTGCTGCATCGTTGAGTAAAAAGTATTGGGCTGAAGCAATTGCAACTGCAACATACATAAAAAATCATTCATCTTCAAGTTTATTAGAAAACAAATCGCCGATTGAAGTTTGGTCAGGAATGAAACCAAATTCGTCTCACTTCAGAATATTTGGTTCATCTGCCATGGTACATGTTCCCTGTGAGAAGCGAAAGAAATTTGAGGTAAAATCTGTTGAACATATATTTGTTGGATATTGTTTAGGTAACAAAGGATATCGATTGATAAATCCTATAACAAATAAGGTGGTAGAGAGCCGAGATGTTCTTTTCTCAGAATCTGAAAAAACCAATAGCCCGGTTATGCCAGTTACAAACAATGATGATGAAGAAGAAACACCACCATTTGATCAAGTTTTTTCTGACGATTTAGTTAGTGAAAATTGTAGTGTTGAAGGAACATTGAAAAACATGAAGTTTACTATGAGTGATTCAAAGAGTTTCGGAATACAATGCAATAGATCGAGATCCAGATTTGTAAAGCGGTAAAATGAATGATTTCTTTCAAAAAGAAAAGAGAGCACACGACTCCACACAAAGATTTAAAGCATTTTCGTGGTATACATCCAGGTATTTCATCATAGCCAAGTAAGAGTCTTTGACATTCTGACAAGCAGCTTCTGCATCACTTTCAATGAAAGACGGAGATTATAAAATATTTTTGTTGATTGTTTTCAGTAAAATATCTTCATCATTATCCTCACTGGATTTGCAAACTGTTTTAAAGTATTCTGCAAACGTGTTGCAATATATAAATATAAGTTAGCTTTATGCTTTTTACACTTAAGCTCTGAATTTCCAAAAAATTGGTAATGTGATTTTTGCGCGATAAGTATTTCCTTGTGTAAGCTTTGTAACAAGCCGGGATACATTGTTCCACAAGATTACAGGCTACAAGTCATTTTCGGACAGAACCGCAGACAATAATATTATTTTAACATGCTAGAATATGATAAGATAATTTTAGTTTATATCACTTGGTATTTAAATAAAGTATTTGTTATCTTTTTTCATTTTAGGGGATTCGGCTTTGTTACCTTTAGTGATCCCGCTAGTGTAGACAAAGTGTTAGCTCAAGGTACACATGAACTAGATGGCAAAAAGGTAAAAAATAATATTTTTCATTGTATCAATCGTGTATATTGTTATAAATAAAATTAAAAAATTGGCGGAACAAAGCTTTGCAAACCTCGGGTGGAACGCATTTCCAAGACCTAAAATTTTGTGGCTATTTCGGACTGCTAAGTTATAGTGCTTGTCTTGGCAGGGTGTAATTACTCTCGGAGGGTAAACCGATTCCCTGTGAAAATTGACTGTTTTGTTTTCAATTTTACCCATTTTGTATTTTTCCAAATAACATGAGTAGGTACACTGATTAATGAATTTTTTTTCATTATTGTTTTATGCATCAGAAAAAAGTAAAAAAAAAGTAGCACTCCGGGAGTGCCGACAGAAGTGAAAACAGAATTCAATTTTCAATTAATATTTTAATGTACAGGAAAATCTTTTAATTGAAATGCTTTTTCTTATTGCTTATAATAAAAATAGAAAAATAAGGTCAAAATTTTATTCAATGTTTTATAAATGTTTTATCAATAAAACTTATGAGTTTTCATTCACAATGTCATCTCTTCCATTATTATCTCTTCAATCATCGTATTCTAATACTGAAATAATAGGTCTATGGTTACTAAAATAGGAAAAAGCAATTTTGACTCGAACCTTTTTGAATATGTCGCGAAGACCGCATCAATTGTCTATACTATACTATATTTCGTTGTACTAAGGCTGCGGCCATTCGTCATTGTTAAATAATATTCTTCTTTTGAAAATTGAAAGAGTGGCAAATTTGTAGCATCGGCAAAGTTGACGTTAAAATTACCACTCAAAATCATTAACAAATCATCAAATCTCTCCCCAATGTTATCGTGAATTTATGCAGAAGCGGCTTCTGACTAAGTAAATAATTTTTTATTTAAACTGTCGTATTACACTTAAAGACGTATTCGGTGAAATATAAACACCAACTATTATAACTTGTTGTCCATTTTCAGAGTGGCAACGACAAACACACAGATCGCCGATATCAAAAATTAGTACTAAACATACTGGTGTACCTCGTATGCAAATTTATATGATTTGCTCAAAATATGGCAGTTGTATCAGAGAACCTCTTATAGATAGCTACTCCTGCCTTCTGAAGCATGCAACTAAATTGAAATCAGGAATATCATATATTTCTTCGTCACCGATGTTGAAATTAATACATTCATTTTTTTACGATAGTGTCTATAGATCTTGTAACTGCGCTCGTAAGCTTTGACAATAAAATGAAAAAAAGGACAATGCATTTATTTTTTATTTATATTTGAGTAATGGTTTTCAAGGAACTCCCAGCTTCACTCTTCATTGTAATAGTAGTAAATTATCTGGTGCTTTTTTTTCTGCGTTGGATACATTTTTCGGTTCTACTTTATTATTCCAACATGAGTTGCAACATGACTTTTTTTAGAGTCAGGGGTTGTCTCAATGATGCAGCTTTAAAATATTGCAGTGAAGAAATACCGGAGAACTTTTTTTTTTAAGGAAATACGTACGACTTTACCATAATGTTAGGAAATTGAGAAGTGAAAGTATAAGAATTCATCGGGCTTCATTGTTTAACTCTTTTTCCGCAGGGTTAAGCCGCTAACGCTAAATATGAAACTAGTACCTAATTGTTTTTCCAACTCCAAGTTATTTGATTGAGAAATAAAATTGTTTTTACTTTGCATTTCAATCAAATAACTTGGAGTTAGTAAAATTAATAATGGCTTCAAACTCGCGCGCGCGGGTTTGAATCGTATCTTTTTTTGTTTTGTTTCTTAATTCGTTTAATTTCGCCAGTTCATTGTTTTTTTTTTTTGTTTTCCTATTTCTTTTTTCTCATAGTCTAAAAAGTCTTTTAATTTTTTTGAACTTTCACAGGTAAGTATTCTTTTCATATTCTTTTTGTTTTTGTGAAACCTCAGGTGGGAGTTTGTTTACATACTTTCACACACACATTTCATACTTGAATTTTGTAAACAAACTCTCATTCTTGTTCTGTAGGGGGCGGCGAGCAAACTTGATATATGAAAATAAAACAAACTGCAAAATAACTTGACTTTGTGACAGTATATTCAAAACTGGCTCTCTTTGCAGAATCGAAGACTGATAATATAAATAGCCGGAGAGCTAACGACCGATTTGCTTACCTCATTTTAGCAAGGCTCAAACTTTGCTAATAGAAAGATTTAGGCCCGACAAGTATAAAAGGGCCCGTCTTACACTCCGGTTCCGTCCATGAGGCCTTAAGATTAGGGCTTGAAGTTGTAAAAAATAAGTGCCCATTTACCTCATTTTAGCAAGGCTCATCTTTTAATATATTCTTCATTGATCCAATATATACACGAAAATAGCATTGTAAGACGATTTAGTTGTCCATGGCATGCTGTAAGACGCTCGTATATATGTAAAAAAAGGACCCCATTTACCTCATTCTAGCAAGGCTGGTATTTATACACAACTAAGATGACATAAAACAAACACACATTTCAAGTGTAAGACGTTTATTCGGTCAATAACCCTCCGTAAGACGCTGAAAATTAGATTAAGATAGAAACAATTATAGTCTATTGATTATGTAATTTCTTAAGGAACTCGACATTGAATGAACTTTTATTGCATGAATCGATTAATATGGGTTAATTTAAGAGAAAAAAACCAAAGTCCTATTAAATTAGAGGGTTCGAATCGGAGATATGGGTTCTGTTCTAAACCATCTTCATTCATTTTTTCAATATATCTCGAGAACGAAGCAAAATTTTGATGCAATTGGACGTTTTTTGTAGAGAACAAGTTTTCCCATAGGAATGCATCTTTTTAAAAATTATAAAAAAATATTGTTTATCCAAAAATATAAAATTCCCGAAAAAAAAGTCAATTTTTTCCAATTTTTTAGTTTTGTCAGTTTTTTTAATGGCATTTCTTTCTGGTTGCAGATAGGTATATGCAATGCTTCATAAAAAAGAAGTTAAAAAAATTTTTTCTATGCTTGAAATTCACAGAAATATTGTTACCAAAACATAGACATTTATCGTTGTTTTTCATCATTTTTATGCGGACTGCATTTATTTTTATTTTGTTGAAAAAAGAATGTTTTTTACTCAATGGAAATGTAGTTGTTATACAAAAAAGTGGTTTAAATACTTATTTTTGAATTTTTTTTACTTAACAATGTAAGTTTATAATTCTGGTAGTACATATTATAATTCTTCAATAACACTTAATTAATTAATTAGAACTAACTTTTTAAAGAAATAACAACCTTTAAGGCTGTATTTAATTTGATCTCTCATAGGTTAAGGGTTGCCAGATTTTTAATTTTAAATGGTGTTCAAATTTTCTTCCTGAAACAAAGTTTTGACTTTGAGGTCATTTTGTTCAGAAAATGCCTGATAAACATATAGTTTCTTTAGTTTTAACAGATGAACACAACAATAATAAAAAAAAAACTTATGAATAAGTGCACTCAAAAACCCATACATTTTATGATACTTGAGAAAATACAAAACGGGGTAAAAATTAAATAAAATTAAAAACAATTTTTAGTTTTGAGGTTTGTTTGAATAAAACAATAATAAGGGTACTTTTAATAGTTTCTTATGTATTTTATACAAATACAATTATAATAAGTGTTTAAAGTGCCCTCCTTCGTTTTGATTATTTCTACAAAAAATTAAGTCTAACATTAGGGTTCTGTCATCTGTATTGACAAAGATATCGAATTTAACACAGGTCAGGGACACCAAAGTTAGCCTTTTCTTAAATTTTCAAAAAGTGATGTCAAAGTTGAGAAAGGGACTTTACCGTAGAACAATTTTTTTCTTAGAATATGACCAAGAATCACATCCCAAAGTATGTAACACGAATTACGGAACACCCTGCATAATGATCCAGTGCCCCTGTTCTTTAACTATCGCATAACATCGGTCGAGAAACAGTGAGAACCGGAACGAAACCCTACTAAGTTCATAGAACTTCGTTCCATTTTCCACCGTTTATCGCCGGCTTTTATCGAGGCTTTAGTTACAGAACAGGGGCACTGGATCAATTGACATGATCATCGGCGCTGACACATTTGGAAATGTCATTCTGGATGGCCTTAAGAGGGAATGCTGAAAACCAGCTCATAGGTCATAGCCCAAAGGTCACACTAAGGATGGCTGATATCAGGACAGGACGAACTATTCATGAACATTTTAATGACAATAACAGTGTCACTAAATAGTTCAAAAAGAAGTTGACGAGCAGCTGGAAAAATTCTGTGAGCTGGAGGAAGTTTCACATCCAAGGCTGCCAACGGAATTGGAGAAAAAATGTGAAAACTTTTACAAGAATACACATTTTCGGAAGCAAAATGGAAGATATGTGGTCAAAATACCCTTCAAAGACAGAAATCAAACATCCAAGCTGGGTGAGTCCAAAAAAAGAGAAATCGCAAGATTTCTCCAACTCGAAGCTCGGCTTAACAAAAATCCGAAGCAAAAGCAAGAGTACACTGATGTCATCAACGACTTTCTGAATCTAAGACATATGGTGGAAGTTTAACCGAACCAATTAAGAACATGTTATAAATAGGTATTACATGCGTCATCACACTGTTATAAAACCTGACAGCACTACTACCAGACTACGTGTCGACGCGTCAGCCAAAACAAAATTGCCTGACGTAAGCCTAAACGAATTGATGCTGGTTGGCCCAAGGCTAAAAGACGACATTTCAAATATTTTGATGCGCTGAAGAAAACATAAATATGTTTTTAACGCAGACGTGGAAAAAATGTATCGCCAAATTGGGTTGCACAAGGACCATCAAAGCTATCAAAGAGTTTTATGGAGAACTTTACCTGACAGACTCATCAAGGAGTACAAACTTACTTCAGTGACGTGCAGTACCACCTCAGCACCATATTTAGCGGTTAAAACGTTACAGCAGCTAGCTGAGGACGAACAATTCAACTATCCAATAGCCTCAGAAATAGCAAAGCATGATTTTTACGTTGATGACGTAATGTCCGGACAGGGCACAATCCTAGAGTGCAGATAAGCTCAAAAGCAACTCATTGAGATGTTGAGACAAGCTAGTTTTAATCTTTGGAAGTGATAGGCAAATGACGCAGGCATATTGGAAGGTATTCCAATCGAGTTACGGAGCAAGAATACAATAAATATTGCCATTAAAACATTAGGAATTCATTGGAGCGCCATAACTGACACATTCCAGTTTAAAGTACACTTAAACGACATAAATTCAAGGGAGCTGGTACTTTCAAAACGGAAAAAATTATCCGAAATAGCTAAACCTTACGACCCTCTTGGCTGGTTGGCTCCAGTGACTGTAAGCAAAAAAATATTGATGCAGACAATTTGGAAATCAGAAGCCTATTGCGATGAAATACTCCCCTTGAATTTACAAAATCAATGGCACAAGTTAAAACAAAACATTGCAGCCGTTGAAGATATTAGGATCCCTAGATGAGTAGAAACGACACAATACCAAAAAAATTTAACTAAATGGATTTTGCCTCTGAAGCAGCTTACTCAGAAGTAGTTTACTCCAGAGTAACTTTGCCGAATGGACTTTTTCGTACCGATATCAGTCTGCCTCCAAAGACGAATGCAACGCGATCGAGGCCTAGCCGATAAGCTTAACGATAAGATCGGGGAATATGTCACGAAAGGTTACGCTCGAAAGATTACGCAAGAAGAGATTTTGGAAAATCAAAACCGCTCATGGTACCTACCAGTGTTCCCAGTGGAAAATCCAGATAAACCTGGAAAACTAAGGATTGTACGGGACGCTGCGGCTACAGTTCACGGCACATCGCTCAATTCTCTACTGCTCAAAGAACCAGACCAACTAACCCCCTGACCTCCGTCATCTACAAGCTTAGACAAAATTGCAATCTGTGGGGACATTATGGAAATGTTTCACCAGATTGGTATTCGAGAGGAGGATCAACACTATCAGCGTTTCTTATGGGATTTTGACGAGAGTGGGAATCCGGACATATATGTGATGATGGGGATGACGTTTGGTGCGACGTGTTCTCCAGCCACCGCACACTTCGTCAAGAACATCAACGCCGATCAGTTTGCTTCTGAGTTTCCGAGAGCTGACCTGCCAATCAAGGAAAACATTATGTGGATGATCAGATGGACAGCGTACGGACCGAGCATGAGGCCATCAAACTGGCGCAGGGGAAAGGGGATTCGATTCATCCACAGGCAAGGTGGTTTTCACATAAAAAATTGGGTCTCTAATTCAACTATAGTCGTAAAAGCATTTCAATCAGAGCCAAAAGAAGAAATGAGCATGAACACCAACGTTTCAGTCGTTCAGCAACAGCTATCGTGTGTAGACGTGTTGACGATTTTAGCTGTGTATTTCCAAGTGAGAAAGTGTTTTACCAAATATAAAATCAGTGAATTTTAATATAGGCAGTAGCCTAACGTGTAAAGCAGTTGGTACCCAGTGCGGAGGAACGTGGGTTCAACTCCCAGCCGGGGCACTCTACTTTTTTTTCTTTAATATAAGAAAATAGCCAAGATTAAAGAGAAAATTAGTTTACGAAACGAAAAGGAAGTAGCAGAGGTGTGTGTGATGGACCAATCTGGTCCATCAATATCGAATAAAATGTTGGAGCAAAATCCAACACTGGGAACAACAACAAGAAGCAAAGCAGCGGCAACAACCGCAGTGAAAATTGCGGTAACAACCGAAACAACAGCAGCGACAACAACTGCAGCTAAGAGGAGGCGGATTAAAGTCAAGCCAAATTTGGTATCCCGCAATCAGAAAGCAAAGGCAACTGATAAGGAGGTCGATGACGATGGTATGTCGACCAGTTCGGAGAGTGTCGGTAGTTTAAATTCGACATACGACTACGAGTCGAACGGTGGGGAGGGCCGTTACACCGGCAGCAACAACTCTTTCGCTGCGTTAGCGGAGGACGGTGACGATGACAATGATGTTATAGGAGACAACGAGGAAGACAAGCGACTCCACGAGATAACAAAAATCATGGAGAAGTTGTCTGCCGAAATTCAAGCAATTAAAACAAGGCAAATGGCCCGCAGGCAAGCCGAATGCGAGGCTAAGCAACAACGATTGCCAGCGGCACACAAAGATGTAAATACACCACCGCAGCCTACAACAACAAAGGCTGCAAATGTTAAAACTGCGCCCATGCAGCAACGAGGGACGACAGCTAATAAAATAGCTGTCGAGGTTAATAAAACTGCTACCCAAGAGCAGCAACGGGGGACCGCAGCTAAAAAAGCCGCGCCATCGAAGCAGCCAGGAGAGACGGTGCCAAAGCAGCAACAGCAGCAGAGACAACAACAACAACAGCCAACACAACAAAAGCAGCAGCCAAAGAAGACAGCTGCTAAGAGCAGGGTGCCCCCAATAAATACCCACAAAATTGAGCTGAAAGCAACACTAAACCTATGTAAGTCCGCCATAGGCGATAAATTTGTAAAAGCGTTTAGGACAAGATCGACATGCGATCCAATGTGAAAACATTGGTGACCACAAGATCGTTCGGGAGTTGTTAGCTAAGACAACCACCGAATATTTTAGTTACACTCCCAAAGAGGAGAAGCCAAAAAGTATGCTCTTGAAAGGGGTAGAGCCTACCTCTGACCCAGAGGAGCTCTTAGCGGAACTCCGCAGGTTGGCGAGCGACGATCTCGAGTTTATCGGGGTCAAGTCGTTCACCACGGCTAAGGCTAGACGGGAGAGGCGGCTATTGCCGATGTTCCTCGTCACCCTCTATCACCCAGTAGCCGTCTGGAGAGTCTGAGGAAAATCTCCGTCCTAGACTACCAGATGGTAAGATGGGAAAAAATAAACAGGCACGGGGACATTTTACAATGTCTTCGCTGCCAACGGTTCGGGCACGCCGCATTCAACTGCCAAATGCAGTCGAGGTGTGTAAAGTGTGGAGAGAACCACAAAGAAAAAGAGTGTAAACTCGGTGAGGCAAGGGTCGAAGATAAGACCCAACTGAAATGTGTTCTCTGTGGTGGAGATGGACACCCTGCAAACTATCGGGGATGTCCTCGATACCAGGTTATTAAAAAATCATTAAAAGCTGCTCCAACAGTAACTAAGGACGAGTGAAGGCAAACTGCCAGACCGACTCCAAGGGCCGTCGTTCCCCAAGTTTCCTACGCCCAAACGGCGGGTGGAGCTGGGAAAACGGTACAACCTCCTCAGAAAGCGGCCGCACAGCCATCTGTCTCAAAGGCAGCTACTGGGGAGTCAGAGGTGATGGTCGCTCTGCGTGTCATTCAAGCACAAATGAGCGAACTATCGCGGCAAATAAGTGAGCAGGCGCGTAGGGTGGACTTGATCTACCGTGCAGTGCCGTCGCTTGCGCAATTTTTAGGTTAACGGGCGCGCTGCCGGAGAGGCCCTTTAAGATCCTAGCCGTGAATGTGAATTCGCTAGTTAGGATAGAACGACGAGCCAACTTCCTTGAGTTGTTAAAAGACCAACGTCCAGATGTATGTATGGTTAGCGAAACTAGGCTAAACTTAATTGGAATATTGAAATGCCTTCATATAGTACCAGATGTCAACTTATTGGCATACAATCGCTTGAGAATCGACGTAAAATCTTCTCCATTATGTTTATCAACGATATTTTAACACATCATATTAATTGTCCGCATCTTCTATCTCTAATTGATATTTATGCACCATATCTCCAGCTAAGAGAACGCAATCTTTTCCGTGAAAATATTCATAGGGTTAATTACGCATTTAATGAGCCAATAATTCGCTGTGTTAGAGGCTTCTCAAAATTCATGTTTTATAACAGAGCTCGAAACACTTTTTTGATGTCTGAAACTGAATTCGGATGAAAACTATTTCCTTTTGGCCGGTGATTACAATGCTAAACACCAAGATTGGAAATCAATTAGCCAATCCAAGGGAGACCCAGCTATTCAATTGGCTGGGGCTCCACAGCATTGAGTGTAAAGTCGATCTGCTGGCTACTGACAGGCTTTCATATCCTCGAAGTGGCTCTTATTTGGATCTACTGCTTTTAGACTCAAGACTGAAACTGACCGACGACATTCTTCGACGGACGAAAAATTGTTTGACGACGGTTGAGTACGACAGTGACCACTGTGGACTTGCGGCCGTCATACTGCTTCCGAACGACCTTGTGGAACTGGGAGAGTACGTGCCGGCACACTCTTACAACTACGGTAAGACACGTTGGCCGCGCTTTTCCGGTGCCGTCTCAAGGGAACTTCGGTCGAACGGTATTGCGCCGCCATGCAACAGGAATCTGTAGAACGTTGAGATCGATGGGTACCTGCAACGTATGGAGGATGCAATCCGTAGTACAATGGACAGGAAAATTCCTAAATATAGGCAACATGACTCTACGAACATGTACAGAAACGCGACAATAGACGCACTTTACAAACAAAAAAGTAGACTCCTGTCAAGACTCAAACTCTTGCACAGGAGGTTTACTGACCGACACGATTTGGAGATTAGAACTCTGAAGTCACAGATCAAAAATCTCCAACAGTTGATAAAAGAAAACTACAGAATATCTATATCTCTTTTCTGGAACAACAAAATTCGGGCTGTACAATCCAACAACCCGAGTATGTTTCCGGAAATAAATAAAATTTTTAGAAGAAAAGATCAAAATGACCTTCAGAGTATTAAACTCCAAAGGACGACAGAGAACAAAGACTTACTTCTGACATTAGGAATAGATCCAGGTGACGCCATTTTGGATGATGACCACTTTATAGTGGAAGATGCTCAAGAGAAGGTAGAGACTGTGGGTGCTGTTTTCGAGCAAGTATATAAGGTGAATGAGTGCATTCGCCCGAATTACGACCTTGAGAATAGAGCCTTCGTTGGACACTTCTATCTTAGAGACGAGATCTCGCATTGGCGATCCGAGAATCCTGGTTTCACTAGGTTCAATGACGACCGACCTGCAAATGCAGTCACCGCCCAGCAAAACGGGGATAACACCCTGTTCGTTTCTAAGATGGACCTCGAGAGCATCTTTCACAAAATAAAGAAAAAGAAGTCAGCAGGAGTCGACGGCATACCCAATGTTGTGCTGCGAAACATCCCTTCGGAAGCGGTGGACATATACACCACGTTGTTCAACAATGCGCTGAATAATGCATATTATCCAGTGCGTTGGAAGACGGCAGTGGTCCATCCTCTCCTCAAAAAAGGTAAGGATGGTTCCAATCCAGCAAATCTCCGGTCAATTAGTCTTCTTCCGAGTATCAGCAAAGTATTCGAGAAAGTTCTCAATAGAGCTCTGTCCACATGGGCTGAGGACAAAAATATTATTCCCGAAAATCAGTTCGGTTTTAAGGCAGGCCATGATACCATACATGCTGCGTCTAAACTAGTATCTGATATTCAATGGAACAAAGCTAAAAAGCCGTGTACGGGTGCATGTCTGGTTGACTTGGAGAAGGCTTTCGATACCGTTTGGCTAGATGGTCTTTTCTATAAGTTGATCAGGTATGGCATGAGTAAACCACTGCTATATATTCTTAATGACATGCTTCATGGTAGAACGTTTGTTGTGAAAAGTTGCAATATAACTTCTACCAGAACTTTTAAAATACAGAACGGTCTACAACAGGGGGCGGTGAATTCGCCTATTTTGTTTAGCATTTTCACCGGCGATCTAATTGGTTCCCTTCACCATGCTATAGCGTACGCCGACGACCTAATCGCGTACAGAACAGGTCCAAAGATCGAGGTTATCAGATTACTTTTGCAGCGTGACTTCGATAAGATTCAGCAATATTGCGATGACTGGAAGTTGAGAATCAACTTTCAGAAATCGGAAACAATTGTGTTTAGAACCCCGTTGGCTCGGGCCTCATGGGATACGAGAAAGAACTAGCGAAAGCTGGTGATCGTTGATCTACATGGCCACCCACTGCCAAGCAAAGTAGTAGTCAAGTACCTCGGCATCTGGCTAGATCAGTATCTATATTTTAACAAACATATGGATGCGGCTCTGGCCAGGGCTAGAGGAGCTTTTTCTCTGACAAGGCGACTGTTTCACAGCAGACAACTTGACAGCAGAGTGAAAGTGATTTGCTACATGGCCCTCATAAGGCCAATGATTGTCTATGGGTGCCCTGTGTGGTTCAATGTTACAGCGTCTCAGATGGAAAAGATTCGGGTGTTTGAGAGACAGTGTCTGCGTACCTGTCTTGGATTGCACAGAACACCAGAGTCGGAGTACAGAAAATATTATCCTAATGAAGTCCTTTACAACGGGGCTCAAATAAACAGAATCGACAACTTCATGATAAAACTGACTCGAGGTCACACTGCAAGGGCGATGACTTCGAACAATGGCCTGATATTTGGGGCTTACTACCCCAACATAGAATATATGGAGAGAACACGTTTCAGTGGATTTGTCCCACCGGAGGCTTTCCTCTATTTTGACATGATAGGTTTGATACAGGAGAGATTGGCGGTTCCGTTAATCTACCATGTCTGCCGTAAGTCCGTGGAGCGACGGCTCCTTTATAACCGGGACGTCGCCGCAGTAGGCGGAGAAGTTGAAGAGCTCCTCCGGTACAGTAGGGCGGTTTCAGATCGCGATCGACGGGACGTTATCAAAACGTCGAATATGTTCTGGTGGTTGTCTGACCAACTGAAAATGTTACGGATGGCGAGTCGCCTATGGCTGGCTTACAAAGGTTTAGTGTGTAAGACTTATGGTATAGGGGGTAGGCATAGTGGCAACCAAAAAAAAATTATAAAAACCAAAAAAAAAAAAAAATTATAAAAATTATGGCTGCGTCGAATATCAAAAAAAAAAAAATTGTAAAAAATCAAAATAAAAAAAAAAAAAGTTTAAAAACACTGTGCGTCCCCAAAATCAAAAAAAAATAAAAAAATAGAAGAAATACAAAATCCCAAAAAAAAAAAAAATATAAAACACAAAAAACAAAAAAAAAAAAAATTTAAAAAGCTACTATGGCTGCTCTAGTTTTAAGTAGTTTTAATTAGTTTTAAGTAGTTTTAATTAGTTGTAAGTAATTTTAAGAAAAACGAAAAAATTGGATCGATAAAACTAAGTTTCTTAAACTTTCTTAGTTCTTAATATTAGCTCTAGTTTGAATTATATATATTATATCTTTTGGCCGAAAGGCATTAGAAATAAGTTATTGTGTAATTAAGAGTAGGGTCAGTAAGTTAATTAAGTTATTATTTAAGCTAGTTTAAACATTTTTGTTAGCAAGTAAGTAGATATAAGTGAAAAACAATAAAAATGAGTTTAAAACTGAAAAAAAACTAGGGGCGGAGAAAGTGCTAGGGATGTGGTGGAGCACATCTCTGGATTGCCTAACTTTCAAACTCACCACAAACTCTAGTTGTTTTGACGAGCTATAATATCTACAAACTAATTGGTCTAAAATTCAAATTTCGCGCCCATCCGGCCATATTTAATATCTCGTTATTTTGTTCACGAAAATTAAGAGAATGGAGAAGAAGAACAATTAAATATACACTTCGTTTTGCAAATTGAACCGAACGGTCATTTTTATTTTCGCCTTTTTCGCTTTTTCGTTTTATCTTTTTTCGAAGTTTTAAAACTTAATTTCAGCTCAACATAAGAGCTAGTTTGTAAAAATTATTACAAATTTTTATGGATCTCGAGCAGGGACCAATTTAAGTTAATAAATTTGTTTTAAAATTAAAAGACCATATCTAAAACTAATAGTTAGGATAACCTTTAAAACGTACATATATACGCGACGCGGAAATTAAGAATCGTGTCTATTGATTAAAAATCAATATTAATAAACAATCTTACGCCGCGTAAATTGTACTTCAGTAAAATCTCTGTGTGCAAAGACAAAGACAGTTGGAATCAACTTGTGTTAAATCGTCGTTCGACCAGAAACCACCAGCAACCACCATCACCAAGTTTACCAAAGGAGTACCTTCCTAACCTACCCCAATCCCCAATCGTTTGTGAGAAGTGGCGCAGGACAGGAAAGTTTAAAGAAACCAAAACAAAAGACAGGTATTCACAAAAACTGAAACTAAAATAATTGCCTATTTATTGCGGCCTTTGACGTTCAGTTTTTGTCCTTTGTGTTACATAAATATATTTGATGGTGAAACAGTATAAAACAAGTGCGTGGTTCATTAAAAATTTACAATAAAATTTATTTCAATTGTTTTATTGTTTACTTGATTACTTATTCAAACAAATAGTATAATACAAGCACATACATAAATTACTAAAAGTGTTAAACTTCTGCGTTTTTTGTCACCGCGCCGCCGCCGGCCGCCGCGCCGTCATCGTCACATTTCGCATACACACACTCAAGCTGATTACGCGATTCGTTTTGAAACAATAATTTCAATTAATTAAATATCAAATCCGAATTTAATCAATCAAATCGTAATAAAAAAAAAAAGCCGATCAATACTCAAATTGAAATTTGTTCACATTTGTTTGACGTTTCAAATTAAATTTTTTTGACAGCTCACTCACTCGCTGAATTTTCGCTGAGTTTCCAGCAGCTGTCAAGAGTGATCGTATACAGTGATCTAAAATTACTTTGAAATTTTTTCGTGCGAAGAGTGTGTTCAGCGATTGAATTTTGATTAATAATTTTTTTTGGTTTACATTAAATTTATTTCGTTTTGCAAGTAATTAGAAACTTTCAACAGTTCTGAAGCAGTTTATCGAAATATATTTTTGTTTTCGTGGAATTTTCGTATGAAAATAAATTAATTTTTCAACGACTTCCAAATATTTAATTCATAAACTGTGGTAAATCGAACAATTTCCAGATATACTAATTCTTGGAAAGAATTTTATTTTGAAAGTTTTTAAGCGAAGTTTAACAAAAAGTTCATCAAAATGACGAGCAAGAAACGGCAGTCTTCACCTAAACAAAACGTAAAATTAGAACAATTAAGACATCAGCGACAAATTCTTAAAAATAATATTTTGCGAATTAGAACGGCCTTAGAGGAAAAAACGATGTCACTTAATCCAATAGAATTGGAATGTCAGTTAGATATTTTGAATTCATACGTCGATCAGATCATGGTTTGAAAGACTGAGATTGAATCAGCTGATCATAGCGACGTATTCTGCGGAGAGTTAGAAGACATTTGCGTTTACTTGTATCTAAAGTAATTAAGGGTCGTAAGCCAAGTGGAATTGAACATTCTTTTAGTAATCCACATCACTCGCGCCTTCCAAAAATTTATCTCACTAAATTCAGTGGGAAATATTCCGAATACAAAAATTTTATTAGCCTTTCATAGTAGACAATGATCCAATGCTTCCCGATATTGAAAAGTTCAATCATTTAATATCATGTTTATCGGGTGAAGCTTTAGGAACAGTTAAAGCTTTCCAAATAACGGAACAAAATTATCCAAAAGCTTTAGCAAGTTTAAAAAAGGTTTGTGACAATGTGTCTACTCTTTTTGAACTAAAAGAAATTCAAAAGCCATCAGCTTCTGCATTGCGCAGCATGATAGACACTGTTTCCGCAATTTATGATTCGCTTCTTTCACTTGGTGATGAAAAGAATATCACAAACGCGATCATTATTCATTTAGTAATGTCAAAGGTTGATTCGATGACAAGATCAAAGTGGGAAGAGCAACTAGATTTCAGTACACTTCCTTTATGGAGTGACTGTGAAGCCGCGCTGAATAAGCGATATCAGCATCTTTCTGCTGAAGAAGCATCGTCTTCAAAGCATAAGATTTCTGATAGGTCATCAAAACCAAAACATGAAATGAACCATAACAGAAACCAAAGGGCTTCGTTTGCTTGTGTAAACCAAGAAGCAAATAAATCGAAATGCTTATACTGCAATTCAAACGATCATTTTATTACGACATGCCAAGCCTATTTCAGTTTCAGTTTTAAATTCATTTTTATTCATTCTTTCTTAAAACTACTAATTTGCTAACAAAAATGATTAAACTAGCTTATTTAATAACTTAATTAACTTACTGACCCTAGGCGGGTACTCTAAATTGTACAATAACTTATTTCTAATGCCTTTCGGCCTAATGATCAAATATCTATTTCTAACTATAACTAGTATTAAAGCTAAGAAAATTTTAAAAAACTTAGCTTTTTTGATCCTTTTTTATGTTTTTCTTAAAATTACTTAGACTAATTAAAACTACTTAAAACTAATTAAAACTACTTAAAACTAGAGCAGCCACAGTAGCTTTTATTTTTTTTGTTTTTTTGGTTTTTTTTTGTTTTATAATTTTTTTTTTTGGTTTTTGTAAGTTTTTCTATTTTTTTTGGATTTTGGGACGCAACAATAAGTTTTTACATTTTTTTTTGATTTTGATTTTTACAATTTTTTTTGATTTTCGACGCAGCTTAATTTTTAAATTTTTTTTTTTTGTATTTTTAAAATTTTTGTTTTTTGGTTTTTTTTGTAACGTTTTTTAAATATTTTTGGTTGCCACTGTGTCTACCCCCTACACCCTAAGTCTTACACACTAAGCCTTTGCAAGCCAGCCATTGGCGACTCGCTATCGGTATCATTTTCTGTCTGTTGCTCAGACAACCACCAGAACTGTTCTGACGTTTTAACAACGTCCCGTCGATCGCGATCTGATACCGCCCTACTGAACCGGAGGAGCTCTTCAGCTTCTCCGCCTACTGCGGCGACATCCCGGCCATAAAGGAGCCGTCGTTCCACGGACTTACGGCAGACGTGGTAGATCAACGGAACCGCCGATCTGTCCTGTATCAAACCTATCATGTCAAAATAGAGGAAAGCCTCCGGTGGGACAAATCCACTGAAACGTGTTCTCTCCATATATTCTAAGTTGGGGTAATAAGCCCCAAAAATCAGGCCATTGGTCGAGGTCATCGCTCTTGCAGTGTGACCACGAGTCAGTTTTATAATGAAGTTGTCGATCCTGTTTATTTGAGCCCCGTTGTAAAGGACCTCATTAGGATAATATTTTCTGTACTCCGACTCTGGTGTTCTGTGCAATCCAAGACAGGTACGCAGACACTGTCTCTCAAACACCCGAATCTTTTCCATTTGAGACGCTGTAACATTGAACCACAAGGGGCACCCATAGACAATCATTGGCCTTATGAGGGCCATGTAGCAAATCACCTTCACTCTGCTGTCAAGTTGACTGCTGTGAAACAGTCGCCTTGTCAGAGCAAAAGCTCCTCTAGCCCTGGCCAGAGCCACATCCATATGTTTGTTAAAATATAGATACTGATCTAGCCAGATGCCGAGGTACTTGACTACTACTTTGCTTGGCAGTGGGTGGCCATGTAGATCAACGATCACCAGCTTTCGCCAGTTCTTTCTCGTATCCCATGAGGCCCGAGCCAACGGGGTTCTAAACACAATTGTTTCTGATTTCTGAAAGTTGATTTTCAACTTCCAGTCATCGCAATATTGCTGAATCTTATCGAAGTCAAGCTGCAAGAGTGTTCTGATGACCTCGATCTTTGGACCTGTTCTGTACGCGATTAGGTCGTCGGCGTACGCATGCATGCCAAGCCTATGCTTCAATACCTGTGATGCAACGATTTGAGTTCGCGAAAAGTGTGCCTGTTTGCATAAACTGCCTTCGAAAGGACACACAGTTTCAAAGTGCAAATTAACTCGGTGCAGTGTTTGCAATAAATCGCATCACACATTATTGCACCAATATCAAACTACGTTCAATAGCACAACATCTCAAGGAGCTTCGAGCTTTTTTTTTAGTCGTTCAGCAACAGCTATCGAGTGTAGACGTGTTGACGACATTAGCTGTGTTTTTACAAGTGGGATAGTGTTTGATAAAGAGTTTAAATTCAGTGAAATTTAACAAAGGCAGTAGCCTAACTAGTCAAGCAGTAGGTACCCAGTGCGGAGGAACGTGGGTTCAACTCCCAGCCGGGGCACTCCAATTTAATTTTTATTCTTGCTTTTAAGCAAATCGTAGAATAAAAGAAAACATTAGAGTTTAAAGTGAAAAAAAAGCGAAAGAGTCGTCTGTGATGGACCATCCCGGTCCATCAACACCAAATAAAAAAGTGTTGGATGAGAATTCAACACTTAGGACAGCAACAACAACAACAAGAAGCAAAGCAGCGGCACAACCGCAACAACAGCAGCGACAACAACTGCAGCAAAGAAGAGGCGGCGCAAGGTGCAGCCCAATCCAGTGTCCCGCAAGCTGAGACCAAAGGGAACCGATAAGGAGGTCGACGAATAGGGTATGTCGACCAGTTCAGAGAGTGTTGATAGTCTAAATTCAACATACGACTACGAGTCGAACGGTGGCGAGGCCCAGGGCCGTTACACCGGCAGCAACAACTCTTTCGCTGCGTTAGCGGAGGACGATGACGATGAAAATGATAACGTTATAGGAGAAAACGAGGAAGATAAGCGACTCCACGAGCTAACAAAAACCGTGGAGAAGCTGTCTGCCGAAATTGAAATGATAAAAACAAGGCAAGTGGCCCGCAGGCAAGCCCAATGCGAGGCCAAACAACAGCAACGATTGCCAGCGGTAGGAAAAACTGCCAATAAGCATCAGCAGCCTACAACAACAAAGGCTGCAATTAATAAAACTGCGCCCGTGCAGCAACGCGGGACCACAGCTAATACATTAGCTGGTAAAAATGCAAAGAAAACTGCTACAAAAGAGCAGCAACGAGAGACCGCGGCTATAAAAGCCGCGCCATCGATCCCCAGCCAGCAGCAGCCAGCCGAGAAGCAGCAGAAGCAACAACAACATTCAGCACAACAACAGCAGCAGCCAAAGAAGACTACAGCGAAGAGCAGGGTGCCCCCTATAAATACGTTAAAAATGGAATTGCAAGCCACAAAAAGCCTGTGTAAGTCCGCCATTGGCGATAAATTTGTTTTTAAACGTCTAGGTCAAGATCGGCATGCGATCCAATGTCAAAACATTGGTGACCATAAGATCGTTCGGGAGTTGTTAGCGAAGACAACCACCGAATATTATAGCTATACTCCCAAAGAGGAGAAGCCTAAATGTATGCTTTTAAAAGGGGTAGAGCCTACCTCTGACCCAGAGGAGCTCTTAGCGGAACTTCGCAGGTTGGCGAGCGACGATCTCGAGTTTATCGGGGTCAAGTCGTTCACCACGGCCAAGGCAAGACGGGAGAGGCGGCTATTGCCAATGTTCCTCGTCACCTTGTTACCCAGTAGCCGTCTGGAAAGTCTCAGGAGTATCTCCGTCCTAGACTACCAGATGGTAAGATGGGAAAAATTAAACAGGCACGGGGACATTTTACAATGTCCTCGTTGCCAACGATTCGGGCACGCCGCATTCAACTGCCAAATGCAGTCGACGTGCGCTCGGTAAGACAAGGGTCGAAGATAAGACCTTACTGAAATGTGTTCTCTGTGGTGGAGATGGACACCCTGCTAACTATCGGGGTTGTCCTCGATACCAGGTTATAAAAAAATCATTAAAAGCTGCTCCAACAGTAACTAAGGACGAGGGAAGGCAAACAGCCAGACCGACTCCAAGGGCCGTCGTTCCCCAAGTTTCCTACGCCCAAACGGCGGGTGGAGCTGGGAAAACGGTACAACCTCCCCAGAAAGCGGCCGCACAGCCATCTGTGTCAAAGGCAGCTACCGGGGAGTCAGAGGTGATGGTCGCTCTGCGTGTCATTCAGGCACAAATGAGCGAACTATCACGGCAAATAAGTGAGCAGGCGCGTAGGGTGGACGTAATCTACCGTGCAGTGCCGTCGCTTGCGCAATTTTTAGGTTAATGGGCGCGCTGCCGGAGAGGATAGTGGATAGTGAAACTAGGCTAAACCAGCATCACAAGTTGACGGATAACAATTACATTATCGTAAGGAGGGACCGACCCAACTCGACTTTCGCGGGTGGGGTTGCGATCTTCTTACGTAAGGGCATAGCTCATAAGGTAATATATAGCGGTGAAGTACGCCGATTCCAGTTGCTTGAAGCGTGTATCGTATGCATCCCTCTCCAACAGGGGAGGCGGTTGTATGTGGTCGCGATCTATGCGCCGGAGGCTTCTCAACCCTCATGTTTTATAACAGAGCTCGGAAGAAAACTATTTCCTTATGGCTGGTGATTACAATGCTAAACACCAAGATTGGGGAAATCAATTAGCCAATCCAAGGGAGACCCAGTTATTCAATTGGCTGGGGCTCCACAGCATTGAGTGTAAAGTCGATCTGCTGGCTACTGACAAGCTTTCATATCCTCGAAGTGGCTCTTATTTGGATCTATTGCTTTTAGACTCAAGACTGAAACTGACCGACGACATTCTTCGACGGACGAAAAATTGTTTGACGACGGTTGAGTACGACAGTGACCACTGTGGACTTGCGGCCGTCATACTGCTTCCGAACGACCTTGTGGAACTGGGAGAGTACGTGCCGGCGCACTCTTACAACTACGGTAAGACACGTTGGCCGCGCTTTTCCGGTGCCGTCTCAAGGGAACTTCGGTCGAACGGTATTGCGCCGCCATGCAACAGGAATCTGTAGAACGTTGAGATCGATGGGTACCTGCAACGTATGGAGGATGCAATCCGTAGTACAATGGACAGGACAATTCCTAAACATAGGCAACATGACTCTACGAACATGTACAGAAACGCGACTATAGACGCACTTTACAAACAAAAAAGTAGACTTCTGTCAAGACTCAAACTTTTGCACAGGAGGTTTACTGACCGACACGATTTGGAGATTAGAACTCTGAAGTCACACATCAAAAATCTCCAACAGTTGATAAAAGAAAACTACAGAATATCAATATCTCTTTTCTGGAACAACAAAACCAACAACCCAAATACGTTTCCGGAAATAAATAAAATTTTTAGGAGAAATGATCAAAATGACCTTCAGAGTATTAAACTCCAAAGGACGACAGAGAACAAAGACTTACTTCTGACATTAGGAATAGATCCAGATGACGCCATTTTGGATGATGACCACTTTATAGTGGAAGATGCTCAAGAGAAGGTAGAGACTGTGGGTGCTGTTTTCGAGCAAGTATATAAGGTGAATGAGTGCATTCGCCCGAATTACGACCTTGAGAATAGAGCCTTCGTTGGACACTTCTATCTTAGAGACGAGATCTCTCACTGGCGATCTGAGAATCCTGGTTTTACTAGGTTCAATGACGACCGACTTGCAAATGCAGTCATCGCCCAGCGAAACGGGGATAACACCCTGTTCGTTTCTAAGATGGACCTCGAGAGCATCTTGCACAAAATAAAGAAAAAGAAGTCAGCAGGAGTCGACGGCATACCCAATGTTGTGCTGCGAAACATCCCTTCGGAAGCGGTGGACATATACACCACGTTGTTCAACAATGCGCTGAATAATGCATATTATCCAGTGCGTTGGAAGACGGCAGTGGTCCATCCTCTCCTCAAAAAAGGTAAGGATGGTTCCAATCCAGCAAATCTCCGGTCAATTAGTCTTCTTCCGAGTATCACCAAAGTATTCGAGAAAGTTCTCAATAGAGCTCTGTCCACATGGGCTGAGGACAAAAATATAATTCCCGAAAATCAGTTCGGTTTTAAGGCGGGCCATGATACCATACATGCTGCGTCTAAACTAGTATCTGATATTCAATGGAACAAAGCTAAAAAGCAGTGTACGGGTGCATGTCTGGTTGACTTGGAGAAGGCTTTCGATACCGTTTGGTTAGACGGTCTTTTCTATAAGTTGATCAGATATGGCATGAGTAAACCACTGGTATATATTCTAAATGACATGCTTCATGGTAGAACGTTTGTTGTGAAAAGTTGCAATAAAACTTCTACCAGAACTTTTAAAATACAGAACGGTCTACAACAGGGAGCTATATGTAATGTTGAAGAATCTGATTCCTCTTCGGCTTTTTTGGTCATTAGTTAACGCAATGAAATTTATTTCATTTACTTTCCCGACGTTTCGACAGGGTTTGCTGTCTTCCTCAGGGGATCTTTATTGAGAACATAAAATTAGTTGAACAAATTTGAGATTTTACATTGAATAGGTAGACTAACGTTAAGAAATTAAACACGTTATTTTAAAATTACATAACAATTAATATAAAATATAAACCTTATATTTCGTTAACAGAAAATTGAAAAAAGAAGAACAAAAAAGAAATATTAACACTTCCTTTGTTGGAGTTTAGTCTTAATATGAGTCATGGATCTGCAAACTATTAAAACAAAAACAAAAACAAAAAATTAAAATTTCTTTGCAGCGACGAGAGAGCAATATATGGCTGATATATTCTGTGTGTCCTGTTTCATATTCATACTATTGCTGTTTCTTAAAATGTGAAGTGTTTCCAGAGTATACCTTTTTGAAAAATGTTTTTCAGTTTGTAATACTTTGACATTTTCAAAAATAATATACTTTGACAAAAAGCCGAAGAGGAATCAGATTCTTCAACATTACATATAATTCCAAACTTGGTCAATCCTTATCAATTCTACAACAGGGAGCGGTGAATTCGCCTATTTTGTTTGGCATTTTCACCGGCGATCTAATTGGTTCCCTTCACCATGCTATAGCGTACGCCGATGACCTCATTGCGTACAGAACAGGTCCAAAGATCGAAGACTTCAGAAGTCTGTTGCAGCGTGACTTCGATAAGATTCAGCAATATTGCGATGACTGGAAGTTGAAAATCAACTTTCAGAGATCGGAAACAATTGTGTTTAGAACCCCGTTGGCTCGGGCCTCATAAGATACGAGAAAGAACTGGCGAAAGCTGGTGATCGTTGATCTACATGGCCACCCACTGCCAAGCAAAGTAGTAGTCAAGTACCTCGGCATCTGGCTAGATCAGTATCTATATTTTAACGAACATATGGATGCGGCTCTGGCCAGGGCTAGAGGAGCTTTTGCTATGACGAGGCGACTGATTTGCTACATGGCCCTC
Organism: Melanostoma mellinum; assembly: GCA_914767635.1. NCBI lineage: Eukaryota > Metazoa > Arthropoda > Insecta > Diptera > Syrphidae > Melanostoma > Melanostoma mellinum. Next base: position 116,572,685 of record OU612058.1, on the reverse strand, counting down.
ATAAGGCCAATGATTGTCTATGGGTGCCCTGTGTGGTTCAATGTTACAGCGTCTCAGATGGAAAAGATTCGGGTGTTTGAGAGACAGTGTCTGCGTACCTGTCTTGGATTGCACTGAACACCAGAGTCGGAGTACAAAAGATATTATCCTAATGGGGTCCTTTACAACGGGGCTCAAATAAACAGAATCGAGAACTTCATGATAAAACTGACTCGGGGTCACACTGCAAGGGCGATGACTTCGAACAATGGCCTGATATTTGGGGCTTACTACCCCAACATAGATTATATGGAGAGAACACGTTTTAATGGATTTGTCCCACCGGAGGCTTTCCTCTATTTTGACATGATAGGTTTGATACAGGACAGATCGGCGGTTCCGTTGATCTACCACGTCTGCCGTAAGTCCGTGGAACGACGGCTCCTTTATGGCCGGGACGTCGCCGCAGTAGGCGGAGAAGTTGAAGAGCTCCTCCGGTTCAGTAGGGCGGTCTCAGATCGCGATCGACGGGACGTTTTTAAAATGTCAAAACTGTTCTGGTGGTTGTCTGAGCAACATATTGAAAATTTTACTGATAGCGAGTCGCCAATGGCTGGCTTGCAAAGGTTTAGGGTGTAAGACTTAGGATTGGGGAGTGGGCACAGTCGCAAACAAAAAAATCACAAAAATCAAAAAACAAAAAAAAAAAACAAAAAAAAAAACATAAAATCAAAAAAAAAAAAATTATAAAACACAAGAAACCAAAAAAAAAAAATAAGGAAAAGCTACTGTGGCTGCTCTAGTTTTATGTAGATTTAAGTAGTTTTAATTAGTTTTAATTAGTTTTAATTAGTTTTAAGAATACAAAAAAAAAAAATTGATCCTTCAAACTAAGTTTTTTAAAAAGATTTTCTTAGTTTGAACTTGCTCTAGTTCTAGTTTCATAAGCTATCTTAAGGCCGAAAGGCATTAGTAGTAAGATATTGAATAATTTAGAGTACCCGCTTAGGGTCAGTTAGTTAATTTAGTTATTATATAAGCTAGTTTTACACATTTTTGTTAGCATTTAAGTAGATATAAGAAAAATTTAATAAAAATGAATTAAAAATGAAAATGAGCTTTGAGCTTTCAAGCTATGCATGCCTCTGTTTCAAAAGATCAAGTTATTCTCGCTACTGCTATCGTTCAAATTAAAGGCAGTAGTGGTGAATATACGCTAGCTCGAGCGTTACTTGATTCAGGCTCGCAAATCAATTTTGTAACTGAAGAGCGTGCACAAAAATTGAAGCTGCGAAAGGAACGAAAAACCTTAAATCTTCTCGGAATCGGTAAAGCAAGTACCTTAGTTAACAGAAAGGTACATGCAGAAGTAAAGTCAAGATTTAACGATCATTCGTTTTCTGCTGACTATTTACCCAATAGTGAACTCAATATCGTCATATCAGCTGGATCAAGCCATAAATATTACGAATTGGAATATACCTTCCAACATTCAATTAGCTGATCCTTACTTCAATAAGCCTCAAAAAATTGACTTACTAATGGGAACGGAAACATTCTTCGAATTATTGTCGGTTGGTCAAATTAAACAAGGCCCTGAATATCCCACTATTCAAAAAACACTTTTGGGTTGGATTATATCCGGAAAATATCTCAAAGGTACAAATTTAAATACCAAACAATTTAATTTGGTATGTCAGTCTGAAGAGCTACTAGACTTAGACAAAATTGTGCAAAAATTTTGGTTACTGGAAGAAATTCCTGGAGAAACGAAAGAGTTTCTAATGCCAGAACAACAGTTGTGCAAAAACACTTTGTTGATAATACAAAACTTTTGCCGTCCAGCCGTTTTGAAGTTAAACTACCGTTTAAATCGTCTTCAAACTCGCTTGGATCATCGTTTGAAACTGCCAAACGAAGGTTTCTAGCACTGGAGCGAAAACTATCCAAAGATAGCGACTTAAATGCTATGTATATGGATTTCATGAAAGAGCATCTTTTGTTAAGACATATGTCGCCGACAAATAATGAAATCCCGAAAAGCCCACACTATTTCATTCCACATCAGTGTGTTTTGCGCCCGCAAAGCAGAAGTACTAAGCTGCAAGTTGTTTTCGACGCTTCAAGTCGAACTTCATCTCAATTATCTTTGAATGACATCTTAATGGTTGGGCCAACCATTCAAGAGAAGCTGTATGCATTGCTAAAGAGCACTCGATTTATCAGCTCATAGTGTGGAGGCAGCATCCGTCCCAACCACTAACATATGGCACGTCTCCAGCGCCATTTTTAGCAATACGGTGTTTAAAGATGTTGGGCGATGCTAATGAGAAAATATACCCTACTGGCTCAAATATAATTCGAAGAGATGTCTATGTAGATGATCTCTTAACCGGTGCCAATGATCTTGAAACTCTAAAAATAATAAAGTTTGAAATTCAAGAAGTCCTTAAAAAAGGCGGGTTTCAGTTGGCTAAATGGTTCTCAAACCATCCAGAGTTTTATAACACTGCGAGTACTGAAAAATCTATCAAATTTATTGATTCAGACTCTATCAAAACTCTAGGAACTTGTTGGCATCCAAAAGAAGATAATTTCAGCTTCAATTTGGAAAATATTTTTCATGATCTACGAGCTACTAAGCGAAACGTACTATCAGTTTCCGCTCGTCTTTTCGATCCTCTTGGTTTGTTATGCCCCATAGTCACCAAAGCAAAAATCTTACTGCAAGAGCTTTGGATTGCGAAAATTGATTGGGATGAGTCGATTCCATTGCGCCTTGATACAAGTTGGCAAAATTTCAAAACCAATTTATCTCAACCTGGCGAGATAAATATTCCAAGGTTTGTCGAGACTCATTCGAACGCAAAAATACAAGTTCATGGGTTTGCCGATGCTTCGATAAGAGCTTTCGGTTGTTGCATTTACATTCGCTGCCAAAGCTCAGACGGTATCAAGTCGACGCTCCTAACAGCAGTCTAAGGTGGCCCCTTTGAAAACAAAATCGCTTCCGCGATTAGAACTCTGCGCAGCGCATACTCTTGCCAAATTATGGACAAGAGTAAAGGCGATGTTGAATCTTGACGTTGGAGAAGTTATTTTCTGGACAGATTCCGAAATAACACTGCATTGGATAAAAACAAAATCCAACTGCCCTTGCAACCTTCGTTGCAAATCGAGTGTCCGACATCCAAGAGTTGACCCAAAAAGTATCATGGAAACATGTACCGACAAAACAAAATCCAGCAAACATTGTGTCAAGAGGCTGTAATGTGGATGAACTCAATGCGTCCATTTGGTTCAGCGGTCCAAATTTCTTATTGCAAGAACCATCATCGTGGCCGGTCAATACGCATTTTGAGTTGTCTCCAGAAGATAAAGCCCTTGAAAAACGGAAAACAAACATAGCTCTACTAGCAGTAGAAAAATCTCGAACCAAACTTTAAGAAGTTATTGAAGAAGAATCTGCATATATCGACTTGGTAAATACATTTGCGTATGCAATGCGATTCTCAAAAACATTAAAAAACAAAACAGAAGTTCTCGAAGAATCGCCAACGGCAAAAGAGTTAAATCTGGCGTTTCTTAAAGTAGTCGAAATTATCCAAAATTATGAATTTGCAGATGAAATTCAAAAACTTAGGAAGAAAGTTTCTTTACAACCCAGTATTCAATTAAATTAAATTCATTCGTTCACAATTGAAGTGAAGAAAATTTTTCGTTTTCGTTAATTCGAGTTGGCGGTCGTTTGTTAAACGCACCAATTGAATATGATGCCAAATTCCCACTTTTGCTGATCAAAAATTCACCGTTTGCAAAAACATACTTAACGTATCTCCATCGAAAGAATTACCACGCTGGATCTCAAGCGATGGTGGCATTGCTTCGAGAAAGAATTTGGCTAATAAACGCCAAAGAAGCTTGTCGAAAGCTTGTACGACAGTGCATACATTGTTTTAAGTACAAACCAAAACTTTTGACCCAAATAATGGGCAATTTACCAGCGGATCGATTGCGAGCACAACGACTGTTCTTAACATGTGGAGTAGATTTCTGTGGTCCGGTATATACCACGCTAAAAATTCGTGGCCGGCCACCAAACAAAACGTATATAGTTGTTTTTGTTTGTTTCGCATCAAAAGCAGTACATTTTGAATTAGCTACTAACCTGTCTTCTGATTGTTTCATTCTCGCCCTTAAAGGGTTCATATGTCGCCGAGGACTTCCAATGACGCTGAACTGCGACAACGGGACGAACTTCGTGGGAGCCCAACGGATTCTGAAGGAAGTCCAGGAAGAGGTCGAGCGAGGGAGGAAACTAGTCCAACAGTTCGCAGCAGAGGAAGGCTTCGCCTTGATACCGCCCAGGGCACCGCATTTCGGAGGCCTGTGGGAAGCGGCGGTGAAGTCGGCGAAAACGCTGTTACAGCGTACCGTGGGCAACGCTCTGCTCACAATCGAAGAGTTACCCACGGTCCTCATCGAGGTCGAGGCCATTCTCAATTCAAGGCCAATTGGACCGTTAAGCTCCGATCCCAGCGACGGCGAAGCGCTAACTCCAGCGCACCTATTGATCGGCAGCAGTTTACGGTCGCTGCCCCCAGAACCAGTGCCGGAACAGCAAACAGGTTGCTTGAAAATATGGCAGCTTCTATGCTGGCTCAAGCAGCAGTTTTGGCAGAAGTGGTCCAAGGAGTATCTGCTTGGCCTTCAAGCCAGATCCAAATGGGTACCGGATCAACCCAATCTCACCGTGGGCAAGCTCGTCCTTATCCACGAAGACAATACGCCTCCCCAGCAGTGGAGAGCAGGACGGCAAGGTCAGGGTCGCCGACGTCAGAACATGCAGAGGGATCCTGAGACATCCAATCGTAAAACTGGCCTTGGAGCCTTTCAACGTGGCCGGTGTTTTGACGAGCTATAATATCTTCAAACTAATTGGTCTAAATTTCAAATTTCGCGCCCATCCGGCCATATTTAATATCTCGTTATTTTCTTCACGAAAATTAAGAGAATGGAGAAGAAGAACAATGAAATAAAACACTTTTGTTTTGAAATTTGAATTGCACGGTCTTTTTTATTTCTCGCTTTTTCGTTCCGTTTTTTTTTCGAAGTTCTTAAACTTATCTTTTTTCGTAAATTTCAGCTCGAAATAAGAGCTCGTTTGTAAAAAATATTACGAATTTTCACTAGTCAACAAGAAATCCTCTTCGGTGGCAGACGCCCAACAAAGCGTGAAGTACTGAGAATACTGATGACAATTTTTGACCCCTTGGGACTTATAGCATGCTTTCTAATGTACATCAAGATTTTGCTTCAAGAAATTTGGCGATCGAAAATCAGTTGGTACGACGAAATCAAAGAAGAAGAGTACAAAAAGTGGCTGAAATAGGCTAATCATTTGGCTTAAATAAAAGCACTAGAAATTCCCAGATGCTACATTTCTTCCCTTTGGGGCACAGAAGTTCAATTGCATACTTTCGTCGACGCCAGCGAAAACGGTTTTGAAGCTGTAGCGTACATAAGAAACTCTCAAGATAGCCTTATAAAGACCAGTCTTATTGGGGCAAAAAGCCGAGTAGCACCACTTAAAGCCTTTTCGATCCCACGTCTCGAACTTCAAGCGGCAGTCCTCGGATCTCGATTCGCCAAGCGCATCCAAGAGTCACACGGTATAACCTTTGAGAAAAAATACTTTTGGTCAGATTCCAAAACTGTTCTCTGTTGGCTCCGATCGGATGACCATAGATATCGCCAATACGTAGCGTTCAGGGTTAGCGAAATTTTGAAACTAACCGACATTGAAGAATGGAGATGGATCCCCACTAACATGAACGTAGCAGACGAAGCCACAAAGTTGCAAAAACCTCCAGAGTTTAAGGCTGGTTGGTTCAACGAACCAGAGTTCCTGAGATCACCAAAGGAGAACTGACCGCAGGAGACAATTATAGGCTCCACAGTGGAAGAGTTGAAGACGAGTCTTGTTACCGCTCATACTCTAAAATATCGAGAGAACATCTTTCGTTGTAATGAAATTTCGTGTTGGTGGAAGCTGCTGAGAAGTACTGGATACGCTCTTCGTTTTTTGCATAACGCCAGCACCAAAAGAAAGAAAACACCTAAAGAAAGTGGTCCTTTATCGCGCAGGGAACTTCAAATGGCACAAACCGAAGTGTTGAGAGAAGCACAACTTGGTACATACCCCGAAGAGTTTGCAGATCTTACAATGAACCGATATGTGCAAAAAGGCAGTACCCTATTTTACCTTACGCCGTTTTTAGACGAAAATCGACTTATCCGAGCCAACGGAAGGGTCTACTCCAAGGAAAAACCCAGCATCCACTCCGGGTCACCAGTTATTCTTCCAAGATTTCATCGTATCACGACTCTTATCGTCAAGGATGTTCACGAGCGCTATAACCACCAAAACGATGAAACCGTGGTTAATACTCTTTGCCAACATTTCTACATTTCACAGATGCGGTCCGCTCTGAAAGCCATCAAGAAATCCTGTTCAAAGTGCAAATTTAACAATGCTCAACCAAGCAAGTATGGCACCACTCCCTCAAGCAAGACTTTCTTCGTTCTGTCGGCCGTTCTCGTACGTAGGGGTTATCTTGGTCCTCTCTCAGTTACCGTAGGTCGAAGAACCGAGAAACGGTGGGGAGTAATCTTAACCTGCCTTACAATAAGAGCAGTACATATAGAAGTTGCTCATACTTTAACGACAGATTCCTGTAGTACGTGTCTTCGAAACTTCATTGCTAGAAGAGGCACACCACTCGAGTTTCACAGTGACAATGGCAATAAAGGCCCTGACCCATAGAATCCGTTGCGTCCGTTCCCAGCCGCATTCAACTGATAGCTCGATTAAATACACACGATCTTATGAGAGGTGACCCATAAGCATCGGATGCAACGGACGCAACAGAAAAATTAGCCCAACTTTTAACTTTTGCGTCCGGCAGAACTGATGACATGCGCAGTCAAAACAAATTTGAAGTTTTCTCTTCACACCGCAACGGATTCTATGGGTCACCCCAATCCGTTGTGTCCGGTAAAACTCACTGCTGTCAGTTGAATCCGGCAGCGAACGGACGAAACGGATTCTATGGGTCGGGGCCTTAATTTTCATGGTGCAGAAAGGAAGCTGCGAATATCCAGAAAGACAGGCTAGTTGAAGCTTTCACCACGACCAGTACACAATGAAAGTTCATTCCCCCGGCCTCACCGCATATAGGCGGTTGTTGGGAGCGTTTAGTGCGGTCTATCAAAACGGTTCTCTACGCCATCGCACCGACAAGAAACCCTAACGACGAGCTCCTACGTTCCATGCTCATAGAAGCTGAAAACATTGTTAATTCGCGACCGTTGACCTACATCCCGATAGATCCTAAGAATCCGGAAGCTCTAACACCCAACCACTTTCTACTAGGATTGGCATGCGGTTCAAAACCACCAGTGGAATACAACGACAGCGTGACAGTGCTTCGCAAAAATTGGCTCACCTCGCAGCAGTACGTCGATCACTTCTAGAGACGCTGGGTAGCAGAATACTTGCCAACCATTACCAGGCGAACAAAATGGTTCACACCAGCCAAACCGTTGGAAGTCGGAAACGTAGTTCTGGTAGTTGATCCTAACAGCCCAAGGAACAGCTGACCCAAGGGACGAATAGTCAAGGTTAAGCTCTCTTAAGAAAACCAGATACGAAGTGCCTTCGTAAAAACTACGAATGGAGTCTACGAAAGACCTGCAGTCAAGCTGGCTGTCCTCGATATAAAAGCTCAAAAAGACACCAGTCCACAGGTGAAACTACCAAGGGAGAGTGTTGAGAGAAGTGTGGGCGCACCATAAAAGTAGCCTCTCATTGGCCAACAGAGGGAGTAGCCTTCGCCTTCACCTCGCACTTTTGCAGCCATCTTTAAACTACACATTTCGATTTGCGGCCATCTCTAAAATTGTTTTATTTCCGACAGAAAGAGAGACGACCACGAGCTGTCCAGGAAAATTCGCCTTAAGTTGTATAAATTAACCCACAAGAAGTTTCTAAGAAACTAAGTAAGTAGGTAAAATTAAGCATATCACATTTAATAGAATCATAATACTTTGTATCATATTTTACAATAAAGGATTTGTTACCTCCTTCAAGCGTTAACCAAGTGTTTTACTGAGGTTGACAGAACAGTTTCAGTTGCGACCAAAATAGCCGCAACACAATCGTTTGAACGAAATGAGTGACTGAGACTGACACCAATCACCAATCACTTGAACCAAACGAACGACCGAGACTAAAACCAATCGTTTGAACAAGACCCGAAACGATTGACCAAAACTGAAACCAATCAAACAAGTATGTACTACAGTACTCTGTCTACTTTGATGCTCATTCAATGATGCTATTAGCCGCGTTTTATTGGGAATTTTCTATATTCACTTATATTGACTTTAAGTTCACTTTCAATTTTACTTTCAATGTTGGTACCCTTGGCACTTGTTCTAAGGATAAGAAACATTAAAAATTTGCATTCAGAAGAATATAAATGCATACCTTTTATTTTCCATTTCTATTTTTCTAATTCAATTTTCGATTCTCAATTTATTTGCCGCGTTTCAACTTTCTACTTTCAAGGTAAACAAACAAGTGTCACTTTAATTTTTTCGCAATGGCTGTGTTCAAAAAGTTTCATTTTTATTTTTAGGATCGGGTAATCGAATCGGATTAGGATTCAGATTTCGATGCAGGTATTTATTTCAGGGTTGCGAGTTTGTGAATTAAAAACTCATTAAGTCATAAAATAGTAAGTGACTTATGAATTAAATAAGTCAAAAGCTTAGATTAATAAAGAACAAGAGGGAAAACCATTGCTTCTCCTGCCACCACCTTAACACCACTTTATTTTCGGATTTCAAACTGGTTTTGAAAGCTGAAAATAAAGTGGTGTTTGTGAAGTCAGTTTGAGGACAGATGCAGTGGTTTAGACCATTTAGACCATTTGAAAACAGCGATATTAGCACTCAAAAATACAAAAAAAAAAAAAAACAATGTACAAAGGGGTTTAGAAAAAGAGAAAGGATACCCAAAAACTAGTTTCATATTTTTTTCTTTTAAGAATAGTCAAATAAATCAAAAACAATGAAAAGAATGGAAGTCTCGAAAAACAAACGACAAAACATACGAACTAGTTTGAAAGTTCTCACTCAAAACACAATCTAATTTTCAACCATTTTTAAGCCAATGATAAAGGTCTGGGAGATACTCAAAATATGTTCTTGCAATTAGGATGCTTTAGCCTTTTATAAATCGAAAATCTGCTCTCACAAATAAAAACAAGATATTTATTCACAAAGCTATTTTTATGCAATATGGATGTCCAATATGGGCTAAAGTAGCTTTTTGGAATAAAAAGAATTTACAATTATTACAAAATAAAGTTTTGAAAAAAAATGCTAAATCTCCCTTGGAACACTTTAACCCTAGATCTCCACAGAAAAGTGAATGTTGAGTCGATTTTTGAAAGAATTGCAAACTTTCGCTTATTTTTTAATTAATCTTTTCATTTTGATTACTTCACCCTATACTGATTGTGTGTTTCTCTTTGTCTTTAAATATTATTTTCATTTTGAATATTTGATTACTTTATTCATGTGTTCTATTCATAATGTATTGCCATCATTATTATTACTTCTCTTATTATTATTATTTACTTGAGAATATTATTACGATAGAAAAATCTACTATACTCACAGGAACGACAAACTTTTAAACTTTGTTTTAGAATACACCCAAAGGATGTATTGACAGTGAAAACAATTGTTTTTTATTATTATTATTAATGCAAAACCAAGTGGAATCCAATTTAAAAATTTTTTTATCGGAAAAGTTTCAAGTAGTTAAAAATAATATTCCAAAATAATCAACAAATCAATCCCGAAAATCCCGGGATTTTACGATTCTAATCCCGGGATTTTCGGGACCGAAAAAAGACTCGGGATCCCGGGATCCCGAGTCCCAGGATTGCAATCCCTAGCTGCACTGCACTGCAAATGATTGGTTTCAAGTTCGGTCGTTCCTCGTTCTCGTGCGTTTATTGGTTTCAGTTTCGGTCGATCTCCTCGGCCAGTTCAAGTGATTGAAAGATTGATTGATTGAAATGACCGAATCTTTCCTTTGAACGATTGATGATTGATTCGTTCACTGGAAATGAACGATTGCCACAGCATCATCCCGGGGGAATATAGGGATAAAATATAAAACCTATGTCCTTCCTCAGGTTCTGAACAATCTTTGTACAAAAATTAATTTTAATCTGTTTATTAGTTTGAGCGGGAGATGGTAACAAAGAAAGGTGAACAGACAGATCTACTTTTGCATTTATAATAATAGTGAGGACCGGTTCCCGAAGGAATATTCGAATGAAATACAGCCTATATCCGTCCTTAAGTTCAGAACAATCTTTGTACAAAATTTCATCTAAATCGGTTTATTAGTTTAGGCGGGAGATGGTAACATAGAAGTACGGACAGACAGAGCTTCTTTGACACTTATTATATTAGTAAGGACGCCCGTTCCCGTAAGAATATGTGGATGAATTAAAGTTTATGTTACTCTGAGATAGTGAAGCATTCTATCGGTGGAAAAAAATTTTGAAATCGGTGTTGTAGTTTCTAAGTTCCCGTATAATAAACGTTCCCATTCCCGTGGGAGTATAGGGATAAAATGTATAGCCTATGTCCTTCTTCAGGTTTTAGACTATCTCTGTACAAAATTTCATTTAAATCAGTTCCGTAGTTTGGGCAGGAGACGGTAACATAGAAAGCCGGACAGACAGAGTGACTTTCACATTCATAATATTAGTTAGGATGTGCAGCTTAAATGTGCGAATGAAGAGCGGGGAGAGTCCTGTTCCAACATCACAATGTAGTTGGGGTATTCGAAGAAAGACGAAATATCCTTTTCACATAAAACCTCAAAAGTGCTGCAACAGTTTCATATTTTTTGTATCCCCATACTTGATATCCATAAAGCGTGATCGACTCCGACACTGCTTCAAAAACACGATGCTTACTACTATGGGCAATGTATTTGTTAGCGAAACATTTGTATCATGTGTCACCAATGGCATTTTTGGCCTTGACAAGTTTTTCTTTGAAATGCTTTTATTATTATTATTATAAAAGAATCTTTATTTTTTCCATAATATGTAAGTACAGTATTGATTTTGAAATTTCAAAGATTTACAAGCATGGCTTGAAGCCGTCTGTATATTAAAATTAAGTAACAAAAAGTGATAAGCTATAAATAAATATAGAAAACAAAAAAAAAAAACAAAATAAAATATGACTCTTCGAATTGGAATTACAACTTGTTCAAAGATATTATTTACAGATTTAAGTGTTCAAAAACTTAGGGCTTTTAGTTTAGCTAAAAAGCTAAAACAAAATTAGGAATGTGTTTCAAAGATTTGCAACATCATTTAAAAAGCGCAAAAAAAGAAACAAAAAAAAAAAAAACAAAATTGAGCTTATAATTTAGTTAGAACAAAATTTTAAATGATTTGGTATGAAGGTTATCCTAAAAGTCGTCGAACAAATTTCTATATGAAACCGCATGTGAGATGTGAGCAATACCGTATAAGTAATCTCCAACCACTCTCTCCATTAAGAACGCTTAAGCATTCCTCCAACGATTGGGAGCTCTTATTGACATATAGTCATATAGACGTCGGATTTCTTGCAGCACTGGACATACGGCCAGGAGGTGGAAAATGTTTTCTGGTTCGTTTAGGTTACATAGTGTACAGTTAGGGCTAAGATCAGATCTATGTGGCCTGTAGTTTAACTGTAACATTTCAGTACGGGCCTTAAATATAAGACTCATCTCCGTTACAGAAAATTCATTCCAAAAATAGTTGGTTTCTCCTAGACAGTGATTCAATCTTTTGTATATTGATCTTGAAACAGACTCTCCAGCCCGATCAAGAAATGACCGGTACACGTTTTCATCAATGCAAGCAATGCAGTCATAAAAAACAGACCTCCATGAATTTAAGTTATCCACGGAGAGGTTAAGAGAAAAGTCGTGTGCCGACGCAAGTTCGTACCAGTCTTTAAAAAGCGTATACCGACACCTCAAAGACACTAACATAATTCTTTTCTGCAAATTGTCGTCAGATCTTTGCATGACTTTAAGAATGTAGTCTGCATTAGCTTTTAAATTTTTTTCCAATATTGTAGGCAACCCCGATTCGACGTGTAGGTATGGCATAGTTATTAGTTAGGCGTAGGTGCCGGTAAGCGAAAAATTCGTTTCAAAAAATATCTTTGTATACTTTTGATTTCATCTATTTCCTTGTCCATAGACATCATTCGCGTAACAAAAACAGGTTTTGATTGTTGCATCGAAAACTTTAAATTTAGACGCTGGCCCTGGCAGCCTTATTTATAAACTCGTATTATCGGCGGATTAGGGTTACTACGAGTTTAATACGCCTCTAATTATTATTATTATTATTATTTATTTCATCAAGCAGATATATACACATTAAATATATATAATATTACAGACTAATGATTCCTAATTATTTAAGACAGAAAAAGAAGAGAAAGAATAGTAAAAATAATAATAAATAAGAAAAAAATAACCAAAATTATTAATATTTTAACGAATTAAGCTATAAAATTCAAGCATTAAGCCACCAGGTTACGTATTTAATAATAAGCAATTTTTAAAGGAATCACGACTCTGATGGAAAAAAAAAATCAACATGAATACATATTTTATTTGCTTCTCGAATACATCGGGTTAGGGGTTCATTCAAACCATAATTAACGCGATGATGAGGCTCATTAAAAAGAAATCGAGGCCGTAACTGTCTTGATGGAGCATATATTTCTACCAGAGACAATAGTAAAGGACAATTAATATGGCAAGTGACAATATCGCGCAAGAACATCACGGAAAAATATTTACGACGTGCGACTAAGGGTTGAAGACCAAGAAGTTGACACCTTGTATTGTAACTAGGAATAGGGATATTCCAGTTCAAACGACCAATAGCAACTCTAGAGAATTTCTTCTGAATGTTCTCAATTCTATTTGATTGAACTTGATAAAAAGGATCCCAAATTACGAAACAGTACTCCAACGAAGACCTAACATAGGCATAGAAAAGAGACCTTAGAGTATAGGGATCTTTAAACTCTTTCGAATTACGAAAAATAAATCCTAACATCGAATTAGCTTTGTTAACTACAAAGTCAATGTGAGGCTTGAAACTTAGCTGTTGATCAAAAAAGACCCCAAGATCTTTCTTAACATTTATTACTATGAGGTCAGTACGATCAATTGAGTAATTAAAGACAATAGGTGAGAGACCCCTAGTAAAAGTTAATGATTGACACTTAGATACGTTTAAGAAGAGTTGGTTAGTAGAGCAGCATTCAGATAAGCATTGGAGGTCGCTTTGGAGTAAAACACAATCGTTAGTAGATTTTATACAACGAAATATTTTTATGTCGTCGGCAAACATCAGACAGGATGAATTTCTTAGAAAATCAGGGATATCATTGACCAGAAGTAAGAAAAGAAGGGGCCCCAAGTGACTTCCTTGGGGTACACCAGACGTTACGTGAATAACCTCAGAAAAAACATCGTTAATACGCACAAACTGTTTTCTCCTACTCACATAAGACTCAAACCATTGTAGAATATTTGAGTGGAAGCCAAAACATTCAAGTTTTTTTATTAGAATTTGGTGGTTAACTCTATCGAACGCCTTGGCGAAGTCAGTGAATATGACGTCAGTTTGAAAGCCATTTTCAAGATTTTTAATTATTTCATTACAAAAAATAGTTAGGTTCGTTGTAGTTGATCGACCTGCTATAAATCCATGTTGAAATGGTGAGATATTTCCTTTCAAAATAAAAGTGAGTTTGTCATAAACAAGTTTTTCAAAAATTTTTGGGATGGTCGATAATTTGCATATTGGGCGATAATTGCAAACCTCATTCTTGGAACCCGATTTGTGAATAGGTATGATATATGATGTTTTCCAATCATCAAGAAAAATCCCTTCTTCTAAAGAACCATTAAACAATAAAGCTAATGGTGAAGAAAGGGCAGCTGCGCAATTTTTCATAATGATAGGGGGAATACCATCAGGTCCAGGTTGTTTATCATCCTTAAGACCGAGTAAGGCAATTTCAACATCATTGTTGCTTAAAACTAAGCGACCGATATTGATCGAATTTGAACGAACACAGGGGGATGAACAAGTCAAGACACTTTGAGTGGAATAAACAGAACGAAAAAAGTCAGCAAAAAGATTACAAATAGTGACAGAGTCAGTAGATTTAATACCAGAGTACTGCATAGAATTAGGGATACCGTTTGAGCATTTTTTCTCATTAATAAAAGACCAGAAAAATTTACTATTATTTTTAAGATTAGATTCAGTACGTATTAAGTAGTTTTTGTATAGAAATTTATTCAAATAGTCAAACTCTTTTTGCAACCGTAAATATTTTTCTCGGAGACTATTATTAGCGGGAGTCTTTCGAAATAATTTATAACATTTGTTTTTTCTATTATTCAAGTTGCACAAACGTTTATTGTACCACGGTGGTTTAGAATTATTTTGAATATTAATTTTTGGAACGAATGCCTTAATAGCCTCATTTATTATGTCTCGCAATATCTTATATGCTTCAAACAAACTATTGTTACTAAAAAGATCATTCCACAAAAAACAATTAAAATATCTAGACATTTCAACGAAGTTAGTATTGCTGTAATCATGAATAATTTTTTCTCCCATTATAGGTTTCATATAATCAAGAATACTGAATTGAACGCTTAAAGCTATGTGGTGAATTCGGTCTGGAAAAATAGGACTAGAACATTTTAATACATTAGTTACAAACTCTCTATCAACAAAAATGAGATCTAGTATGCGGTTTAAACTATTTAAAACGTAATTAATTTGAACGAGATTAAGTTCAGAAAAAGAATCAGTTAACTCATATTCACATTCGTTGTTAACATTAAACGGTAAGAGACATGATTCATCTGGGTCCCAGACCCAGTTAATCTCACCTAGATTAAAATCACCGAGAATGATTACATGATCATCACTATTTAAAATTGAAAGAATAGAACGACAATTATTTATGTGGATTTTAAATAAATCTAAGGGACTACCTGGTGGTAAATAACTTAATATAATAAATAAATCACTTAGATTATTTAAATGGATGCACACAGCCAGTTGATCGATGTCAAAGTTTGAAGATGCAGCAATAGATGACGAAGGTAATTTGATTTCGTGGCACGAGAAAGATGAATGAACGGCGATTAATACGCCGCCACCTTTGGTTTTCTTAGTTTTCACTAAGCATCTGTCTTTACGAAAAACTGAATATAAATTATTATCGAAGAGTTCAGCATTATGGTGGTCGTTTGTGAGCCATGTTTCAGTAATAGTAAATATTTCATATTGACACGATGTTGAGAAAAGACGAAGAGTATTAAGCTTGGTGCGCAAGCCACCAACATTTTGATAATACAATGAGAAGTTTTTTGATTTAGTTTTAGAAAGAGCAGGTATTAAGTTATTTTGGCAGAGAACGGGGGCTGGTCGTTTTTTTTAAGTGTAATGAACTTTTTTAATTGCACAGAGCTAGGCCAAATACGGGGATCCATAGCCGCAGAAAGCATATTAGAAGGAACACTGATTTTGAAGTTGACAAATCTTAGATCACATAAATCTGCATTGAGTTTAATAAGTTTAAAACACTTTATCTGTTCAGCTGCAATGTCAGTTTTAGATGCGATATGATTTATCAAAAGAATAGGATCAGTATCAGCACGAAACTTGGAAACATGGAACCATTTGTAATTAGAAACAGTTCTCTCATTTAACGAAGAAAATAAATCAGAACCATATATTTTGTTGATATGTTTATGACTATGGATTTGGTTAGTATTATTGTAGGAAAAAGTGTTTTTATTATTGTTTATGACGGTTTGAAAAGATTCATTATCAGCACATGAAGAATCAGAGGCAGATGGAAATTGAGAATGAGAATTTACAATATCCGCACACACATCAGAAGAAACAGCATCAGCATCGGCATTCAGTATATCACCAGCAACAACAACATCCACATCAGAAGCCACAGCAGCTCGAGCTGCAGCACAAACAGCAGCAGCATTAGTCGTGTTAGCTTTGGCACCGAGATCCATATAAGCGAACACATTATTATTTTTACCAACAACAACTTCCAACTCATTTTTCCGATTTCCTTTTGCACCTTTCTTCGTATTATCACTGGTGTTGTGTTGGACAATAATCGTAGGTGGAGTGGCGGGAAGGGTCGCAAATGAATTCGGCAAAGTTGGCAGTGGTAATTTCACTTGATGGGAAACCGAGGGACAATTAAAGCTTTTGATATAGTTGCCGGCAGAAGGTTCATTGACTTTGTCTTTTTTTTTTAATTTGCTTCGCGTTGTGACACCCATTTCACTAAGATCAACGTTTGTGTTGTTGCATAAATTCGGAAATTCATTTTTTAGGCAATTTAGATTTAGGATTACACCATGAATAAAATTATCAATGTTGTGAATATAATTGTTGAGTGCACTAGAGCAACATTTATCGCACTTGATGAAAAAATTCTTTTTAGATTTGATGATATTCAAGTCCGACTTTTTAATTTTAGCGCAGTTTAAATGCAATAGTGAGTTACACATACCACATGAAAAAGAATCAGTGGGTTCTTTTTTATTGCAAATAGCACAAGCAGACATGATTAAGAAAATAAAGAAAAGCGAACGTAGCGTATGAAGGCTAAACTTGAACTCTAATACTCCAAACCTTATTTATAAAAAAAAATACACCAGTATTAGAGGCGGATTAAGCTAATACTGGTTCATAGGAGTATTAAAGGAGGATTGAGGTCGTATTAAGGCCTAAATGTCATAAATGGAAAATTATTTTGGTTTTGTGAATAATTTTAATTCTTTTTCCGCCTTAAATACGAGATAAATAAATCAACAAATGAAAACTAATATTTCTTGTTTTGTTTTGTTTAATATCCATTTTAGAAAAATTTCCGCCAACCACAAAAAAAAAATAAATCATAACACTCGGGTTCAACGCAATTTAGTTTTTTTGTAATCTTACTTTTTTTCAACCTCTAATTGGTCAAAAGTCACGTATCAAAAGAAAAACTGAAACTCTGGCCAATCAGAGTCCGAAAGAAGTAAGAATATCTGAAAAAACTTAATGCGTTGAACGTGCACAATGAAGTCAGCTGGGATTTGTTTACGTTTATAGTAACCAGAGCTATAGGTGGGTCATTTTTTTGATGAAAAATTTGACATAAGCAAGGCGTAACTAATACGGGTTGAAAAATCTTTTATAAATAAGGATTGGCGTAAGGGAGTATTAAGTGCTACAACTAGTATTAAATAATACGAGGTTGAAACGAGTATTAGTGAAATCTAATAAATAAGGCTGTGGATCTATATATTTATTCTTAAAAAAATTTGACCACATGCAATTGATTGCAGCTTTTGCGCTCGCTAGCTTTTCTCTTATGTGAGCTTTAAGATTTAGATTATGAGTTATTTTGAAGCCTAGGTACCAATTTAAATTCTTTCACTACCTCAAGATTGGAACCATCAAGTATCCAAGTGCGGTCATTAGCTGTGCTGCGACTTTGGGTTCTAAAGACCAATATTTTTGATTTTGCTGTGTTGATTTTAAGATCCCACAGATCACAAAATTGTTTAACTTGTTTATCTGAAGCTGCAGTGTCACTGGATTATCCGTCAAAACTACAACGTCATCAGCGTACAACATAGTGGCTCCACCTGAGCTCGAGGCTGCAAATTCTTTGATGAAGCAGATATTCTTTCGAACTCGCTCGGTTGCGAGAGTCCTCAAAGATCTCAACATACATAAATCCGCTGGTCCAGATGGTATCCCCGCCGTTATTCTGAAGAGGTGTTCTTCTACGCTGGCAAAACCACTGCGTAAACTTTTCCATCTTTCCTTTTCTGCTGGGATTTTTCCGAGCAGATGGAAAACTGCATTTGTCCAGCCGGTCCCTAAAAAAGGCGAATCTTCCTCCCCTTCCAATTACCGTCCAATTGCACTAACGTCCCTTCTTTCCAAGGTCATGGAAACGTTGATAAACCGTCAACTTATGAAATATCTTGAAGAACGAAAGCTTCTTAATGACCGTCAGTACGGCTTTCGTAGCAAACGGTCCACTGGTGATTTGATGGCTTATCTCACTGAAAAGTGGAACCAATCTTTACATTGTTTTGGAGAAAGTAAGATTATTGCGCTTGATATTTCTAAAGCATTTGATAGAGTTTGGCATCAGGCTCTTTTATCGAAAATGCGTGCTTTTGGTATCGATGAGTCTCTTCTTCGTTGGATTAGAAACTACCTTTCCGACCGTTCAATACAAGTTGTGTTGGATGGTTTCAAGTCTGATACCCACTTCATAAATGCTGGTGTGCCCCAGGGCTCCGTTTTGTCTCCGACTCTCTTCCTCATTTTCATTAATGATCTCTTGTCTGAAACTTCTAATCCACTTAACTGTTTTGCTGACGACTCGACCCTCAGCTTTTCATATTCGTTTCCAAATTCACGTCCCTGCTCTTCGGATGTGGAACTGGAACGGTTGCGTATGATAAGCTCATTGAATTCTGACCTTGACAGCATTGTTGCATGGGGTATTATGAACCGAGTAGAATTCAATGCTTCGAAAACTCAATGCTGTCTCTTGTCGTTGAAGCTTAACATTCCCCCATTGCCATTATCCATGAATGGTACCTGTATCGAAGAAACCGAAAAGCTGTCAGTACTTGGTATGTGTGTAAACGATGATCTTCGTTGGAACGACCACATATTTGAAGTCGCCAAAAACGCTGCTAAATGCTTAGGTTTCTTGAGACGATGCAGGAAATTCTTCACCCCTTCTGATCTGGCTACAATTTATAAGGCATTCATCCGCCCAAAACTGGAGTATAACTCTCATATCTGGTCAGGTGCTTCTCAAACTTCTTTGCGCCTACTTGATAGGGTACAAAATAGAGCGTTAAGATTGATAGGTGATAGTTCAATCGTAGAATCGATTGATTCTCTTGGACATCGTCGAAACGTCACCTGTCTCTCTCTCTTTTATCGTTTTTTCCACAAACAGTGCTCTAGTGAAATAGCCAGCTGCATTCCTCCCTTGAAACAATTTAGCCGCAACACCCGCCTCGCTAGGAATGCTCATCAGTTCTGCCTTGAGCCCAACTTCGGGCGTACAGTCAAGTATAGAGATTCTTATTTTAGTCGCACCACCCGAATGTGGAATGCTTTACCTGGCTCTGTGTTTCCCCCGCATTACGATTTACAAAGATTCAAAAGCAACGTGCATCGGTGTCTCCTTTCAAATCCTCTCCTATTTTCCTAAATGCTCGCACTGTGTTTTTATAACATTATAAGGGTAGTCATAACCCCTTGATGTGCACGCTAATTATAAAAAAAAAAAAAAAAAAAAAAAAAAAAAAAAAAAAAAAAAAACAAGACTTTGACATTTAAATCACCAAAAGTAACACCCCCTGGTGTTCAACATCATTTATAAAAAGTGAAAAGATTAAAGGACTAAAAATACATCCCTGGTGAACCCCCGTATTAGAGCGAGACTCTTTAGATTTACTACTGCCATTTGAAACTACAGCAGTCATATTTGAGAGAAGCTGCTCGTATATTCTGATGAATTTGGTTGATAGGCCGATAGCTGCCAGCTTAAACAAAAGCGACCTTCAGTTATTATATTTTATTAATTGGTACTTTATTGAATCATTTTAAGGTTTTATAAAAATAACTTTTTGATATATAAGTACATTTAAGCATGGCTTAGCCGTCTGCCGAGAAATGACAACAATTTAAACAATATTTTGTATTCAAAGAATTCAATAAATTAAATAGTGATTTTAATTACAAATATCAAAAATTTAGAAACTTTCGTTTATAATTCTTGTTCTATAACTGAGAACAGTATGGCAATAAGAAACAAGTTTTGTCCAATTTTCACTATCGTTCAGAATTTGTTTAGTATCTTCAATGCTCATTTGATTGACTCCATAGTGGGAGCGTCTTATCTCTTTAAGAATAGGACAGGAACCAAGAAAATGCATCACATATTCATTTTCCCTAGTGCTACATAGGCTGCAAACGATGGGGTATGTAGTTAAGCTTGAGTAGTTCTCCTCTCACTCGAATTACCATAGAAATTTGTGCAGTATTGAGGTGGGTGTTTAGGTACTAGGTAGTTAATCTGTTGGTGGTCTAGTTGACGATACAAGAAACGTGTTGTTGAATTTTCAGCTTGGGTTACGCATTCTTTTTTAATTGCCTGTTCCACATCGAGGACGAATTTTCGCGTTAGGTTTCTCCAATCTGGGATATTATTTTCACTTAAATTTAGCGGGATATCATACTTCGTTGCGACGTTTTCCCAGTCCTTATAAAACAATGTTTTCGTTCTCAATGCCTTCATGACTAGGACCTTGGTCAGTCGTGCCTCATCTTCTTCGTTTAAGACTTTGGTTACATAGTTCACGTTCAGTTTAAGTGTATAAACAAAGAGAGGTGAAATGCCACTTTCGATTGTAAGCATGTAATTTGGGGTGGTTGTTGGCAGCCGCAAGAGTTTTTTCAAAAAGAAACGCAAAAGTTTCTCTACATCTTCGTAGTGTTTGCCTCCCCAGACTTGTGCACCGTAACACATTATCGAACGCATAACGGCTTCGAAGACCTTTATTTTTGACTCCAGTCCGACTCTGGAATTTGAAATAAGATTTTTCCAAGTTGAATTGATGGCTTTTTCGATTCAGTGAGTTTATTTTTAAAGTGTACTTTTAAAGAAAGGTCATGATTAATTGTAACTCTTAGATACTTGTATGACTTGACAATTTCAAGATCTTCTCCTCCATATTTCCACTTTTCTGATCTTGCTAATCGACCTGTTCCTTTTCTAAATACAAGCACTTTCGATTTTGCTATATTAATTTTCAGACAATTGTACTTGCAGTAATTTTCTAGTCTGTTTATCATTAGCTGTAGAGAGCTATGCGATTCTGCAAAAATAACCAGATCGTCCGCAAAAAGTAAGGTCTTCAGTTAATGGTATCGAAAGCGGATTTGAAATCCACGAAGAATGCATACAGATTAACTTTTTTATCCAAAAAACGCTTAGCAATACTTGTGAGTGCAAAGATTTTGTTAGCCGTTGAAAGGTTAGCCCGGAAGCCAGCCTGAAAGCAGCTTATTTTCTTGTTTCGATCAACCCATGAAACCAGTCTGGAGTAAAGAATTTGTGTAAATAATTTTCGAAACGAGCTGAGTACAGAAATACCTCTATAGTTTTCGGGTAAGTAAGGATCACCTTTTTTAAAAATTGCTGAGATCGACGAAGTACGAAAGCACTTCGGAAAATTTTCCTCGTGAAACATTTTGTTGAAAAGCACCAAAACGTGTTCTAAAAAAAGAGAGCTGGCATTTTTGAAGAATTCAGCTGAGATGCCATCTGAGCCTGCTGCCTTATTATTTTTCAGAATATCAAGCTCTAGAGGAGAAAAACTGAATTTTTGCGCCCACCTAAAATATGCACATTTTTCCAGAAAGATTTTGAATCTCGGCTTTTAATAAGATTCAAAGCTGATTTTTTCGTTTGCATAAATCCTTAAAAGCATTGTTGAATTATATATAAAGCGCTTTCATAGCTACATTATTGGAGCTTCTAAAAAGTTTTAAGAACTTGAACGATCTCTCTCTATTCTTCCTACACTCTTCGTCATACCAATCTGATTTGAAAGACCTTCTAGTATTATTTGATGCAAATGGTGCTGACTGTCTTACTATTTGAAAAACTAGATTTGTTGCTTCATCTACCGAGTTCGTAATGTGATGTGGCAGATTGACTGACTGCTGGGTAAGATTTCTTTTGTATAAATTCGATTTTTTCTCTTCCCAGCGAAGTCTGTCGGTTCCATTTTCTAATTGGGATCGAACTAATTTATCGTGGCTATCAAACTCACAAGTTACAACGATTGGTAGATGATTTGAATAATTAGCAGGAGCGACTTCGAAATCTTTCACAACATTGAGCCAATCGCCTTTTATAAGGCAATAATCGATAACAGAGCAACCTTGAGATGATATAAACGTTAAGTTTCCTACACAATCACTTCTGGAGATCCCATTCAAAATCAAAAATCCAAAGTCTTCTACCAAATTTATAAGACAGTTACCGTTTGAATTCATACCTGCGTCTAAGGAATTTCTTTCAGATGAAAATTGTCCATCGTTTAAAAATGGAGGGTTCTGAAAATTACCTATACGACCGTTTAAGTCCCCAACTATTAAAATATTGTCACAATCTTTGTTAACAAGAAAGTCATGAAGATGTTCCAAATCAGTATTCCATGCGTTATAGTTAAGATAAATTGGGACAGTTAAAAAATGTTTAAAATTGATAGTAAGATCTATTACGATTTTGTTCCCACTATTTTTAAAAGCGATATTTTTGTTTGATATTGTAATGAGGTTAAATGCGCGTTTTTACTTTTTATTTATTTTACTTTATTTTACTAAAAGACTGCTTACGATGCTTACACTTCGAATGATAAACTGAGAATGAGAATTACTACAAGCGACAAGCGAATAAAAATGCTAAAACAATATATAGCTGTCTCTTTCAAATCTGTCTATACATCTGACAATACCATTGTATCAAATCGGCAGCATTCAGATAACATTACTACTCGGCCATTCTGACAAAACAATCGGCCTCGATTGTTGCACAAAGAAAATTGTGTCTACTCAATATCATTTAACAATTCATAATTAACATATTGTTCACCCACTGGTTCTATTTCTAAATGCTTTAAAGTGTCACCTTCTGTGTCCATCTGTTCGGATTCCCCCTCTTGCTCCAACCACTTTCTTATTCTACTTGAATCAATCACACTGTTATATGGTGTCTGCGTTACTTGATAATTTTCAATATCTGTTACAACATATCGATCATGATCTAAACGCTTACGAATTACATATGGACCCTTAAATTTCTTAATTAACTTTTTGTTTTTTCCCACAGTGGTATCTACATTCTTAATAACTACTAAATCTCCTGGCACAAATTCTTTC
Source organism: Melanostoma mellinum (assembly GCA_914767635.1). Lineage (NCBI taxonomy): Eukaryota > Metazoa > Arthropoda > Insecta > Diptera > Syrphidae > Melanostoma > Melanostoma mellinum. The sequence continues at coordinate 116,549,487 of OU612058.1, read as the reverse complement.
GCTGGCTCATGATGCTCGTTAAAATATCTCTGGTTATACGACTGAGACTTCTGAATTGAAAGTTCTGCTTGTTTTCTTATCTCACTCAATTCCTTCTGTTCTCTTGCATAAACATCATGCAAATGCTCGGTCAATTCATCAACTATCTGACCTCGTTGTTCTACTCCAAATAACATTTGACTCGGCGTCTGTTTCGTCGTACAGTGAACAGTGTTATTCAATGCATATTCAACTTCCGACAATTTGTTCTTCCAGTCAGTATGATTTATGGGCTCAGTTATCTTTGCCAATACGGCTTTCAATACACGGTTTACCCTTTCAACCTGTCCATTCGATTGTGGAGAAGCCACGGCAGTTAAAATATGCTCAACATTTCTATCTTTACAAAAAATTTTAAAATCAGCCGATGTAAAACACGATCCACGATCCGAAATTATTCTTCTAGGCCGACCGTAATCTACAAAGTATTTACGCAATACACAAATTACCTCTTTCGAACTAGTATTGGTCACATATAATTTAGAAAATTTCGTGAAAGCATCAACCACCATAAATACGTGCTTCTGTTTTGACTTTACTGTTTCTAATGGCCCGAAATGATCAATATGCAATGTATCCCACGGTTCTGGTTTTTTGGGAATGTTATATAAATTTCGCTCGTTCTTTCGACACGGTGCTGAGTAATAAATACATTTCAAGCAATTTCTGACAAACCTATTAACCTTTTCGCGCATAAATGGGAACCAATAATGTTTCTGAATTTGATTTGTGCACTTCTCTACCCCAAAATGACCATAATTCTCGTGTATCAACCTAATTATATTTTCTTCCATCTCAAATGGCACATACAACTGTTTATACTGACCACTGACACGAAAAACTAGCCCATTTTCAAGTTCAAACTCTGACATTTCCTCTGTCTCTAATCTTTGTTTCAACTTTTGAATTTTCGAATCACGCGTCTGTGCAATCTGTATATTCAAATCAATCTCACTCTCCTCCACATAACATACTGTCTGTCCCACTCTACTTAATGCATCAACGTGTTGCATCTGTTCTCCTGGTCTATGGCGCACCGTGAAATTAAAATCAGCAAGTCCCAATGTCCAACGTGCAATGCGAGGATTAATCAATTTTTTATCTAACGTCAGGACCAAAGAGTTGCAATCTGTTACAATAACAAACGGAATTCCATCTAAAAAACATCTAAATCTTTCTAATGCTCTTACAATGGCCAACGTTTCAAGTTCGAAACTGTGATATCGAGATTCGACGTCTGTTGTTGTCTTTGAATAAAACGCTACTGGGTGAAATCTGTTATCATCCTGCTTCTGTAATAACGATCCACCGTATCCACGCGAACAAGCATCTGTGTGCAATTCTGTTTCTCGTTTTGGATCAAATATAGCTAATATTGGAGGCTCAGTCAATCTATTTCTTAACTCTAAAAATGCTTTCATACATTCATCTGTCCATTCAAACTTTACACCTTGTTTAGTCAACTGCCGTAACGGTCTGGCAATTCGCGAAAAGTTATAAACAAAAATTCTGAAATACGAAAATAATCCCACACATCTCTGTACTTCCCTTATATTTTTAGGCACCGGATAATTCTTAATTGCTTCTAAATGTCTCTCATTTGGCCGAATACTACACTCATTTACGATATAACCCAAATACTCCAATTCCTCATGCGCAAATCTACACTTCTTCAAATTCAACTTAAGTCTAGCCTCTGACAGTAATTTAATACAGTTCCCAACAATTCAATGTGTTCCTCAATCGTCTTTGTAGCTATGTTTATGTCATCCAAATACACGACAATTTTTCGACTATCTATTAACTCTTTCAAAATTAATGAAATAAATCTCTGAAACACCGGGGGAGCATTCGTCAAACCGAATGGCATGTAAAGGTATTCATACTGACCCATCGGTGTCACAAAAGCCGTCAATGGCACTGAATCTGGATGCACTGGCACTTGATGAAAACCATCTTTCAAATCTAAAGCTGTAAAATATTTCTTTCCACCCAAATATTCCAAACAATCTTCAATAAGAGGCAATGGAAAATGGTCACGCTCTGTTATTTTATTTAAAGCACGAAAATCAACACACATTCGCAATTCGCCATTCCTTTTCCTAACCAATACTATCGGTGATGCATAAGGGGATTCACTCGGTCTTATGATATTCTGAGCCAACAAATCATCAATTGTTTTCTGTACTTCAACTTTTTCCTTGTAAGACAAACGACGCGGGTTACTGTACACTGGCGTGTCGTTTTTCAATTTAATTTGCATCGAATAACTACTGAACTTCTGTTTTCCGTCTTTTGTTTTCAAATAATTTTCAAAAATCAACGATTTCAGAACATTTGCATGTTTTTTACTTAAATTGTTATTAATATCAACCAATTGCTCAAATTCTTCTGTCTCAGTCGAACTAACTAATAAAATAACCTCATTATACTCTTCTATTGCATGTGTTTCAACTAAGTTAACTACACCAATACATTTTTCAATTCGTTTCTCACAAGCTCTAAGATCATTAATTACATCAACATCTGGTTCAACTGATTTACTTACATTAAATTTTGACTTTTTTGCATTCATATTTACCTCTGAAATTGCAAACTTATTGCTAATCCCTATATTTCTACCACTTTTAGTAAATTTGTTTGTGATTGGAGCTATCGTAAAACTATCTGATGGACACTTACATAAATTAAACAACTTGAGTGCACTGACAACATTTTCATTGGGCATACGGGCTTTATTCAAATTTAAATTTAACAAGTCATTTGGTTTAAAAACCGTTTTGTGTGTTTGGCATAAAAAAATTTTCATCCGTTTCAATAGATCACGTCCAAATAGGCACGGTACCAGTGCTTCGTCATCTGGTAAAACAATGAAATCATGAGTTAAATTGTGTTCTTTAAATACAATCTGACACGTTATAAAACCATACATACTTAGTCTTTTATTGCCCATGCCCTTGTATTTTGTAAACTTCAATTCACTTTGCACTGGAAACGGTATGAGTGAGCGTCGGATGAAACTAGTTGGACTGCCATTATCAAATAAACACAAAATATTTGTAAAATCTGTGCACTCATTTTGTTTAATGAAGGCGACACTTACCAAATGTTGATGTCCCAATTGCGTTGCTAAACAACGTACTTCTGTTTCATCTGTGTTGACGGTTTGATGTGGCACGACTGCTGCGACTGGAACCCCTGTTGTGACTGCTGCATCTGTTGGCTTTTTCTTCTGTGGGCATTCGTGGCGCGTGTGACCGACTTGGTGGCATATGAAGCAAGAATTCGCTGGTCGCCTTGGTTCTGGGCATCGACTTTGATAATGACCATATTTGAAACAATTGTAGCAACGTATGTTTGACAAATCCTGGCCACTGGCATTTGCATTTGCATCTGTAGTCATTGGCACGTTTCGTTTTGTCACGGCACCTGTTGAGCTACTGACAACTGTACTTTGTTTCACTGGCACTAGCACCGATACAACTGTACGACGCTTTTTCTCGTATCGTTCCATCGCTCGCTTTAATTCTTCAACTGTTTTAGCACCATAGAGCATTGAAACCAATGCTGATTTATCATTCAATCCATCAATGATGATATCGATCAAGTCTTCCTCCGATATATCTGCGCGGCTGGCAATGAACTGCATTTCAACAGCATACTGACGCGGTGTTTCATCTGGTTTAATGGCACGTGAACGTAATTGTTTAAACACATCTTGAACAGTAAACGCACGTCGAAATTCCAACAACAATTTCTGCTTCAATTCGGTATACGTGTGAACACGAACGATTTCTGTAAACCGTTTTGCATGTCCAGCCATCAAATGTCGTGCAGCTACCAATTTGTCTCGCTCACTATAACGGAACGATTCACACACATTCTCCAAATCAGCGATCCATTTCGAAACGTCTTGTGTATCAGATCCATCAAACTTTGGCATCATCGCGTCAAGTACGTGCAAATCAATTTTACGACTATCCAAGTCATTCAACTCCTTCTGTAATTCAATCAATTCACGTTTTTTTCGTAAAATTGCCATTTGCCGGTCCAATTCTCGTTCTTGTTGTTCCATTTGGCTATGCCAATCACGTTCACTATCTGTTCTGGGCTGTTGTTGTACAGTTAGCTGCTGTTCATCTGATCGTCGTTGATTTTCATTCGCTTCATCTGTTCGTGGTTGTTGTTGTACAGTTAGCTGCTGTTCATTTGATTGTCGTTGATTTCCATTCGCTTCATCTGTTGTGTCTGTTATATTTTGTCTAGCACGGTTCATAAAACTGTCGTATAAATGTTTCAATTCAATCGAAATTGCGTCTGGTTCAAACGGTACATCTGCATCTGTAAGCACGCGCTTAAAAATTTCATCTAACTGTGCACTTTTTCCATCATTTTGCAGAACCTGTCGACTGTTTTCACCCACTTGATTTATATTTTGCGTTGCACGATTCACAAAACCATCATACAACGGTCGTAGTTGTGTCAATGTTGCTTCTGGGTCAAACTGTATACTTGCTTCTGTTAGCACACGCATGATCTCGGCACGAGTCAGCATATTTGCCATTGTTTCGAAAAAATAATAAAAAAAAATTCCACCAAATTTATGAAGCACAAAAATTCAATCTCCTTTTGATTTGCACCCAGTTCGTACCCCACATCTGAATTTGTAATGAGGTTAAATGCGCGTTTTTACTTTTTATTTATTTTACTTTATTTTACTAAAAGACTGCTTACGATGCTTACACTTCGAATGATAAACTGAGAATGAGAATTACTACAAGCGACAAGCGAATAAAAATGCTAAAACAATATATAGCTGTCTCTTTCAAATCTGTCTATACATCTGACAATACCATTGTATCAAATCGGCAGCATTCAGATAACATTACAATATATTGTTTTTGATGCCACACAGTATGTCACCGCTGGCTCTCCCAAGTCTATTATTTCTAATAGCTGGCATCCATTTCAAATTAAAACTTTTAAAATACTTTGAAAATTGCAATTCTTCGCCCTCTTCCACAGATGTTTCTAATAATATAAAAATGTCATACTTTGAAATATAATTTAAAAAATCTGGCATTAAAAGTTTGTTTTTGAGCCCTGTAACATTATAAGAACAGATATTAAAAATTAAATTAGTCTTATGGCAAAATTAACTTCCACATAAGCTTTTTTTGTTTTCTTTTGGAGGTTTTTAGAAATACCAGCTGGAGCACTCAGAACTAAATACCGGTCCATTGTACTACCAGTTAGCAACCTTCTAGTTGTTATAACATTCCAGATATTCGGAGAAGCCAAAAGACGCTGCCATGATAAGTAGCCTAAGTTACCAGCTATCACCATGTCTGCGCCGAGTATCTGTAATCTCATGCGAGAAAAAGCAGGACATTCACAGAGGGAGTGCTCTGCGGTGTCCTCATCTTTTCCACAAGATTTAACGAGTGTGGTATCACTTAAGCCTAACACGTTTAAATGCTTGGCAAAAGAGAAGTGCCCACTGGCAACGCCAATAAGCTTTCTACAGTCTTATCTGCTACGAGCTAGCAAAAATGTTGCATTCTTCTTACTAACGTTGGGGAGCATACGCTTGGTTTGTCTGCATCTAATGGAGGCATGCCATCTACGGTTGTGCTCCTCACTGATCCAATCGTTGATTGAAGCCCTCACTGAGGACGCTGGCAGACCTAGCGAAGGTTCAGGTCCTGAGAAAGCTGTCTGAGATCCCTGCCTAGCGAGTTCATCGGCGATCTCATTTCCAGTTATGCCGTGATGGCCCGGAACCCGAATGAGACTCAAGGAATTTAATTTTCCGGCCGCATTCAGAGAGCTGGGAAAGGCCCCAGTAACACCAAGACAAACTGTTCTTTCAAGTTTGGCAAACGAGGCAATAACGTATTTACGGGAGAGCTTATTCCACCAAACAACTGACGCATAGGAGATGATTGGTCTTATCATAGCCGTATAGATCCAAAGGACCCTTTTCGATGAAAGACTCCATGTCTTGCCAAAGGCTCCTTTACGTTTCCAGAAGACTAACAGTGCTTCAGTAGTTTTAGACTCGACATGTTTAGACCAAAGAAGTTTGTTATTCAAGATCACTCCAAGATGTTTGACTTCATTTCAAAAAGGGATGTTGACGCCTTTAAGCGTAAGTTGGGTCAGACCAGTCAATTTTCTACGTGTCTTGAAGAGTACAACCTCGGTTTTGAGAGGACTGACGGAGATACCGTTTGTAACACACCATCAATCATATAAAGCGCAGCCTGTGCTCGGGAACAGACAGCTTGGAGGCTGGAGCCAACCGAGAGCACGGCGACGTCGTCGTCTGCATATGCTTGGGCATGAACGTTAGAACCATTGAGCATTACAAGTAGAGAGTCGAGCAACATGCACCACAGAAGAGCAGATAAAACGCCACCTTGTGGAAGCCCTTATTCAAATAAGAAAACCTTCTTTTATATAGAGGTTCTAAAGCAATCAATAAGCATCTGGCTTCATAAGATGGCATATTATCAAAGCTGAAAAGCTTTCGTAAAGCGAATCTTGTGAACCTCTTTTGAATCCTCTCAATACGCTTTATACTGCTGTTATAATAGGGACTCCAAATTATACATCAATATTCAAGTAATGATCGAATAAGGGAAATATATACAGATTTTAATGAGTAAAGATCAATAAACTCCTTACTATTTCGAAATAAGAATTTAAGCATAGAATTTGATTTTGAAATAAGATAATCATAATGCTTATCAAACTTCACATTAGCATCAAAAAAAAACTCCAAGATCTTTTTGAAACGATACTCTTAGCAAAGTTTCATTATTAATTTTATATGGGAAAACTACCGGATCAAGGGTGCGATTAAAAGTTAAAACAGAGCATTTCGATATGTTAAAATGTAAACAGTTCCTAGTACACCAAGCATGAATATTATCACGATCAGTTTGCACTTCAAGGCAATCTGATAACGTAGCAACAGATTTAAAGAGTTTTACGTCATCAGCGTACAATAAGCTTTGTGAATTCGAGAATACGACAATACATAGGGTAAGTCATTAATCAAAAGCACAAAAAGTAACGGACCTATGTGACTACCTCGAGGGCCGCAAGAAAAGTTTTGAATTACGTTAGAAAAACCGTGATTAATTTTAACATACTGTGTACGGTTGGTAAGATAGCTACTTATCCACTGTAATAGATTGGAATGAATTCCAATACCATTAAGTTTATTAAGTAGAATAATATGTTGAACGCGGTCAAATGCCTCTGAGAAGTCAGTATATATCATGTCTACTTGGCAACGCTTCTCCATGGTTTTAAGGCAAAAATTGGAAAATAATGCTAGATTAGTGGTCGTAGACCTACAACTTACAAAGCCATGTTGGTAAGAAGATATGCAATTTTTAGCTGCAGAAAAAATATGCTTTTTTACTATAGCTTCAAAAATTTTTGGAATAAGTTGAAGATTTGCTATAGGTCTATAATTTTCAACATTTTGATTTGAACCCGATTTATGAATGAATGAATGTATGATTTTTTCCAAGAATCTAAGAATAAATCTTGATTCAAAGACAAATTAAATAACTTCAAGAGTGGCTCACACCGAAAGAAAAACCTTGGTAAAATCAAACAGGAAACTTGTTTGTTTTTGCGTCAAGCAGGAACATACTTAAATTAAACAAGCTGGCATTTTCATTTTATTTATTGAAATGCTACAATTTTCATTGCTTAAATCAACAACGCCATTTTCAATTTCATTGTTAACCAACAACGGTTGTGATACTAAAAACATACATGTCCATGATACTTTAACAACGTTTGTGTTTCGTCAACAATTCTGAATTGTTGGTAAAATATGAACATTGTTGATCAAGACCTATACATTTGATAGGTCAAACTTCAATTCAGGCATTTATCATAGAAATTTTACATTAAAACTGTTGAGCAAATAAAAACGTGGCTGAATTCTCACGTAAAACATACTTGATCAACAATAAAGAATAACTAATTATCCCTTAAGATAAAATGGTCACGAAACTTATCATATTGAATTGAAGTTCCGTTATGCGACTTCACATTTTCTGTGGGCTTAAGTATGAAAAATATTGGAATTCAAAATGTTACTGATACTTTAGCTATTCTTTATTGATTAAAGAAGTATGAACATTGTTGATCAAACATATTGGTGATAGTTCAACAGTGTATTTGGTATTTCAATCACAAACGTGATGGTTTTTGTGATTTCAGCCTTAATTGTTAGTTAAATATGTTTGTTGTTGATCAAGTATGAAATCAACAATCACGTTGTTGGTTAAAAATTAGAACATATTCAAATCAACTACGAACATACTTAATTTAAACATTTTTATGATACTTACCTGAAAAAAAATTGATTACGGCAGCATACTTGATTTGAAAATGCGTTCTTATTTGAATTCATCACGAAACTTGGTTAATTTCACAACTTTAGATGAATTGTTGATTAACAATGAAACATGTTTAAATCAACCAAGGTTTTTTCTTTCGGTGCACTTAAACTGTATTTGCATTTTTTCAAAAAAAAAATTGGTGGAATATTGTCAGGCGAACATGAAAAGTTATCATCTCAAGACTCCATTTCCGATAGCACTTCATCAACAGATAGTGTAAGGGAACCTATATCAATCGAAGATGTTGCACCTGACGTTGGATGAAAATTACAAGTTTCGGAACAGAAGTTTGTTTGAAGAAAGTTAGCAAACATATTGCAGATATCGTTGGTATTCGAACTAGTATGATTTTTGAACTTCACTGTAGCAGGAAGGCCAGTGGATTTTTTTCTTATGATTTATAAATTTTCAAAAAGCCTTGGATTTTTTTTCCCTCAGATTATACAGAAAGTAAATACTGACGGTACGAAAACCTTTTCAAAAATTCAAATTCTTTCCTGAGGCGACAAAACTCGCTTCGAAAGGAAGTATTTTTAACACTTTTCCTATACATTTTAAGCATAGCCTTTTATTAATTACATAAGCGATAATTTAACCAGACTGGTTACCAGATCGCTTGAACCTCTTCAATGGCACAAATCTAGAGAAAACATCTTCAATTGTGTACATAAAAGAACAATAAGCTAGATTTGAATCAGATGTTGATAATAAAATATCCCAATCAATCGAACATAAAAAATTATCAATGGAAAAATAGTCCGCTTTAGAAAAATCATACATACTATTATTTGAGTTATCAGAGTTTTGAAGAAAATCCAGTACAGAAAAATTAAATCTTATTTCTTATGCCTTATTGTAAAATGAATTTTCAAGGAGTTTGAATTCGGCTTCAAGAACTTTAGCTTCAAGATCTTTACTAAGAAAAACTAAATCTAGTATTCTTCCCAAAGAATTCAAAACCGAATTCAGCTGATTTAAGTAAAAGGCTGACATTGTATCTAAAACTTCTTCTTCATAATCATGAGTTACGTTAAAAGGAATTAAACATTTGTCTTCTACAGAAAAAATCCAATTAATAGTAGGTAAATTGAAATCACCTAGCACTAAGATATACGAATTCTCATCTAAGGTGTTAGCTACATTTTTATTATTTTTTACATGACAATCATAAACTGTTGAATCTGAACGTGGTGGGATATAAGATAGAAATATGTACAGTTGAAACCGGGAGAGACGAACTCGACACATACACATATTCGGTCGATTGTACGTGGAGAATCTTCTAGCACAACTTGTCTGCTATTAAGAGCCGAACGAACCACAAGTAACACACCACCTCCTTTCGTGCCACCAGTAAGAGCATAGCAACGATCCTTTCTATAGACTTCGAAGGATGTGTCAAAATATTCAGAAGATTGAATGTTTTCATTGAACCAAGTTTCAGTGAGAGCAATAAAAACAAACGAAGAATCAGCAATAGCAGCACAGAATTCGAAAGTCTTCGATTTCATTCCTCGAACATTTTGATAGTAAAGTGATGTACCATGATGATGACGACGAACATTCGATAAGCAGATTGAAGAATTAGCATTTGCTATTGCTCGATTGTTCGAATTGATTCCCCTTCGTTTTTTGAATGAAAGCGGAAAGCTCGCACTTTAAGTCCAGTCGGCCAACCATCGGAATTAAGCAGAGTAGGTAACAATCTTTCAGGAACACCCAGTTTGAAGTTGACATGATAGAGATTATCGACGATTGCTTCATTTTTGATCAATTTATAGCACGAGAGCAAATCACTATTTATTCCAAACGACTTCGACGTATAATCTATCACAGCTTGTGCCGTTATAGAAGGCTTGAAAGATGATAAGTGTAACCATATACGCTTATTAAGAACTTCAACTTCTAACTCCACAGAAGAGTTTTTATTTGTTCCAATGATGGCCAAATCATTTGGTCCTTTCGAAGAGGTAGTATTTAGACGTGTATTTTCGTTGGTAATAGTATTGATTGTTATCTTTTTTTTTTTTTTTGCATTTCAGAGACTAAGTAGTACTGAACTTAGAACAAGCTCATATGTACATACTTATATACGCTCTTCATCATGAATGCAAGTGTTAGTATAACTCCAACACCAGCACATAGAGAACGTAAGAATAGTAAAAATAAAAAAAAGACATTATACAAGAACTTTCAAATAAATATTACAAAATTATCTTCAATAAAGTACACTATAAAATAAACAAAAACATACAAAATGTGATATATAAACTAAAATTAATTGAAACATGCAAACATGCAAACTAAACTTAAGAAAGTGGAGCACTGGTTTTTATCACTCAATTAAACATGAGTTAAGATTAAAAAGTCTACCCATACGAATCAATGGCTCATTCATGCCATAATTCGTTCTATGGTAAGGGCAGTATATTAAAACTAAGTTGCGCAGGTGGTAAGATCCGCCTCGAAAGTTGAATTGGACACAAGAAAGTAACTCAGGTGCATCGATATGTCCGGTAATAAGTTGATGAAAAAACACCAGATCGTTAATGGTACGCCTTTGAGAAAGAAGTTGCATATGTAATAATTGGATTCTGTGCTCATATTATGGTGGTAAATCATAAGGGTTTACCCACGGAAGCCCTTTAAGAGCGAATCTTATGAATTTATGTTGTACTGATTCAATTCTTGAGTTGTGTATTTCATAAAAAGGGGACCACACTTGAGAAGCATACTCTAGATGAGGTCGTACTAAACAATTGTATAGAGCAAGGGTAACGTATGGGTCTTGAAACTCTTTTGACCATCTTTTCATAAAACAAAGCATACTATTGGCCTTACTAACGATGTGGTTGACATGTTGAGTAAAGTCCATATTAAAACTGAAATACACGCCAAGATCCCTAAAACATTTCACTTGACTCAAAATATTATTGGAAATAGAATAACTTGGGTTGCTAGGTTACTTCTTTTTAGAGAAAGTCATGCTTTGGCATTTATTGGGGTTTAGGTTGAGCCCGTTTTTAAAACACCAAACTGCAAAATGATTAACATCGGATTGGAGATGAGAGCGATCAAGCGAACCAGTTATCTTTTTAAAAATTTTCATATCATCAGCAAAAATTAATATTTCACTGAAGGAAATGCAAGACGCAACATCATTGATAGCTAAAATAAATAGAAGAGGTCCTAAATGACTTCCATGAGGTACACCTGAGCCAGCATTAAAAGGGTGGGAAAGGATATTACAAAACTTTACTTGGTATGATCTCATAGATAGATAAGAAAGTACCCAATCAGTGAGAACACAGGTGGGAAGCCCATTGCCTTTAGTTTGAACAGAATAATATTGTGTGAAAGTTGATCGAAAGCTTTAGAAAAATCCGTGTAGATGCAATCGAGCTCATTACCATTTTCTAGTGCTAAGGAACATTTTTGAAGAAAACATAGCAGATTTGCGACAGTCGATCTATTTTTAACAAAAGCGTGTTGCTGTGTGCAAATAACGTTTTTTACACTGAAAGCCAGCTGGTCACATACTAGTTTTTCAAATAGTTTAGGAATGCTAGAAAGTTTGGCAATGGGTCTATAGTTTTTTATATCACATTTGTCCTCTTTCTTAAAAACTGGAGTGATAAATGATCTTTTCCAAAGTAGAGGGAATTTACTAGATTTCAAAGAAAGTAAGAACAAATATTGTAACGGGTATGCTAAGCATGACCTACATTTTTTTAGTACAATGGGAGGAATGCCATCCGGCCCGGAAGAAAAATCGTCATTTAAGGTTTCAAGACTCCAAAAAAGTTTATCAATTTCAATAACAATGTTATTAAAGCATACTTGATTACAGTTGCGAAGATAACTGAAGAAATCAGCATCAATGTCAACAGTAGTATCGCAAAATGAGCTGCGAAACTGGTCAGCAAATGCATTACAAATATCAGAGATGTTCTCATAAGAACAGTTCTCATAAACAAAACTAGCTGGATAACCATCTGATTTTTTCTTTGAGTTAACAAACTGCCAGAACGTTTTTGGATTTTTTTTAAAAGAGTATCCCATTCGGTCAATATAATTTGAATAAAGATTTTTAGAAAGTGTCGTAAATTCTTCAAAAAGAAAAACGTAAAACTCATAGTCGGAAACGGAATGAGTTTTAATATAAGTGTTCCAAGCTTTATTTCTTTTATTTCTTAAGATTTTCAACTCTTTAGTATACCATGGATGGTTGGAGTCAGAATTTTTAAAAATTTTTCTAGGAATTGATTTTTCTATACATCTATATAGAATCAAATAAAAGCTGCTAACAGCTTCGTCAATATTGGTAAAAACTGATATGTTTTCGATACCAGACATAATTAATTCACCACAGAGCAAATCGAAATCAGCTTTGCGGTAGTCAAACACATAGGAACAATCATGAGAGTTACTATTAGTGTGGATTTCACCACTCAAGTCAAGAAAAATATTCAGAGGTGGGTGGTAGTCATCTATGTTAGTTTCATCAAGGCTAGGAAGCTAGGATCAGTAATACCGAAACTAGATTCAATAACAACGGTACTAACAGAGTCTGAAGAGAAGACCAAATCGAGAATTCGATTTTTAGAGTTTTTCATACAGCTTACTTGCCGTAAGTCGGTTGATGTTAAATTATCCAACAACATTAATTCCTGTTGAGGTGAAGTCAAAGATGGTTTAAAATAGGTTTCATCTGAAGATGGTAACCATTGAATATAAGGTAAATTAAAGTCACCTAAGAACAATACCTACATAATTTTCAACGCACAGCAATTCATTAATATAATCTAAAACTAACGTTAATTCTTTATAAAATGAAGCAGAGCTCTTTGGTGGAATATATGTGTTAATGATATAAACAATTTTTGATTTGATTGTGACTTTGACACATAATACATTTACAGTTAAATCAAATGGAAAGGTTATAAGAGAAGACATATATTTGCTACGAACAGCAGTAAGTACGCCACCTCCAACTTCCGAGGGTTTATTGTAGGTACGATCTTTTCTATACACTAAGTACTCATGGTCAAACAATTCAGTATCTAAAATGGCAGAGTTAAGCCAAGTTTCAGTCAGAGCAAAAATATCATGAGAGAATGCTTGGGAGTTGTTATAGAGATTAGCAGTTTTACTGCGAAGCCCTCTTACATTTTGGTAGAAGAGGGAGATACTTTCAAGTTTTTTGGTCCCTTATTGACGGTACTTTTACTATGACGAGCTGAAAATTCTTTAATAAGAGTATCGGCCGGCCAAATCTGAGGGTTGCAAATAGGGTCAAAAAGCGTTGGAGAAACAATAATCTTAAAAGAAGCCACATAGTTGTTAGGCTTACTTATTTTATTACACCTAACAAACGAATCGTTTGTGATGCATTTATTAGTTTTAAGGTGGAAAATTATGTCTTCTGGAGTAGTATCTGATTTGAGACGAGATATAAATATAGTCTTTGGTTTAGGCACTGATTCCACAAACCGTGGGGGTCTATCATGATCAGATATTATAATAGCCTCATTGTTGGAAACCATAGGGGCGACAGATTCGATTGGATTAGGTGAGTTTGGAGAGCTTAAAGTGACTATTTCAGTCGTGTTTGAATTATAAGGCTCAATTGGATTAGGCTGAACAGAAGAGCTTAAGTTGAGTATTTCAGTCACATTTGAGTTAAGAGGTGTAGCTACATTGCTTCGCAAACCACTTCGTTTCGTACCAACAATTACAGAGGACACGCTGTCCTGTTTTTTCTTCAAACCCTTACTAGATTTTAAAGATTGGTAGGAATTAGAAGGAATAGGAGGAAGTTGAAAGTCTAAGTCGTCAGTAGAGGTAGAAATATCTACCGAGTACTGGGCGCTAGAGAATGAGTTGACATTAGCAACTGCTATATTAAAACAGCTTGAAATTTCATTAATACCCTTTGATATTTTTGTTATATCATTTTTAAATGATTCTAAATTAAAGGCTAATTGAGAAAGAGAAATTTTTCTACAGTTGCTGCAGTACCAAAAAGCAATTTTCGATGCAGTAACTATTTCAATAAATGCACTAGTAGAACCAACGCATTTTGCATGGAAGGCCTTGCCACATGGGCCAAAGCAGACAAAAAGTGGGTTGTTGTTGGAGCTATCAATGCACTTGTCTGCTGCGCAATTCATTTTCTAATTTAAAAATTTCTGAACAAATCAAAATGAAAATAGCAGAAATAATAAAAAAAGAAAGAAAAAAAAATAAAAAAAAAATTTTTCAAGGAAAGTACCGGGATTGATCCTGAGTTATTGAGATTCAAAGTCGAAGCTCCTAGCACCTGCGCTGAAGAATATATTGAAATAGAACGTGTAAAATTATGATAAAAAAAATTTTATATTTATTTAATAAAGGAGGTAAACGTGTAAATTGTGAACAAAATATAAAATGAATAAAGAGAAAAACACTCAAGAGTATTTTTGTTTATTTTTTTTTTAGTTAGGTGGATAACACTCAGATTAGTGGTAAACTACGATCTAAGAGAGATTGAACTAGGAAAATGTAGGTATGTAGGAAAGTTTATTGCACATGCAATGGCTTACCAAGAATAATTTAACAAATAACTTCACGAAAGCATAAATGCTAAATAGACACAACACTATACAATGAATTATTAGTAAGAATTAACAGGCTGTTATTAAAGAAAAAACTGATGAGGAACACAATTAAATAAAAGGTTAACTATCGAAAAAATGAAAAAATAATCGGAGCTAATTTACACGTTCACGTTAACCAACACAGAAAAAACCAGTGATGCCTCTTACTATTGCCTAACGTATTAGTGTCCCCGTTGTTTGTTACAGATTGTTCCGAAACATCAATGCGATTTTTTGCAGCAGGTACAGAATGTGTTACAATCTCAGTTATACAGGGTGTTCCGTACTTCGTGTATTATCCTTTGGGGTGTGATTCTTGGTCATATTCTAAGAAAAAAAATGTTTCACAGTAAAGCTCAATTCTCAACTTTGACATCACTTTTTGACAATTTAAGAAAAGGCTAACTTTGGTGTACTATGACCTATGTTAAATTCGATATCTCTGTCAATACTAATGGTAGAGACCTAATCATAGTCTTAATTTTTTGTAGAAATAACATTTCTGCAAAAGAAATAGCATTTTCTGCAAAAAAATGACCTCAAAGTCAAAACTTTGTTTCGGGAAGAAAATTTGAACAGCACTTAAAATTGAAAATCTGGCAACCCTTAACCTGTGAAAGCTAAACTTAAATACAGTCTTAAAGGCTGTTATTTCTACAAAAAATTAAGACTATGATTAGGTCTCTACCATTAGTATTGACAGAGATATCGAATTTAACATAGTTCATAGTACACCAAAGTTAGCCTTTTCTTAAATTGTCAAAAAGTGATGTCAAAGTTGAGAATTGAGCTTTACTGTAAAACATTTTTTTTCTTAGAATATGACCAAGAATCACACCCCAAAGGATAATACACGAAGTACGGAACACCCTGTAGATGTAGATGTAGAAGGCGTAGTATGAACAACCTTATCTAAAGTTTTCGATGTTTGGGGAGAAGAGCTATGCAGGCTGTTTAAGTTTAGTTGCTTAGTGGCAGTTTTGCCACGTGAAGCAGGGTTTTTGGGGAGGGACGGCGAACCACGAGTAGGAGCCAATGATTTTGCTTTAGAGCGCGTTTGCACTTGTGGTTTGGAACACTTGTTAGCATTTGATTACAATAAAAGTGATTTTAAAGTAATTCACATTCAATTAATTCAAATTTCGATAGTACAAGATCAGTGTCAGTTACCGATTGGTTACATTTTGAGCAAAGATTAGAAGCCATTATAAGCAATATAATTTACACAAAATAGTATACACCAAAAAGTATGCAACGTTTTTGGTAGAATTAAGCTAAAGACTGTTATTGTGACTAAGTGTAATGTCAAAAGTAAAAAATAATAATTCACTTTGTGGCTGCTATGGTCAAGAGAAAAATTTAAGATTAACACTTTACACTGGATATTAAGCCACAAACACTATTTAAAAATAAGCACTAGCTGTTTATATATTGAGCAGTCAATAAAAGTTAAATGTTGCTTAACTCAAATTGTTGAAATAAAAAGAATAAAATAGACACGTCGCACGTAAACACACTTGTATAGGGTTACCAACTCTCTCTCAAAATTCTTCATTCATTCAAATTCTTTCCTGTCAAGCGCGCATTCAATCCTGCTAACAAGATTTTGAAGTGCGGTCTCGCAAGATTTTCCTCTTTGGTAAGCATGTTGCATCTGAGACAGAGGGTGTGTTTGTAGTGAAGTTTTACGTATGTATGTAAATCTCAATCATTCTTTCCAGCGTTTAAAGCAGAAAGAAGGTAAGATTGATAAGTCTAAACTCTAACAGCCTTATTTATAAACCCGTATTATTGGCGGATTAAGGTTACTACGAACTTAATACTCCACTAATACTCCAAACCTTATTTATAAAAAAAATACACCAGTATTAGCGGCGGATTAACCTAATACTGGTTCATAGGAGTTTTAAAGGAGGATTAAGGTCGTATTAAGGTCTAAATGTCATTTTCTTCAAATTTTTGGAGGAAAAGCGGAAAGTTATTTTGGTTTTGTGAATAATTTCAATTCTTGTTCCGCCTTAGCTGCGAGATAAATAAATCAATAAATGAAAACTAATAATTCTTGTTTTGTTTTGTTTAATATCCATTTGAGAAAAATCTCCGCCAACCACAAAAAAAAATAAATCAATACTCGGGTTCAACGCAATTTAGTTTTTCAGGTAATCTAACTTTTTTTTAACCTCTAATTGGTCAGAAGTCACGTATCAAAAGAAGAACTGAAACTCTGGCCAATCAGAGTCCGAAAGAAGTAAGATTATCTGAAAAAACTTGATGCGTTGAACATGCACAATGAAGTCAGCTGGGATTTGCTTACGTTTATAGTAACCAGAGCTACAGATGGGTCATTTTTTTTTTATGAAAAATTTGACATAAGCAAGTATTAACTAATACGGGTTGGAAAATGTTTTATAAATAAGGATTCGCTCGACCTGGCGTAAGGGAGTATTAAGTGCTAATACTAGTATTAACTAATACCAGGTTGAACCGAGTATTAGTGAAATCTAATAAATAAGGCTGTAAGGCTCTTGGCAAGTGAGTACTCTTTTTACCAATTTTTAGTTTGAAGGTGACTCTAACACTTTGCCATGGAGTTGGCATATACGCTAGGGCTGAGCTACCAGTAAAAATATTTTTCAAAGTAGGTAGCAAAAGGTTTATACTTTCCTACAACATAGCTGGGTAAACACCGTCAGTGCTAGGTGACTTGAAACTGTCAAAAGATGCCAAAGCATATTTGATGGCTTCGTCGGTAACAACTAACGATGACGTGTACCAGCGGATTCACCTGATCTAAGGCAAATAGATTGCTGTAGTCCGATTTTGAAATCTCTGGAAAATTAGTTTCCAGCATAAAACTGAGTGTTTCTGATTTGGACTAATATAGGAACCGTCTGATTTCCTGAGCGTTTCTAGTTTCTTTACTTTGCTCCTTTTAAGGGCTTTGGTTAGTCGACTACTCTTACTGAGTGCTTCTATACTTTCACAGAATTCTTTGCAAGAGGTGTTCTTTGATCTCCGAACTAACCTTTTAAAGTACTACTGTTTAGATCGATACAGGTTCCAGTCGACCTCTGATTTGGTCTTAAGGACCTATTCAGAATTCCACCACGGAACCATAGATCTACTAGGTAATTGTCTAGCTGGACATGCCAGCTCGAAGCTACTCTTAAGGGCACAATTCACTTCTAGAACTAAATCTTCCACTTTTTGTGATGTTGAGAGCTTAAATAGAGGTTTGACGAAATTACCGACTACATGTAATTCAATGTATCTGTGGTCTGAGAGTGACACGTACGGCAACACTTTCCAGTTGGTAATCTCTTTGGCATATCTGTTATATAGTGACAAGTACGTCCTGTCGTATAGCCGTAACAAAAGTTGGCCTATTCCCAACATTGCTTATGTCTAAATCAGAAGACAAAATGTAATTTAGAATATGGTTGCACCTCATGTTGCATTTGACGCTGCCCCAACTATGTTTTGAGCGCTAGCATCACAGCACCATAAGTCCCAACTTCCGACTTTCACAAAACTCCACGAAATCCACAACCTGTCTTGAGGAAGGGGGTAAAATCGAGTTCCAGGGAAAGCAAACTGACGCAACGATGAAAATTTGCCACTCACCGTTCGTTTCGTAGTTCACCATAGCCGCAACCATGTCATGACCACAGAAATGATCAAGTTAAGTTGCTGCAAAAGAGTTCGGTATGATGAGACGGGCCCGGGGTAAATCAGACCGTTCGTCAAAGAGAATATTTAACCCTCGTAGCCCTTCAAGACCAAGAACTCGGTCTTCCAGGCCCATGGCTCTTGAATTGCTACGAGGTGAGTTTTTGTATTCAACATGGAAATTCTGCTACATAGGAGTGCAATAGCAGCCTTAGAATGTCGAAGGTTGATCTGAGTTATTATCATTGATAAATACTAGTTATCCATCCATCAATTTCACCGATTGGAATTCAGATGGAAAAAATCCTTCCAAGATGAAAATGCAGACGGGAGTCGTACCTAGCCTTGATGATAGCCACAGAAGCTTGATCCACTCCAAAAACAAGGTAAGAACCGTCTTCACCACCCCGACCTTCTTGTGGTAATAAACTTTCCACTTCGTAGTGTCGATACCATCATTCTGGGTAATGAGACGTTGTAGCACATCTTCAGTTTTCCTGAGTTGCCGCGGGATAAAGCAGATGGCTTTCGTTAAAACCGGCACCCTGTAAATTTCAAAAGGGGAATTTAGGAAGGGTGGGATTTTAGGCACAGAGGCACGTAGCCAATCAGAGGCCTGCTGATTAGAACACTCGACCAAAAAGGTGCCGTCCTCCAAACAACATCCCTCAGACTGGATCTGCGTACTCTCTGCCATAGCCAGCTCCCACAGATGATCTGTGCTTGCGCTCTGTGATAATCACACTGTAGTCATTGCCAGCCTTACAGATACGCACTTTGAAAAGCGAGACAGCCGCTCTTTTATAGGGCAGCCGTCTTATATTTTGCTGTGCAACGGATTTTGCTCCTTTCGAGGAGCGTGACTAGCAGTCACGGTTTCATTCACCAACGTTTCGGTTGGACCTCCAGGAGTTTTAACCATACCGGCTTCGTCCTTTCCAGCCAGTGTCCGTGGACCGAATTCGCAAGCCTTGCTACCTTCTCCAGTTTCATTCACCGACTTTCCAGTTAGACCAGTAGTTCCCAAATTTATTTTTCTCGTGGACCACTTTCAAAATTTGACTGATTTCGGTGGACTCCCTGCTGCTACATTTCTACCACATTCTTAAAGTCACCAAAAAATAAAAATTGTATCCCTTCTAAGATCCGTCCCTTTATTCCGATAGGTAAAATAAAAACGAAAAATGGTACATTTTATAACACTTAATTTATTAAAAGAATAGAAAAAAAAAAATTAAAAAGGTAATATAGGTTCAGGTCATTTGATGGAGTGTCAGCAAACGATCATTGTTTGGCTATATTTTTGTGATCAATAACCAAATCCCCCCGCTCTGTGATGTTTAACTTGCTTCTTTTTTTGTTAAGAGGTTTTCAACGGCACTAAAACTCCTTTCGCAAGGTATGACGAGGGAAAAGCTATTCAAAATTTCCTTGCGATTTCCCACAGTCCAGGATGTTTTTCGGGTATTTCTGCTTGTAGCCACAATGTTTGGTAGCCTTTTCTAAATTTTACCTTCAGCTCCTCATTAGTGCTTAGATCGAGCAGCTCCTCTTGTTATACAACATTGGCCACTTCCGTTTCATCAAATGGATTTGTGATCCATCGTCAGCATATCTTCAAACCTGGTTTTGAAGTCATCATGCAGGACACTTAAATGTTGACTGTAGGTATGGTTATCCTCATCAATACATTCTATTATTATGGGTATCACACCGCAGCCTTTGTCAGCACGCGGAAATAGAATTACGGCTTGTAAAGGAACCAACTAATAAACCGCTAAGACAAATTGGTGTACTCAGTATCGAATACTGATCATATTTGTGTAGGAAAAAATAAAAGTCGAAATCCCAACATTGTCCATAAAAACGATAACTAACATATTACAAATTAAAGAGTTCACGCGCTCCATGTATTTATATTGTTAAAACGTGACGAACTGGCATCGAAGCTCAAGCCCTGCTCTTCCGAAAAGGAATAGTTTTGATAAAATAGTTACTTCAAAATCAATTTAAAATGATTGTGAAATTACTGTTTTATAAAATTAGTGGTTATTTGCAAGAAAAATTACAAAATTAATTGCTCTGAAATATTGCTTATTCGGCCTTTTTAGCGAGGCAGTGCTTCTCTCATGAAAAAATCAATTGAATAAAAAGTGCTGTGTTTGTTTTCACATCGAAAGAGGACAATCAAAATATCTGTAAGTTAATAAGTTACCTATTTATACGAGCAGTTGTGATCAAACGATTAGTACACGTAAAAAATATACTTAACTACTATATAAAAAAAAGGTAGTTAGTTTTCTCCGGCACTAGTAAAAACTGAAAATATAAATTTTCTCACACCTTTTTTTCGAAATTCCGAAAACAAATGAATGAGTTCGCTTTTGGCATCAAGTATTTATAGTGGTGATCAAATTCATGTCTGAACAAGCATCAAGCATTGTCGGGCGGATAGCGCTTTGTATGTCTGTACACGAAATTGTACGTAATATCAAATACGCAAGCTTGGACAAGTAACAGTCGCTTGCCTTATTGAAATATTATCTCATTAGTTATGTACTTAAAACAATGTAGGCAGTAGGCCCTTATAAAAACTATGCTTACATTTTTGCTCTTTACTATCAAAAGTAGATCAATTTTCGTGGACCCCCATTAACATCTTATGGACCCCCATTTTTTGTTCACGCCTACGTAGACTCCCAGCAAATCTCCCGTGGATCCCTGGGGGTTCACCTGGACCACTTTGGGAATCACTGAGTTAGACCAACAAAAAGATTCGCAGAGCTTCCGGACACCTTCTTCTTTTTGACCCTGTTCGCGTTTGAAGAAGTTGGGGTGACTTCGGTTACGGGAGACCGTCCTGAATTGGTGGGTAAGACCTCTTCCGAACTGTCCCTTTTCGCCGCCGTCACCAAAGGTTTGCAACTTTATTCAGTGCCTTCGGCCACCCTGGTGTCCTCTTTGCACTGTGCCCTTGCCGCTCGCCTTCTCTCAAGCTTCTGTTGGCGCTTGGAGCTGTTCTCCAGAGGATGCCATCGTTGGAGTGGGATTCACTTGTTCAGCTTCACTTAATCTGGTGATAGCACCGCTCTGGCCAACAGCTAAGCCCTGATGAGAATTCAGCTTTGGAGGTAAGACCTCCGAGCTGCCTTCTTCATATTTTCAGCTCAAACCACGAAGAGCTTCATGGAGAGAACTGCAGGAGTCGTCGGTTACGGTACCTTCGACTCGCGTGTAACCACCAGTAAAGATGTGCGTTTGTATGTTAGATGGGGCCTCCAGAATCCGTGCCCCTGCCATAGTGAAAACTACGGGTGGATTTTCGCTTTGACTGCCACCTGGAGAATAAAAATCCTTTGGGCTATCTTCCATACTGTTTTTTGATCAATTCTTAGTTTTCACTCATTTTCCCCATTCTTCGACTCGGTTCTACTACTTAAGCCCCCCCCACCTTCACAAGGTGACTGATCGTCGGGAAGGTCCACATAAGTAATATCATCTTAGATTCAAAATGTACAAAGTAAATTTTTAATGTCTTTTTTTAGACAGGTATAAACTACCGCTTGCTCTCCCTCTTACATGTGACCTTATTGCAGGTATCCATTCAAAATCATAATTCTTAAAATAACTGTTATACTTCTCAAAATTTTTCTTGTTAACAAAATTTTCATACAAAAAAACAATATCAAAACGATTAACATAACTATAAAAATCCATAAATAAGTTCTTATTGACAAGGCCTGATACTTGATACATTGTATGTATGCTTAAATTATAAATTTAAAATTTTGAATTTTTGCGGTTACTACATTTTTAACATGTTTACTAGGACAGACGACATTTTTATTAAAAGTTTGATTTATGAACGCGCCCCCTCGTTTGAGAGCCACTGGACCCAGCTGTCGTTCCGTTTCCACCAGAATCAGCTGTCACCTCTGACATCTCATCACCCAGTAGATATTGAAGAAACGTCAATCCATCCTCGCTGTCGCATAATAATTTGTTTGTTTTGTCATAACAAAATGTTTTCCCATTTGTTTATGTTTCTCCTCTTATTTGCGTTTTTATATCTTTGTTCTTTACAGTAATTTGTGTTTTCAATTTCACAATCCTTCTCCTTCGTTCTCTTGCCGTCACCGGGAAGTCTTTATGCAGCGTTATTCCCGTACCATGTATGCTTGATTTTGATTTCAGCACACAAATTGCATCTTGCTTGTCTTGCATTTCAACCATGACATTTACAGTATTTCCACCAGAGTAGAGTTCCCGTACGCTCTTTACTTTGCGAGGATTATCTGTTCGAAGGGGCTCAAGGCAGACCGATTTTGCCCGCTGGGCGGCATCAGTTCCATTTTGTTTTGGAATATGTAGAACAATATTCTGTTCGTTGGACTTCTTTTCAAGTTGCTCCACTTGCCGCTCTAATGTCATACAGCGAGACTGCATTTGCTCGAGCTGCAGTTGCAGCGATTTGTTGCAAACTCCCGATATCTGCACTGATTCTTTAAATGTCAGTTTTGGTCGCCATGTTTTTAAGTGTTTCGTCGAGAATAGGTGCCATAGAAGATTGTTTGAGGGCTACAGGATCATTTACCGGAAAAATTCCTACCATTTTCGGTGGGTGTGTATTTGTAAATTGATTGCTCGATCAAGTTGGCGATGGTGATAGATCGGTATGCATTCTTTTGGCAGAACCATTTGCAATATGTACGCCATAAATCGAATCCGTGCATGCAGTGATGACATTCCTAGAACAAGAGTTTCTTCATTCAGAATCTTAGGCTATGTCCTAATTGGAGTTGCATCGCACGACCGAACGATGAACTTCGGTCGGTTACGTTTCTTCAAGCTTTATAATTAAAGCTTTTCATAATCAAACTATAGGGGAATGCGACCGACGCGACGCTACGAAAAGTAGTCTGGCTGCTTCAAATCAACTAGTTTGATTTTAGTCGCGTTGCTCTTAGCAAATAGCAAGCGAAAATGGAATTCGAATACCATGTAGGAAGTAGCACTCTACGAGAAGGGCGCGCGATCATATGAGCGTCTTGTGACTGGTATTAGGACATGCAGTGTGGTAGCACTACCAACAAGCAACCCGACCGACCGAAGTTCATCGTTC
Source organism: Melanostoma mellinum (assembly GCA_914767635.1). NCBI lineage: Eukaryota > Metazoa > Arthropoda > Insecta > Diptera > Syrphidae > Melanostoma > Melanostoma mellinum. The sequence continues at coordinate 116,525,587 of OU612058.1, read as the reverse complement.
GGTCGGGCGATGCAACTTTAATTATGACATAGCAAGCAACCAGACTACTTTTCGTAGCGTCGCCGTCGGTCGCACGAGTATACAGTTTGATTATGAAAAGCTTAAAGCTTAAACGATCATGAAACAAACATTTGCGATTGTGCTACCCCATCGGGCAATCGCTTTCCTGTGTTAATAAGGACACACAGTAGGGTTGTTGTTGTTTGATATTCGTCCGATGCAGCGCCCGTTGCTCGTTGTTCGGTCGCGCGATGGTTCCCGATTAGGGGGGAGAGTACGATAACTTTGGCGACAAGAAATAATAACGGTTTTTGGTGGAGGGGTTCAACACAAGCATTTCTTACTATGGGAGGGGGGTCTATCTCCCCCCGTTTAGGCGGTAGGGGCAATTTTATAAAAATTGACTTAAAATCTAAAAAAAATATTGTAGAACAACGGGAAAACTAACAGATACAATTTATACTTTTTATAGAAGCCAGAAATCTGCACTTCATAATAAATTTCAAATGAAATGATTTCAATTTATAGTTTTTGAAATAACTGACTTCAAAGTCAAAATTTATTAAAAAAAAATTTGAAAAAATCACAGTATTATGTTTCTCGTGATTACAAATGCCAATAAAAAAAAATTTGATTTAGTTAGTTGCTTTAATAATTTTTTTTATAAAACGCTGTAAACTACTTTTTTCTGTGTCTTATAGTTTTTGAGATAGTTGAAAAATAGTAAAACTATTGAAGTATGTAATATTTTCAAAAAATTATGGAAATACCTACGAATTTTCAATAATGTTAGGAAGTTTCAGTTCGATCAAATAACTTGCAGTAAGAAAAACAACTGTTTTTTCATATTTAGCATGAGCAGCTTAACACTGCGGATAAAGGGTTAAAATAATGAGCCCCCGCGAAGCGGGCCATGCGGAAAGTTGTTGCATACGGAAATTAATTGCACATAAGCACCTGTCTGATGAATTTATACTTTTATTCTTTTTTCAGTTCGATCAAATAACTTGCAGTTAGAAAAACAATTGCTATTTTCATATTTAGCATGAGCAGCTTAACCCTGCGGAAAAAGGGTTAAAATAATGAGCCCCCGCGAAGCGGGCCATGCGAATAGTTGTTGCATAAGGAAATTAACTGCACATAAGCACCTGTCTGATGAATTTTTATACTTTTATTCTTTTTTCAGCTCGATCAAATAACTTGCAGTTAGAAAAACAATTGCTATTTTCATATTTAGCATGAGCAGCTTAACCCTGCGGAAAAAGGGTTAAAATAATGAGCCCCGCGAAGCGGGCCATGCGGAAAGTTGTTGCATACGGAAATTAAAACCTGTCTGATGAATTTTTATATTTTCACTAGTCTATTTCCTAACATTATTGTAAATTCGTACGTATTTCCATAATTTTTTGAAAATATTGCATACTTTAATAGTTTTACTATTTTTCAATTATCTCAAAAACTATACAACATAGAAAAAAGTAGTTTACAGCGTTTGATAAAAAATTTATTAAAGCAACTAACAACATCAAATTTTTTATTGGCATTTGTAATCCCGAGAAACATAATACTCAAAGTAATTTTTTCAATTTTTTTTTTCCTCAAGTCAGTTATTTCAAAAACTATTTCATTTGAAATTTATTATGAAGTGTAGATTCCTGGCTTTCATAAAAAGTATAAACTGTATCTGTAAGTTTTCCCGTTGTTCTACAATATTTTTTTTTAGATTTTAAGTCAATTTTTATAAAATTGCCCCTACCGCCTAAACGGGGGGAGACAGACCCCTCCTCCCATAGTAAAAAATGCTTGTATTGAACCCCTCCACCAAAAACCGTTATTATTTCTTGTCGTCAAAGTTATCGTACTCGTGCCCGATTGGGACATTGGGTTAGATCTTAGATTGCTATTTGGATAAGTTATTCATCTCTAAAGGTTTAGCTCCTCAAACAATGCAATTGCTGCAGAACTAGTATTTGTCACAGCTTGAGCTACTTTTCCATCTATCCTTTTTTCTGTTGATAATATGGCAGCAATATACTTTGCATTAAAAACCAGATATTGTTCCAATAAAAGTGGATCTAAAGCATCAATCCCTTCATATAAAACTTCACAGAAAACGTTGTTACGTAAAACAAATCCAGGCATTTTGAACTATTGTTTGGTAATAAAATACATGTCGAACAAAAAAATGTCGACCCACTCACAAAATATTTTCAACGTTTTTGCACGGGCAATCGTCTATAATGTTTTGTTAAGTTTTTCATACCTGGGTAATTATTTTTTCACAAAAAGAGCATCATAGGCAGTAAGTATGCCCTTGACTCCCAGTAATCAAAATCACAAGAAATAACGATAAGTGTGTGCTTTGTGACCGCGAAATAATTGGTTTACGTGAGCCGCTATGCAATACAGTTGGTCTACTATACTACACATAATCGTTCGATTAAATAAAATCCGTAATAACTTAACATAGACCAACTATTTACCATTTGGGCTCGTAGATCAGACTTAATTGTATTTTATCTTTATATATAGGTACATATAATAATTCTGCTGTACGTGTGTATGTCATTGAACTCCTCCTAAACGGCTTGACCGAAAGAAAGAAAGAATCTTCCGATCTCGTGGAAATATGTGCATGAAATATAAGTCTATGTCACTGAGAGATAATGTAATATCCTAGAGTTGAAAGATTTTTGAAATCGGTCAAGTACTTTATGGTTCCCGTTCTCGTTCCCGTTTCTTTTCCTGTGGGATTATAGGGATGAAATATAGTCTAAGTTACTTATGAAGGGAGATAATGTAGCACACCTAGTGCTGAAAAAATTTTTGAAATTTGTGGAGTAGTTTCTAATTTTCTATTCCCAATCCCGTTCCCGTGGGAATATGGGATCAAACCTTGAAAGGAACCATCCCTGGACTAAACGATGTCTGCCCTGAAAATTTCATAAAAATCCTTTGGGTGGTTTAGGAGTTTACCCCCGACATACATACATATGTACATACATACATCCTATTTTATATATACATATAGAATATAGATATAGATAGATATTTCATCCCTATTCTCCCACTAGAGTGGAAACCTGGAAACTACTTAACTAAACTTACTCAATTCGATTAACGCAGGGCCTGAGCTACGCCGCCGGCCGGATCAGCTGGTATTTTAATAAAAAATATATAATTTTGTCTAAAATAAGATCCTGGTGACAATCCTTCCAACGATTACTGCCCATGAAATAAAAATCGTTATTCTTAAATTGGATTCTGTAAAACAATTTGTACACTGCGTTCAAGCAGGACTGATACGGATGTTTCGAAAAAAAAATTAGTTGAATATTGTAGCTTTCCCAAAATAGTAGCCACTAGACGTAGCCACTAGATGTAGCTTTAACTGTTGCTGGAAAAAACACTAAAATTTTTATTCGAGTGCACAACTTGCACCTTGTCAGTGAACCTACTGTCCGCAAAACTCATTTCTCAAATTTTTACACTGCAACAGCACCAAAATCATTTAATAAATTACCTCTATCTATCAGAAGAACTCAAAACTTAAACTTCTTAAAAAAAGTAAAAGATTGGCTTTTCACAATTGACTTAAACTCAATTGTAAACTATTGTTGAAATGTGTATCAAGTTTAAAAATCTCTTTCTTAAAAAAAGTAAAAGATTGGCTTTTCACAATTGACTTAAACTCTATTGTAAACTATTGTTGAAATGTGCATCAAGTTTAAAAATAAAAATGTATCTTTTGACTTATGTCTGAAATAATTATTGATTTGTTTAACTTATTAAATCATTGTAATTTTCGTAACACTGATTGTCACCCCACAACAGTTTCTTATTATTGTAAATTAAATTCACAATTGTATCATTCAACACTAACTTTGAAGTTAAAGAATGATAGCTATTATTTATTCTTTTCATTGACCATTGTACCATATATGTATGTAGTCTTAAGTTGAAACGAAAAAAGAATGAATAAAATTTTTCTAATTCTAATTCAAATTCACTCAGTCCTCTGCTAACCCAACTAAATGACGAAAAAACTTGATTTTTTTTTGTTTTTGAAAGCTCATTAGCACATATTAATAAAAATTAATTTTCCACAGACACTTACTAAAATTCTACTATTTATCAAGAAGAAGTTAATGCAAGAAAGAAAGGATAGAAAAACCTTACAGCGCTGTATCTCGCATATTCTTGTATAAAAATGTCCCAAATTTTGGGAAAACACACAATGGTTATATTTCTATGAAAATATAAATGAAACAATTGCATATTTCAAATACTTCATATAAAATTTTCAGTATTTATAGCACGCATTGTGAGCTGCGCCGTTGTGTTCTTTTTGGTTAACATAGCCTCTTGTAGTTTTAAAGGTATTACGATGAGAAAATCACAAACATTTGTCTTTTCTTTACTTTTTTTACAATATATTTTAACCAGCATAAAGTCTACCTGTTGAGAACTTGTTTCCTTATATTTTTATTGATATCGAATCGAAAAATAAAGAATTAATATTTATTTAGAAGAAACAAAATAAAAAAATTATTGAAGATTTCTCATAAAATCAAAGTTCAAAACAATCATTTGTATTAAGGCTCCTCAGTTTATGTTTTCTTTTATTACAGATTGACCCTAAAGTGGCATTCCCTAGAAGAGCTCATCCAAAGGTAAATACAATTCTCCAACTTGTGCATGGTTTGATGAATACTTTGTTCAACATAGTACTCTCCACTTCTATTGTGCTTAGAGCTGTAAAAGTAACGATAAAATGACTACCCGTATGTATACGTTACTTTTGATCTGAGTACTCGGTATAAAAATGTCGTTACTTTCGTTACTTTTTCAAAAGCTGGTATTAGTGTCTAAAAAAGTACTTTTTATGGCGAAATCAATTGAAAAATGGTATATTTAGCTGTGTAGTTGTATAGGGTAAAATATTTGTATCATAATTGTAGAAAAATTTTGCTTAAAAGTTACTACCTTATATTCAGTCATATGCCTGGCGTTGTCATATAATTATAGAACTGTATTTAAAGGAAGAAATGGTGTAGATACCCTCAAATTTTTGCTAGAAATGCAAACTACCCACACATACCGATTTGATTGATTAACATCAAGACTTTTCAGTTTACATCGTTGCAGAAATTTTACTCAATGAAATTTACACAGCCCATGGAACTTTTTTTCATTGATATGCAAATTTTATGCTTCGCCTACAAATTCAAAAATTAAATAATTAACCATAGAAACCTATCGCCAAAATAATAATATGTACATAAATGTTTAAAAATTTAAGATAGATCAATAGTTCTCCACAATTTTCTAAACATCTTTTTTATCATGTTATCTTAACATGCCATTGCTAAACTTTATTGTCAGACCTGACCAAAAATTTGCCATTTTTAGATCTCAGGAAAAGCAATAATGCCCGCATAATCGTTAAAATAAATTAAATAAAGCAAGATACAATAAAAGATACAAGTAATTCCAATAACAAACCATAACGCATAAAAGCACCATATAAAAAAAGAGGTGGTTTCATCTACATTATTACAATACAAACGCAAATTTAGCTCCATTTAATTGTCTCATTCAAAAAGATATACAAACCCGAAACAATAAAAAAAAATAGTGCGTGGAGTCCCTCCGCGCGGTAGAAGTGAAACTTCCCAATGTGGAAATGAAAATAGGAAGAGGTAGAAATTGATTTTTAGTGAACTCATATTGTTTCTTTAAAAGAAAAAGAAAAGAAATGGATCGGAGTTAACTTTCACGGGATAGGTACTTAACACCATTTCATAGAACAATTTTTTTATTTTTTGGTGGAGATTAGAAGGACTTTGAAGATGTATGTATGTATCATGTATGGTATTGTGTCCATAATTATGATACAATACCTGAAACCGTTGATTGGCTAGTGTAAGTGGAAGCTGACTGACAGACTAATGAAGACCGCAGTCTTAACACCTAAGTCGAAGATGGAGAACACTTACATACATGTTTAGACATGATCAAACATGTTTAGACATGATCAAACACGTTTAGACATGATCAAACACGTTTAGACACGACCAAACATGTTTAAACATGACCAAACATGTTTAGACATTAACAAACATGTTTGGACATGATCAAACATGTTTAGACATGATAACATGTTTAGACATGATAAACATTTTTGAGCCGGGCTTAAATGGAAATTGCTTATATATACATGATTATGCCTCCACTAACTACTATGTACATATATACTCACTAATATCTTAAAATTCGAATAACATCTTACATCTTATCACCAAAAGCTCTGATTTGTGTATTGTCTTCCAAATAAAATTACGCAGTCAACACATTCGAGGAGAAGCTTCACAAATTATTTTTTGTTAGAATAATTTAACTTAATCGATTTACACATTTAGTAAGCACTTATCTACGTACATCATACATACATACATATATCAAACAAATTAAAAGAAACTGCAGTAAATATTTTCTATCATTTCATTGGAGAAGAAAAGAAAACACAACACTGATCGATTATTCACTGAGCAATTGAAATAATTTTCGCACGCACAGACATGATTTTCTTCAAAAAATTCCCACCGAAAAACACAATTTACTACAATGAAATCGTTGGGATGAATGGCGCGGAATGATGACAGCAACTTATTAGCAGTGCCAAAGTGTTTAAGTGTAACGCGGAAGTGTAACGCTTAAGTGTAACGCGGAAGTGTAACGCGGAAGTGTAACGCTTTCATGTTTGCAAGTCGCATAAGAAGTTTCACTTCAAAAAGTATGCAATCGAACACGGAAGTGTAACGCGGAAGTGTAACGCTTAAGTGTAACGCGGAGGTGTAACGCTTTCATGTTTGCAAGTCGCATAAGAAGTTTCACTTTAAAAAGTATGCAATCGAACACGGAAGTGTAACGCTTAAGTGTAACGCGGAAGTGTAACGCTTTCATGTTTGCAAGTCGCATAAGAAGTTTCACTTCAAAAAGAAATCCATTTGTTTCCCTTTCAAATTTCAGACGCACAAATTAGCCTGTGTGTTGCACCCTTCATCTCCACAGCAGGTATACAACGTATACACATTACACAATTCAGTACACACACAAGGTACAGGTACTGGTATTTGCTACTGATATCGATACCGAACCGACTCGACTACCCACCCGAGTACCAAACTACATAAAGTAAATAAACATGCGATATACCAATCCGAGTACCAAACTACCCAAAGTAACTAAAAACATACGAAATGCCGATACCGATACCGAGTAACGAAAGTAACTAAACATGCGAAATACCAATCCGAGTACCAAACTACCCAAAGTAACTAAAAACATACAAAATGCCGATACCGAGTAACGAAAGTAACTAAACATGCGAAATACCAATCCGAGTACCAAACTACCCAAAGTAACTAAAAACATACGAAATGCCGATACCGATACCGAGTAACGAAAGTAACTAAACATGCGAAATACCAATCCGAGTACCAAACTACCCAAAGTAACTAAAAACATACGAAATGCCGATACCGATACCGAGTAACGAAAGTAACGAAAGTAACGAAAGTAACGAAAGTAACGAAAGTAACGAAAGTAACGAAAGTAACGAAAGTAACGAAAGTAACGAAAGTAACGAAAGTAACGAAAGTAACGAAAGTAACGAAAGTAACGAAAGTAACGAAAGTAACGAAAGTAACGAAAGTAACGAAAGTAACGAAAGTAACGAAAGTAACGAAAGTAACGAAAGTAACGAAAGTAACGAAAGTAACGAAAGTAACGAAAGTAACGACAGTAACGACATCGTAAAAGTAACGACATTTTTTTGCGAGTAACGTTTCGTTATTCGGTACAAAAGAAAATACTTGTTACTGAGTAACGAATACATACCGTTTGCTACAGAACTAATGTGCTTTAATTTAGCCTATACAGGGTATCCGGTATTTCATGTATTATTCTTTGGGGTGTGATTCCTGGTCATATTCTAAGGAAAAAATTGTTTTACAGTAAAGTTCGTTTCTCAACTTTGACATCACTTTTTGACTATTTGAAAAAAGGCTAACTTTGGTGTACCCTGACCTGTATAAAATTCGATATCTCTGTCAATACTGATGATAGAGACCTAATCTTAGACTTAATTTTTTGTAGAAATAACAATCTTTAAGACTGTATTTAAGTTGAGCTGCTATAGACTTAGGGTTGCCAGATTTTCAATTTAAAGTGGTGTTCAAATTTTCATCCCCAAACAAAGTTTTGACTTTGAGGTCATTTTTTTTTTAGAAAATGCCTGATAAACATAAAGTTTTTTTATTTTTTACAGATGAACAAAACAATAATAAAAAAAAAAATTATGAATAAGTGCACTCAAAAACCAATACATTTTATGATACTTGGAAAAAACTAAAACAGGTTTTTTATTGCAACAATTTGCAAAGGGAGCAGTTTTAAAAGAACTTTTAGTAGTGTCTTATGTATTTTATAAAAATACAATTATAACAAGTGCTCAAAGTGCCCTCTTTCGCTTTGAATGCATGCCAGAGCCCGTTTTTGGATTTCATCGTGGATGTTTGCTCTCTATAACGCGTGTCTTACTTGTAGTGATCCTTCGGAAATACGTTGTTCTAATTGAGTTAAGGTTGTTATTTCAGATGAGTTAACAATTTCTTTCATTCGTCTCCATACAAAAAAATTGGTCCATTTCTGCCTATCCATCTACCACCGTATTTTTCATCCAGCCAATCCTTAACTTCACGACCATAGTGGGCGAGCACACCATCTTGTTGGAAATATGATGAAACTCGCTGACGCAGTGGAACATCCTCCAATAGGCCTGGTAGATCATTTTGTAAGAACTCCAGAACTCCAATTTGTAGAATTAAGTCAGGTTGGTAACTTGAAAGGTCCGATTAACTTATTTCCAATAACACCTGCCCACATATTGGCACAAAATCTGCGCTGAAACAATCTTTGCCGTCGTGAATGTGGATTGCTTGAAGCCCATGTATGGAGGTTATGGAAATTGGTGATACCATCTCTTGCGTGAACTAGGATTCGTTTGTCCAAAGAATTCTGTTTATAAAGTGGTTGCCATTCAAGCTTCTCTCTAGCAACCAGTTACAAAATTCGATTCTCATCACAAAATCATTCGGAAGTAGTTCCTGTACAGGTGTATGGTGATATGGATGCATATTTTCGCCATGCAGTACTCTGGAGGTTCCGTCTTTGGAAACATTATACTGTAGAGCCAAGCGTCTTATGCTAATGGAAGGATCGATTTTAACAGCTGCCAGTATTCTTTCATCGACCGAGACTCTTCTTATGGTTGCAGCTCCTGCATTAGGTCTTTCAGTTAATACTTATTCAGTTTCTCGAAGCCTCCGAAAGGTTCTTCCAAAAACATTTTCGAAAGGAAGTCGTCTGTTGGGATAAAGTTCCTGGTATCTTCGATGTGTTCTTCTTGAATTTCCATTGCAAAACCAATATACGAATAAAATGTCTGCGTGTTCTTCTTTCGTAAATGAAGGCATTTCAAAAAGCTCTCTGATCAAACTGCAATTGTGACTTATTTTGATAAACTGATGAACAATTTTGATTTCTTATTCTTTTATACGACCCATTTCACATTCATGCCCCAAAAATTTCCCTGAGAAGAGGTAAGTCAATTAGGATTTTGGTAACAGGTCAAGTACACTTTCAACCCTTTTCATCAGTGCAAAGTCATAAAAATTGTCTTAAAAAAATCAATTCCTGGAAAACTACTCAATTTGCAAGCTGTTGTAATAAAAAACCGTAAAAAACCCAAAATTAGATTTGTTACCTGTTTTAGTTTTTTCCAAGTATCATAAAATGTATTGGTTTTTGAGTGCACTTATTACTAAGTTTTTTTTATTATTGTTTTGTTCATCTGTAAAAAATAAAAAAACTTTATGTTTATCAGGCATTTTCTGAAAAAAAAAATTACCTCAAAGTCAAAACTTTGTTTGTGGAAGAAAATTTGAACACCACTTTAAATTGAAAATCTGGCAACCCTAAGTCTATAGCAGCTCAACTTAAGTACAGTCTTAAAGATTGTTATTTCTACAAAAAATTAAGTCTAAGATTAGGTTTCTATCATCAGTATTGACAGAGATATCGAATTTAACACAGGTCAGGGTACACCAAAGTAAGCCTTTTTTTAAATTGTCAAAAAGTGATGTCAAAGTTGAGAAACGAACTTTACTGTAAAACAATTTTTTTCTTAGAATATGACCAAGAATAAAAAAAAAAGGATAATACACGAATTACCGGACACCCTGTATAACATAGGCGCTGCTAACCACGGTGTTGCTCACCATGTCGGAATTTAGCTCACCACGAATAGTGTGTGTACCTGCTACTCTGGTACCGGAGGGTTGTGTCTGGGATAGAGGTTCGAGTTTCCAGATTTGAACACTCGTTACTGGCCTATTTTAGACAATAAATGAGAAGCGTGTGATGAAGCCAAATTGCCTCGTTGCAAGTGACATATTTAAGAATACAGATTTTTAGAAAGCGTTTTGAAGTATTCAAAAAAAACCTATGAATAGATGGTGGCTAGTTAGAAAGAGAGAGTAGTTAAATTGGTCTTCCAAGGTTTTTTTTTTGTTCCTTAGAGCCTTTAATTGATAAACCACGGTTGACAGAAATTAGTATTTCTAAGCAGCTTTGGGAGAATGACTTTTTTCATGTTACCGGCTTATGCCTCAATATTTCTGCATCATAAAGTCATACAATTAGTTAAAGGGAAGAATACTAGATATCAATATAAAAGGTGCGAACGAAATTGACCAATTCAAAATTGAAAGAAAAGTCGCGAAAAAATCGTTTATACTCTAAAAAATTTGATTTTTTTGTTTTGGCTTTGAGACTTCATTACTCAAAAAAAAAAAAAAAAAAAATTCCTAAGAAGCTGAAAGTAAAATGGTAACTAGAAAACAAAATATTAACTTTGAACTTTGATTTTGAATAGTTTTTAATAGTTTTGTAGAAAATTTGGCAGATGTTTTATAAAACTCTCTTGCCCAAACAAATGAATATAGCCTCCTTACTCTCAAATATGATTTTTTTTCTTGTCCTAACCTAACATATCCGACCTAGACTTTTGTCTCTCTCCTCTTATGCAAAACATCCTGTCTATACATATACTTTGATAAAGTGTTTTTCTTAATTTTTTACAAATAAATACAATCTTGAATTGAAAATTCAGATTTCTGTGTGTGCTTCCCGAAATATTTTTGGGCATTATAGTAAATAAATGTTAGTATTGTTTGCTTTCGGTTTATTTAAGGGTTTTCGTCAAAATAAACATTCAAATGTCTACCTTCCCTGATGTGATATAAAACCTTTTTGGAGGTCAAAGTACATGGAGCAAAGTGAAGTTGTTCATTTCCGGCAGATATTTGCTTCCAGTACAGCGTTTTTGGCGCTTTCTTTTTCTTAGCGCATGACCGTTTTATTTTATTGTATATGCAAAAATTATACTTATTGGAAGTGAAAACCACTCAGAGAAACTTATAACTTTTGAAGAATAGTAAGAATAATAAACTACTATTCCTTTTCTTTTAATAATTGAACAAAAAAGGCTTTAGAAACACGTTTTACTTTAAGAACCAATGTACGCATTTTTCTTTCATTGTTCAAGTTATACAAGCTAAACACTCATGTGAAACTATGTAGGTAAATTTTATTATGTAAGCAAGTATGTGTCGAGTGATTGTGAACACAATATCCTGCGCTTGTCTATATTTACCGTTTCTACGCAGTTTAGTCGAGCAATATACTTAATGTAAGTACAAAAAAAAAAAAATATAATTCAGAGCTAGTCATTTAAATCAGATAAGTAACACTTCTCAAATGATATTCTTATCATATTGTAAGTTTCATTCAGTTAATCGATACCACTTCAAAAATAAGACCGGCTTTCTGTCTCCTTAAATAGAAATTAACTGCTGTGCAGTCAAATGACAGTGAAACCGAAATAACAAATAGAATGTATTCTATTTAAACGATATTATTGTATGATCTTTAGGAGTTACACCAACCTAAAACTGCCTACCTACAACTATTAAATTGTCAAAAAGGACTTTTACATTACATCGCAAGCATAAAATCGGTCATGCGCATAAAAAGCGTTGTTTTAAAAACGTCCACCCCCGCTTTTAGGTTAAGTTTTTGTTTGGGACTGGAATAGAAAGTGTGGTTTTTTCTTCTTCTGCTTTTTGGCATTTCCTCAGAGTTGGTATACAATATTTCCAGTGAACATTCCCCTAAAAATAAAAAAAAAATAGCTCTACCGTAATAGCGTTACCGTCACAAGACTGGGATTTTTCCAACTCAGTTCAGTCTAGATTCAATAATCAGAATATAGAGTAGTTAGTGGTTGCTTTTGCAAGTAAATTTTTTAGTATTGTGTGAAGGAATTTTTTTGCATGCTCCTGCGTCTCAAATAAAAAAAAGCTGTAGTAACCAGACCCGGACGAGAAAAGCCACTTTTCTAAACACTAAGCATTCGCTATTAAGCTTTTCACAAGTCAGCATCGATTGTGCCGTCCTGCTAAAATATACATTATTTCATGTTTTGACAAAGTTCTTAAGCAATCCAGTTAAACAAAATCATTCGTTACTAACTTTTGTTATAACAATTGCATTGGATTTGGAATTATATGAAACGGATTGTTTGTGAGTGAAAAACTAAAATTGTATTTTTCAGTGAAAAAGTTAATCGACTAAGTTCAGTGTATGTATAACAGCGTCATTAAAGATAAAAAAGAAAAGGACACATTAAAGCGCTTAGTTTGAATAATATTTTACAAGACTTATTGAAAATATTCATGATAGAAACAGTTGAATAAAGTATATCTAAAGACATCTAGTTTTTTAAACTCTAAAACATTTCGTGAAAGAAAATCAATTTTTCGATTTTCTCAGTAATAGTCAGAGAGACTATTTTTTGATTCCACGAGAGTAAAAGTAAAATCAACAAAATTTCACACTTTGGAATAAATCTGTTTTACGTTAAACAGCCCGCGGAGATTTTTCAACCTCCATCGCAGGCAATAAAGGCTATCAATCCAGTGGTAGCAAACCCAACCATTTTAACCAAAAAACTCATTGTAAGTATACACACATATTGAATTTCAACTAAAAGTGTTTACTTTTGAAAATATGTGGGAATAAAATAATGGCGAATTGTGTGCGCATCATGTACAGAATAGGTTCTATGAACTTAATAAGAGCGAACAAGCTCTTGCTCAGTTGAAAATTGGAATGGCGAATGGGTAGACTTATGTAACAATTGATAAGAGGCTTCCAATAAAAAAAGGACGAAAACTGAGCGCGCAAAAAACACAGTTTTTTCAGAACTTAGTTCTAATATTACTATTTCTGGTTTTAAGAATTGTACTGCACAGTGTACATATGTTTTTTTCATGTTATAATACTTAAAGAAAAGCTGTACAGTGTACATATTTATTTTGTTGCGTTTATGTATGTAGCTTTTTCAAAACATTTATTTTCAGTGTACATATTTGACTCTGCATAAAAGTCTTAGATGTTCGATAAAAAAATAGTTTATCTTTTTTGCACCTATACTTAATAGTTTTCAAAAAGGACAATACAGAAACATTTATCATATTCTGTTCCAGAGATTTAGTTAAGCTCAAAAATTTATAGGGGACGCCGGAGATACAAGACTTTTTCAAAAAAAAATTTTTTGACAACCGGATAGTATACACGGTTACAGCTGTTAAATTTTTAAATCGAAATTCGAATTTTTTTCGTCACAACAGCATTTCACATTTGCCGGTCCGTCCGTTCGTTCAACGTTATTCCTTTTGTTGTGCTCTTATCTGCGGGCGACCTTCTATCTATATTCAGTTCTTTAAATGAGGAGTTCGAAGAAGCCGATGGGATATTGTTTGGACCTGGGATCGCCGATTGATCGTAAGTGAATGATTTATCTTTAGATTCCCGATCTCAAAGTTTAAGCGCGTTTTTCCCAGGAATGGTGTTTTTCAAAAAGGTGTCTGCTGCCGAGAAAAGAGTTTTCAAGCTATCGATTTCAAAATTTTACGAAACATTCTTCTTGTTATTCTCTATCGTGCTATGGATTAATAATAACGTCCTATAGATGTTTTTTTTCTTAAACTTCCTTTATTTCTAGAAAATATGTCGGAAAAAGGAAAAAATTCACTACTTTTTGCTCCAATCGCCGCCATTTTGTCATAAAAAAAAAAAAATAAAAAAAGGCTCCATAGGACGATAGCGGCTTTCCCAGGGATTAAAATTTTTTTGAAGTTTTTTTTTGGATCAAAATTGAGCCAGGAAATGTGAACACCTCTTGTTTTCTTACAACATTTTTGATAATTAGAAACAATAATGAAAAACTAAAATATAACCAAAAATCATTTTGTATTTTTCGCTGCTGATTGAATTTATGAAAAACATCCCAGACCGAATATAGGATATCCTTACCATGAAAAAAAAATCGCGATAGTCAGTGATTTTTCGGGAGGTCACACTGAGATGATCCCTTAAAAATAAAACTAGATTTTTTCGATTTTATACTGGTCTTTAATTAACGTTTTGGAAACTGTAGATATATGTTGAAGTATAAATAATAACCAGCTTTAATCAAAATTGAATACAAAGAGCTCTTCCCCTTCCTTTAATTCAGGTTGAACATATTTTAAGAAAATCTTAGGACTTTTGCTGACGATACTGTAGGTACTCACATATTCTTACATATAATTTCGGTCCTTATTTTAGATATTAGATATGAATTAGATACAATGAGAAATTGCTTCAAACTGATTAGATAAGTAACAAATAAAAAACAAATTTATGGTTTTTAACAACATTCTCTGATGAATGCAATTGATTTTACAAATTGTTAGTCAATTCTTACACGCTAACGTGTATTTCCTTATTTCTTCATGTTCCTGTTTAGTACGTCTATTTGACTATTGTGAATCGTACATTTTGTTTTTGGACGCAATCTGATGTTGGTATTGGGGTGGTGAATAAGTATTGTTTATATTTCAGGTTGAAATCTTCACACCGCACCTAAGAAAAAATCTAGGCTCTAATATTATTTTTATTTGTTATTATTATTTTTTTTTTAATTTTGAAAATGATCAAATAAAAATCGAACGATTTTTACTTGATTATTTTCAAAATATTGAAAATTTTATTTTGACATCAACCTGTATTTTTCAAGATTCTAATAACAATAAAACAAAAATCGCGTTATTCTTTCTTAATATTTTCAAAACCTTTAAAACTCGAGGGAATAGTCTAAAAATAATAAAAACAAGTCGTGCGACTTGATATTTACTAAGGAACTATTGACTAAATTAACTTAAACTGAAATGGAAATCAAAGGGCAAGGTACAAGCTTTGAAAAACACTAAACTGTGTATTAAGTGCGGAATCAAAATTATAATTATATGTGGTCCGGTTTTAATAAAGGTTCTAAATCGTTTTGGAAAGTTAGAAAAATCTTTTAAAAAAGGTCAAATATTCCTCAGCAGGAAAAAGCAAATCTTTGGGTTGAAACTTTTAGTCCAAATCTTCAAACATCGGCTAACTTAAGACAGCTCCAAACTGAAAATCTCATAATTATAAAGCTTACGGAAAAAGATAGTCATACGTCTAACCAAACAGGGAAGAAAAATCGCCTCTTAAGGTACGTTGAGGCCGCTTATATATATCCAATCGAGCAATCGAGTTTCAAAGCTGGCCACTCCACTAATCATCAAATTTAACTGTAAACATTCGACTCGTTTAGTGTTGCCTTGATATTGAATTTTAATTTAATTTTAATTTTTAATTTTTTAGTTTTGGTGGGGGGGGGGGGGCAAAACCCCCATTTATTAAGCTTAATACAAGCTATTAACTTACAAACTAAGAAACTTAATAGCTAAGACTTACTAACTAGTTGGACGGCTTAGGAGACGAGATTTTAGGCAGGGAGTACTCATATTGAAGTCAAAACAAGAGAAGTGGGAGTTGACATTCCTCAGCATTCGGGAGATGGGTTCATTGGAACCGTAAGAGGTTCGATGGGTGGGAAGATAGAAGAGACGGGGATTCCGGGTATTACGAGGGTTAGTATTTAGAAAAATGGATTCGTTAAGGGCTGGACAGTTAATGGTACCTGTGAAGATTCGGTGAATGAAGAGAACGTCAAATATTTCTCTTCGATCTTTCAGCGTATTGAGGTTGAGGAGTTTGATTCGGTCTTGATAAGGAGGTAATATCAGAGGGTTACTCCAATTAACACCTCGAAGAGCAAAACGAAGGAAACGGCGTTGAATGCTCTCAATTCTGGCAATGTGCACTTTTTGGAAAGGCGACCAGACTTGAAAAGCGTATTCAAGAAGCGGACGGACAAATGAAATGTAAAGGGATCGGGTTACGTAGGGGTCAGCAAATTCTTTGGACCATCGTTTCACGAAGCCAAGTGCTGAATTAGCCTTAAGGATTATATTGTCGATATGCTTAAGGAAATTCAGCTCACGGTCGCAAATAATCCCAAGGTCCCGGATCACCTCAACGGTGGAAATGATTTGATCGTTTAGAAGATAGAGACGGGGAGGAGATTTGATGCGTTAACGTGAGAAGGTTATTGATTGGCAATTGGAAACATTAAGCTCCAGGCAGTTTTTAGAGCACCATATTGAAAAATTGTCGAGGTCATGTTGGAAGAGGGAAGAGTCTTCAGAAAAAGAAATGACTAGGTAAAACTTAGTATCGTCCGCATAGAGAGAAATAGAGGAGTGTTTTATGATCATTTCAATGTCGTTAATACTGAGAATGAAGAGGAGAGGGCCTAAATGGCTGCTTTGGGGAACACCGGATGTAGCTAGAAAGCGGCTGGATAAGGTGGATCTGAACCGAACGCTGTAAAAACGGTTTTCTTAATAAGAAGAAATCCATCTCAACAAAATGGGTTCAAAGCCGAGGGTGGAAAGTTTAAAAAGAATAAGTTTGTGAGAGATTTTATCAAAAGCTTTACTAAAGTCAGTTGAAATTACATCGACCTCCTTTCCATTCTCCAAGGCTGATAGAGAAAATTAGACAAAGTCAACGAGGTTTGTTGTTGTTGACCTGCCTTTGAGGAACCCGTGTTGTCTAGGGGAAATGAGAGATTTGCAACGAAAACTTAAGTTTTCATATAATATGCTTTCAAAAATTTTGGGTATATGCGATAGTTTAGCGATGGGACGATAATTTTTCACGTCGCACTTAGGACCTTTTTTGTGTATAGGGGTTATAAACGCCGTTTTCCAAGCTTGGGGGAAAACTCCAAGGGATATGGACAAGTTAAAGATTTTTGAGAGGGGAAGGGAAAGAGTTGAGGAGCACTTCTTAAGAAATATGGCAGGTATACCACCGGTGCCAGGAATATACTCATCATTTAGGTGATTTAACTTTTCTTCAATTAGATAGGAGTCAAAGAAACGTGGAAGGAATGGATCAAAAGAAAAATTCGGTAAAAACGAGAAATAATCTGAATCAGGAGCAAAAGAATCATCCGTGAAAGACTGTTTGAAGTAATTAGCGAAATAGTTTGCTACGGCAAGTGCATCGGATGAGGTTTCGTTATTGAAGGAAAGGGAGGAAGGGTACCCGTCAGGTTTTCTGATTTCTGTTGTGGTTGACAAATTTATAAAAAGACTTAGGGTCATTAATAATGTTAGATTTCATTTCAATTAAATAGCGTTGGTAAATGGTGTTGAAAAGCTCACAGAAATGTAAATAAGAGCCAAGGTAAGCTGAATAGTCAGTAGGAGATCGAGAACGAAGGAAGATTGTCCACAATTTGTTCCTTTTATTTCTTAGAGTACGGAGCCTAACCAAGGTGGGGAAGTAGAAGAAGTCTTAAGTCTGGAAAGGGGAAGGAAGAGGGATATAGTATTATGTATATTTCTCTGTAGAACGCGGATGTGGCATCTTCTACAGTTAAATTATCAAAATTAAAGTGAGTTCTATTGCGATAATCATTAATTTTCCGAAAGTTTGCTTTGTGGAAATCGTATGAAGCTGGAGGAACGGGCGGGTTAGATGGTTTTGAAGACCGGAGAAAAAATGAGAGAAGGAGAGGAGGGTGTAGGTTATCTATGGTTGAAAGAAGCAGGGGTGTAAGTGAGATTGGGGAATTAATGGGGTCTGTTGTAAATACAAGGTCAAGTTGTCTACCCATGTAGTTTGAAATTCAACTTTCTTGGCAGAGGCAAGAGTCTGCAAGACGATCAACGAACAGACATTCTTTGGCAGAGATGGGGCTTGGAGCAATATAGAACGATTGGTCGTCTGACAAAGTCCAGTTCAGATAGGGCAGGTGTTGAAATCACCGAAAATAAGGATCTCATCATGAGGTTCGAATAAGTCTGAAAAGTCATCCATTGTTTTGATTGCAAATTTATAAGATTCGAGGGGTTGCGATGGTAAAATGTAAAAGCAGATAACGTAAAGCGATTTATGGGGTAGTGTAATTTTAATTGAGACAAAGTCAAGGCTTGGGGAGGAGGATGTTGAGAGAAGAGATGAGTCAATTGTATTGGAGACGGCTATGAGGACACCACGACAAGGAGAGTCATCAGTGTCGCGGTCTTGATCGTCGTCTCGATAAACATTGAAAGTAGAAGGGAACAGTTCCTGGTTGTTAATGCTAGGGATAAGATTATTTTCAGTCAGAGCATATCATATAATCAGGTCATCAATTTTAATTAGCTCATTATGTATCTGAGCAAATTTATCATTGTTCACGTCAATCGCTGACTTAAGGTTTTCGTTGGAACACTTAATTGCAAGTAATATATGTGACAACGATATTTTTTCACATTCGTCACAATAAAAAACAAATCGCGAAGTTATGTCAACAATATTACTTAACAATCTTTTGCTGACCCCAATACAACCCGGGTGAAACACTTTTCACATGTTTACTTCGGAATTGCAAACGTTGCAGAAAGGCATGGTGATTCAGTTATTGATTATTATTTTGAAATTGGGTAAAGGCAAAAGAATGGGTATAGGCAAATTTCAAGAATAGGGAAAGCGACAATTATTAACTTTTAAAGGCGGAGCGATAAACGAACACGTCTGTACTTGAGGAAAGTCGAAGAAGAAAAAGCCTTCGATATAGTATGGGGCGAAGAACTCATCATCAAAATAGTTCTTTGTGGTTTTCCTAGTTACCTTGTAAAATTTGTTTGAAACTTGTTTTTTTTTTTTTGAGCTGCGAAGTCTCCCATGTAAGAATTTGGTTACGGAGTATCACAAGGCTCCGTATTTTGGTTGATTCTTTTGAATTATTACCCTACAAGAAGTGCTAACATGTTTACGAAATTCGCCAGACATTACATTTCTTTAACAAGTGAGAAATAGAAGTTAATTCTGAAAAATTAAAAGCTATGTAGGTAGTTTACTCGAAGTAGAAAGCAAAGTTTTCTTCCCTTATGTTGGTATCCAATGGTCTCATCATTGTAAATAGCTTCACCCTGGGGATACATTTGACGAAATGTTTACTTTTTAAAACACATGTTAATACAATTCACTCCTATATCTATTTATCAATAAAAGATCTATACTAGGCATGTATATTGTATAAGTTTTAATTTACAAGAATGTTTTCCAACCTATTCTAATCTGTGGTGCCCCTGTATGGTTTGTGCTGAGACACACATAATTCTCAAATTACTGCGTAAATTCCAATGGTTTTATTCAACTGCTAGGCTTTACAATAAAGCAAATGCAGGTGCAATTACATTTGTTCCATACAAATTACAAGAAAAGATTTCTGAAAGATGTACTATTTTCTTTTGGAGGTTTTTAAAATACTAGCTGGAGCTGGAGCACTCAGACCTATTGAACTACCAGATAGCAAAATTCTATTTGTTATAGCTTTCCAGACGTTCGTAGAAAAAGCATAAGACGCTGCCATGATAAGGAGCCTGAGTTACCAGGTCTCACCATGTCGTCACCGCGTAACTGTTACCTGATACGAGGAAAAGCAGTACATGCACAGACTAAGAGCTCCGTGGTGTCCTCATCTTCTCCAAAGGATTCATAGAGTGTGGTATTACTTAAGCGTAACACGCTTAAGTGTTTGGTGAAAGAGAAGTACCCCGTGGCAACGCCAATATGCTTTCTACATTCTTTTCTGCTACGGGGTAGCAAACATTTTGAAGTCTTCTTACCAACGTTGAGGAGCATACGTTTGGTGTGTCTGCATCCAATGGAGGCACACCATCTACGGTTATACTCTTGACAGACCCAATCGTTGATTGAGGTCCTCACTTAGGACCCTGTCAGACCAAGCGACGGTCTGGTCTTGAAAAAGCTGTCTGAGCAACTTGTCGCTAGTTCTTCGGCGATATAATTTCCAGTTATGCTGAGGCCACTAGGGATTTAGTCTTCCGACCGCATTCAGAGAGCTCTTGTATTCGTGGATGACATGTGATGTAGTAAGAGGGTTGAGAAGGGCACAGCATGGCTGTCACTGTAAATACAAATACTTCTGCCTATCCAACCATTGTTCGAAACGTGGCTTAAAGCCATTTGGATAGCATATGCTTCCACTTGAAAGAAGGATGCGTATGAGCTAAAAGAGGCATGAGTCTTGTGTCATCGTTCTCTACAAAAGCACCAGTGCCAGATCCATCATCGGTTTTGAAACCATCTGTGAAGATTCGATAACTATAGTTTCCTGGCTCAGATTCTAGACCAGTCCTGAACCGAAGGAATGTTGACTGTGTATTTTTGATACAATTTTGGCCTTGGGATCATCGTGTAAGACGGCTTGTCCATTAGACGTGAGTCAAAAGATATACTGCTTGCGAGTTCCTCAAAAGACAAGTGCGAATTGTGCCAGAGACCACATCTCTTTTAAAGAGAGATGGTCTTGAGAATACACGCCATGGCCACGATGTATTTATCAAGAGAGGAAGATTCAGCAGTGCGACAATACCAGCACCGAGAGTCCTTGGGAAGGCCCCAATACAGCCAATACTGAAATTTGGCGAACGAGGCAATAACGTATTTACGCGAGAGCTTATTCCAACAAACAACTGACGCACAGAAGATGTTTGGTCTTATCATAGCCGTATAGATCTAAAGTACCCTTTTCGGTGATAGACCCCATTTCTTGCCAAAGGCTCCCTTGCATTTCCAGAAGACTGATAGTGTTTTAACAGTCGTTGACTCGACTTGTTTAGACCAAAAAAGCTTGTTATCTGGGATTACTCCAAGACGTTTGACTTCGTTTGAAAATGGAATGTTGACGCCTTTAAATATAAGTTAAATGTAGACTAGCCAATTTTCTACTTCTTATGAAGAGGATAACTTCGGTTTTAAGAGATGTGCTTACTCTGAAAATGAAATAATACCTTATCCTTAACTTATACTTGTTAGTATGTTTGGGCTGATATGCAATCTTAGCTATTGATTGTTAAACAATGGTTTTTTCTTGTAGTGTTTTCCCTTACCCATTATAATTTCTTTTGCAAAAAATTTCCATAAATTTATGAAAGATGTTATAGATGCAAAGAACAAGTTTCTAAGACCTTTAAAGTAGTAGTAGTAGTAGTAGTAGTAGTAGTAGTAGTAGTAGTAGTAGTAGTAGTAGTAGTAGTAGTAGTAGTAGTAGTAGTAGTAGTAGTAGTAGTAGTAGTAGTAGTAGTAGTAGTAGTAGTAGTAGTAGTAGTAGTAGTAGTAGTAGTAGTAGTAGTAGTAGTAGTAGTAGTAGTAGTAGTAGTAGTAGTAGTAGTAGTAGTAGTAGTAGTAGTAGTAGTAGTAGTAGTAGTAGTAGTAGTAGTAGTAGTAGTAGTAGTAGTAGTAGTAGTAGTAGTAGTAGTAGTAGTAGTACTAGTAGTAGTAGTAGTAGTAGTAGTAGTAGTAGTAGTAGTAGTAGTATTACTAGTATTAGTAGTAGTAGTAGTAGTAGTAGTAGTAGTAGTAGTAGTAGTAGTAGTAGTAGTAGTAGTAGTAGTAGTAGTAGTAGTAGTACTAGTAGTAGTAATAGTATTAGTTTTTTTTTTGCATTTCAGAGACCAAGTAGTACCGAGCTTAGAACAAGTTCTTATGTTATATTATATATACGCTCTTCATCATGAATGCAAGTGTTAGTAGTTAGTTAGTATAACACCAACACCAGCACATAGAGAACGTAAGGATAGTTAAAAAAAAAGCATTATAGGAAGCAATTTCAAATATATAATAAAAAAATTATCTTAAATATAGTACACAATTAAAACAAACAAGACATACAAAATGTGATAAAATTAACAATTAATAACATACACTAAAAATAATTGAAACATGCAAACTAAACTTAAGAAAGTGGAGCACTGGTTTTTAAAAAATTTTTTAAACTAGATTTACTCAAGTTAAAGTCCATTAAACATGAGTTAAGATTAAATAGTCTACCCATACGAGTCAATGGCTCATTCATGCCATAATTCGTTCTATGGTAAGGGCAGTGTATTAAAACTAAGTTGCGCAGGTGGTAAAAACCGCCTCGAAAGTTGAATTCAACACAAGAAAGTAACTCAGGTGCATCGATATGTCCGGTGATAAGTTGATGAAAAAAAAAAAAAACAAATAAAGTAAAGAAGTTGCATATGTATATAATTGGATTCTGTGCTCATATGGTGGTAAATCGTATGGGTTTTCCCACGAAAGCCAATCTTATGAATTTATGTTGTACTGATTCAATTCTTGAGTTGTGTATTTCATAAAAAGGGGACCACACTTGAGAAGCATACTCTAGATGAGGTCGTGTTAAACAATTGTATAGAGCAAGGTTAACATACGGGTCTTGAAACTCTTTTGACCATCTTTTTATAAGACCCAGCATACTATTGGCCTTACTAATGATGTAGTTGAAATGTTGAGTAAAGTCCATATTAAAACTGAAATACACGCCAAGATCCTAAAAACATTTCACTTGACTCAAAATATTATTGGAAATAGAATAACTTGGGTTGCTAGGCTCCTTCTTTTTAGAGAAAGTTATGCTTTGGCATTTGTTGGGGTTTAAGTTGAGCCCATTTTTGAAACACCAAGCTGCAAAATGATTAACATCGGATTGGAGATGAGAACGATTAAGCGAATCAGTTATCTTTTTAAAAATTTTCATATCATCAGCAAATTTAATATTTCACTGAAGGAAATGCAAGACACATCATTGATAGCTAAAATAAATAGAAGAGGTCCTAGATAACTTCCCTGAGGTACACCTGAGCCAGCATTAAAAGGGTGGGAAAGGATATTACGGAACTTTACTTGGTATGATCTCATAGATAGATAAGAAAGTACCCAATCAGTGAACACAGGTGGGAAGCCCATAGCCTTTAGTTTGAACAGAATAATATTGTGTGAAAGTTGATCGAAAGCTTTAGAAAAATCCGTGTAGATGCAATCGAGCTCATTACCATTTTCTAGTGCTAAGGAACATTTTTGAAGAAAGCATAGCAGGTTTGTGACAGTCGATCTATTCTTGACGAAACCGTGTTGCTGTGTGCAAATAACGTTTTTTATACTGAAAGCCAGCTGGTCTCAAACTAGTTTTTCAAATAGTTTAGGAATGCTAGAAAGTTTGGAAATGGGTCTATAGTTTTTTAGATACATTTATCCCCTTTTTTTTAAGAAACTGGAGTGATAAATGATCTTTTCCAAAGTAATGGAAATTTACTAGATTTCAAAGAAAGTAAGAACAAATATTGTAACGGGAATGCTAACATGACCTACATTTTTTTAGTACAATTGGAGGAATGCCATCCGTCCCGGAAGAAAAATCGTCATTTAAGGTTTCAAGACTCCAATTTATCAATTTTAATAACAATGTTATTAAAACATACTTGATTACAGTTGCGAAGATATCTGAAGAAAGCATCAATTTCAACAGTAGTATCGCAAAATGAGCTGCGAAACTGGTCAGCAAATGCATTACAAATATCGGAGATGCTCTCATAAGAACAGTTCTCATACACAAAACTAGCTGGATAACCAACTGATTTTTTCTTTGAGTTAACAAACTGCCAGAAGGCTTTTGGATCCTTTTCAAATGAGTATCCCTTTCGGTCAATGTGATTTGAATAAAAAATTTTTGAAAGCGTCTTAAAGTCTTCAAAAAGAAAAACGTAAGACTCATAGTCGGAAGCGGAATGAGTTTTAATATAAGTGTTCCAATCTTTATTTCTTTTATTTCTTAAGATTTTTAACTCTTTAGTATACCACGGTCCATGGATGGTTGGAGTCAGAATTTTTAAAATTTTTTTAAGGAATTGATTTTTCTATACATCTGTAGAGAATCAAATAAAAGCTGCTAACAGCTTCGTCAATATTGGTAAAAACTGATATGTTTTCGATACCAGACATAATTAATTCACCACAGAGCGAATCGAAATCAGCTTTGCGGTAGTCAAACACATAGGAACAATCATGAGAGTTACTATTAGTGTGGATCTCGTCACTCAAGTCAAGAAAAATTTTTAAAGGTGGGTGGTAGTCATCTATGTTAGTTTCATCAAGGCTACGATCAGTAATACCGAAACTAGATTCAATAACAACGGTACTAACAGAGTCTGAAGAGAAGACGAAATCGAGAAATCGATTTTTAGTTTTTTTTGATACAGCTTACTTGCCGTAAGTCAGTTGATGTTAGATTATCCAACTACATTAATTTCTGTTGAGGTGAAGTTAAAGATGGCTTAAAATAGGTTTCATCTGGAGATGGTAACCATTGAATATAAGATAAATTAAAGTCACCTAAGAATAATACATAGTTTTCAACGCACAGCAATTTATTAATATAATCTAAGACTAACGTTTATTCTTTATAAGATGAAGCAGAGCTCTTTGGTGGAATATATGTATTTATGATATAAACGATTTTGGATTTGATTTAGACTTTGACACATAATACATTTACAGTTAAATCAAATGGGAAGGTTATAAGAGAGGACATATACTTACTACGAACAGCAGTAAGTACGCCACCTTCAACTTCCGAGGGTTTGTTGTAGGTACGATCTTTTCTATACACTAAGTACTCATGGTCAAACAATTCAGTATTTAAAAAGGCAGAGTTAAGCCAAGTTTCCGTCAGAGCAAAAATGTCATGAGAGAATGCTTGGGAGTTGTTATAGAGATTAGCAGTTTTACTGCGAAGCCCTATTACATTTTGGTAGAAGAGGGAGATACTTTCAAGTTTTTTGGTCCCTTATTGACGTTACTTTTACTATGACGAGTTGAAAATACTTTAATAAGAGTATCAGCCGGCCAAATCAGAGGGTCATAAATAGGGTCAAAAAGCGTTGGAGAGTAGTAGTAGTAGTAGTAGAAGTAGCAGTAGTAGTAGTAGTAGTAGTAGTAGTAGTAGTAGTAGTAGTAGTAGTAGGTTAAATCTTATTATTGTAAGAACCACCCCAACAACACGTCGCCCGAGAATTGTTTTGCCGTAAGCGCCAAAATGGGTTTTTTTTAAACTGGATATGCAGTCTTATGTTTTCAAAGGTGTTCTTTTCATTTCTGTTGTCAGAGTTTGCCTATCTCTTACAGTTGCTGAGATAAATAGTTTGCATTTTGTCGTATATCCACAAAATCATTACCCCTTGAGTTTTGTTTTGTCGTAACCGCCATTTTTTGGCATATACGACAAGAATTCCATGTGTTATCGCTCTTTTTTTTTCTTAATATTGTTTTGCTTAGCTTTCCAGATGTTCGGAGAAAAGCCAAAAGACACTGCCATGTTAAGGAACCTAAGTTACCAGTTCTCACCATGTCTGCACCGAGTATCTGTAACCTCATGCGAGAAAAAGCAGGACATTCACAGAGGAAGTCCCCTGCGGTGTCCTCATCTTCTCCACAAGAATCACAGACTGTGGTATCACTAAAGCCTAACACGTTTAAATGCTTGGCAAAAGAGAAGTGCCCGCTGCAACGCCAATAAGCTTCCTACAGTCTTTTCTGCTACGAGCTAGCAAAAATGTTGCAGTCTTCTTACGAACGTGGGGAGCATACGCTTGGTTTGTCTGCATCCAATGCAGGCATGCCATCTACGGTTGTGCTCTTCACAGATCCAATCGTTGATTGAAGCCCTCACTGAGGACGCTGGCAGACCTAGCGACGGTTCAGGTCCTGAGAAGGCTATCTGAGACTGAGATCCCTGCCTAGCGAGTTCATCGGCGATCTCATTTCCAGTTATGCCGTGATGGCCCGGAACCCAAATGAGACTCAAAGAATTTAATCTTCCGATCGCATTCAGAAAGCTCTTGCATTCCTGGATCACTTTCGACGTCTGGAAAATGAGTTTCCAGCATAAGACTGAGTGTCTCTGCTTTGGACTCGGTATAGGAACCGTCTGATTTCCTGAGCGTTTCTAGTTTGTTTACCTTGCTCCTTTAAAGGGCTTTGGTAAGTCGACTAGTCTCACTGAGTGTTTCTATACTTTCACAGAATTCCTTTTAAGAGGCATTCTTTGATCTTCGAATTAACCTTTTAAAGTCCTTCTGTTTAGATCGATACAGGTTCCAGTCGACCTCTGATCTAGTCTTGAGGGACCTAATCAGAATACTTCTGGTTTCCCTGCGAATTTTCTGTAGTCTACTGTTCCACCACGGAACCATAGATAGTTGTCTAGCTGGACATGCCACCTCGAAGCTTCTTGTGAGGGCACAATTCACTTCTCGAACTGCATCTTCCACTTTTTGTGATGTTGAGAGCTTAGGTAGAGTTTTGAAGAAATTACCGAACTCATCGTTGAAAAGTTTCCAGTTAGTTTTTCTGGGATTTATTGTAACTAGGGTGATGGGAACCACTTTTGCTACATGGAATTCAATGTATCTGTGGTTTGAGAGTGACACGTGCGGCAACACTTTCCAGTTGGTAATCTCCTTGGTCTATCTGTTAGATAGTGTCAAGTCAATTACGTCCTGTCGTATAGCCGTAACAAAGGTTGGTCTATTACCAACATTGTTAATGTCTAAGTCAGAAGACAGAATGTAGTTCAGAAGATGGTTGCCTCTCATGTTGCATTTGACGCTGCCCCAAACTATGTTTTGAGCGTTAGCATCACAGCTCATGACAAGCCTAAACTTCCGATTTTCACAAAACTCCACGAAATCCACAACCTGTCTTGAGGGAGGGGGTAGAATGGAGTTCCAGGGAAAGTAAACTGACGCAACGACGAAAAGTTGCCACTCAACGTTCGTTTCGTATTTCACCATAGCCGCAACCATGTCATGATCACAGAAATGATCAAGTTTAGTTGTTGCAAAAGAGTTCGGTATGATGAGACAGGTCCAGGGTATAAGTCAGACCGTTCGTCAAAGAGAATATTGAACCCTCGTAGCCCTTCAAGACCAAGATCTCGGTCTTCCAGGCCCATGGCTCTTGAATTGCTACGAGGTGAGTTTTTGTATTCAACATGGAAAGTCTGCTAAATAGGAGTGCAGTAGCGGCCTTAGAGTGTCGAAGGCTGATCTGAGTTATTATCATTGATAAATACTAATAATCCATCCATCAATTTCACCGATTGGAATTGAGTTGGAAATAAATCCTTCCAAGATGAAAATTCAGACGGGAGTCGTACCTAGCCTTGATGATAACCACACTTTGCACTACGCACTTTGAAAAGCGAGACAGCCGCTCTTTTATAGGGCAGCCGTTTTTTATTTCGCTGTGCGACGGATATTGTTCCTTTCGAGGCTTTATCCCGTCCGGTCAGTGTCCGTGGACCAGACTGACTAGTAGTCACGGTTTCATTCATCAACGTTTCGGTTGGACCTCCGGAGTATTAACCATGCCAGCTTTTTCCCTTCCAGCCAGTGTCCGTGAACCAAAGTTTGTTCCTCCAGTTTCATTCACCGACTTTCCAGTTAGACCAACAGGAAGATTTGCCGAGCTTCCGGAAAACTTCTTCCTTTTGGCCCTGTTCGGGTTTGCAGAAGTTGGGGTGACTTCGGTTACAGGAGACTGTCCTGAATTGGTGGGTGATACCTCTTCCGACCTGTCCTTTTTCGCCGCCGTCACCAAAGGTTTGCAACTTAATTCTGCGCCTTCGGCCACCCTGGTATCCTCTTTGCACTGAGCCTTTGCCGCTCGCCTTCTTGGAAAGCTGTTCTCCAGAGGATGCCATTGTTGGAGTGGGATCCACTTGTTCAGCTTCACTTGATCCGGTGATAGCACCGCTCTGGCCAACAGCTAAGCCCTGATGAGAATTTAGCTTTGGAGGTAAGACCTCCGAGCTGCCTTCTTCATCTTTCCAGCTCAAACCACGAACAGCTTTATGGAGAAACCTGCAGGAGTCATCGGCTACGGTACCTTCGACTCGCGTGTATCCACCAGTAAAGGTGTGCGTTTGTATGTCAGATGGGGCCTCTAGAATCCGTGCCCCTGCTGTAGTGAAAACTACGGGTGGATTTTCGCTTTTACGACTGCCACCTGGAGTATAAAAACCCTTTGGGTTATCTTCCATACTGTTTTTTGATCAATTCTTGGTTTTCATTCATTTTCCCCATCCTTCGACCACCTTTCGGCATCGAGCTCGGTTCAAATAAACTACTAAAGCCCCCCCCCCCCCCCCACCCCGACAAGGTGACTGATCGTCGGGAAGGAAGACTGATCGTATGCAAGTATGACAAAAATTAGAAAAAATGGATTGCGGTCTGGTTTGTCGTATGTGTATAGATATTTTAACTAGGGCTGCGCGGCGCGGCAGTGCAGGAAGTATAAATGCAAAGATATTGCCAGCGCAGTTTCAAAAATACTGCATCAAATATTTTCTGACAATCATTTTGTTGAAGTTCTGCCACTTTGGAGTGACTCCTACCGCCTACCTCAAAATCCCCCCAAAATTAAAACAAGGCCATGCCCACTGCATTCATAAAATTAATTATACGCCTGGACGTTCTCTAATTCAAGAGGCAGCTTGGAAATATTTAGCCAGCTTTCGCTTATGCGACATCTTAAACATTTGTGAACTTTAAGAACGTAAAATTAAAATTAATTCAAATCTTGCCAACAGATTTCAAAGCATTTTCTACCAGAGCGGGCCAATTAAACTTTTCGTCAATTCCATTAAGCAAAATAAAGTTTCTTAAACATAAAGGGTTTTCCAATAGGTATGATATGATTTTGCAGAGGCGTTTCGGCCCTTTGTAGTATCCCATGTTCTGTCATTTGTTTTTTATTGCATTCAGAAAATCTTACAATTTCACTATGCAGAAGTATACGCAAGAACAACGGTTACAAGTTATTCAATTTTACTATCAAAATAATCGTTCTCTAATTATTGCAACTTTTTTTTTAAGAAAATCATCTTTTCCGATGAGGCTCATTTTCATTTAACTGGTGCGGTAAATAAACAAAACTGTCGATTCTGGTGCGATGAAAATCCACAAAATATTCATGAAAAACCATTAAATTCACCTAAATTGACAGTTTGGTGTGGTTTGTGGGCTGGTGAAATCATCGGTCCGTACTCCTTTAAAAATGAAGCTGGTAACACCGTTACTGTCAATGGAGAGCGGTATAGGTCGATGATAACCAACTTCTTATGGCCGAAATTGGAAGAAGTTGACATTTGGTTTCAACAAGACGGGGATACGTGCCACACAGCAAGTGCAACAATTGAATTAATGCGAGAGAAGTTTAGTGATTCGATTATTTCAAGAAATGGTGATATTGAATGGCCTCCAAGAAGTTGTTGTTTAACACCATTAGACTTTATCTTGTGGGGTTATTTGAAGTCATTGGTCTTTCAAAATAAACCAGATTCTCTTCAAGCTTTACAAGTCAATATTGAACGTGCCATTCATGATATACGACTTGATTTAGTGGAAAAAGTGCTCGAAAATTGGGTTCATCGAATTCGTTGCTGCAGAAGAAGTCGTGGTGGCCATTTGAATGACGTTTTATTTAAAACATAATGGTAATGATTGAACTGCACATTGAATAAAAAATATTTGAATTTCCTTAATAAGAAGTGTGTTTTTTTTTTTTAAAAAGAAATCATATCACTCTTATTGGAAAACCCTTCATTAAGGACGAAAACATTAACATTCTATTATAAAACGAACAGAAGAGAAATTGGGTAGGTATAAGACAGCTTCAATATAGAAAAAGTCAAACAAAAGTAGCCGGGCAGTTTCAACAAATTTGTTCACTCGAAATCGTCTTGTTTTAGTAGTTAACAACTCAAAACTATTTAAAGACAAATTGAATCAACTTAAAAGCTTATTTATTTTTGTGCCAAAGGTACATTAAGACTACTACGAAGTCTTATTCGAATTAAAAGTGTAAGAATGAAATCACCAGTAATTTATTATTTGAAACTTTACTTTTTTAATATGGTGTGCTATAAATCATACAGTGTTATTTATGTAAGCACAAGGTTTACTAACCAAAATTAGAGAATGACTTTTCCGTTAGTTTTTAAAAAACAAAATGTGAGTGAAATTTTGTACTTGTAAATGTAAATATCATTGATATCTTATGGTCATAGAATGCGTTTTTTTGTTATTGTATTTTTTTTTTACTATTCAAGTTTATTTTTTTCACACCAAGATTTTGCCTATGAACAAAAAATCTCTTGTGATGTAGATATGTATTCCTATTTCAACCTTTATAAAATAAATAAAATGTAATTGTTAACATTGAAAATTTACTTTTTTTAATTGGTTCTCATAACCAATTTCTATACGATTTAAACAAGACGCTTGAATATTGAAATGTCGTGCGTTCACTTTGTCGTACGTGTATGCGATGGAAACAAAAAGCTTATTTTGGTGGCGTGTACGACAAATTCATTTTGGGTAAAAAGCTTTATAATTTGAAAACCAAAACAGCTAGTACAAATCTGTATACATAAATAAAAAGAATAACTTAATCACTTCGTTTTTTTATAGTAACGTAAAACTTTAAATGCGATTTCCCAAAATCGTAAAATTGGCGTATACAACAAACCAATTCTCGGGCGACGAACATATTCCATATCGCAACCTAGAATGGAAAACTGCATAGTAAATTGTAGTTAGTAATTGCGATGAGCAAACCGTTCTTAAGTAAAAGAAATGTCTGAGTGTACAGCGGAAATATTTTCTCAAAGAACTAGTGTGGTTAGAAAAAGAAATTTTAAAATCAATGTAGCCCCATGTATTTGAATTCATCAACCGTTTCAAACGAGAAACAATTGTCACTGCAATTTTGATTACACAGATAGGTATCTGGAGAACAACAAGCACAGTTAACTTATTTGAATAATTGACATTCGGGAGCATAAAAGACAATATCAGGATCAATTGGGAAGAAATTGCATAAGACAAACTGAAAAACATTAATTTAGTTTTTGAGCTAATTAATAACTCATGTCCAGCAAACCCCATTCGAAATATGTTGAGATCCCAATTTATATCAGAAATTAGATCTAGAAGAGTAGCAAAGTAACAATTAAACATACTAGTGATTTTACCTTAATTTTTTGAAGAAATCGTAATCTTTAAATCTGGTGCTGGCTTATTTTGGTGGCGTGTACGACAAATTCATTTTGGGTAAAAAGCTTTATAATTTGAAAACCAAAACAGCTAGTACAAATCTGTATACATAAATAAAAAGAATAACTTAATCACTTCGTTTTTTTTATAGTAACGTAAACCTTTAAATGCGATTTCCCAAAATCGTAAAATTGGCGTATACAACAAACCAATTCTCGGGCAACGAACATATTCCATATCGCAACCTAGAATGGAAAACTGCATAGTAAATTGTAGTTAGTAATTGCGATGAGCAAACCGTTCTTAAGTAAAAGAAATGTCTGAGTGTACAGCGGAAATATTTTCTCAAAGAACTAGTGTGGTTAGAAAAAGAAATTTTAAAATCAATGTAGCCCCATGTATTTGAATTCATCAACCGTTTCAAACGAGAAACAATTGTCACTGCAATTTTGATTACACAGATAGGTATCTGGAGAACAACAAGCACAGTTAACTTATTTGAATAATTGACATTCGGGAGCATAAAAGACAATATCAGGATCAATTGGGAAGAAATTGCATAAGACAAACTGAAAAACATTAATTTAGTTTTTGAGCTAATTAATAACTCATGTCCAGCAAACCCCATTCGAAATATGTTGAGATCCCAATTTATATCAGAAATTAGATCTAGAAGAGTAGCAAAGTAACAATTAAACATACTAGTGATTTTTCCTTAATTTTTTGAAGAAATCGTAATCTTTAAATCTGCATTGAAATTGAGCTTTTAAAATCTGGCAACCCTTAGCATGTATGCCAGATTTTAGAATTTTCTTCACC
Organism: Melanostoma mellinum; assembly: GCA_914767635.1. Taxonomy (NCBI): domain Eukaryota; kingdom Metazoa; phylum Arthropoda; class Insecta; order Diptera; family Syrphidae; genus Melanostoma; species Melanostoma mellinum. The sequence goes on along the minus strand of OU612058.1, from coordinate 116,493,239 downwards.
CAGCAAAGTTTTGACTTTGAGGTCATTTTTTTTGTCAGAAAATGCCTGTTTTCTATGTTCAATAGAACTCTTTTATTTTTGTACAGATGAACAAAACAATAATAAAAAAAATTATTGACAAGTTCACTCAAAACCCATACATTTTATGATACCTACTTCCAAAAATCTAAAACCGGTAAAAAATAAAATTTTAGGTTCTCTCGGTCTTTTATTGCAACAGCATGCAATGGGAGTAGTTTTCCAAGAATTGATTGATGTAAGGCAATTATTATGACTTTGCACTGATGAAAAGGGTAAAAAGTGTATTTGACCTGCTACCAAAATCTTAATTAACTTCCCTCTTCTCAGGGAGATTTAAGTTCGGGGAATGAATGTTCAATGTGTAAATAAGTCGTATAAAACAATAAGAAAACAAATTTGTTCATCAGTCTATCAAAATAAGCCACGATTGCAGTTTGATCAGAGAGCTTTTTGAAATGCCTTCATTTACGAAAGAAGAATACGCAGACTTTATTTGTATATGGGTTTTCGAATGGAAATTCAAGAAGAGCACAACAAGGATATTATGAACTTTATTCTAACAGACGACTTTCTTCTAAAAATGTTTTTGGAAATACCTTTCAAAGGCTTCGAGAAACTGGATCAGTATTAACTGCAAGACCTTACACAGAAACTGCAACCATAAGAAGAGTTTCGTTCGATGAAAGAATATTGGCAGCTGTTGAAATCGATCCTTCCATTAGCATAGGGCGCTTGGCTTCACAATAACAAAGAGTCCCCAGAATTCTGCATGGTGAAAATATGCATCCATACCACCATACAGCTGTGCAGGAACTACTTCCAAATGATTTTGAGATGAGACTCAAATTTTGTAACTGGTTGCTAGAGAGAAGCTTGAGTGACAACCTGGTTTATAAACAGAATTCTTTGGACAAACGAATCCCAGTTCACAAGAGATGGTGTAACAAATTTCCATGACCTCCATACATGGGCTTGAAGCAATCCCCGTTCAAGACGGCAAAGATCGTTTCGGCGCAGATTTTGATCAATATGTAGGCAGGTATAATTAGAAATAAAATAATCGGTTCTACTAATTAAAAAAATTTTTAGATACAAATTATACTTTTTATGAAAGCTAAAAATTTGCACTTTATAATAAATTTTAAATGAAACGGTTTATTTTAAAGTTTTTGAAATAACTGATTTCAAAGTCAACATTTACAAAAAAAAAATAAAAAAAATGGCTTTGAGTTTCTGATGATTACAAATGCCAAAAAAAAAAAAATAAGAGATGTAGTTACATAGGTGCTTCAATAAATTTTTTATCAAACGCTGTAAACTCCTTTTATAGTCTTTGAAATAATTGAAAAATAGTAAAACTATATTTCTTCTTTAAAATCAAAAGATTTTCTAATTTAAAAAAAACTTTTCATATAAAAAATTTGCACCACAAAGCTCATGAGGAGCCTAAGCAGGGAGTTGCAGGCATCTCACTGCTTGCATCGTAAATCTCATGTATACTTTTTTCACTGTAAAATGTAAGAACAATATGATTTTCTTTCTGAAGACATGTACTTCATGGCTGTATTTTGACATTTCCTTTTGTTTCAGTGATTAGGATTTGGGATTTTATTAGGAATTGTTTGTTTCTTGGTTGCATTTTGAAAAAATCAAAGGAAATTATTGATCCGAAAACAACTGCTTTTTTCATATTTAGCATGAGCAGCTTAATCCTGCGGAAAAAGGGTTAGAATAATGAGCCCCCGTGAAGTGGGTCATGCGGAAAGTTGTTACATACGGAAATTATTTGCACATAAATACCTGATGAATTGTTATACTTTCACTCGTCTATTTCCTTACATTAAATTCATACGTATTTCCATAATTTTTTTGAAAATATTGCATACTTCAATAGTTTTACTATGTTTCAATTATTAGTGGAGGACCGTAAGCTTTTTACCTAGGAATCCAGGGCCAGTCCATGGATTTTCATGAAATTTTCGGAAATGTGTTTTGGATGGCGTATAGAAAAAAGTTATGAAATAAAATTTCACCACTCTCAATTTTTTAATTATTTTTAAAATTAATTATTAACTTTTAGAATTTTATTTTATTTATTTAGGGTATTTTAGATAAGGTTTTCCAAAGCGTAAGGATGGATAGGTTTAGTTAAGACAAAAAAAATTTATATGAGAGGGGGGTCTATATCCCTCCGTGTAGGCGCGAGGGGCAATTTTATATGAAATTTACTCCATTTTTAAAAAACTATTAAAAATCAACTAAAACACTTACTTTCTCATACTTTAGTGTTTTTGAAAGCTATTGCTTTGTTCTTTAATAAAAAATTTAGTTTGAGTTCACTTAATGAAAAGTTTTGGAGAAATCAGTCCTCAAAGTCAAAATTTTGAAAAAAGAAAATATTTTTTTCTTAATTAATTTTTTTTTTTCATAATTTTGCCCCACAAAGGGCCATTTTTTCTTTTCATGTTCAATGCTTTTATTAATATTTACTCAGAGCAAAAAACCGAACAAAAAAATTTTTCTTGGTTTAAGAGAAATTAAAAAAAAACGAAAGATACTTTTATCCAGAAAACAAAATGTCGTCAATTTCCCGCTAGTTGAACTTTTTTCCTTGAAGTGAAATATGAAATGTGTCTTAAATAGCATATAAAACAAAGTTTAAAAAAAATTTTGTATGATCTTAATTTTGATACAAATTATAAATAATTATTAAAATTTTAGTTATATTTTAATTATATTAGTTTTATGTTAAATTTTAAAACTAGGACCTATAAATTGGTCTCAAAGGACACCACATATACTGATTTGTGCTCTAGATTTGTTGATGGATCCAAATAAATATGGTTTTTTGCCAAATAAATACTAGCGAATTTTTCTACGTGCGTTCAGTATGCAAACAAACATATATCAATAAGGGATGCATCAGTTCTTATATAAAAGAAAGAACTACACATCAGCATGCTCCCCACCTAAAAAACAAAATTCGAGCCGTTAATTTAACTGATTTAAGTCTCTTTGAATGGTTGAAAATTCAAAATTTGGAGAAAAAACCACATTTTTTCGGTTTCATCAACTCGTTTGAGAGGAAACAGCATTTAGAGCACAAATCAGTATATGTTCTGTCCTTTGAGATTAAATTTCAAGTTTGTAATAGGTCCTAGTTTTAAAAAATAACTTAATTAAAATATAACTCTAAAATTTTAATAATTATTTATAATTTATATCAAAATTAAGATCATACAAAATTTTTTTTTCAACTTTGTTTTATATGCTATTTAAGACACATTTCATATTTCACTTCAAGGAAAGAAGTTCAATTAGCGGGAAATTAACGACATTTTGTTTTCTGGAAAAAAGTATCTTTCGTTTTTTTTTAATTTCTCTTAAACCAAGAAAAATTTTTTTGTTCAGTTTTTTGCTCTGAGTAAATATTAATAAAAGCATTGAACATGAAAAGAAAAAATGGCCCTTTGTGGGGCAAAATTATGAAAAAAAAATTAATTAAGAAAAAAATATATTCTTTTTCAAAATTTTGACTTTGAGGATTGATTTCTCCAAAACTTTTTATTAAGTGAACTCAAATTAAATTTTTTATTAAAGAACAAAGCAATAGCTTTCAAAAACACTAAAGTATGAGAAAGTAAGTGGCTTAGTTGATTTTTAATAGTTTTTTAAAAAATGAAGTAAATTTCATATAAAATTGCCCCTCGCGCCTACACGGAGGGATATAGACCCCCCTCTCATACAAATTTTTTTTGTCTTAACTAAACCTATCCATCCTTACGCTTTGGAAAACCTTATCTAAAATACCCTAAATAAATAAAATAAAATTCTAAAAGTTAATAATTAATTTTAAAAATAATTAAAAAAATGAGAGCGGTGAAATTTTATTTTTTAACTTTTTTCTATACGCCATCTAAAACACATTTCCGAAAATTTCATGAAAATCCATGGACTGGCCTTGGATTCCTAGGTTTTGCCTTTTTTATGTCTAACGGTCCTCCACTATATCTCAAAAACTATAAGGCATAGAAAAAAATAGTATACAGCGTTTGACAAAAAATTTATTGAAGCAAAAGCAACTAACTATATCTATTATTTTTTTATTAGCATTTGTTATCATGAGAAACATAAAGTAATAATAATAGTAATAATAAACAAAAAGTAATTTTTTTAATTTTTTTTCTTCGTAAATTTTGTTTTTGAAGTCAGTTATTTCGAAAACTGTAATTTGAAACCTTTTCATTTAAAATTAATTATAAAGTGCAGATTCTGGCTTTCATAAAAAGTATAATTTGTATCTGTAAATTCTTCCGTTGTTCTAATTTTTTTTTTTAGATTTGAAATCAATTTTTATAAAATTGCCCCTTCTGCCTATACGGGGAGAGATAGACCCCCCTCCGGTAGTGAATGAATGAATGAATGAAAATTGGGGTTTTGTATTGAACCTCGACCTGTTTAGATCTATTGTACCCCCTACTTCTTAAGTGATATTCCTTAATTAAAGTACTTCATCCAGACCAGTTCCTTTGATGAAACTTAGTATCTGGGTTACGCTTAGGAGTTTTAGCTCCCTCTCCTCTACATAGTAGGATCCTAGGTACTTCTTTCTTTGGTGTATTAGAGCTTCGCAGTCACCTAGGAGGTGATCAGGAGATTCTTCCTGTTCGTTGCAATATCTGCATTGGTCATCGCTCTCTATGCCTAGTACTTTTAGATGTTTTCTTAGCCTGCAGTGTCCGGTTAAAAACCCGGCTAGCATTCTTACATTGTTTCTATTCAGTTTTATTACGTCTTTGTAACGTTTTTTGTTGAAAGTGCCAAGTAGAAGTTTGGCTTGGCGCATCTTGGGGAGGTCATTCCAGTGTTTAGCTCTGTTGTCTTCCTCCAACTTTTTGATTTCATTCTTAATGTGGCTTTCTGTTATTCCACAAAAAGGTTCCGGTCCAGTGAGTGGTGATCCGGCTCCTGTCTTTGCCAGTTCGTCTGCCTGTTCATTGCCTATGATTCCTACATGTCCTGGTACCCAGTAGATTGTAACCTTGTTATTACTGCCCAGTTTGTTCAATTTGTCAATGCATTCGCTGACAAGTTTTGAGGAGATTGTGTAGGATCGTAGGGCCTTAATTGCAGCTTGACTGTCCGTCATTATTGCAATATGTTTGTTATTATATTTCCTGTCAATGTTTACTTCCGCGCATTTGCCTATTGCATAGACTTCTGCTTGGAATATGCTTGACATTCTTCCCATAGGTACTGAAATTTTTGCTCTTGGCCCAAAAATTCCTGCTCCAGTTCCCTCAGTTGTTCTTGAGCCATCTGTGTACCATTTTATTGCATGGGTCTTCATTGAGTAGGTCTCTTCCTCACCTTGCCATGCCTTTTTGTTACTTAGCTCAACGCTGAAGAGTTTATCGAATTTGAATTCCTTGGTCTTGCTATCCCGAGGAAAGTCAATGCTAACTCTTTCGATATTATGCTCTTTTCGCTAGATTTCAGGACACACTCAGTTTCTTTGGCAAATCTAGCTATCGTTGCATTTGAGATGCTTCTTATTGCCAGGTGCAAAGGTGTCAGGTTTAGCAATACTTCCAAAGCTGCAGTTGGACAGCTTCTCATTGCTCCTGATATGCATATGCACGCAAGTCTTTGTACTTTTTCTAATGTTTTTCTGGTGGTCACCTGGTCCGCTCTCTTGTTCCAGACTACCGCTCCATAGGTAAGGATAGGTCTTACCATCATTATGTACATCCACCGAATAATGCTCGGTTTACAACCCCATGATCTTCCTGCTATACTTTTGCATATCATTAAGGTTTTCTTAGCTTTTTCAGTAGCTGCTTCAACTTGTTTTCTCCACAGGAGTTTACTATCTAGAATCACGCCTAGATACTTGACCTCTGTTGTGGGTACTATGGTTACTCCATCCAGTGTAATGTCTTTCATGAGTGGTAGGAGTCTTCTTCTGGTGAATGGTACAATTGTAGTTTTTGTGGGGTTGATGTTCAGTCCTACAGATGTACACCATTTTTTCGTGATTGCCAGACCCCTCTGTATTATATCGCATAGGGTTTCTTCATATTTCCCACAGGCTAATAATATGATGTCATCAGCATAGCCAATGCATCTTATGCCCTGCGTGGTTAGTTTTTCTAATAGTTCATCTACTACTAGACTCCAAAGTAGAGGTGACAAGACCCCTCCTTGTGGGCAGCCTCTCGTAGTGATGATTCTCTGAATCGTCTGGCTAGAGTGTGTTTCTGCCGTTCTTGTACTTAGCATTGCACTAACCCACTTTATTATTGTAATCGGAGTGTCCTTCCTCTGAAGTGCTTTGTTAACCGCCTCGTGTGAGGTATTATCAAAGGCACCCTCAATATCCAAGAAACAGCCGATCGCTGTTTCCTTTGAGTCGATTACTTTTTGGATAGTGGTTGAGAGATGGTATAGGGCAGTTTCTGTAGATCTACCTGCTCTGTATGCATGCTGTCTAGTGTTTAGTGGATTACACACTAGAATTTCTGATCTTAAGAAGTTATCGATCACCTTCTCCATGGTTTTCAGTACAAAGGATGTTAAGCTTATTGGCCTGAAAGATTTAGGATGAGTTGTGTCTTTCTTACCTATTTTTGGTATAAAGATAATCTTTGCTCGTGTCCATGGACTAGGTATGTACCCTAGAGCCAGACTGCTTCTGATAATTTTGAGTAAGTGTAGTAGAATCACTTCTTTTCCCATTTGTAATAATGCGGGAAAGATTCCATCTACCCCTGGAGTTTTGAAGGGTTGAAAGGTACTTAATGCCCATTCTAGCCTTTTCTTCGAGCAAACTATCGTTGCTGTCTTCCAGTCTTGCTTATCAGTACTGTGCACAGGTATAGGTCTATCATATCCTGTTGTTAGTATGCTTCCAGAAAAGTGAGTGTTAAGCAGGAGAAGCGATCTTTGCTCTTCATTTTCTGTGAAACTGCCGTCAGCGTATTTCAAGGCCATGGTGGTTTGTGACTTTTCCCTTGAAAAGGCTTTATGAAGTCTGCCTGCTGCCGGGGTTGTTGTTATGCTTTCACAGAAGTCTACGAAGCTTCTTCTTTTTGCTTTCCTCACTTCCTTACTATAGGCTGTAAGTTCCGCATGGTAAGCATGCCAGTTGCTGTTACTTTTTGCACTGTTGAAGAGTTTTCTTACCCTCTTCCTTTGCGCTTCTAGGTTTTTGTTCCACCAGGGGGCATCTGTTTTCTTGTTTGCGGAGCTTAGGGGGCAGCTTGATTCATATGCATCAATCATAGCTGTATTAAGCTCGCTTACCGCATTTTCAAGCTCCAGACGACTTTTAGGTTCCCTGTTAGTGGCTATATTTCCTATGTTGCATGTGAGATTGTCTCTATATAGATCCCAGTTGGTTCTTTTTGGATTTCTCCTAGGAGTATTCCCACAAAGAATTCCATCTAGAACAAATTCAATTATCCTGTGATCTGATAGAGAAGGCTCATTCGAGACCCTCCAGTTGCTGATACAGTTTTTCAGGACTGTAGAACCGAAGGTAATATCTAGTACTTCTTTCCTATTTCTAGTAACAAAGGTAGGAGTATTCCCTATATTGTAAATTTCTAAGCATTTTTCTAAAAAGAATTCTAAAAGGTACTCACCCCTTTGATTCGTGTCTGTGCTACCCCAGATGGTGTTGTGTGCGTCCGGTAGTTAAAAATTCTTGTATTGAAGCCATCCAATAAAAACCGTTATTATTTCTTGTCGCCAAAGTTATCGTACTCGTGCCGAAAAACGGGCTCTGGCATACATTCAAACGTCAAACTCCATTCTGATTTGAATTTTAAACATGAAGGACATAGTAGGAGCAGCGCTTATTAGGGATGAAATGCAAGAAAACAAAAGAAAGCATGTTGGGACTAAAGAGGTGCATGCCTGAAACCATCGTAGATTCCACTTTCAATGTACGCAGCAAAGAAAAAGTAGTCTCTCCGTGCGATGTGCACGACTTGAAATTATTTGGGAAATGAAATTGCTTGCAAGTTTGACGAGAAGCGTTAACATTTCTCATACTTGTCCAAATTGCAAAAATATCAAAAAAATTTGAGATACATCCTACAAATTTTACAAGCCACTTGATGAAGAGTTCACACTAACAAATTTGCTTGACAAACTCGATGCTTGACAAACAAATTGGATAGTCTGAACGCCACTTTTAATAAAAATTCATACAGAAAATATGATCCAGTAAGTGCAACAACCTCGGTTACTGCAACTGCCCGAATTTCTATTAGTTGCGTTAATGTTTGTTATAGTTTTTGTTTTTGTCCAGGAATTGTAATTTTCAAAAAGAAAAAGAAATCTTAAAAAATTTATGTTGAAGATCTTAAAAATATATGTGCAGATGATCTGCAAGTGCAGATGAAAAAAGGAAGCAGACACAAGATGTAAAATTCATACTTGTCTGATAGAGAGGGAAGACATCAAGTGTTACAGAATGCGGATGAAAAATTATGGGTGCAGATGAACATGCTCATAATTTTTCATCTGCATCCAAAATTCTATTCGTTTCTCTTTTTAACTTTTGTGCTTTATAATCTTCATCCGTCCCGCTTTACTTTCCTGCACTTCTGCAGTAGCAGATGTATGTAAATCCAGCATTATGCACTTTAAAAATGTTTGCAAAACCAACACATTTTTAAATTTCATGAAGCATCTTCTCAGCGTTGGCAAGTAATTGCATAACTTGTAGACAAATTTGAGCTGTGAGGAAAAGTTTTTGCCATTTTTTTTAGATCTTTGAAAGTGGGCATTCCATAAAAAACCGAACGCCTGATTTTGCATAGAAATTTGAGCCGGGAAGGACCCCAAAACATTTTTGCAGTGGCGGCAGCAGAAATTGTAGTTGGCAAATTTGAGTTACACAGTGGGGATACCCACACCGATGCGATGAAAAAAACGCAGCGTTATCATACATTTCTGTTGTCGTGACGGCGCAAAAATAATGACAACAGCGTTTCTGCGGCTGCGGCAACTGCAAAAATGCAAGGATATGAATTTAACCCCACTAACTATCAAAAGCTTGTATGCCTTTGCTTATTGTGTACTTACGTCTTTAATGTATCGAAATGATACGTTAGGCGACCAATAAATCATTTTGAGTGATGAGACTCACTTTCACTAAGGAGGCAATGAACGAACGATTTTCGCATTTTTTGCTTCGGAAGTCTAAGAACCATAGTTCAATGGGCCCCATCACAAGGCCCGTCGTAACGATTTCTTACTACGATTGCCAAAAAGGAAGCATCATAGACTCTCTCGTAGTAAATGTTTTGCTACGAAATTTGTCTGTTGATAAAATTACTAACAAATCCAAATTTATCCGCATATTCCCATGGGAATAGAAGGACGGGAACTTTAAAAACATAGACCTGAGCAACGCCGTAAATGTCGAGGGATAAGAGGTATATGAGTATGTCTGAAGCATTCCAGGGTGTTGAGCGAAGATCTCGCTAACTCATAAACTGGCTGACATTTGGACTATGCATAGTCTGTTTTGAGAGGCCAACTTTTTTTGTTTTTTCTTCTTTTTTTTAAAGAACAGTGTTTTGTTTGCCTTGCATTGATGTCGTTTCTGTTGCACGCTGCTTTTTGTTTATTTGTGTAAATGAAAGGATAGTCAAAGCCCACTGTCAGTTTTTTTTTAATTTTTACTTTTCCTGTTCAGATTTTAAGCATTCCGTTTACGTTTTATGTCGGTGGCGGGATAGAAATGCTGTAACAGGGTCCAATTTTCAGCCAAATCGGTTCAGCCGTTCTTGAGTTATAAAATTCAAAAGAACTTTTGAAATTATCAAAAAAATTTATGAGGTTTGCGTTCTCAATAACGTTCGCGTATCATAGTAAATTCGAAAGAATTTTTGAAATCGATCAAGTAGTTTTGAGGTTCATGTTTTCATTCCCGTAGGAATATAGGGATGAATTATAATCTCAGTTTTTGAGGGATAATGTATCATCCCAATTCTGAAAGAATTTGTGAAATATGTCCAGTAGTATCAAGGTTTCCATTCTCAATCCCATTCCCGGATAAAAAAATATATAGCTGAGCCTTCTGGCTTTGCCCGGGTCCCTAGGGAATATGAGGATGAAATAATTTATGTAAATGAGGGATAATGTACCGTCTTAAAGTTGAAAACATTTTTGAAATAGGTCATACGGTTTTAAGGTTCCCGTTCTAGTTCCCGTTTCTGTTCGCATAAGAATATATGGATGAGATATAATCTATGCTACTGAGGGATAATATAGCATCCTAGAGCACAAAGAGTTTTTGAATTCTTTCCGGTAGTTTCTAAGATTGCTTCCCCAATATTTTCCCCTGGGAATATTGGGATAAATAAAAGATTATTTTACTCGTTGATAGTGTGGCATTCTAACGGTAAAAGAAGTTTAGAAATCGGTTCAGTAGTTTCTTCGTTCCCGTTTACATTCTCATTCCCATTGGAATATAGGGACTAAAAGTATCCTATGGCCGTCCTCTGGTCCTAAGCTACCTCCCCACCAATTTTCAGAAAAACCCGTTCAGCCGTTTTTGAGTTATGAATAGTGTAACTATCACGACTTCCTTTTATAAATAGAAGATGCAACTTGGGAATAACATCGTGTTTTAATAGTGAAAACCTTATTGAAATCGGTACGGTGGTTTTTGAATTCCCGTTCCCGTTCCTGTGGTGGGAAAATGGTGATGAAATATAGTCTATATTACTCATGAATCAGTGTAGTATTTCCGATTATGTTTCCGTTTCCGAAAGAATATGTTATTTCTCAGGTTTCAAATCATTTTTCTGTCCCAAATTTCATTCGAATTGGATCAATAGTTTTGAACGTGATGTTTCGCTTTGCACATTTGATTTACTTTGACGACCTCTGTAGGTCAGATCTTTTTCTCCTTAGCATTGTAAGTCTTGCTTAAACTCGAGAATGGGTATACCTATTAATAAAATGTAATTTTCAATTATTTGTGGAAGTCCAAGGAATGTATAAAAAAAAAGCTTGGATTATAGAAAATCATCACTTCTTTATTATTATTTGATAAATTTGATCTTTATTTAAACCAGACAAAAAATAGAAATTGAATTAGAAGAAATCTTTAATAAAAAAAATACAACAATCTTATTATTTTAATGTTTTGTTGTCAAAAACGATTGAAAAAAAAAAAAAAAAAAAGCATTTTTCAAAATTAATTTTTAATTCATTACAGTTAAGAATTAAGATATTGTTACTTTTACTATATTCCTATTCTTTTTTTTCATACTGACTTGCCTTTTAAACCTGACTTAGGCCTCCACGAACATTTCAAGACCAAGATAAGATAAATCCGTTCAGCCGTTTTCGAGTTTTAGCCAGACTAACGAACAACAATTCATTCAATAAAAAAATTTCCGGAAAAAAAAATTTCAACATTGAAAAAGCATCAGTAATCAACATCATGTAATAAAAAAAATTGAAAAAATAACTGTGCAATTATGTTTTTTTTTTTTTTGTGGGAAGCATTGGATGAGCGCATTATTTCACGTCAGTGACCTGTGGGTAGACCTTAAAGGGGGGTAAAGTTAATTAGGCCGAGAAAAGGCATATTTTTAAGATGTTTTTTTTTGGCGTAACGGGTGTTAGTTTATTGAAAAGTTTACATAAATATCTACTAATGTAACATTTGAACAAAATTCTCCTAAATTTGCATTGCAAAATATTCAAAATTGAGCGAGTGAAAATTAAACTCCAGAGGCGCCTCGAATAAAGTTGGTTCGCGGTGTACATAACTCGCAACAGAATCATATGAAACGAAAATATCATAATACATTTGTTAAAGGAGATGTTTTTCCTGTTATAATGACGGAAGAATTTTTTTTCGGTTTTTTAATTATTTGTAGCTCTTGGAAGTCAAAAACCCGATTTTCGCTATAAAAAATCTATTAATTTGTTGTTGTAATTATTAAAAAAAAAAAAAAAAAAAAGATCTAGACAAGACTCTGTGATCTAACACCATTGAAATATTTTTTCTGCGATATTTGAAGTCATACGTCCAAGCAGCTAAACTACGGACGTTGGACGTTGGACCACTGAGAAGTCAACACTCGCCGCGTTATTGCCGATATATGGCCCCAGCTGATCGAAAAGTGGTGAAAAATTGGACTACGGTTCATTCGAATCAGCCGTGAAGCCCATATGCCCGAAATCATTTTCAATCTTTTTACTTAAAAGATCAATGAATACAATGATGATGCAATATGTGTGTACTCGCTACTGAGGTTTGGTCTTCCACTATCGTCCCTATTTAAATATTCTGTTCTGAAATTGCATTAAATCCGAAATTTCGTTTGTTAAAGAAGCAGTCATAACACTAGAAAACAATAGTATATCGACAGACGTTGTTTTATATAATATACCAACCGACCATTTAAACTTAGGCAGTATATTTAATCACTTATGCCTTTCTTTTCAAATCATGGTACCCGCAATTAAGAGCATATTCCGTACTCGTCATAGTGGAAGGTCCAACACAGCACCAATAATAATTAAACTTTTTTCATCGCACGACAGAAACCATTTGCTCGCAAAAATAGCCGAATACCGAAGAACACACAAACGCCAACTGATACTACACGATGTGGGAATAGAATCGCAAACTCCGATTTATATTCGCGAATGCCTCACTAAATATAACCAAAAGATTCTACATACCGCACTTAATCTTAAAAAGCAAAAATTAATATCAACTGTGTTTACAATTCGGGGCAAGGTATACATCAAACATCAAATGCATGATGATCCTGTCATAATAAACGATATTGACACTTTATTGGATTTGTTCAAAGACGTCATCGAAGAATCAACACCCAATAGTATTACCAGATTGAAACAGGATGTCGATAATGCAGCATTGCCTATAATGTAGCGCTAAGTATTTTAAATAGTAAGAGCCTTGATATAAATCATCACAATTTCCTTTTATTAAACAAATTTTTCTTTTCATTCAAACTAATAATAATTATTTCTTTCTTTGAACTTTTTAATATTATTAGTGTATAATAACTATTTATTTATAAGTATATATGTATTTTTTTTTTTTCTTTTCTATTTTCTTCTAATGTTGAAAGCAATTTTAATTTTATACCCTCCCCAAATTTTAAACTCCGCCACTTTCCTTACGGAGAACTTCGTGAGTAAATACTTTGTATACATATTTGAATTCTTCGTTCTTCTTAGTCCGCGGGTTTTTTATCGGGTTTTGAACGACTATGGTGGCGGGTGACCAAAGTCGTAGTTCTATCGTTTCCAACAGCGAGCAAAACGTTAACATTACAAAAGCAATGTTGAGTATTTTAAACTCTCAAAATCAAGGTTTTAAAATCTGTCATTTGAATGCACAGAGTTTGTTTGGGAAAATAGACGAGTTTCGGGATTTGTTTGAAGGTTCGGATATTGATGTTGTTGCGATTTCTGAAACTTGGTTTAAAAGCGATGTGAACGACAAAATCTATTCCTTGAAAGGATATACACTTTTTAGAGCAGATAGATTTGATCGAACTGGTGGGGGTGTAGCATTGTACATCAAAGATTCATTAAGAAGCAGGGTTAAGTACACGTCTTTGCCGAGTTATTCATTTCAGTGCTTATTCATTGAAATTTGCTGTAATAATGATAAAATTTTATTGGGAGTTGTGTATAGACCCTATTCTTATATTGATTTAACTCCTATTAACTCCTTTTTAGAAGATAATTGTGTTTTATTCCCTGATATTGTTCTTTGTGGGGATTTAAATTGCAACCTTTTAGCTGACAACAGTTTAACTGACAGCTTGAGGACATTCAATATGTTCCCAGTTAATGTTAGTTGTCCAACACATTTCTCGTGTAGCTCGAGTACTCTTCTAGATGTGTTTTATGTTACCAACAGGAGCAAAGTGATGTTATATGACCAATTATCAGCCCCAGGCTTTTCACGTCATGATCTCATATATCTCTCTTTTGACTTTTCGCCTGTGAGACATCCAATAAAGTTTCAATACCGGAACTTTAAGAATTTAAATATGAGAGCTCTCGAGACTGACATCAATGATATATGTTGGCAAGATGTTTTTTATTTAGCATCTCCCTGCGAGCAAATGGAGTTCATAGAAAGCCACTTAGCTAGACTCTTTAATGAGCACGTCCCTTTAAACGACAATGGTTGTAAGAAAAAGCGATAATCCCTGGTTCAGTGTGGAAATCCGCGATTGTATTAATCAAATGGTGTTAGCTTTATTAACCTCTTAAAGTTTAAGACACTGACAATCTTATTCAAAATTGTTCAAATCAAACAGCCACCTTACCTCTACAATTGTATCCAGTTTTTGTCATCTAACAGAACCAACCAAATCTCTATTCCCAGTTTTTCATATCTAACAACCGAACGACAGTTTTTTGTTAACGCTGCTCGACTTTGGAATTCTCTCCCACGTGAATTAAGAAGAACGGATAACATAGGTGTTTTTCAGAAGAACTTAATTGCGTTCTTATCAGAAAATAACTAATTCCACCTTTTTATGGTTCAAATCATTTAAATTGAACCTTTACCTATTTATGAATGAGAGTCTTAAGATCATCGAGTCTCTCTCTCATTGTGTGGTAGGAGTTTGTTTTGGGGATGTTATTTTTATAATTAAATTGCTTCTCTTTCTTTATAAATTATTTTCTCTGTTTTTTAATTATAACTTTAAAATCTTAAATTTTAATCATTAAATCTGTTGAAATTTTATATTCTCAAATTTTAAATTTTTATTTACAGTTTATATTTAAATTCTATATAACTTTTTATTAAATGCATCCACATCAAGGCTTAGTTATCTAAAAGATGTACATCTTAATATTAAGCTCTATAAAAATAAATACAAATACAAAATACAAAAATTGAAAGACCATGAGAGACTAAAATGGGGTTTTTGATTTTTAGCTTATAATGTTTGCTGTTGAATCTGTTCGTCAAATTTATATGCTCCGAACTTCCCTACGGAACGCTGATATTCGTGCCTTCAGTCATTTCTTGCTGAGCATTGTAGTGCAGCTCTTTATTTCAGAGGTTATATTTGAGGTTATCGCTTGAAAGTATTTATAGCAAACACAATGGACTTATACTTATAACTGCCAAATTATTGAAAAGCCAGCCCAGTGTCAATCAGAGCCTCCCAGAGAGTTAATGCTCAACTTTTAAATCTTATACAGTGTAATCTCCCTTTGCGGACACCTCCTTTAGGCGGACACCTCCCTTAGACGGACAAATTTTTTTGCACGGAAATTGCTCCATATAAGTTTCATTGTTTTCAGTTTCCTTTAGACGGACACTCTCTTGGACGGACGCGGACAGAAATTTCACGTATGAAAGAAAAATATTTTCTCTTAGACGTTCACCAGAGCAGGATTGATCATTGCATCACGCTGATAACTTTGGCAGCGGTTGTTTTTAAGTTGCAGTTTACAGCATGCATCAAATTCTTTGAAAATATGTACAAACGTGCCAGCTGTCGGTCCAGAAACTCTATTATGTGTGTGTTAATTTTGTGTAACTGTTGAATGTGTATTTGATTTGAAGAATTGCATGTATCTGATGGATCTTTTTGTATTTTTATTCTCTCACTCTCTCATTTATGTTGTGGAAGTGATCTTATTTGGACGTAAAAAAGGGTTTATTTTTTTATTTTAGTTTATTTGCGCTCAGGCAGTTTTAAATTCTTTATTTTTACCTATGTAGATTTTATAGAAACAAGTTTTAGGATACCACCAAAAAAAAGAACTTTGATTTTTAAGGTAAAAGTAGACGTAATTAGCTCTAGTCAAAAATATAAAAAAGCATACGAGAAAAAGCAACAGAATTTAAAATAGGAAAAACCTAAGTTGCTGATCTACTGAAAAAAAAGAATGAACTTTTGAGTGAATGGAAGTCAAACTACAACGCAACTCATCTTAAAAGACGATTTATTTCGTCAAGCGGCCTTGATAAAAATGTTTTCAAGTGGTTCAATGCATCTCGAAACAAAGGGTTTCTGATATCTGGAAATGCAATTCGACAACAGGCAACAGAATTTGCAAGGCGCTTAGGAATCACAGATTTCAAAGCATCAGCTATTTATTTTTAAAACTTGTTGTTTTCGTTTGATTTCCCTTAAACAGACAACTTAGGCGGACAAAAAATTCTGCACCATGGCTGTCCGCCCAAGGGAGATTTCACTGTATATACTTCTACAATGAGAAGAAAAGTTCGAAAATGTTAAGGGAACTGTTGCACCTAGAAAGTATATTTATATATATATATATATTTAAAAAATATATATATCTTAAAGTACAGCATCTGGAGAATATCTACTGAAGTTTTCAAGTCGATATGATGAATAGTTTCCTAGTTTCAGCCGTTTAAAGTTGGCGCTTTTCTTTCGAGTCAGTGCCACTTGGTGAGTGAACACGGTACTACAATGCTTACCTACGAACTTTCCGAAAACTTTTAGAAAGGAGCTGTAGGCAGCATACTGTATTTAATGGCGACGGTTAACGGCAGTACATTTGCGTAGTCGTATTTACAGTTTGTTATGTTATGCTTTACATCAACTTGCAACTTTTAATGCGATTATCTCAAAACCACTTTTTTGAAGTCGGTGACCGCGATAGCTCAAAAAAGTTTAACCTATCATTCTCAAATTTTTCACACTTATTGTTAAAAAAACAAAGCGTTCAAATTATTCAATAAGAACCGTGAAAATGAAGAAGTTCGGTCGGTGTACTTGAGAAGTAAAAAACAATTTGATATGCTCAACAAATTTTTGTATCGGTCCTATATGTCTACTATGGAGTCTAATATTTTAAATAATTGTAAAAGCTTTTGGAATTTCATAAATTCCAAACGTAAACCTAAAGGTTATCCAAGCTGTATGAAGTACCAGAATACATCAACAAGTGACTTTATACAATCTGCAATCTTTTTGCTGTATATTTTCATTCTGTTTACTCCTCTGAATCTCCTTCAAGTCTTGAACTACCACAAGTCCAGGCGTCTGTTAATATAGGTTCAAAGATATTGCAGACTTCAGAAGTTATGAAAGCCCTGTTTGATTTAGACATAACTAAAGCTGATGGTCCTGACGGGATTCCACCCATCTTTTTGTTAAAATGTGCATCTTCCCTAGCCGTTGACAACTATCTTTAATTTGTCACTTTCTCAGGGTCGGTTTCTTGATTGTTGGAAATTATCTTACATAACTCCAGTATTTTAGTCGGGATCTAAGCATGATGTTACTAATTATAGACCCATCTGTAAGATTTCAGCATTGCCAAAGTTATTTGAGAAGATAGTCTTCGATAAACTATCTTTTCAAATAAAAGACTTTATTTCTATCTACCAGCATGGTTCTATATCTGGTAGATCTACGGTAACAAATCTTTCGTTGATTAATCATTATATAATCAATAACTTTGAATCAAGTTTCCAAACGGATATTATATTTACAGACTTTGCTGAAGACTTTGATCGCGTAAATCATAAGGTTCTTATAAATAAGCTTTCTCAGTTTGGTTTTCATTCAAACCTTCTCGACTGGCTGAAATCCTATCTAACTAATAGGGTTCAAATAGTTTAAATTGATGACATTTTATCAGAACAAATCTTAGTGCCCTCTGGTGTCCCTCAGGGAAGCCACCTAGGCCCGCTATTATTTCTCTTATTTATTAATGACATTCCTGATATATTCAAAAATTCATTATGTCTTCTTTTTGCGGATGACCTCAAACTTTATCGAATCATACAATCATTGGAGAATTGCGCTCAATTGAACGAAGATCTAAATAGATTGGCTGATTGGTGCGACATCAATTTTCTACACTTAAATGTCTCAAAATGTCAAGTTATGTCCTGTTTCCGCCATTCTTTACCGATACATTTCAATTATTCAATTAAAAATTCAGAATTAGAACGAGTGTTCCAGAAAAAAGATCTAGGAGTTGTTTTAGAAAGAAAGCTTTCCTTCCTGCCACACATTGATTATGTGGTCAATAAATCAAACCAGATGCTTGGATTTATTAAGAGGAACACTAAAGACTTTAATAACCCATACACACTTAAGTCGCTTTTTAATTCCCTAGTTAGATCAATGCTTGAGTACTGCAGTACAATTTGGAACCCCCAGTATAAAAACTTGTGTGAAAGAATTGAAAAAATACAAAGGAATTTCACAAGGTACGCATTTTTTAAATTGAATTGGAGAATTGTACCTCCATCTTATAAGTTATTGCCAGCTATTTGGAATGCTTATTTTGGAGCAGTGGCGTACATACTCCGATATAATGTTTATCAGAGATATAATTTCTTATCTATCATATTAAATGTCCTCCGTTGCTATCATTAATTAATATACGTGTACCGTGAATCAATTCTCGAGATTCCACTTTGTTTCATGAGTGTTTTCATAGAACGAACTATGGTCGTAATGAAACGATCTCTCGTTGCATCAGGGACGCCAACTTGGTTTGCAATAGATTGGATTTTTTCGAAAACTGTAAAAGAGATTTTCTGAAATGATCGACACTGCAGGACAACAGAGTTTCAAAGAAATCAAAGAAAACTGCCAAACCAAATCAAAAGATTACTATGATGAATGGCAAAAGGAAATAGCAGCAAGAAAGAAACTTGAAACCTTAGTTCAAAGTCTTCAGGAGCAAGTAAAAAGACTCGAAGAAAAGGTGTCCATATTTGACAAGGAACACAAGTCTACGGTTCAGACAAGTCAACAAGATACTGTTACTGTGTATCAAACTGACGAAGAAGAACTTTTATTTGAAACTGAAAGAAAAAGAAATAAGCGCACTGCTAAAAAACGAAAAGCGGAAGGTAGCCCCGAATTGCATACAAAGAACCAGCCAACCTCAAAAATGAAAATAAAAAAGACTTGGGTACTACAAAGAATAATGCAAATAATGTGCTAGCCAATGCTAAACCGAAGTCTTTGTCTAAAGGCAACAGAAAAACTGTACCACCACCAATTATGATCACAGGATTCCCAAATTTTGGAGATCTTAAGAAAATGATTGAGAAATGTACTAAAAAAGCTTGCAAATATACATCGTACTAGCCGAAAATACCCGGCGTTGCCCGGGTTTCTTTTTGCGAAGGCTTCTTATCACAAAGCTGGAAGTATCCAAAGACGAAAAATCCAATTTTTATTTTTTTTTTATCTTTACCTCTTATAAACTTCTGTTTTCTGTACAATTGTTTTATTGCAATAACATCAAAATGAATTAAAAGATTTCCAGGAAGCGTCTGAAGGAAACCCAATGGAAGAAACAATAAGCAACAAATAAGAGCACCTCAGCTTAGCAAATTAGCTCATTTGTCATTTAGAGCCAGTTTTTCAGTGCAGAGTTGTCCTGTGGTGATAGTTTTCGAGTTAGCCCAGACGATCATGAAGGCCCCGGCCCATAGAACGCGGTGCGTGCGGTAGAAGCGGCGCGGCAACTGATGCGGTGGGTTTTGCCGCGCGCAACTGATAGGGGTGACCCATAGAATCCGTTGCGGTGTTTTGACAGATAAATTTAGTCAAAATGGGGGCGTTCAAAAATCGTATCCGGATAGCTTGTTGTTGTTGTTTACGTGTGGGAAATCGAAAAAAATAAGTTATAATCGTCTAGCAATGATATTTTGAATGTTTTTCTGTTTTCAAAAGTCGAATTTTAATATTTCACAGCTGTTGTCTGTTGTCGATCGTTCAAAAAGGTATCTAAGATACGGCTATCCCAGATAGGCTATCCGATAGGCTCTTGAACGCGCCCATTGTCACTTTTTCCATATAAGAGAAAACTTCAAATTGGTTGTGACTGCGCATGTCTCTCTTCTGTCACCGCGTGAGAGCCGCGGCAAAATAGAAGTTCGGCTACTCGGCGCGTTCGGCGCGTTGCTCGCGGTGCTTATGGGTCACCTCTCATAAGAACGTGTGTATTTAATCGAGCTGTCAGTTGGAAGCGGTGCCGCACGCACGCACCGCGTTCTATGGGCCGGGGCCTTGAGTTAAGGCCACGGCCCATGACAGCTCGATTAAATACACACGTTCTTATGAGAGGTGACCCATAAGCACCGCGAGCAACGCGCCGAACGCGCCGAGTAGCCGAACTTCTATTTTGCCGCGGCTCTCACGCGGTGACAGAAGAGAGACATGCGCAGTCACAACCAATTTGAAGTTTTCTCTTATATGGAAAAAGTGACAATGGGCGCGTTCAAGAACCTCTCGGATAGCCTATCTCGGAAAGCCGTATCTTAGATACCTTTTTGAACGATCGGCAACAGACAACAGCTGTGAAATATTAAAATTCGACTTTTGAAAACAGAAAAACATTCAAAATATCATTGCTAGACGATTATAACTTATTTTTTCGATTTCCCACACGTAAACAACAACAACAAGCTATCCGGATACGATTCTTGAACGCCCCCATTTTGACTAAATTTATCTGTCAAAACACCGCAACGGATTCTATGGGTCACCCCTATCAGTTGCGCGCGGCAAAACCCACCGCATCAGTTGCCGCGCCGCTTCTACCGCACGCAACGCGTTCTATGGGTCGGGGCCTTTATGTCAGAGTTAACTCCTCACCAGAGATAAGAAATTTATTAGATGGCAAACCTTTACTTCTCTTGCCCCGCAACAACCATTTGTTTACATTGTTGTTTTTGTAATCACATCCTCTGTCTATGAATACGTGGAAGCTGTACTCAAATTGGTAGTAGTGAGATTTGCTGTAAAGGTGAAGTGGAAGCTGTACTCAAAGTAGTAGAGGTGAAATCAGCTTGTAGGCAGTTTCAATGTGTGTGTGAAGTTTCCCATCTAATTAATTTCTTATCTCTGCTCCTCACCATAATATAGAAAAATATGAAAGACAGAATGAAAAATTTTAACTCACCATGAGTTTCAGCAATTTGCCATTGACATTTTTCTGAATTACGTCAAATTAGCTCATTTGTCATTAAGAGCCAGTTTTTCAGTGCAGAGTTGTCCTGTGGTGAGAATTTTCGAGTTAACCCATACGATCATGAGTTATGTCAGAGTTAACTCCTCACTATAGGATAGAAAAATATGAAAGACAGAATGAAAAATTTTAACTCACCATGAGTCTCAGCAATTTGCCATTGACATTTTTCTGAATTACGTCAAATAACTCATTTGTCATTTAGAGCCAGTTTTTCAGTGCAGAGTTGTCCTGTGGTGAGAATTTTCAAGTTAACCCATACGATCATGAGTTATGTCAGATTTAACTCCATAGGATAGAAAATATATGAAAGACAGAATGAAAAATTTTAGCTCACCATGAGTCTCAGCAATTTGCCATTGACATTTTTCTGAATTACGTCAAATAAGCTCATTTGTCATTTAGAGCCAGGTTTTCAGTGCAGAGTTGTCCTGTGGTGAGAATTTTCAAGTTAACCCATACGACCATGAGTTATGTCAGATTTAACTCCTCACCATAGGATAGAAAAATATGAAAGACAGAATGAAAAATTTTAACTCACCATGAGTCTCAGCAATTTGCCATTGACATTTTTCTGAATTACGTCAAATAAGCTCATTTGTCATTTAGAGCCAGTTTTTCAGTGCAGAGTTGTCCTGTGGTGAGAAATTTCAAGTTAACCCATACGATCATGAGTTATGTCAGATTTAACTCCATAGGATAGAAAAATATGAAAGACAGAATGAAAAATTTTAGCTCACCATGAGTCTCAGCAATTTGCCATTGACATTTTTCTGAACTACGTCAAATTAACTCATTTGTCATTTAAAGCCAGTTTTTCAGTGCAGAGTTATCCTGTGGTGGGAATTTCCGAGTTAACCCATACGATCATGAGTTATGTCAGAGTTGTCAGAGTTTACTCCTCACCATAGGATAGAAAAATATGAAAGACAGAATCAAAAATTTTAACTCACCATTCAATGCTTGCTCACCATGAGTCTCAGCAATTTGCCATTGACATTTTTCTAAATTACGTCAAATAAGCTCATTTGTCATATAGAGCCAGTTTTTCAGTGCAGAGTTGTCCTGTGGTGAAAATTTTCGAGTTAACCCATACGATCATGAGTTATGTCAGAGTTTACTCCTCACCATAGGATAGAAAAATATGAAAGGAGTTGTCCTGTGGTGAGAATTTTCGAGTTAACCCATACGATCATGGGTTATGTCAGAGTTGACTCCTCACAATAGGATAGAAAAATATGAAAGGCAGAGTGAAAAATTTTAACTCACCATGAGTCACAGCAATTTGCCATTGACATTTTTCTGAATTACGTCAAATTAGCTCATTTGTCATTTAGAGCCAGTTTTTCAGTGCAGAGTTGTCCTGTGGTGAGAATTTTCAAGTTAACCCATACGATCATGAGTTATGTCAGATTTAACCCCTCACCATAGTATAGAAAAATATGAAAGACAAAATGAAAAATTTTAACTCACCAAGAGTCTCAGCAATTTGCCATTGACATTTTTCTGAATTCCGTCAAGTTAGCTCATTTGTCATTTAGAGCCAGTTTTTCAGTGCAGAGTTGTCCTGTGGTGAGAATTTTCGAGTTAACCCATACAATCATGAGTAATGTCAGAGTTGACTCCTCACCATAGGATAAAAAAATATGAAAGACAGAATGAAAAATTTTAACTCACCATTCAGTGTTTGCTCACCATGAGTCTCAGCAATTTGCCATTGTCATTTTTCTGAATTATGTCAAATAAGCTCATCTGTCATTTAAAGCCAGTTTTTCAGTGCAGAGTTGTCCAGTGGTGAGAATTTTAGAGTAAACCCATACGATCATGAGTTATTAACCCCTCACCATAGGATAGAAAAATATGAAAGACAAAATGAAAAATTTTAACTCACCATGAGTCTCAGCAATTTGCCATTGACATTTTTCTGAACTACGTCAAATTAGCTCATTTGTCATTTAGAGCCAGTTTTTCAGTGCAGAGTTGTCCTGTGGTGGGAATTTTCGAGTTAACCCATACGATCATGAGTTATGTCAGAGCTGTCAGAGTTTACTCCACACCATAGGATAGAAAAATATGAAAGACAGAATAAAAAATTTTAACTCACCATTCAATGCTTGCTCACCATGAGTCTCAGCAATTTGCCATTGACATTTTTCTGAACTACGTCAAATTAGCTCATCTGTCATTTAGAGCCAGTTTTTCAGTGCAGAGTTGTCCTGTGGTGAGAATTTTCGAGTTAACCCATACGATCATGAGTTATGTCAGAGTTTACTCCTCACCATAGGATAGAAAAATATGAAAGGAGTTGTCCTGTGGTGAGAATTTTCGAGTTAACCCATACGATCATGGGTTATGTCAGAGTTGAATCCTCACAATAGGATAGAAAAATATGAAAGGCAGAGTGAAAAATTTTAACTCACCATGAGTCTCAGCAATTTGCCATTGACATTTTTCTGAATTACGTCAAGTTAGCTCATTTGTCATTTAGAGCCAGTTTTTCAGTGCAGAGTTGTCCTGTGGTGAGAATTTTCGAGTTAACCCATACGATCATGAGTTATGTCAAAGTTGACTCCTCACCATAAGATAGAAAAATATGAAAGACACACTGAAAAATTTTAACTCACCATGTGTCTCAGCAATATGCCATTGTCATTTTTCTGAATTATGTCAAATTAGCTCATCTGTCATTTAGAGCCAGTTTTTCAGTGCAGAGTTATCCTGTGGTGAGAATTTTCGAGTTAACCCATACAATCATGAGTAATGTCAGAGTAAACTTCTCACCATAGGATAAAAAAATATGAAAGACAGAATGAAAAATTTTAACTCACCATTCAGTGTTTGCTCACCATGAGTCTCAGCAATTTGCCATTGTCATTTTTCTGAATTATGTCAAATAAGCTCATCTGTCATTTAGAGCCAGTTTTTCAGTGCAGAGTTGTCCTGTGGTGAGAATTTTCGAATTAACCCATACGATCATGAGTTATGTCAGAGCTGTCAGAGTTTACTCCACACCATAGGATAGAAAAATAATATGAAAGACAGAATGAAAAATTTTAACTCACCATGTGTCTCAGCAATATGCCATTGTCATTTTTCTGAATTATGTGAAATTAGCTCATCTGTCATTTAGAGCCAGTTTTTCAGTGCAAAGTTGTCCTGTGGTGAGAATTTTCGAGTTAACCCATACAATCATGAGTAATGTCAGAGTAAACTTCTCACCATAGGATAAAAAAATATGAAAGACAGAATGAAAAATTTTAACTCACCATTCAGTGTTTGCTCACCATGAGTCTCAGCAATTTGCCATTGACATTTTTCTGAATTACGTCAAATTAGCTCATCTGTCATTTAGAGCCAGTTTTTCAGTGCAGAGTTGTCCTGTGGTGAAAATTTTCGAGTTAACCCATACGATCATTAGTTATGTCAGAGTTAACTCCTCACTATAGGATAGAAAAATATGAAAGACAGAATGAAAAATTTTAACTCACCATGAGTCTCAGCAATTTGCCATTGACATTTTTCTGAATTACGTCAAATAACTCATTTGTCATTTAGAGCCAGTTTTTCAGTGCAGAGTTGTCCTGTGGTGAGAATTTTCAAGTTAACCCATACGATCATGAGTTATGTCAGATTTAACTCCATAGGATAGAAAATATATGAAAGACAGAATGAAAAATTTTAGCTCACCATGAGTCTCAGCAATTTGCCATTGACATTTTTCTGAATTACGTCAAATAAGCTCATTTGTCATTTAGAGCCAGGTTTTCAGTGCAGAGTTGTCCTGTGGTGAGAATTTTCAAGTTAACCCATACGACCATGAGTTATGTCAGATTTAACTCCTCACCATAGGATAGAAAAATATGAAAGACAGAATGAAAAATTTTAACTCACCATGAGTCTCAGCAATTTGCCATTGACATTTTTCTGAATTACGTCAAATAAGCTCATTTGTCATTTAGAGCCAGTTTTTCAGTGCAGAGTTGTCCTGTGGTGAGAAATTTCAAGTTAACCCATACGATCATGAGTTATGTCAGATTTAACTCCATAGGATAGAAAAATATGAAAGACAGAATGAAAAATTTTAGCTCACCATGAGTCTCAGCAATTTGCCATTGACATTTTTCTGAACTACGTCAAATTAACTCATTTGTCATTTAAAGCCAGTTTTTCAGTGCAGAGTTATCCTGTGGTGGGAATTTCCGAGTTAACCCATACGATCATGAGTTATGTCAGAGTTGTCAGAGTTTACTCCTCACCATAGGATAGAAAAATATGAAAGACAGAATCAAAAATTTTAACTCACCATTCAATGCTTGCTCACCATGAGTCTCAGCAATTTGCCATTGACATTTTTCTAAATTACGTCAAATAAGCTCATTTGTCATATAGAGCCAGTTTTTCAGTGCAGAGTTGTCCTGTGGTGAAAATTTTCGAGTTAACCCATACGATCATGAGTTATGTCAGAGTTTACTCCTCACCATAGGATAGAAAAATATGAAAGGAGTTGTCCTGTGGTGA
Organism: Melanostoma mellinum; assembly: GCA_914767635.1. NCBI lineage: Eukaryota > Metazoa > Arthropoda > Insecta > Diptera > Syrphidae > Melanostoma > Melanostoma mellinum. Next base: position 116,467,679 of record OU612058.1, on the reverse strand, counting down.
GAATTTTCGAGTTAACCCATACGATCATGGGTTATGTCAGAGTTGACTCCTCACAATAGGATAGAAAAATATGAAAGGCAGAGTGAAAAATTTTAACTCACCATGAGTCACAGCAATTTGCCATTGACATTTTTCTGAATTACGTCAAATTAGCTCATTTGTCATTTAGAGCCAGTTTTTCAGTGCAGAGTTGTCCTGTGGTGAGAATTTTCAAGTTAACCCATACGATCATGAGTTATGTCAGATTTAACCCCTCACCATAGTATAGAAAAATATGAAAGACAAAATGAAAAATTTTAACTCACCAAGAGTCTCAGCAATTTGCCATTGACATTTTTCTGAATTCCGTCAAGTTAGCTCATTTGTCATTTAGAGCCAGTTTTTCAGTGCAGAGTTGTCCTGTGGTGAGAATTTTCGAGTTAACCCATACAATCATGAGTAATGTCAGAGTTGACTCCTCACCATAGGATAAAAAAATATGAAAGACAGAATGAAAAATTTTAACTCACCATTCAGTGTTTGCTCACCATGAGTCTCAGCAATTTGCCATTGTCATTTTTCTGAATTATGTCAAATAAGCTCATCTGTCATTTAAAGCCAGTTTTTCAGTGCAGAGTTGTCCAGTGGTGAGAATTTTAGAGTAAACCCATACGATCATGAGTTATTAACCCCTCACCATAGGATAGAAAAATATGAAAGACAAAATGAAAAATTTTAACTCACCATGAGTCTCAGCAATTTGCCATTGACATTTTTCTGAACTACGTCAAATTAGCTCATTTGTCATTTAGAGCCAGTTTTTCAGTGCAGAGTTGTCCTGTGGTGGGAATTTTCGAGTTAACCCATACGATCATGAGTTATGTCAGAGCTGTCAGAGTTTACTCCACACCATAGGATAGAAAAATATGAAAGACAGAATAAAAAATTTTAACTCACCATTCAATGCTTGCTCACCATGAGTCTCAGCAATTTGCCATTGACATTTTTCTGAACTACGTCAAATTAGCTCATCTGTCATTTAGAGCCAGTTTTTCAGTGCAGAGTTGTCCTGTGGTGAGAATTTTCGAGTTAACCCATACGATCATGAGTTATGTCAGAGTTTACTCCTCACCATAGGATAGAAAAATATGAAAGGAGTTGTCCTGTGGTGAGAATTTTCGAGTTAACCCATACGATCATGGGTTATGTCAGAGTTGAATCCTCACAATAGGATAGAAAAATATGAAAGGCAGAGTGAAAAATTTTAACTCACCATGAGTCTCAGCAATTTGCCATTGACATTTTTCTGAATTACGTCAAGTTAGCTCATTTGTCATTTAGAGCCAGTTTTTCAGTGCAGAGTTGTCCTGTGGTGAGAATTTTCGAGTTAACCCATACGATCATGAGTTATGTCAAAGTTGACTCCTCACCATAAGATAGAAAAATATGAAAGACACACTGAAAAATTTTAACTCACCATGTGTCTCAGCAATATGCCATTGTCATTTTTCTGAATTATGTCAAATTAGCTCATCTGTCATTTAGAGCCAGTTTTTCAGTGCAGAGTTATCCTGTGGTGAGAATTTTCGAGTTAACCCATACAATCATGAGTAATGTCAGAGTAAACTTCTCACCATAGGATAAAAAAATATGAAAGACAGAATGAAAAATTTTAACTCACCATTCAGTGTTTGCTCACCATGAGTCTCAGCAATTTGCCATTGTCATTTTTCTGAATTATGTCAAATAAGCTCATCTGTCATTTAGAGCCAGTTTTTCAGTGCAGAGTTGTCCTGTGGTGAGAATTTTCGAATTAACCCATACGATCATGAGTTATGTCAGAGCTGTCAGAGTTTACTCCACACCATAGGATAGAAAAATAATATGAAAGACAGAATGAAAAATTTTAACTCACCATGTGTCTCAGCAATATGCCATTGTCATTTTTCTGAATTATGTGAAATTAGCTCATCTGTCATTTAGAGCCAGTTTTTCAGTGCAAAGTTGTCCTGTGGTGAGAATTTTCGAGTTAACCCATACAATCATGAGTAATGTCAGAGTAAACTTCTCACCATAGGATAAAAAAATATGAAAGACAGAATGAAAAATTTTAACTCACCATTCAGTGTTTGCTCACCATGAGTCTCAGCAATTTGCCATTGACATTTTTCTGAATTACGTCAAATTAGCTCATCTGTCATTTAGAGCCAGTTTTTCAGTGCAGAGTTGTCCTGTGGTGAAAATTTTCGAGTTAACCCATACGATCATTAGTTATGTCAGAGTTGACTCCCCACCATAGGATAGAACAATATGAAAGGCAGAATGAAAAATTCTAACTCACCATGAGTGCCATTGACATTTTTCTGAATCACGTCAAATTAGCTCATTTGTCATTTAGAGCCAGTTTTTCAGTGCAGAGTTGTCCTGTGGTGAGAATTTTCGAGTTAACCCATACGATAATGGGTTATGTCAGAGTTGAATCCTCACAATAGGATAGAAAAATATGAAAGGCAGAGTGAAAAATTTTAACTCACCATGAGTCTCAGCAATTTGCCATTGACATTTTTCTGAATTACGTCAAGTTAGCTCATTTGTCATTTAGAGCCAGTTTTTCAGTGCAGATTTGTCCTGTGGTGAGAATTTTCGAGTTAACCCATACGATCATGAGTTATGTCAGAGTTGACTCCTCACTATAAGATAGAAAAATATGAAAGACACAATCAAAAATTTTAACTCACCATGTGTCTCAGCAATATGCCATTGTCATTTTTCTGAATTATGTCAAATAAGCTCATCTGTCATTTAGAGCCAGTTTTTCAGTGCAGAGTTGTCCTGTGGTGAGAATTTTCGAATTAACCCATACAATCATGAGTTATGTCAGAGTTAACTTCTCACCATGGGATAGAAAAATATGAAAGGCAGAATGAAAAATTCTAACTCACCATGAGTCTCAGCAATTTGCCATTGTAATTTTTCTGAACTATGTCAAATTAGCTCATCTGTCATTTAGAGCCAGTTTTTCAGTGCAGAGTTGTCCTGTGGTGAGAATTTTTGAGTTAACCCATACAATCATGAGTAATGTCAGAGTAAACTTCTCACCATAGGATAAAAAAATATGAAAGACAGAATGAAAAATTTTAACTCACCATTCAGTGTTTGCTCACCATGAGTCTCAGCAATTTGCCATTGTCATTTTTCTGAACTACATCAAATTAGCTCATTTGTCATTTAGAGCCAGTTTTTCAGTGCAGAGTTAACCCATACGATCATGAGTAATGTCAGAGTTGACTCCTCACAATAGGATAGAAAAATATGAAAGACAGACTGAAAAATTTTAACTCACCATGAGTCTCAGCAATTTTCCATTGACATTTTTCTGAATTACGTCAAATAAGCTCATTTGCCATTTAGAGCCAGTTTTTCAGTGCAGAGTTGTCCTGTGGTGAGAATTTTCGAATTAACCCATACAATCATGAGTTATGTCAAAGTTAACTTCTCACCATAGGATAGAAAAATATGAAAGACAGAATGAAAAATTTTAACTCACCATTCAGTGTTTGCTCACCATGAGTCTCAGCAATTTGCCATTGTTATTTTTCTGAACTACATCAAATTAGCTCATTTGTCATTTAGAGCCAGTTTTTCAGTGCAGAGTTAACCCATACGATCATGAGTTATGTCAGAGTTTACTCCTCACAATAGGATAGAAAAATATGAATGACAGACTGAACAATTTTAACTCACCATGAGTCTCAGCAATTTTCCATTGACATTTTTCTGAATTACGTCAAATAAGCTCATTTGTCATTTAGAGCCAGTTTTTCAGTGCAGAGTTGTCCTGTGGTGAGAATTTTCGAGTTAACCCATACGATCATGAGTTATGTCAGAACTAACTACTTACCATAGGATAACTCTTCAATGAAAAACTGGCCCTTAGCAAATGGCAAAAGGAAACCTATCATTGCACTTTCTTTCGGCGCTGATTGAAAAATTATTACTCACCCCTCTATATGTGCACTCACCACAACTCTTACATTGCGATTACTTTTCGATCGCCTCTACATAACAAAACCTCTTGTGAAGTGTCAAATCCATGACCGAGTTTCAACACCACTCAAAAAATGAATTTCACCGACATGTCATTTGAAGGACATGGAATTTTTGGTCTACGTTGGACTTTCGGTAGATGTGATGCTGCTAGCTGAGACCACAGGTGAGTTTAAAACGACTAAAAGTAGATATCTGTCAAATAATAAACAGCTGAAAAAACGGAACCAAAACAAACCAAAAGAAAATAGCATTCCACATAATTTTCTTTGAACAATTTTTTTTTTTAAACTGCTATGTACTTTATTTCCAACAAAAACCCAACAAACTACAACCCAGAAAGCAAAACAAAATGAGTCAACAACAAAAAATGTCACGAAAGAGATATATATCGCCTTAGATACTTTCTTGAACGCACCCATTTTTCTTTTCACTGATTATTCCTGTTTCCATGGAGTTGGCAAAGTCAACCTTGGTTCAACCCACTATGGAAACAGAGTATGGGCTGCAATTCTGATAATTATTAATATTCTAAACGTCATTTGGAATGTAAACAAAGGTTGGTAAGTACGAAAAATTTTTTAAATTGTAAGATATCTAAAATAATTGTTATTTTTTAGGTTTTCAGTACAGCCTATAACCAACCCATGGTTATAGGCTACCCAATGGATTAATTTTCAGGCCAATTAAACAGGTAAGTTTAACGTTTACCTCTTTCTTAGGAATTTTTGCGCGTGCAAACAAAAAAGCTATTTTATATAGTAATGTAGATAACAAAGACAATTGGAAAGTAAATGTCGAGGAAGATGATGACCAGTGGTGGATTTACACTAGGGGCAGTCGGGGCTAGTGCCCAGGGTGGCAAATTTTCTAGGGCGGCAAATTTTTCTATACAATATATAATTAACTAATTTTTTTTAATAAACAATTCATCTTTCAAGAAATATAATTTATGCATTATCTATCAAATTATAATTTTGTATAAGGTTCCTGCAATATAGTTTCTTTTATATTTGATGTTTAGATGAATCTACCTGCAACGACTTTTAATTTGCTGAACATAAATCTAAAATAAATTTTCGAACATGGCTGATGGACGCAAAAAATTAAGTGGATATGATTATAGAAAGCGCGCTTTGGACAAAAGTCGCGAATAATGTATAAGGGATTTATTCGGGCTTACAGGCAAGATTTCATGAAATTAATGATCTTGCAGAACATGCTCCTTGTGCTGCTTATATGAATTTAGTTGGAGTTCACGCAGTAGAATGCGCCCCAGAAGCTGCGTCTTTCTTTAATACAGTACAAACTTTTATACAACTATCTATCGCTGGGAAGTCTTACAGTCCCAAACTGAAAAAAGGAATTGCGTTAAAATCTTTATCTGCAACCAGATGGTCAGCTCGTTATGAAGCGGTTTAAGCACTTAATCAACATTTTGTTGAAATAATTGAAACTTTGATTAATCTTGAAGAAGATATGGAAGAAAATGCAATTAAACGGCAAGAAGCTAAAGGTATTCGAATTCAGTTGGAGCAAAAGATTGAAAAAAATTGATTGTAGTATCGCTGATGTAATCGATGATTATCATACTTTGTTCAACGTCGTTTGCTGATACGCGAAATAAATTTGAAATCTATGAAAAATATGCTATGTATAAAAATTTCAGAAATTCAAGATTATAAAACAACAGTTTCCAGACAAAGAAAGATAAAACTACATGCTGATGAAATTCGAGACGGAGATTTTCAGCTGTCAGGTCGAGACCAGTTTAGAGATAATACTTTTAATGTCATTCTTGACAATCTGGGATCTGAATTTCGTAAAAGATGTACAGCGTATGAAAAGATTCAAGTAAAATTTTCGGTTATTATTGAATTTGATGATTTAGATAATAGGGAAATTCGTAAACGAGCTAAACTTTTAAGAGAAATATTTGGTCAGATCTTGAGTCCTCACTAGAAGACGAGTTTGTGCACTTCCATGCTCATTGCACCGAAAAAAATGGAAAGAATTTCACCTTCTGATCTTCTGAAACTTCTGCATTCAAACGACCTTTACACTGAGTTTCCAAACGTAGAAATCGCTTATCGAATATTTATAACTTTAGCCGTAACAAACTGTAGCGCAGGACTATCGTTTTCTTGTTTAAAACGGGTTAAAAATTACTTACGTTCTACAATGGGTACAAATAGACTCAATAGCTTAGCTATTCTATGCATACAAACAGATGTGCTTCAACGTTTATTGTGAAGATTTAATCGAGCAGTTTGCAACTCAAAAAGTCAGGCGAGTTTGCCTCTTAAAAAATAAGATATCGAAACTATTAAAATAAAATTTAAGTCATAGGGCGGCATTTTCCTCAATGCCCCAGGGCGGCAAAAATTTAAATCCGGCCCTGATGATGACTATAGACTGGTCACTGAGGAACTAAGCAAACATAAAATCCAGTGGCACTCCTATGAAAACAAATCCACAAGACCAATAAAAGTAGTAGCCAGAGGCCTACATTCCTCATGTTCTCCAAAAGAATTAGTAGAAGACCTTGTTCAAGCAGGCTTCCAAGCCCTTGATGCAGTCAATCTTATTAAGAATGAGACTACTAAGAACTCTGCTGGGGAACCAATAATAATAAAGAGATCACTGCCTTTATTCACGCTATCTTTCGACAGCAAACAAAGTCTTGAAAATGTCTATAATATTCGATCAATCTTGGGCATAAAAGTCAAAATTGAACCACTGCGAAAATCAAAAATTGTTCCGCAATGTAAACGATGCCAAGCATTTGGCCACACCCAAAAATATTGCAACCGCGAGTTTGCTTGTGTTAAGTGTGAAGGAAAACATGCAACTAAAGACTATCCATCAAGCAAAGAACAGAAAGCAAAATGTGTAAACTGTCAAGGTAATCACCCTGCAAGCTGTAGAGGCTGTCCAGTTGCTAAAAGATTTCAAAAATCCAAAAGCAAAATGACATCCGGTGAAATAAAGCCCAGCAATCCAGCAAACACAAAAAGAACTCCTGAAGCTGAGGATAAAGGTAAGAAAGAACTTCCGAAGGAAGCTGTTAAAAGCAAAAGCGACGAAAATAAATCCTATTCACAGATTGTTAAAAACGTGCGGAAGAATGAAGAAACTTCCATTAAAGAAATTCTTGAACTTATTCTTAAAAGAATTGACAATCAGGATTTGAACATCAAACGGCTAAGTGAAGAAGTCGCTCTTAAAAAACAATGATGGACAGAACACTAAAAATTGGAACATGGAATGCAAACGGTCTTTTACACCATTTATCAGAATTAAAAATCTTCTTAGACATCGAACACATAGATATTTGTCTGTTGTCCGAAACTCATTTCTCAAGTGGACTGGTTCTTGATGATTTAATATCAAACTATATTTGCCACCACGCTCCTCATCCAGCTGATAAGGCTAGAGGTGGATCGGCAATCCTCATAAAAAAGAGCTTAAAACACCATGAAGAAGTTATGTTTACAAACGAGAATATGCAAGTAACAATAATTAGTATTGGTATGAAAAAGAAAGACTTCATCAATTTACTGCCCGCCGAGGCGTTCCCCGACTGAAGATGATTATACAGAACTGCTAAATCTACTAGGACATAACTTCCTTGTTGGCGGTGACTTTAATGCTAAGCACACCCATTGGGGATCCAGACTTATAACAACAAAAGGCAGAAGGCTTTACAAAGCAGGCCTCAAATACAATTGTGAGTTTTATTCATCCAGATCACCAACATACTGGCCATCGGATTCAAGTAAAATATCAGACCTTGTTGACTTTTTCATAGTTAAAGGTATTAAACGAAACCATATAAGAGTCGAAGGAAAATATGACTTATCATCAGATCATACACCGGTGATTTTATCACTTAATGAATCGGAGATAATGGAAAAAAGTAATCCTAAGCTAGTAAACAATAAAACAAACTGGAGTGAATTCAGACAAAAGATTGAAAGCTATATAAATCTCAGATCCCCTATCAAAACAAAAGAGCAAATCGACCTTGAAGTAGAACAATTCATTGCCGATGTTCAACAAGCTGCAGAAGAAAGTACACCAACTTACTCGAGTAGGAAGCAAACTGAAACAAAATACCCTGCCGAGATAAGAGAGTTGATATTGGAGAAGAGAAGAGCTCGAAGAAAATGGCAAAATACTAGATTTCCAGACGACAAAACAGCGTTTAACCGGCTAAGCAACGAACTGAAAAAACAAATCTACGAATTCAAAAATGATTCATCAAGTAGATTCCTGAAAAATTTAACGACTGATGCTTCAACTGATTATTCGCTCTGGAAAGCAGCTAAGCGCCTGAAAAGACCGCAGTTACAAAACCCGCCAATTAAATCTCTAAACGGGAATTGGATCGGAAATCCGAAAGAAAAAGCTAACCTGTTTGCAGAACATCTTGCGAATGATTTTAAGCCATTCCCAGCAAATACATCTGAAATCAGCTTACAGTTTATTGATAAAGTCGATAAAGTTGACATACCAATTGTCACACTCAAAGAAATAAAAAGTGTGTGTCGAAATCAACTATCGAACAAAAAATCACCTGGGTACGATCTAATAACTGCTCAGGTTATGAAAGAAATGCCATCAAAAGCCTTCATAAAACTCCAATTCATAATAAATGCATGCCTAAAGACCCAATATGTCCCACATCATTGGAAAATTGCTGAAGTAATTGTTATACCGAAGCAAGGTAAGCCACCAACAGAAGTGACGTCTTACAGACCAATATCGCTTATACCAATAAGGGCAAAAGTCTTTGAAAAATTGCTACTGAAAAGACTGAGCAAAGTCATAGAAGAAAGAAATCTAATCGCAAATCATCAGTTTGGATTTAGAAATAAACATTCCACGATAGACCAAGTTCATAGAATAACGGATGCAGTTGAAAAAGCATTAGAAGAAAAACAAGAATGTTCGGCTATATTTTTAGATGTTGCTCAAGCATTCGACAAGGTATGGCATGAGGGGCTAGCGTACAAACTGCAAAGGGACCTACCCAGGCAGTACTACGAAATACTAAAATCTTATATCTCAAACCGGCTCTTCAGAGTACGGTATGATCAAGAATATTCAAAGCTATGTAATATACAAGCCGGTGTTCCACAAGGAAGCGTCCTAGGACCTACCCTGTATTTGCTATATACAAGGGATATTCCAGTGGATAACAACACCATTATGGCTACTTTTGCGGATGATACCGCAATTTTGGCATCCAGTAAGTGCGTCATCAAGGCTGCTGAGAAACTGCAAAATGCCGTCGACACCGTTAGTGATTGGACCAAAAAATGGCGTATCAAGCTCAATGAAGGTAAATCTGCACATATAAACTTTACAAATAAAAAGTTAAGCTACGTTCAAATATTCATCAACAATCAAGCTGTACCTTACGCCAATACGGCCAAATACCTTGGGATGAATTTGGATGCAAAGCTAAAATGGAAAGAGCATATCAAAAAGAAAAGGGAAGAGCCCAACTTGAAATATAGAAAAATGTAAGCCACAACACCTGCCTCGTTAGGAATGCTCTTCAGTTTTATCTTGAACCCAACTTCTAACGTACAGTAAAGTATACATGTTTACGTAGCACCAGCCGAACGAGTAATGCTCTACCTGACTCTGTTTTTCCCCCACATTACGATTCACAAAAATTCAAAAGCAACGTGTATCGGTGTCTCCTTTCAAATCCTCTCCAATATTCCTTAATGTTCGCACTGTGTTTTATATTATTATTAGGGTAGTCACCATGGGCTTTGCCAAGGGGGGGGGGGGGGGGGAGGGGGTTCAGGGCTTCGACCCAAACTCTTACTAGTTTAAATAGAAATCTGTTCAACAAAGCTAAGCAAATAAAAAAAAAGAAAAAATTTTTCATGTTTATGGATCAAAAGAGGGGTAATTTTAATGAAGAAACATGATGGAGGAAAGTCGTTTCGTATTTCTTCATTTGAAGATCTAAATTATAAAAATTAAAAAATGAATAATAATATTGATATAGATTTGAATGTTTCTTCGCTTATTACTCCTTTTTGCCATGTCGATAGAGAGTTTCATGAAAATGTTTTCCATTCTTATTTTTACAAAAAAAGATTTTTCATTATTCAACAAAACATTCGAAGTTTGAGAAAAAAATTTGATTTGTTTTTGATTCATATGGAGTCGTTCGTTAATAAGCCTGATATAATTTTTCTCACTGAAATATGGATTTTTGAGCATGCTAAAGATTTTTTTAATATTCCTGGTTATAAAATGTATGCAAAGTGCCATAATTCTTATGCGTCTGGTGGTAGTGCTGTGTTTATCAATGATGAAATTAACTGTGAGTATACAAGTTTTGATCTGTTAAGTTGTGATATGCTTAAGATTTCTCTCATTATTAGATCATTCAAATTAGTCTTTAAATGTATTTATAGATTTCATTTTATTAGTGAAGATGATTTTATTGAAGAGCTTTCAAATATACTTAGAAGTCAAAAAGCTAAAAATTTGTTTGTAGTTGGTGATATCAATGTTCTTCTATTGAACCCTACAAATCGTTTATGTTGGCTAATGGACTTGAATCATGTATTAATGTCCCAACTAGAATAACTCCTACTTCTAATACCTGCATTGATCATATTTTCGCTAGACTTGACCTTAAAGCAAATCTATCTCTCATTAGCTCAGTCTTAGATTTGAAAATCTCTCTCTCTGTTTTTTAATTTTATGGAAATGAAAAAAAAAAAAACCAAAGTGTAAGAGTTGATTCTGTTAGAGTTATAATGCGTACAAATTTTAATTTATTGAACTCTTATTTGTTTTTGGAAAGCTGGTTAGAAGTTTACATTGGATTTGATTCCTCTTTAAATAAATAAATAAATAAATAAACTGAGACATTAAAGTACCAGAAAAAACAAACTAAAAATAATTTAAGCTTTAGATGCCTATGCACCTGTTACGAAAGATTAAAGAAAACATACTATATGGGCAAAGTGTAAGAAACACCCTAATAACATCAATCTACGAAATAATTATAATCTTTTATGTGAGAAGATTTGTATTGAGGTTCCCATGTGTAAGAAAAATTACTATGCCAACAAATTTCATAATGCCCGCGGCAATTTAAAAAAGGAATGGCAAATAGTAAACGAAATATTTGATAATAATTGTAATTCTGATGCTCCTGTTAAATTGATACATGAAAATTTGAATGTTGTTGATAATTGCATCATTGATAAAATATTCAATCAATATTTTACTAAAATAGCTATCGATACTCTTTCTGAAACTGGGTTCAACAAAAGCTCTAGCAGTTGCCCGATAAATTTATTTAATGAAGAATATTATCCAAACAGCTTTTACTTTGAATCAATCCCTTCTTTTGTCGTCTATAAAACTATAATGGCCTTAGATAAATCAGATTCGTTTACAAAAAATAGTTTTTAAAACAATTTTATCAAGAAAGTTTGCCTAAATTTAGTAGATGCCTTAACACATTTGCTTAATCAAAGTATCTATCAAGGTCGGTGATGGAAATTCTATTAAATATTATAGGCCTATTTCACTCCTCCCAGTATATTCTAAAATATTTGAAAAAATTATAAAAACAAGAATGTTAGCATACTTAAATAAAATATCTTTTTTTAGTTAAAAACAATTTGGTTTTCTAGCTAAGAAATCGACTGAAGATGCACTGCTTACCTTTTCTACTCAAATACATCAAACATTACAAAAGCTTTTGATACTGTTGATCATGATATGTTATTAAGTAAGTTAGAAAGAATTGGTTTCAGGGGTTTTATTTTGGAATGGTTTGCTTCATTTCTCAAATGTAGGAAACAGTATGTTAAAATTGGTTAAACTTTTAGTGAAAGCTTAGATATCAATAACGGTGTACCTCAAGGCTTTGTTCTTGGACCTAAACTGTTCTTGATCTATTTAAACTCGATCTTTAGTTTGAATTTAAAAGGAAAGGCTACTGGTTTTGCTGATGATATTACTTACTTAATTACTTACTTAGGTGGGCATTACAGTTCGGGGTGAACCTGGGCCTCAACCAACATCCTTCTATAACGACTTCGATTTCGGGCGAGCTCTCTCCAGTTTCGCACTCCACGTCAGTTGAGGTCTTCATCCACTTGATTGCGCCACGTAAGACGAGATCTTCCCTTTCCGCGATTTCCCTGCAATGTGCTTTCGAACACCCTTCGAGCCGGAGCGTTTGGGTCCATCCGCTCAACATGGGCCAACCATCGTAGCCTCGCAATGCGTACTCTTCTGGCTATGCCCATGTCGCGGTACAGCTCATACAGCTCGTTGTTGTATCTTCTTCTCCACACATTGCCTTCGCATACGGGACCAAAGATCATTCGGAGAATTTTTCTTTCGAAACAACCAAGGGTTTCCTCATCCGCTTTCGATAAGGTCCATGCTTCCGCGCCGTAAAGCAGGACTGGGATGATTAAGGTCTTATACAAGTTTATCCTGGTTTTTCTGGAGAGGGTTTTTTTCTCAATTGCCTTCTTAACCCAAAGAAGCAACGGTTGGCAAGAGTTATTCTCCGTTTGATCTCCGCACTGATGTTGTTGTCCGTGTCTACAGCGGATCCTAGGTAGACGAAGTCCTGTACTACCTCGATGTCTGTCTATTGTGATGATTTGTCCAATTAGTCGATGTTCTGTGTCCCTGTTTGATGACAGTTTATACTTCGTTTTGCCCTCATTAACCATCAAACCCATTTTTGCCGCTTCTGTTTCAATACTCGCAAAAGCACCTATGACATCACGCTTTTTCTTCCCATTACGTCAATATCGTCTGCATAGGCGAGTAATTGTACAGACTTTTGAAAGATTGTTCCTCTGGTGTTGACGTTTGTGTTTCTTACAATCTGTTCAAGTATGATATTGAAGAAATCGCATGACAGTTTATCGCCTTGCCTAAAACCTTTTTCGACATCAAAGGTCTCGGTGAGTTCTTTACCGACCTTGACGGAGCAGCGTGAATTCTCCAAAGTCATCCTGCATAGTCGTACGAGTTTTGCAGGGATGCCGAAACTAGACATGGCTCTGTAAAGCTCGTCTCTGTAAATACTGTCATACGCGGCCTTGAAATCGATAAAAAGATGGTGAATATCGATATTACGTTCTCGGGTTTTTTCCAAGATCTGCCGTTAGTTTGCATATAGCAAGCCTAACTTCTTCTAGGTCGAGAGGATGGCATTCTTGATCATCGTCCAAGCTGAATGGGGCAATCTGCCTGACAGCGGAATTTGTGTCCTCATCGCCGTTAAGCAGTCTGCAGAAGTGATCTTTCCAGATCCTCAGTAACGACTGTGACTCTTCAGCTTTGTTTCCCTGCTGGTCTTTACAGCCTTGAGTTCGGAGCTTGCCACCCTGGCAGGATCTTTTTACCTTTTGGTAAAACTTCCGAATCTCGTTCCTGTCATGGCACCTCTCTATTTCCTCAAACGAGCGCTTCTCATGCTGCTTCTTTTTCTTTTTGAGAAGTCGGTGTTCTTCCCTTCTTCTCTCCTTGTAAATCTCGTTATACCGATCGTAAGCAGCCCTCGTTCGTGTTTGCAAAAGCATTTGTCGTGCTCTTTGCTTGGCTGCATTTGCCTGCCTACATTCTTCATCGAACCATGGGTTTCGTTTTGGTGGCCGAGTGAAACCCAGAACCTCAGAGGCAGCGGTTCTGATGGCTTCTTGGCATTGCTGCCACTGGTCTTCAATGTTTAATGCTGGCGGCATGGGATCGATTGGAAAAGGCATTGGCAATCTCTTGCGATTGTAGCTTTCCGACGTCATATCTCTTCACAGCGCTAGTTCGTGCTGGTCGTGAACAAGATATCCTCATTCGTACCTAGGCTACAACAAGGTAGTTGTCCGAGTCAAAGTTGGCCCCTCGGAAAGTTCGGACATCTAGCACACTGGAAGAGTGCCTTGCGTCGATCGCAACATGTTCAATTTTGTTGACGGTTAATTGATCTGGGGATCGCCATGTACCTTTATGAATTTTGAGATGCGGGAAGCGTGTACTACTTACAACAAGATTTAGCCCCGCAGCAAAATCGATTAGCCTCAGTCCGTTTTTGGAGGTTTTGTCATGGAGGCTATGCTTACCGATTGTGTTTCCAAAGATGTCCTCCTTCCCTAGCTTTGCGTTAAAATCGCCAAGAACGATTTTCACGTCTTGTCTAGGATTTGGCTAATCACCTTATCCCTGAGTCTTCCTCTAACGACAAATCCGCACCCGAATAGGCGCTGTTTCTGTTGTCTGTAGCAGTCGCCATAGTAGATGTCACAGTTTTTCATCTTTATGCCCGGTCCACTCCTACGCACTTATTGGATGGCGGTTATGTCTGCTTTGCAGCAGTCCAGGGCGTCCGCTAATTCTCCAGCTGCACCTAGTCCGTTAAGAGATCTTACGTTCCAAGTGCAGATCCGGAGGTCGTTGTCCTTTTTTTCGTTTGCTTGGGTCGTCAACTTTGAAATGATATTGCTCTGGCTTATTCCAGTTCTTCTGTTTTAGATTTGATTGCTGACATTAATTATGACTTAGATTTAATAAGGCATTGGTTTTTAGTTCATAAACTAGTCATAAGTGAAAAAACAAAACTTATGTTTTCAAATTATAGTTATTATTTACATAGAGAGAGTTACATAGTTACTGTTAAATGCAAAAACTTTTATTGAATGAGAAAAAACATGTGACATGATAATTCAAGTTTAAGAAAAGGATAGATTGGCCATGCAAGACCTGTCAAATATGAGTTCATTCATTAGTACAGTATAAACTGAAATTAATTAGACACTAATGGATCAAAAACGATTATTTCAACACTCCCTCTAGTTTTTGTCCTTAAATTAATTCATTGGTTAAACAAAATTAGCAAATTCCATAAAGATCTCTTAATCTACAAAACTTTTCTTTAGCCAATGCCTTCGTTAATGGGTCAGCTAGTTGATCATCTGTACATATAAACTGCACATCGACCTCTCCTTTGTTTTGTTGACCGCCAGCCGTATTTATTAGATTTTGCTATTACACGCTTAAAACGCATAATAGCTATTCAGTGAATAAGAACCAATTAAGATTTTATTCAGTGAATAAAAAATCCTTATTTATAATCTTTTTCATCACCCATTATAGTTATTCATCCCTTATGTCAAAATCATAAAGAAACTCTCTATTTTTGTTTCTCAATGGTTGAACTGACAACAGAATTTTGTTTTGTTTTTATTTTCGTTCGGTGTTCGGTCTAAGTATAAAACTGCAAGTACAAATAAAATAACTAAAGCTAACTAAATTTTCTAAATTTTCTTCATATTTGATATAGAAAATCTATATTTCTGCCTAAATAATGACTCCTTAAGCTTCATCAGATCAAATCTTTTTTTGTAGACTTTCTGCGCTCTACTTCTTTCAGTGGAAAACACATTTACACCATCCAAATTATGCATAAAGTTAATTTAATTTGAGTACATTTCCATTTTAGTTGCTTTTAAAATTCTCAAAGTTGTAAATAAACCACTGAATGACAACTCAATACTCAAAATCAAATGACATTTATACGCTAAAACACGCTTAAAACACACATTTCTGCGTTTAAGCTATTCAGCCCCTATTCACTGACGAAAAATGATTATAAATACGATTTCTGATTTATTCAATGAATAAGCGTGTTATAAAGTTGTTCGGAGTTTATTATGCGATTATAAATACGGCTGCGCATGTATAGTGAAACTGGATATCAATATGTTTAGTTTTATTTGATGATTCCGGATTTTTTACTATTGTAATCGCTCTCTGGTTATCGCAAAACATTGGTGTAGGATCAATCTTGACGCAGTTTAATTCCATTAAAGTTCGTCGCAGACATACAGTCGCCTTCGTCGCTGAACATAATGCCACAAACTCTGCTTCTGTTGTCGACGTTGCTATAACATTTTGTTTTCGAGAACTCCAAGCTACAGGTCCACCATTGAGAAAACATACCCATCCAGAAGTACTGTGTCTCGTGTCAACGTCACCAGCTCAATCTGCGTCAGAATAAACTTGCAGTGTTGTTTGTGTAGTACCCACGTCATATGTTATCCCATGTGATAGCGTTCCTTTTATATATTTAAGTATTCGTTTTATCCCTTGCCAGTGCATTTGTTTCGGGTCTTCCATATAGCGACTTAAAACTCCAACAGTAAAAGCTAAATCTAGTCGAGTAGAAATCATTAAATACATCAAGGAACCGATAGCTTCTCGATACGGATATAATTTAGTTTACTTACCACCGTTACCTGTTTTAGTAAATTTTATACCTGGGTCAGCTGGAATCGACACAGGTGTACTTTGGCTATGATTGAAACGCTCCAACACTGGTGAATTTTAATTTTACCTTGCTCTCTGTTCCTCTCGATTTGCATTCCCACGAAGAACTCCGCTTCTTTAAACGTAATCTTAAATTCATTGTGTAACTGTTTTAAAATTTCGTGAATATCAGGCAAATATTCTCCACAGATGAGTCCATCGTCAACATACAACGCAAGATAAAAACGACTTGACTCTTTGTAGAACACGCATGAGTCGATGCTGGATTGCCTAGGTCCAAATTGCAATAAAAATTGCACCACCTTCTTATTCCATTGGCGTGAAGCCTGCTTCAGTCCATAAAAACTGATATATGTTTAGATCAAAAGCTGCTGCAACTGCTAATAGGCTTCTTACTGAATCGCTTACGACTGGTGCAAAAGTTTCTTCATAATCCACTCCTCGCTTTTGTAAACAACCCCTCGCAACCAGCCGAGCCTTATACCTGTCAATTTGACCATCAGCCTTATACTTTTTCTTAAAAACCCAACGATTCGTGATTACATTTTGATCAGCTGGTCTTGGAACCAGAACCCAAGTTTCAGTCTCTTTTAATGCCTCTAGCTCATCGTTGATTGCCATCAGCCATTGTGCAGAATTGTCAGCTTTCATCGCATCCTCAAGATAAATGGGGTCCAACTGTGCCAAGCATAACTCCGCCATACTCACAAACTCATCAGCATTCTTTTGATTTAAACGATTTCGCTTTGGATATGGCGATATGGGTCTCGTTGAAATGGTATGTTTAGATTTTTCAATTTTGGTTTGTTTTTGATAACTTCACTTTCTTCTACCGTACCTGAAGGCGGTTCGCAATCCTCCTTGTTTTCAGGGCATGTATCAGCACATTTGCTTAGTTTTTCCAATACAACGTGAGGCATAGCAGGTATTTCATTAAAAACCACGTCTCTTCTTACAAAAATTTTTCTTTTCAATGGGTCATACACTCTATACGCTTTATTCCTCTTGCTGTAACCCACCATCTGACATTTGACGGAATTCGTCTCCCATTTCTTTCGGTGTTCTTTTGGGATATGAACATAACAATCGCATCCGAATATTCTGAGATGTCCTACTGACGGTTTTACTCCGTACCATTTCTCATAAGGTGTGCTTCCATCAAGTGTCTGAGATGCTGTTCTATTCCTTAAATAAATAGAAGTGTTAGTAGCCTCACCCCACAGATATTGCGGTAAACTACGTGCATGCAACATCGCCTTGGCACTCTCTACAATTGTCCTATTTTGTCTCTCTATAAATCCATTTTGTTCGGGAGCCTTAGGTGTTGACAACTCATGCTTTATCCCATGAGATAAAAGAAACTTTTTTACTCCATCATTGCAGAACTCTAAACCACCATCTGTTCTCAATCTCTTTATATGATGTCCATCTGCATGAACTTCCGCATAAAACTGCATAAGATTCTCTAAAACATCTGTCTTATTACGTTAGAAAAATACGAAACAATATCTTGAGTAATCATCTTTCAAAAGCATGAAGTAATTAGCTCCACCAATAGAAGGCACGCTCATTTTGCCACACAAATCGACATGAAAAATCTCACCAGGAACTTTAGAACGTATTGCACTATTCTTATGAAAACTCAAACGGTGTTGTTTGCCGTAAGTACAACCCTCACAAAACGGATCCTTATTATTCCTTGTTGATCTCGCTGTTTTTTGTGGCACTCTCTAGCCCAATGACCTTCTTTAGAACAATAATTACATTTACCCTTGCGCTTTGAAAAATTTTCTTTCGTTTTATTGTAATTTCTGTTTTTGTCAGCTTTCTTCCAGCTACTGCTTGCCATGTATGCAGCTTCAGATGTAGTAACGCGTTCACCTTCATTTGACCTTGACTTAAGAAGAGCTTCTTCGTTAACCAAATGGTCAGTGAGTTTTTCAATCGTTGAGATGCCCTTGGCACAGCATACCAAGCTGTTCTTACATTATCAAATTTCGGTGGTAAACTGCCCAAAATTTTAGCAATTATCACCTGCACATTTTGTTCGAGGTCCATGTCTTTTAGACGCTGGGCAAAAGACATAACCTTAGCGACAAAGTCAGCCATGCTTTCGTCTTCCTCCATTTTACAGTTAATGAATCTGTCTAAAAGTACCTGAACAGACTGGTCGCTTTTCTCAGCGTGCACTGTTCTTAATCGCGCCCACATTTGAGCAGATGTTGTGCAGTCAGACAGATATTTCAACTGTTCTAACTCGAGGCCACGCATCAAGAAAGCCTGCGCCTCTGCATCCTTCTCCTCCCATGAATCAGCATTTATATTCGGACGAGCTATAGTTCCCAAAATATATGGTTTGAGTTTATTTTCACTCATGAAGATCTCCATCTGTCTACGCCATAGATGATAATCTTGGCCATTAAATCGATGGATGTGATAGATCCTATGTTCAGACATAACCTCTGGCTTCTCTTGTAATTCAGCTTCGAATTGGTTTACAGGATTCTCTTTAAAATCTTCTGGCTTCTCTTGTAATTCAGCTTCGAATTGGTTTACAGGATTCTCTTTAAATTCAGCTTTTATTTCTTCCTCTTCTAGTGTTAGATCACAGGAACTATCATCAGCTGAATCTGTATTATCCATAAAAGAAAAAAAAATAAATTGAAAAAATTTTATCTTTATGAGACAAAGCACCCTGGGCCCATAACCTGTTAAATGCAAGAACTTTTATTGAATGAGAAAAAACATGTGACATGATAATTCAAGTTTAAGAAAAGGATATATTGGCCATGCAAGACCTGTCAAATATGAGTTCATTCATTAGTACAGTATAAACTGAAATTAATTAGACACGAATGGATCAAAAACGATTATTGCAACAGTTACAACTGCAAAAATAGTCCTTTAAGTGCTTGTTCCTTATCTAACAACAATTTAATTTATAAGTCTGATGTAAACTGCTCATCTAAATATTTTTCAATTGACATTGTACTTGAAATTAAGTACTTTGGATTAACCATTGATTATAGCATGAATTGGATAGCTCATACTTTGTCTCTAAAAAATTATTTGAAATCTTGAACATACATTATGTATCATGTATCATCTTAAAAGTACTTGCTGTAAAAAACTATTGGGAACAATATATTTTGGTTAGGTTCAATCAAAGTTACAATATGGCATAGTTTGCTGGGGTGGAACATTTAAGACTTACCTACAACCTTTAGTTATTTCTCAAAGGCATATTTTAAGAACTATTTGGAAAAAGACGTACTGAACATTGCTTCGAGTTGTTTTTGAGCTCAAAGACCTTCAAATCATCTTAACTTTTACAAAGTCTTAAAAGTCTTTTATTTAAGAAGTGGCTATCTTTTGAACCGTAATTCGTCCTTACGCAGTAATGAGAGATTTCTTGCTTATATTCCACGTCATAATACTCAACTCTTTTAAAATTGTACGCATCAGTAGCGCCTAGACTATATAATGCACTACCTCTAGACATTCGTTCCATTGGCTCAGAAATTCTTTTCTTTATCAAAGTAAAGCAATGGCTTTGTTTAAATAACATAATTAGAATTTTAGTTTGAAAAAATAAAATAATTATATATGAAATAAAATTGTTAATCTCGATAAATTATGTACCCTACAACATTTATTAAATTTTTATGTTTTTGTCAAATTGTATAAGTTATTATTATCTTTTTTCTTCTCTTATTATTTAACCAAGTTGCATTCGATACTACTTGTCATAGACAAAAGAATGCATCTTTCATACTTCAGAACTTTTTCTTCCAAACACTTTTAATTAATACCTATTGATCTTTAAAATTCTTAAAAAATATTATTTGTAATTACACTTCTCATTTTGATTTTAAGTTTATTTTATGTAAATATATATATGTAAGCATTTGCATACTGAAGATGAAAAAATAAAATAAAATAAAAAAACCAACGCCTCTTCTTATTTTTCATAAGTTATTTTAAGTTATTTTATTACGCATTATTACACTAATAATGTATTTTCAATTTGCCCTCTTTACCGCCCGCCCGCGCCGGCCGGTCGTCGCACCGACCGTAGTCGATTATCTGATTGCATTCGTAGCCTTCGAATATTTTCGTGCCGTATCAGCACGCACTTAGGCCTGGGTAAATCCATTATTTTCGAAAACCGAATCGGATCGCTTAGCCCTTTACGTGCATAGCAGCACACACTCTTTCAACCTTGCTATTGCTGACTCTTGTTCATAAGCAGGTGTGCGAAATTGCGTTGGGATTGTGCAGTCTGTTGATTCCTACTTTAGACATTCCTCAACGCACTGTTGTTTTGAATCGTAAAACTCGGGAGCTATTACCAGATGGAAGTTAAAAAATTCTGCTGGCAATGTGTAAGCATAAGATAAAGTAATAGTAAGAAATTCGCCTGTGTGTGTAAAAGATGTGTTCTTGCCTAGTTCAATTTTAAGATATTAGTGATGAACTTAAAAAAAAAAATCTACAGCTGCCGCTTTAAGTACAGAAAAGGTAAAATAGCGAAGCGGAAGCCGCCGTCTACAGATTTTTTTAAGTTCATCACTAATATCTTAAAATTGAACTAAGTAAGAACACATCTTTTACACACACAAGCGAATTTCTTACAATTACTTTATCTTATGCTCAAAAACAAAGCATTTTAATACATCAGACCTTCACAGTTCACACTATGAATGATAAGCGTGGGAGTTTCTTAGATGTCATTAAGCCAATAATCCCTTTAGTCATGCCGCAAAGGACTGTAAACACAGATGACAATGATGATGCAAATTTCTACATTTGGCCCAATGTCACTAGCTAATTTGGCCCTATGGCACTTCTACAAAGCGTCATTGTACCAAACCCTAATGTTTGACCCAATCAATGGGCGCGTTCGTCACAAGTTAGATTTTCAGATTAACTAACTTTTCTCGGCCTCTGATTGGCCAGATGTTAAGATTTTCAGTTGACAGCTCATCAGCTGTTAGTTTTTACCGATTCAGTTTTTCAGTCAAGAAAAGAAGGTTGAAAATCTAGATTCAGTTTATTAAGCTGTCAGATGCGATAAGTGACATCAAAAAATTATACTTTCCAAGAGATGGTGATTTTTATTGAAAAAATACAATTAATTAATTCTGACTCTATTACTGATTGTTTTTTACGCCCATGAAATGTTTATCGCAGTAAAGTCAACAAGTTAATGAATTTTTTTACATATGCAAATCAAAATCGTCGCACCTGACATATCTTGTTAGATAACCGTTCAACGCAAAACTGAATAAGTTTTTCAGTTAATCTTAAAATCTAAATTGCAACGCACTTTGCAAAAGCGTCATTGTGCCAAATTTCTACATTTGGTGTAATGTCGCTTGGCACAATGTCACGGGACCTTTTTTTCTTTATCTACAAACCTAGATACTTCCATGGATAAATACTTTTGAAACTCTTTTCAGAACTTCCGTAATGCTCACTTTTGCTAGGTATACCAACTGCTTTTTAATAATATGTCTTTCAACTAAATAAATATTACCCATATTATAAAAATCTAAAAATTGATGTGCGGCAAAAATAGTAAATCCTGATGTTTATACAAGTAATTTTGTCCTCAACTGTTTTTTTTTTTTTTTATCAATGCAATTATACGCCTAGGTACAATAATAACGTTTTGAAAACGTAAAACCTGATTTTCAACGGTGTCGTTCTCCCTATCTACATATCTTCACTTAAACTTTCAATTCGTTTTAAGGGGTTAGAGGAAGTCAGGATTTTTTTTTGCATTTTCGATAAGTGAAAATATTCTCTGAAAATTTGAAGTTGATCCGATAACTACTTTTCGGGTTATTCGACAAATAACAAAAAGCGCTCGGGCACTCCAAAACGCTAGTGTGAAACCTTACATGCGTTTTTCTCATAACTATGTTCTTTGAACTGGCGATAACTCCAACTCGAAAACCGCTCAGTACATTTTAATGAAATTTATAAAGCTTTTAGAATACGTTATAAACTCAAGCCGGATCAAAGGATTTTTTTTCTAAAATTTCGATGTTTTAAGACAAATTGACTGTTGACTTTTTCCAAAATATCTAGAAAATAATTCGTGAAGTCGTCATTTTAGGACTTATGATAGTCACCGCAAGGACCTTTTTTTGAAACTGGGTCAACACAGACAGCTATAACTTTGGAAATTATAAATTTTTTTTTTTTCAAATTTTCGTGACGTCAAGTCAAAAAATTGTATAATAATGCTATATTATTACTTTTGTAAAATAACGTGATTTTATGGAAGAAAAAAGTACTGAAAATTCTCATTTTTTCGTGTCTCTGACTACCACTAACCCCTTAAGAAATATACAATACATACAATACAATTGTGTCTTAATCTAGTTATCAGCTAAAACTTATTTATGAAGCAAAATTATATTTCAAATCTATCTACAATATCTATTTGGGTAGCATACTGAAACAACTTATGGAGACAAAACTGGGTAGTGTCCACCTATAATACCTAATTACTAATTTAATCAAAATGATAGGTAAGAATCCACCAAGGGAAATAAGTATCTTTGGAGGTACCTTCACATTTACCACAATTGTGTGAGAAGACCTTTTAAATTAATTCGCCATTTCAATCCCTTTCCGAACATAAGTACGCCTATTAAAAAGTTTTATTTTCAATCACATAAATGCATTGCACTACATTTTATAACGCACACACTCACATATTATCAGCCAAGATGCAAATCACACAAAACCACAGTCAAACTCCATATTCATTAATGAAAACAAAGTGCCAGCCCAGAAGTCCGGGTATTAGGTGTACCAGGGATGTTGTGTCCGCGGTATTATGCCCGAAGGTATTGTACGCGATGGTATTGGGTACACTGGTATTGGGTATTATACCCGACCCGGTATTTAGCTCAGAGATAGATAGATAGTTTTATTTCGTTATAAATTACATTTGAATATTGTTATCACACATTATATAAAACAGAGATTTGATAATATCATATTTATCTTTCTTCTGAAACAGTATTTTTGAGTAAGAGAAAAAAAAGACGATAAGAGCAATGATTTGAGTTTAGAATGAAAACACGAACAAAAACCTTCAATTAAAGGTGTGCTCCAGCTATTATTTTAAAAGCCTCCAATAGAAAAAGCCATTATTAAACTTTGATGGATGTATAAAACAAGAACTTTTATTTAAGATCGAATGTGACAATAAACCTGCGAAATGAAAACCAATACATTTAATTCTTATATATATACTATATATATATATACAGGGTGATTCGCATAAGGTGTGACAAAAAGATAGGGTGTATAGGTTGGACCTAGACAAGCAAAAAATCGTATGGGAGGCGGGGGTCCATTTTCCCCCGTTTAGGCGGGAGGGGCAATTTAAGAAAAAAATCACAAAAAATGGGATAAAAATTATTTAAAAATAACGGTAATACCTACAGAGTCGTGCTATAGCATTTTGAAAAGCCAAAAACTTATACATTAATTTAAATTTAAAAATAAGTTGTTCAAATAAATAGTTTTTGAAATATTAATTTTCAAAGTCAAAATTTTGAATAAAAAAACATATTTTTTTTTTAAAACCACTTTTTTTTCCAAATTTTACGTAATTAAGTAGTATTTTTCTGGCTTATTTTCAATGCTCTTATTTATTTTTGATCAACCACAAAAAACCAGATGTCAAAATAACCTGTAGTTTTTGAAAAAACCAAAAATTACAAAAACGACTTTTTAAATTTTTTTTTTAAAGTTTTTTTTCCGTTTTTTGATTCTTAAGTGAATTTAATAAATTAAGGATGAATTTTCTCTTTACTTTTTTTCACTTAAGAATGACTTAAGAATCAAATAACGAAAAAAAACTTTTTGTAATTTTTGGTTTTCTCAAAAACTACAGGTTATTTTGACATCCGGTTTTTTGTGTTTGATCAAAAATAAATAAGAGCATTGAAAATAAGCCAGAAAAGTACTACTTGATTATGTAAAATTTGGAAAAAAAGTGGTTTTAAAAAAAAAATATGTTTTTTTTTCAAAATTTTGACTTTGAAAATTAATATTTCAAAAATTATTTATTTGAACAACTTATTTTTAAATTTAAATTAATGTATAAGTTATTGGCTTTTCAAAATGCTATAGCACGACTCTGTAGGTATTACCGTTATTTTTAAATAATTTTTTTCCCATTTTTTGTGATTTTTTTCTTAAATTGCCCCTCCCGCCTAAACGGGGGAAAATGGACCCCCCCCCTCCCATACGATTTTTTGCTTGCCTAGGTCCAACCTACACACCCTATCTTTTTGTCACACCTTATGCGAATCACCCTGTATAAGCCTATACATATTATGTATGTATGGCTTCACATATCTATCGCATACTATTTACAAAACACTTCTAGTTCTTAAAAACACTAATGCTTAATGTTTTTGTAATAGAAATTAAAATTACAACTGTTTTCAGATGGTAACGAGAACGAAAAAGATATTTGTTGGTGGGCTCTCCGCCCCTACAACGCTGGAAGATGTCAAAAGCTATTTTGAGCAGTTTGGCCCGGTAAGTTATTGAAAGTAGTTTAATTTTAGTAAGATAGAATAAGTTCAACATACCAATTAAAAAACATAAGAATATCAACTGAAGCTCTTTAACGATATAAATGAAAGATGTTTAGAGAGCTTTATTACATCACACGTGTCATGTACCTATTTTTTTTTTTTTGTATGTGCAATCTTCATGTACGGAAGCGTGAAGTTTTGCTTTGTTTTTAATTTCAGAAATGCAGAATTTTGAAAAGAGGACAATACATTTTCTTTAATGTTGTGTATTCAAAGACACGAGCATTCTATTTACAAAATTTGCTGAGAATTATCTTTCAATGTTGTCTACCTAGAGAGTTTTCAAACATACGCCTAAGCAAACTTTGTATTTTTTCTCCCAGTTTCAGTTCATGAAATTCTCCTTAAGAATTCCTTAACTGTAAATTGTCCATTTTGAATGAATTAATGGTTGCGTTCATGTGGCTACAACATACATGGTTTGCCGTCAAGTTGATTTTTTTTTTTTTAATTATAGGATATTGTTTTCCGTCAGTCAACGTGTCAAATGCTTTGCTGAAGTCCACGAACATGACCAATACGCGATGGTTTTTATTGAGGCTCATGTTAACCGTGACGCAGAATCATCCAAAAAGTTTTCCGGTCCTTTATCCTTTTTAAAAACCATACTGATTACTTTGCATCAAGCAATGTTTCTTAATAAGTTTGGTTAAACGTCTTGCAACAATTATTTCCAAACATTATTCAACAACGGGTAATATTGAAATGGGCCTATGCAGTGCCGTAACTAGCCTTTTATGCACCCGGTGCGAGTTTTCAAAGCTGCGGCCCTGAAAAATGCTCTAACCAGCTCTGAAAATAAAATGAACAAATGTGCGTACAAATAAAACTATCTATTTATTGTTTACCAAAGTATATAAGTACCTACTTAGTATATTTCTTTAAGATAAAAATTGTTTATTCTAAAATATTTGCTCAAATACAGAAATGAAACAAAGTACTCGATAGTAACCCAAGGCTGTCCTTACTTTTAGATTACTTAAGGATCTACTTTCCGCGCTTTTCTCTTTGCGAAGTCCTTGACTACATTTCCATATGACAGGAGCCGTGCTATGTCGTGCTCAATCGGCAAAATCGCTATAGTAGGGGAGCCCAAGAGGGGATTTCGCGCGTTACTCGAGCGCGTCAGAAAATCATATGGGGAGAAACCTTGCACCATGTAATGTACTCCTACCATATATTAAACCTAAATGTTGGGGCGTTCGCTGAGAGCAGCCCGTCAGATTAGTAAAAAAAAGTCGATCATCGGAAATACTCGACCGCGTCAGATTAAAAGATGGTAGGTTGATTACATCGAGAAGAGTGTATATTTCAATAATCTGACAATTTGAGCGGGGCCTTCGTAAGTAGGCGAGTCACAAAGATGTAAAAAAAAATCGATGTTTCGAAATAATACTCGAGCGCGATTAATTTTTTTTTTATTTTGAAGGTAATTTTATCAGGATTACAGAAAACATATAATCTGACATTTTGGTTGGGGCGATTGAGATAAAATCGTCAGTGAAATGTATAATATATGATGGTTAATATCTCGGTTAATATTGATATTAGCAATTGGTCCAGACGACTTTTTTTGTGGAAAACTAAATTCTCTACAAGTTTGTAATTTACAATTTTTCTGTAGCTTTTGTTATTTACGAGATAACTGCGACAAAACGTTAATTTTATGCAAAAATCTGGTTAAGTGGCCCGTACCACCTTCCCGGTATGAGTAACGACTTTGCCAAAAAGAACATTTTTGTAGAGCTTTCAATTTTGAGAAAAAAAACATCTTCGGTTCAAGCGATCCCATGAAATGCCGCTGAGTTATAGAAATTTAAAAATAAAAAAACAGAGTTTCCGTGTATTTTCAATGGAAAATCTTCACACCTCTTGATCGAGCACTTAAAATTAATATTAAGGGCTCAAACTTTCAGGATTTTTTTTAAAAGTATTTTCAACAAAATTTCAATAAAAAATTTTTAAATACATAATATGTGTACATATTTTTTGATTGCATCCAGTAACAAAAAATAGAAACAACAAAGAATTGTTACTTTAAAATTGTCAGACTAAGAGTACGCCCCCATATAATTGTCAGATTATCATCCTGGAGGACGAAGACATCAAGTTGATCACTCTGTATAAAAATCTGACGCGCTCGAGTATTTCAAGGTCACGTGTTTTTTTTACATTTTTAAAAATCAGCCATGACTGATCGCCCCACTCAAATTGTCAGATTATTGAAATATACACTTTTTAGAGTACACTTAACATTCACTTTGAAAATCTGACACGCTCGAATAACTTTTTATTTTTTGTTTTTTTAACCTCTCTTTACGCCCTTTTGCCCCCAGTAAATCGTCAGATTAATATATATCCGTTATAAGAAAGACAAAGCGCGTATACTCTATGAAAATCTGACGCGCTCGAGTATTTCAATTTAACTGTTTTTTTTTTTTACATTTTTAAAAGCTCATACACGCCCATCGCCCCACTAAAATGAAAAACTCCCATACACTTTTTTTCGTTTTAGAACGTAAACTTCACAATCCAATAAGTCCCCATGACGCTTTAGTAACTGCAAATTTAGCGGCTCGGGCTCCCCTACTACTATGCCAGACAATCTTTCTTGACCCATCGTCGAGCGCAGATAAGTTGTTATTAATTTGAGCTTACTGAATGATCTCTCGCAAGAAGCTACAATCACTGGCTTCGTTAAAAATAGCTTTATAGTGACTACAACATTGGGAAACACTTCCTTTAAATCCAGTTCCAATATAGCTTTGAGTTTTGAGAAGACCCATACTTGACTGACATTCACGATTATCAAATAATGTAGTCGCTTCAACTTAACTCTTCAAAGTTTCTATTTCGGACCAAAATTCTATGGCATTTATGTCTGCAGAATATTTGATACTAAATCAGCTGTACGTTTTTTTAGTTCTTCAACCGAATATGTAGTAATGTGTTTTAAGGTCCAAAAACCGAAAGGGTGTTGTATGTCGCGTTGTTTTTTAAATCGCCATTTTAATTCAGAAATGATTGTATCTATTGCTTCACTTATCAGAATTTTGAAACTTTGTTGCTGAGTAATGTCGTAGCCGCCGGTGTCTGAACATTGAACTTAAATCGTGTCTTTTTACTCACTTTCGTCGATTTTCAGGAAAATTGTCTTCAATGTCACATTGTTC
Source organism: Melanostoma mellinum (assembly GCA_914767635.1). NCBI lineage: Eukaryota > Metazoa > Arthropoda > Insecta > Diptera > Syrphidae > Melanostoma > Melanostoma mellinum. The sequence goes on along the minus strand of OU612058.1, from coordinate 116,439,511 downwards.
ACAGATTCTTGTTGCCTTTTTGAAAACAATATCTACAGTCTCGCGAATACTTTGTATCTGGCTTGTTAGTCCCTTGATTAGTTCAGAAGCTTTGTCGATAGTCATAATTTTAGACTGTAGAGCTACATTCACTTTGTCAACAGATTCCAAAATTTTTGGAATCTGTATTTTTGTTTGATGTGTCGTGACGTAACGACTAACGCGTCAGAACTGTATCGGTTCCATACATAAACCATCACTACACATTACGCGCTAATGTGAACGTTACCATACTTAATAAATGAAAAAGATAATCGACTTTTACATGTGTTCTTATTTCAAGACCGATTGAAAAGTGCGATAAAGATATAGATAGTACACCATGTTCCATGAAACAAAATGTGCCTACAAGCTACCATCAATGAGAAAAAACTAAAGGGTCCACCATCTAACGTTTTTTTTTTCAACTAGTGCTTATTTCGTGAATGGTAACACTTTTGAAGGTACGAGTACGATAACTTTGGCGACAAGAAATAATAACGGAATTTGGTGGATGGGTTCAATACAAACATTTTTTACTATTTGAGGGGGGTCTATCTCCCCCCGTTTAGGCGGTAGGGGCAGTTTTATAAAAATTGACTTAAAATCTAAACAAAAATATTGAAGAACAATGGGAAAACTTACAGATACAATTTATACTTTTTATGAAAGTCAGAAATCTGCACTTTATTATAAATTTTAAATGAAGTGATTTCAATTTATAGTTTTTGAATTAACTGACTTCAAAATCAAAATTAAAAAAAAAAAAACTTCAAAAAATCCCTTTGAGTATTATTTTTCTCGTGATTGCAAATGCCAATAAAAAAATTTGATGTAGTTAGTTGCTTTAACAAATTTTTTATCAAACGCTGTAAACTATTTTTTTCTATGTTTTATAGTTTTTGAGATAATTGAAAAATAGTAAAACTATTAAAGTATGCAATATTTTTAGAAAATTATGGAAATACGTACGAATTTACAATAATGTTAAGAAAAAGACTAGTGAAAGTATAAAAATTCATCAGACAGGTGCTTATATGCAATTGACTTCCGTATGCAACAACTTTCCGTTAACCCTTTTTCCGCAGGGTTAAGCTGCTCATGCTAAATATGAAAATAGCAATTGTTTTTCTAACTGCAAGTTATTTGATCGAACTGAAAAAAGTATGAAAGTATAAAAATTCATCAGACAGGTGCTTATGTGCAATTAATTTCCATATGCAACAACTTTCCGCATGACCCGCTTCGCGGGGGCTCATTATTTTAACCCTTTTTCCGCAGGGTTAAGCTGCTCATGCTAAATATGAAAAAACCAATTGTTTTTCCAACTGCAAGTTATTTGATCGAACTGAAAAAAGTATAAAAGTATTAAAAACATCAGACAGGTGCTTATGTGCAGTTAATTTCCGTATGCCACAACTTTCCGCGTGGCCCGCTTCGCGGGGGCTCATTATTTTAACCCTTTTTTCGCAGGGTAAAGCTGCTCATGCTAAATATGAAAATAGCAATTGTTTTTCTAACTGCAAGTTATTTGATCGAGCTGAAAAAAGTATAAAAGTATAAAAATCATCAGACAGGTGCTTGTGTGCAGTTAATTTCCGTATGCAACAACTTTCGGCATGTTCCGCTTCGCGGAACCTCATTATTTTAACCCTTCTTCCACAGGGTTAAGCTGCTCATGCTAAATATGAAAATAGCAATTGTTTTTCTAACTGCAAGTTATTTGATCGAACTGAAAAAGTATAAAAGTATAAAAATTCATCAGAAAGGTGCTTATGTGCAAATAATTTCCGTATGCAACAACTTTCCGCATGGCCCGCTTCGCGGCGGCTCATTATTTTAACCCTTTTTCTGCAGTGTTAAGCTGCTCATGCTAAATATGAAAATAGCAATTGTTTTTCTAACTGCAAGTTATTTGATCGAACTGAAAAAAGTATAAAAATATAAAAATTCATCAGACAGGTGCTTATGTGCAAATAATTTCCGTATGCAACAATTTTCAGCATGGCCCGCTTCGCGGCGGCTCATTATTTTAACCCTTGCGGAAAGTTGTTGCATATGAAAATTAATTGCAAATTAGCACCTTAGCAGCTGTCTGATGAATTTTTATACTTTCAATAGTCTATTTCCTTACATTATTGTAAATTCGTACGTGTTTCCATAATTTTTTGTAAGCATTGCATACTTCAATAGTTTTACTATCTTTCAATTATCTCAAAAACTATAAGACATAGAAAAAAGTAGTTTACAGCGTTTGATAAAAAACTTATTAAAGCAACTGACTGCATCAAAATTTTTTTATTGGCATTTGAAATCACAACAAAAATAATACTCAAAGTGATTTTTTCAATTTTTTTTTTTCCTAAATTTTGACTTTGAAGTCAGTTATTTCAAAAACTATAAATTGAAATCACTTCATTTAAAATTTATTATAAAGTGCAGATTTCTGACTTACATAAGAAGTATAAATTGTATCTGTAAGTTATCCCGTTGTTCTTCAATATTTTTTTTTAGATTTTAAGTAAATTTTTATAAAAATTTAAATTGCCCCTACCGCCTAAACGGGGGGAGATAGACCCCCCCCCCTCCCATTGTAAAAAATGCTTGTATTGAACCCCTCTACTAAATCCCGTTATTATTTTTTGTCGCCAAAGTTATCGTACTCTCTCCCTTTTGAAAATGAAAATGAGCAAGGAGTGGCCGTTACAGTCAATGGCGATCGTTATTGGGCCATGTTGAACGAATTTTTGTTCACAAAAATTGAAGAGGAGGATATTGGCAACATTTTGTTTCAACAGGAAAGCGCTACGTGCCACACAACCGACACTACACTCGATGTTTTGCGCCCTGTTTGTGAGGATCGCATTATCAGCCGCAGAGCTGATGTCGTTTGGCCACCTCCGAGCTGCGATTTGACACCGTTGGACTATTATTTGTGGGTTGACATATGTAAAAAATAAGTGTTAAGCCGACAAGCTTTAAAGGACAATATTCGTGAAGCCATTGGTGAAATACAGCTGCACACAATCGATGTAATATGCTTAAAAAACTCTATCGGCTTCCATCAACCACCCCAAATTATATGGTTCAAATTGAAAGTGGAATGTCTCCCTTATTTGTATTTTCGAAAACTAAACATGAGCTACATAACAAAAATCCTCAATGGGGATGATAATACTCGCCTGACCAAGGCTCTTGCCAAAAAAGCCATAAGGACGAAAACCCTTTTCTTCAAAGACTGGGAAAATATTTCAGTAAAATATAACATCCATCTCGATTTGACTGAAAACAACATCCCAGAGTGGAAAACTATTTCTGAAAAATTTATCCTGGATGTAGAACAGGCAATCAAAACAGAAAATGTAATTCAAGCGGAAAGTTCAAGAACACGGGTTGTTTACCGACAACTAGAACACCAACAAGTAAACTATGCTAACACTGGACTAAGTACAGCACAATAATTAATGGTAATTAGAGCGAGAGGAGAACTTCTTAAGCTAAACTATATGCCACATGGTGAGGATATTGCATTTCGGTGCACTCTATGCAATACTGGAGAAAATGAAGATGTGATACATTTTCTTGGTGTTTGCCCAATATTGAAGGAGATAAGGCGTAGTCATTACGGAACGGATCTTATGACCATCGAAGATGCCAAACGCGTACTTAACGATAGCGAAAATTGGAATAAACTTGCCTCCTATTGCCACACTGCTCTCAAGTATAGATCAAGAATAATAGATGAAAATTTTTAAATGTTTGTAAAGCTACTTTTACTATTAATTTTTTCCTTTTTGAAATGAATATTTATGAATAATAGTATTTACCTATAATAATTCTTTTTAAATTTGTTGTCATTTCTCGGCAGACGGCTAAAGCCATGCTTAAATGTACCAAATGAAAAACATGTAAAGGCAGCCATTTGAAATTAATTTTTTCTGTATTAACCGGAAAGATTGTACTTTCAAATAAAAAAAGAAATTTGAGAAAATTTTCAGTAGCTTTTGTTTAAAGCATTTAAAAAAAAAGTTATTTGGCGGGTCCTTTAAATACAAGTCTGGTCATTTCTGCGCCCCTCCAGCAGATGCGCCCTGTGCCTGGGCACCGCTGGCACCGCCCTAGTTACGGCACTGGGCCTAAGGCTTGGGACTTCATTTTTCTTTCCTCTTTTATGAGTGAGACGAATAACTCATGTTTTTAACACTTTCGGGACGTGCCCTTGGGTCAGACTTCTGTTGATAATTGCTTATATGATTAATATTAGAGAGCTAGTACGTTTGCAATTTCCAATTCGTCAGATTCTTCTACATTTATATTGTTTGAGCTAGATATAGACTCGGTTGATAGCAAGTTTTTTTTTACTATGCGCATGTATGCAATCTCGGATGCTTGTGTAGCATAAAGATCAGCAAAGTCTTCTGAGATGACGGCAGTGCTCGATTGAATTCAAAAATTATTTTCAATTATTTCATCAGTTGATGGTTTATTTACATTAAGTACTCAGTCTTTTTCAGATCACGATTGGCATTATTTGTTAATTTTGCTTTGTAAAAGTTTAAATTCTCTATTATATATTTTTGTTGACATAGTTTCCTTATTTTTGTATTCAGATTTGTAAACCTCGTTTCGTTGATAAAATATATTTAATTTTTTTTACTGAGTTATATATGGCTTTGCAGTTTTTGTTTTGATATTTTTTTTCTATTGTGTTTCAATTGAATTTGCGTTATTTTCTTCATTTTCTTAACAAATTTATTGTAAACTACCTGTGCTCGCGACTTCGTCCGAGTGAAATAGTGACGTTCAGCAGCATTTTTAATTTGTTACTTACTTACTAAGGTGAGCATTACAGTTCGGGGTGAACCTGGGCCTCAACCAACATCCTTCTGTAACGACTTCGATTTCGGGCGAGCTCTCTCCAGTTTTGCACTCTAAGTCGGTTGAGGTTTTCTTCCACTTGATTGCGCCACCTAAGACGAGGTCTTCCCCTTCCGCTATTTCCCTGCAATGTACTTTCGAAAACCCGACGAGCCGTTGCGTTTGGGTAGCCTCGCGATGCGTACTCTTCTGGCTATGCCCATGTCGCGGTACAGCTCATACAGCTCGTTATTGTATCTTCTTCTCCACACATTGTCTTCGCTTATGGGACCAAAGATCATTCGGAGAATTTTTCTTTCGAAACAACCAAGGGTTTCCTCGTCCGCTTTCGATAAGGTCCATGCTTCCGCGCCGTAAAGCAGGACTGGGATGATTAAGGTCTTATACAAGTTTATCCTGGTTTTTTATAGGGGGTTTTGTTTCTCAATTGCCTTCTTAACCCAAAGAAGCAACGGTTGGCAAGAGTTATTCTCCGTTTGATCTCCGCACTTATGTTGTTGTCCGTGTCTACAGCGGATCCTAGGTAGACGAAGTCCTGTACTACCTCGATGTCTGTCTATTGTGATGATTTGTCCAATTCGTCGATGTTCTGTGTCCCTGTTTGATGACAGTATATACTTCGTTTTGCCCTCATTAACCATCAAACCCATTTTTGCCGCTTCTGTTTCAATACTCGCAAAAGCACCTATGACATCACGCTTTTTCTTCCCATTACGTCAATATCGTCTGCATAGGCGAGTAATTGTACAGACTTTTGAAAGATTGTTCCTCTGGTGTTGGCGTTTGAGTTTCATACAATCTGTTCAAGTATGATGTTGAAGAAATCGCATGACAGCTTGTCGCCTTGTCTAAAACCTTTTTCGACATTATAGGTCTCAGTGAGTTCTTTACCGACCTTGACGGAGCAGCGTGAAATCTCCAAAGTCATCGTGCATAGTCGTACGAGTTTTGCAGGGATGCCAAAACTAGACATGGCTCTGTAAAGCTCGTCTCTGTAAATGCTGTCATACGCAGCCTTCAAATCGATAAAAAGATGGTGAATATCGATATTACGTTCTAGGGTTTTTTTCCAAGATCTGCCGTCCAACTGGTCTCCAGCTGCCTTGAAAAGTTCGGCATCAAGGCCATCTGCACCTGCAGTCTTATTTGATTTATGTTTGCATATGACAAGCTTAATTTTCTCTAGGTCAGGAGGACGGCACTCTTAATCACCGTCCAAGCTGAATGGTGCAATCTGCCTGACAGCGGAGTTTGTGTCCTCATCGCCGTTAATCAATCTGCAGAAGTGATCTTTCCAGATCCTCAGTAGCGACTGTGACTCTACAACTATGTTTCTCTTCTGGTTCTCTCAGGCTTCAGTTCGGGTTTTGCCACCCTCGCAGGATCTTTTTACTTTTTGGTAAAACTCTGTCATGGTACCTCTCAATTTCCTCAAACAAGCGCTTCTCATGCTGCTTCTTTTTCTTTTTGAGAATTCGGTGTTCTTCCCTCCTTTTCTCCTTGTAAACCTCGTTATACTGATCGTAAGCAGCCCTTGTTGTTTTTGCATCAGCATTTGTCGTGCTTTTTGTTTGGCTGCATTTGCCTGCCTGCATTCTTCATCGAACCATGGGTTTCGTTTTGGGGGCCGAGTCAAACCCAGAACCTCAGAGGCAGCGGTTCTGGTGGCTTCTTGGCATTGCTGCCTTTGGTCTTCAATGCTTAATGCTGACGGCATGGAATTCAAGTTTAATTGAAGGGACACTCGATTGGAAAAGGCATTGGCAATCTCTTGCGATTGTAGCTTTCTGACGTCGTTTCGTGAACAAGATATCCTCATTCGTACCTTGGCTACAACAAGGTAGTGGTCCGAGTCAAAGTTGGCCACTCGGAAAGTTCGGACTTCTAACACACTGGAAGAGTGCCTTGCGTCGATCGCAACATGGTCAAATTGGTTGACGGTTAATTGATCTGGGGATCTCCATGTACCCTTATGAATTTTGAGATGCGAGAAGCGTGTACGTGCCTCAGTCCGTTTTCGGAGGTTTTGTCGTGGAGGTTATGCTTACCGATTGTATTTCCAAAGATGTCCTCCTTCCCTAGCTTTGCGTTAAAATCGCCAAGAACAATTTCCACGTCGTGTCTAGGGCACTGCTCATATGTTTCTTCGAGGAGCTCGTAGAAACAGTCTTTGGAATTGTCTTCTTTCTCTTCTGTGGGGGCATGGGCGCATATTAGGCTAATGTTGGCGAGTTTAGCCTTGATGCGGATGGTCATTATACGCTCATTAACTGCATTTTGGCTAATCACCTTATCACACATTTCGTTTTTATATTGACTTTTAAGAAAATGTTTTTAATTTTTCTGTTGTTTCAGACGTTTATCAAGCAATTCATGACGAAGCAATTGATCATGAAATTTTATTTGCAATGGCCGTCAACGAAGAACTTTTAATTAATAAACACAGATTGTTTTTGAAAGACAGATCTTTTCACAAAGATTTGTCATTAGTTGATTGAAACGATGAATGCTTTTTGGTTTTTCTTTTTAATTATTCGAAACATTAATGTGACGGACATAGGCAAAAATAAAAATAAAATTTCTATGCAATGTTTTCAACAAAACCAAAATTAATCAATCATATATATATATCAGTGGCGTGGCGTCCATATAACACGATTCCTATCGTCTTACCTTTTAATATTTGTCCCTTGTTTTGTTCATAGAAAAAACCAGCAACATAAGTCTACAATTAAGCAGTCAACATCCTATCACACAATGCCACACACAACACACAAGACACAATGTTCTTCAAGGGTTCAAGCACTCTTAAATTTGCGAGATACACACACAATACACAAAGCATTGAAAATCTCCGCGCAGAACATATTTTATGTTTGTCCCTGTCTTTCCTACGATATACTTCCACCCCGGTGCACCGCGGTGCCACTCTTTTCAATACACGTTCTCTTATTGAAGAAAGTAAGACGATAATTTTCGTCTTACTGCAATGTCTGCTTGGAAAAAATAATACAGTTTTCGCCTTCGAGTAATGTACGGCGAATTCGGTTTTGCTTTAGTGTTTTGTTTTGTTCTACTGATCACTGTTTTGGATTATTTGCAAGTTTAAAATGAATTTTAAGTAAAGTGCATTTGTAAAAACTGTGAAAAAAAAGCTAAAAATTCTGAAAATTGTGAAAAGTTAACGTCGAAGAGAACTGTTTTGATTTAATTATATGAATGGCTTTGCTAAATGTTGAGTGCTGTTTAACCGATTACCTTTTAGAAGAGGAAAACCAATGAAATGAAGTTCTTATTTTTTTTAATACTAGTTACGTTAGGTACTTAAAATTTTATTTTATTTTCTTGCATTTCCACATAGGCTTCTTTTGAAGCCCCTTTTTTTATGCTTTAAGCTCATTGTGAATTTTAACCTTAATGACTTCCATTAATACACGTTTGGAATTAAAGGTAGGTACCTTCTATTTATTCCTTATTAATTTGTGTAGGTGATTAATTTTTCTCGACTTACCATTTGAAAATATCCACGCCACGCCACTGATATATATATATATATATATATATATATATATATATATATATTACTAAAACATCTGGAATGGCAAAAGTTTTGCAAAAATGTTCGATAATCATTTGGGATGAGTGTCCAATGGCCAACAAGAAATCATTGGAAGCATTGGATAGAACAATGAAAGATCTACGTGGAAATCAACAATTGTTCGGTGGTGCTTTGATATTGTTAGCAGGCGACTTCAGACAAACTTTACCAGTTATTCCAAAATCTACCGCTGCCGATGAAATTAACGCGTGTTTAAAATCTTCAATTTTGTGGAGATTTGTAAAAACACTCACACTGAAAACAAACGTACGAGTTCAACTGCAAAATGATCCATCTGCAGCTGAATTTTCGAAACAATTGTTGAAAATCGGTGATGGGAAAATGCCAGTCGACAAAGATACAGGTTCAATAACACTACCAAACGGTTTTTGTCAATTTACACAAACAAAACAGGAACTGATCAATAGCGTATTCCCAAACCTGAGCCAACAGTACAAAAACCATGTTTGGTTAAGCGAGCGAGCAATATTGGCCGGTAAGAACAAAGATGTCAGCGAGCTTAACGAAGCAATTTTGAAAGAACTACCAGGCAAATTATCAACATTCAAATCAGTGGACACCATCATGATTCCGGATGAGGTGATAAATTATCCTACAGAATTCTTGAATTCACTTGATTTGCCAGGAATACCACCACATATTTTACAGCTCAAAGTTGGAGTGCCAATTATTATGCTTCGCAACATCAATCAACCAAAACTTTGTAATGGCACAAGACTCGCAGTGAAAACATTAATGGGAAATGTCATCGAAGCAACAATTTTGAACGGAAAGTTCCGAGGTGAACATGTTTTGATTCCTCGAATCCCAATGATTCCATCTGATATGCCATTTGAATTTAAGCGTCTTCAGTTCCCAGTTCGTCTTGCATTCGCTTTTACTATCAATAAAGCGCAAGGACAGTCTTTGCAAATGTGTGGCATAAATTTGGAAAGCCCTGTTTTCTCGCATGGACAACTGTATGTTGCATGTTCTAGAGTTGGAAAACCATCTGCTCTATTTGTATATACAAGTAATGGTGAAAGAAAAACCAAAAATGTTGTTTACCAAAAAGCGTTAGAATAAAAATTAATTAATCGAAAATTAACTTTTTTTTTATATTAAGTCGTTATTGCCTGGCGAAGCTGGCAGGGTTCAGCTAAGAATTAAATTTTAAAATTCGACGCGAAAAATTGTGAATATGTGTGTAAATGTCATGTTTAGTGCCCGTGCGAAGCCGGGACGGGCCGGCTTCACCCGGGTACAATGCTGATACTAATTCATGGCAGAATTTTCTCTATGTACCCATGAATTAGTAACTCGTGCTAATGATTCTCTGTCTCTCTGAACCATATGCCTACCTCGATCCCGGCTGCGGCGAATCCCACGCTCTACTGAAGATTCTCTCTCTCTCTGTCAGCTCTATATCCATCCCGAGCCTGACTGAGGCGAGCCTTACGTTCCGTTGACGATTCTTCATCTCTTGCTGAACGTACTCTTTTGGCATTCACTGTACTACGACCTATATTCGAACGACGACGTTTTCCAGACATGACTTTATAATTTCTTTAAAAATTTTCTCAGTTCTATATGAATGATTACCTATGCACGAATTGCCATATTATTAGTATGTGCCACAGTAAAAAATATCTGAATACTTACCATTCAGAAACAAAAACAAAAGATACCTATTCTTTTCAACATAAACTACGATGCTTTAAAAAATAGTTTGCTATTCGTGCGAGTTTCAAACTGATTTTGAAAATTATAAAATTGAAGTAAAAGTAAAAGTAAATAATTTTTTTTATAGTAAAATAATATGTTTGTTATGACATCGCATTACAAAACTTTAAATTTCTTGGCTTTTCTCTGCTATAATGTGCATGTATTATACATCCTCTTGAATCACTCTATTCATTAAAAAAAAACCGCATCAAAATACGTTGCGTATTTCGACCGGGGCGGGTCGAGTGAAATAGTGACGTTCAGCAGCATTTTTAATTTGTTACTTACTTACTAAGGTGAGCATTACAGTTCGGGGTGAACCTGGGCCTCAACCAACATCCTTCTGTAACGACTTCGATTTCGGGCGAGCTCTCTCCAGTTTTGCACTCTAAGTCGGTTGAGGTTTTCTTCCACTTGATTGCGCCACCTAAGACGAGGTCTTCCCCTTCCGCTATTTCCCTGCAATGTGCTTTCGAAAACCCGACGAGCCGGAGCGTTTGGGTAGCCTCGCGATGCGTACTCTTCTGGCTATGCCCATGTCGCGGTACAGCTCATACAGCTCGTTGTTGTATCTTCTTCTCCACACATTGTCTTCGCTTATGGGACCAAAGATCATTCGGAGAATTTTTCTTTCGAAACAACCAAGGGTTTCCTCGTCCGCTTTCGATAAGGTCCATGCTTTCGCGCCGTAAAGCAGGACTGGGATGATTAAGGTCTTATACAAGTTTATCCTGGTTTTTTATAGGGGGTTTTGTTTCTCAATTGCCTTCTTAACCCAAAGAAGTAACGGTTGGCAAGAGTTATTCTCCGTTTGATCTCCGCACTGATGTTGTTGTCCGTGTCTACAGCGGATCCTAGGTAGACGAAGTCCTGTACTACCTCGATGTCTGTCTATTGTGATGATTTGTCCAATTCGTCGATGTTCTGTGTCCCTGTTTGATGACAGTATATACTTCGTTTTGCCCTCATTAACCGTCAAACCCATTTTTGCCGCTTCTGTTTCAATACTCGCAAAAGCACCTATGACATCACGCTTTTTCTTCCCATTACGTCAATATCGTCTGCATAGGCGAGTAATTGTACAGACTTTTGAAAGATTGTTCCTCTGGTGTTGGCGTTTGAGTTTCATACAATCTGTTCAAGCATGATGTTGAAGAAATCGCATGACAGCTTGTCGCCTTGTCTAAAACCTTTTTCGACATCATAGGTCTCAGTGAGTTCTTTACCGACCTTGACGGAGCAGCGTGAAATCTCCAAAGTCATCGTGCATAGTCGTACGAGTTTTGCAGGGATGCCAAAACTAGACATGGCTCTGTAAAGCTCGTCTCTGTAAATGCTGTCATACGCAGCCTTCAAATCGATAAAAAGATGGTGAATATCGATATTACGTTCTAGGGTTTTTTCCAAGATCTGCCGTCCAACTGGTCTCCAGCTGCCTTGAAAAGTTCGGCATCAAGGCCATCTGCACCTGCAGTCTTATTTGATTTATGTTTGCATATGACAAGCTTAATTTTCTCTAGGTCAGGAGGACGGCACTCTTAATCACCGTCCAAGCTGAATGGTGCAATCTGCCTGACAGCGGAGTTTGAGTCCTCATCGCCGTTAATCAATCTGCAGAATTGATCTTTCCAGATCCTCAGTAGTGACTGTGACTCTACAACTATGTTTCTCTTCTGGTTCTTTCAGGCTTGAGTTCGTGGTTTGCCACCCTCGCAGGATCTTTTTACTTTTTGGTAAAACTCTGTCATGGTACCTCTCAATTTCCTCAAACAAGCGCTTCTCATGCTGCTTCTTTTTCTTTTTGAGAATTCGGTGTTCTTCCCTCCTTTTCTCCTTGTAAACCTCGTTATACTGATCGTAAGCAGCCCTTGTTGTTTTTGCATCAGCATTTGTCGTGCTTTTTGTTTGGCTGCATTTGCCTGCCTGCATTCTTCATCGAACCATGGGTTTCGTTTTGGGGGCCGAGTCAAACCCAGAACCTCAGAGGCAGCGGTTCTGGTGGCTTCTTGGCATTGCTGCCTTTGGTCTTCAATGCTTAATGCTGACGGCATGGAATTCAAGTTTAATTGAAGGGACACTCGATTGGAAAAGGCATTGACAATCTCTTGCGATTGTAGCTTTCCGACGTCGTTTCGTGAACAAGATATCCTCATTCGTACCTTGGCTACAACAAGGTAGTGGTCCGAGTCAAAGTTGGCCACTCGGAAAGTTCGGACTTCTAACACACTGGAAGAGTGCCTTGCGTCGATCGCAACATGGTCAAATTGGTTGACGGTTAATTGATCTGGGGATCTCCATGTACCCTTATGAATTTTGAGATGCGAGAAGCGTGTACTACTTACAACAAGATTTAGCCCCGCAGCAAAATCGATCAGCCTCAGTCCGTTTTCGGAGGTTTTGTCGTGGAGGTTATGCTTACCGATTGTATTTCCAAAGATGTCCTCCTTCCCTAGCTTTGCGTTAAAATCGCCAAGAACAATTTCCACGTCGTGTCTAGGGCACTGCTCATATGTTTCTTCGAGGAGCTCGTAGAAACAGTCTTTGGAATTGTCTTCTTTCTCTTCTGTGGGGGCATGGGCGCATATTAGGCTAATGTTGGCGAGTTTAGCCTTGATGCGGATGGTCATTATACGCTCATTAACTGCATTTTGGCTAATCACCTTAACCCTGAGTCTTCCTCTAACGACAAATCCGCACCCAAATAAGCGCTGTTTCTGTTGTCGGTAGCAGTCGCCATAGTAGATGTCACAGTTTCTCATCTTCTTTCATTGTCCTTTTTACGTTTGCTTGGGTCGTGAACTTTGAAATCATTATCGTTATCCGAGGCTATTGGTTGCTTATGTTTCGGAACCAGATGTTTTTTGCGGGGTTGGGTAGTTAACCCTACGCACAACCCCCAACCTGGAGGGCCAGGTCCTTTAGGATCCCTTCGGACATAAAAGGCTGGAATATCCATAGTATAGAAAGACCCCGAAAGACCTTTAAACCAAATATGTTGGAGTAGCTCCTTCAGGGGTTTCTGCTTTTTTGACTGCTGAAGTCCACCGTTGATTCTGTCATTCAAATTCATCCGCTGGAATATTTACGCGAAAGCTCTCGTAGACAGCGTTGCCACAATGATACAAGTGTAACAAAAGTGTTACACTTTTTAGTTATTTTATAAATTTGTTACAATGTTACTTTTTTCTCCAATTTGTTACACTTTTCCCGTAAAAATCTTTTTTGTTTTCTTTTTCGTAAAAAAAATATTGAAAAGCTTTTTTTCTTTTGAACCATTTGTATATGAATTCTATAGCCGAATTGTAGATAAGTGATATTTATATTGAGGCTAATGCAGAATATTTTATGAACAAACTAGGTCTATCTATTGTTAAAAAAAAATGTATAAAAACAAATATGAAATTATTTTATATAGAACTATGTTCTCAGATTAAAAAGAGGTTCGATTTTAAAATTAAAAAATGTTGCACTGCTAGATCCTTGTAAAATTGTTTCTGAAAACAATTGTATCTCGCCACTGCACTTTTCAATAACACAAGTCTGCAAAAAAGTCTAAGCTCTTAAGCTCTTCTGGTTTTTTTGTGACACACTTATGTTTTTGGGTGTGCTGAATCTGAAAATGACTTTCATTTGCTCGTAGAACGTCACGTTTTCTGCCAATAGAGGTATCCGTCTAATATCTGTTCCAGTGAAAACACCTTCTTTCAACTTTGCCTCCGGGAGGCCTGGAAGCTTTCATACCATATTTAAAGGAATTTCCATCTCTTATAAGTGACTTTACAAATTGCTTCATCAATCCCAGCTTTATGCGAAGCGGCGGTAAAAGAATTTTATAACGTGGCACCAAAGTTACATGCGGGACGTTCCTTGGCCTACCTTGCTCCCTCGAAGGCCAACACTTTTCACTCAAAAAGTAATAATAATAATAACAAAATACAAATTTACTTATTTATTCATGACTTAATTTAGCTCAAAAAAACAATTTTTTAAGAATATTTTGGGCTTAGGAAAACAACCTGAGTATTTTTTTTTAGTTTTCAGAACACCTAAATACATAAAAATCAGTTGAAAGCATCCAGACAGCTTTTTCTTTGCAGACCTGTGATGAGAAAATATGCACTGACTTTAGAAATTTACAGTTACAACAAAACTTAAAATAGGTTTATTTACGAAACATTTTGGGGCTTTGTTAAATCTTTACAAAATTCACAAAAAGTAAAATTGTTTGAAAATAGTGTACAATTAGTACAATTTGTGGCTTACCTCACAGTTCCGCTGCTTCAGAACGTGTTTTTTCTGAACGCTCAAGTAAGGTTAGGTCTAAGAAATATAAACCACGATCGATAGATCTCTAAATACTTTTCTTTTGAGCTCAAACTTTTTGGAATTTTTTTAGATATAATACAATATTTTCTATATGGTTTTTGAAACAAAAAAAAATTTTTTTTTGCCCACTCTAATGTTTTATTTTCTTTCCATTTGTTACACTTTTTGAAAAAAATTGTTACACTTTCAAAAAGACCTGCGGCAACATTGCTCGTAGACCATTGAGATTCGTGCAGTCAGTCATTGTTCGCAGAGCAATTACAGTGTTGATCACAATTCGTTTGTTCCGCATTCCTTTGTCAACACTCGCACTTACTAGTTTAGCAGGTCAGCTCTGGACGGAGCATCCCAGGACCCAGTGGATACCACGAGGTATAGTAAGCACAATTGACGTGTTAAATAAGTTGGAACATCTGGGCGCCGCCAAGAATAGTACAACGCCCATCCACAACGGCCAACACTCTTGACCTATTGCTCATCCCGAAATATACAAGGTATATATATTATTAGCTAATGAAACGCGAGACAAGTCCTTACAGTTGTAAGAATTAAATTGTTTTGATTTTATATAAACTTCGAAAGGTTACAAAAACAAGGTATGCACTGGTTGACACGAGTTGCCTGGTTTGGTCGTGGCTTTGAGTGCGGGTGGCGCTTCGTCTTCGGTTGCTCGAATGGGACTAAATCCCTAGTACTCGTACGGCGCCGGTGCGGAGAGTCGGTAATTTCGGCGGTCTGACATGGCTTTAAAAATATACAGGGGAGTGGTGGCTATAGCAAGGCCACAGTAGAGGAACTGATCGGCGGACCTTATTCCGACCTGCGACTGAAAGTCTAATAGGCCAGGAGAGTGGTAACCATTCCAATCAATTCAGAGACTAGTCTTACAAAGGTGGTTATGACCGAAGTTGAAGATAATGTGGTCACAAGATTTAGCCGGCTTTGTAATTTCGAAGAATTGATCAGCGGCCCTTATTCCGACCAGCGACTGAAAGTCTAATAGATCAAGAAAGTGGTCACCACTCTAATCAATTCAAAAAAGATGAATTTAAAAAGGGGTGGTTATGACCGTAGTCGAAAATAGTATAACCACAAGACGAGCACGTAACCGGATCTGAAATTCTGAGGAATGGATCAGCGGACCTTATTCCTGCTGATTGAAAATCTAATAGGTTCTGAAAGTGGTCACCACTCTAATTAATTCAAAAAGTTTATTCGGGAGTTGAGGGGATGGAGAAGAGAATTCTCAAATACCAGAGTGGTATTCCCAAAGCTAATAAATTCCTGAGGTTTCTTCTCTGGTTTTATCGAAAATTTTCACTTTTCTCGGTCGTAACTGAATGTGAGGTGTAAGGAGCGAGTGAAATGTTTACATCTGCATATACGCTTGCATCTCGTGTTTATGTTTCAAGACCATCATACATACCAAACACAGGAAGCTAAGCACAGGAGAATATTCGTCGGTTAATGGCAGCTTACCTACCGCTGCTTGTTCGATTTTATTTTTGTATGGAGCCAGGATTACAATCCACAAAACCGTGCGTGACTGCGCATAATATTGGTGTTCGGCGGTCGCTGGTAGATGAGTGAAGTTCTATGTCGCTGTATTGGTTGTTTCTCTGTGCCCCTGTTACTTCGTGTGTCGAGTCGGTTAGTTGATAAAAACCGTAGGGTGAAATGTAGGTGGTTCGGCGGCGGCGGTGAGAAAAAAATGTGACGTATCGTCACAGTATCATCTCATCTAGGCAAATCGGACCATTGTGCCATATCGGTAGATTTATCGTTTTCCGTCGCGGTAAAAAAAAGATAAAGTCCCTAAAAGAACTTTGTGGCAATACGAGAGAGCCATTTAATAAGCCTGAATAATTTCTTTCGAAATTTTAATTGGTCATTGTGCTTTCTCGACAGAAACGTTACGACATCAGCTGATATGATATCTAACGTAATTCTCAACGGCATGAGACATTTTGTTCCTCACAGAACAAAAAGTATCATCCCCAAAGAGAATTCGTGGTTTGATTCAAGCTGTAAAGAGACGATTTGGGATGGAGAAAGAAGTTTTCGAAAGTTTAAAGATAACCGCCTACAGAAGAAAATGGAAATTTGTTCAAACGGGCCAGAAATGTTTGGAATGTTCAAATCAAAGGCTTAGTGTTTGCATAACCAAAAATGAGGCAAAGACTACTGTTGTGTCCAAAAGGAAGCAAAACTTTTATTCTTTTGTGAAGAACGTTAAGAACTCGACCATGCCATCGGTTCCAACGCTCGTTTTCAAAGACTTTCCGTATGTCAGCTCCATCGACAAAGTTAATCTGCTAGGAGCTCAATTTGCTGCTAACTCGACACTTCCTGATGGCATTTTGGCTTCACCTTAGCTCGAGTCTGCAAATTCTGCGATAAAGCAGATTTTTTTTTTCGAACTCGCTCGGTTGCGAGAATTCTCAAAGATCTCAATATACAAAAATTTGCTTGTCCAGATGGTATTTTCGCCGTTATTCTGAAGAGGTGCTCTTCTACGTTGGCAAACCCACTGCACAATTTTTCCATCTTTCCTTTTCTGTTGGGCTTTTCCCGAACAGATGGGAAACGGCATTTGTCCAGCCTGTCCCTAAAAAAGGCGAATATTCCTCCCCTTTCAATAACCGTCCAATTGCACTTACGTCCCTTCTTTCCGAGGTCATGGAAACTTTGATAAACCATCAACATATGAAATATCGTGAAGAACGAAAGCTTCATAAATGCTGGTGTGCCCCAAGGGTCCGTTCTGTCTCCGACCTTCTTCCTCATTTTCCTCAATGATCTCTTGTCTGAAACTTCAAATCCGGTTAACTGTTCTGCTGACGACTCGACCCTCAGTTTTTCATATTCGTTTACAAATTCACATCCCTGCTCTTCAAATGTGGAACTGGAACGATTGCGTAAGCTAATTGAGTTCTGACCTTAACAGCATTGTTTCATGGGGTCATAAGAACCGAGAATTCAAAGCTTTGTAAGCGCAATGCTGTCTCTTTTCGTTGAAGCTTAACATTCCCCCATTGCCATTATCCATGAATGGGACCTGCATCCAAAAAACCAGAAAAGCTGTCAGTACTTGGAATCTGTGTTAACGATGATCTTCGATGATCACATATTTGAATTCGCCAACGCTGCTTAATGCTTAGGCTCCTTGAGAAGATGTAGGAAGTTCCTTACCCCTTCTGATTTGGCTACAATTTATAAGGCCTTCATCCGCCCAAAACTCTCATATCTAGTCAGGTGCTCCTCAAACACATTTGCGCCTACTTGAAATAGAGCGCTAGAATTGATAGGTGATAGTTAAATCGTAGAATCGATTGATTCTCTTGAACATCGTCGAAATGTTACCTGTCTCACTCTGTCTTATCGCTTTTTTCACAAACAGTGCTGTAGTGAAACAGCCAGTTGCATTCCTGCCCTGAACTGGAACAAATAAGCCGCAACACCCGCCTCGCTAGGAATGTCCATCAGTTTTGCCTGGAGCCCAACTTTGGGCGTATAGTCAAGTATAGAGATTCTTATCTTAGTCGGACCACCTGTTTGTGGAATGCTTTACTTGGCTATGTATTTCCCCTGCATTACGATTCACAAAGGGTCATAACCCCTTGATGAGCGCGTTAGCTTTAAAATAGAAAACAGAAAGTATTTCTCATCAGACTGATTCCTCTGATTTGCTTGCTCCTAATGAGATCATCTAGCTTATTTATGAATGCGACAGCAGGTGATGCGTCGCCCTGCAGATATGCCTAAATTTTCAGTAAGGCCATCCTTACTTTTACTAGTAAGGATGGATCTGAAATACATCGACTCTTTACTACTCTTTTTTCGGTGAAATTTGTTGGTTGACCTCGCTGCTTTAGCACTATAGCAACAACACATTGGGATCGGTGAAGAACATCTTGAGT
Organism: Melanostoma mellinum; assembly: GCA_914767635.1. NCBI lineage: Eukaryota > Metazoa > Arthropoda > Insecta > Diptera > Syrphidae > Melanostoma > Melanostoma mellinum. Next base: position 116,421,046 of record OU612058.1, on the reverse strand, counting down.
AAAACTGAATGTTTTGCCTCGATCTCCTAGTTGGAGGATCAAATGGCTTTCTTCCTCAGAGCAATGCTTTCCGCGTCCTATTATTTAAAAAATTAATGAGTTTTAAACACTTAAACACAAGTCTAACGGTAAATTTAATAATTAAATTGCGATCGGAAGTGAAAAAGACCAGAAATAATGCAATTCTACACAGCACTCTTATATTTTTGAAAATTGCAAATGTGGCATTTCTAAGTAAAACTAACGGTACATTGCAAGTGACCATCAATAATGTTTGGTAGCACTGGAAATGTTTAACAGTCAGGTCAAAGAAAATTTGTATATATATATTTTGCTCCAATTAAAAAGGTTTAAGGCATAGAATCTATTGTGAAGAAAACATAATAGTCCACTCTTATTATTTTAGGCACCACTGTATATTCTCAACTCCAATTTAAAATATTTTTTTTTTGTTAAAGTCAGTCAATTATTTATAAAATTGCCCTTCCACCTAAACAGAAACAGATGGACACCCCTCCAATACGATTTTTGTCTTGATCCAAGTTATCAGTCCCGAGCTTTTATTGCATCTTATGCGAATCAGCCTGTATGCAAGTATGAACGTTCTTTTCAAGTTCGCATAGCATTTATATAGTTATATAAATATAGAGGAGAGTGCGATTTTTTTTAGCAAATTTCATGTTTTTAAATTCAATAAGAAATTCGATGGTCTTATAGAAAAAAAATAGTGCGTGTAGTCCCTCCGCGCGGAAGAAGTGAAACTTCACTTCAAAAGCTAGGTATTCAATATTTGCTATTATTTCATTTGAGGAGAAAAGAAAACACAAACACTACTTTCAATGAAGCAATCGAAATTAATTTTGCAAGCACAGACACGATTTTCACACACACGGCACAAATTGAGAATCTATTTAGAAGAATTTAATGATATCTTGAGTTTTTTCTTGAAATGAATTACAAATATATTAAACGCATTAAAAAGAACAAAGAACTTCTTTCAATTTGATTTTCTCCAAAAATAATGGAAACTTCCACCGTAGAACACATTTCACTACAATTAAATCGTCTGGCTGAATGACGAATTGCGAGCATTGCCGAAAAGTATGCAATCGATAGTTCGCGTTAAACAGGGAAACGCAACCATGTTAGGAAGTCGCATAAGAAGTTTCACTTCAATAACATCATAAAACAAAATAAAGCTCATATTAACAGGGAACTCAGACTTTTGAAACTTTCGGTATACAAACAAAAACTGTTTTTTTTTTTTATGTAGGTATAATATTTCTTATGTCTTGTACTACTTAAGTCAAGGTTGACTAGTTCTGTGCAAAATTTTCAATTCGGAATAGGTGTAAAAAGTAGTTCCCAGTTTTTTCAATGTCTTTGTTATTTATGGTGCGATTCCAAAATTTGCCCGAGAAAATGAAAACAAAAATTTTAAATTAATTAAGCGGTTTGAAAACCGAGTGTTTTTTTATCTTTGTCTGATTTTCGTTCAATATCTTCTTTTTCGGCAAAAGTTTAGCAGGTCTGTTGATTGTTCATAGCTTAGACATATTTCCTTTGTATAGATGTGTACAGAACTGCTAAACTTTTCCCGGTTTTTTTTTAAGTATTGACGATTTTGAAAGAGTGCCAATAATTGTTTTTGGAAATATCCGTGGTAAGATATGTGTTGCCCGAGATCTGATAATGAATTTGGCTTAATTATACTAAAATGAAACAATAATTATATAAATATTTCATCTTCAAATACTTATACTCGCCATCAACGATACCCAATTTAGTACCATTTAGGTCCAATTGTTTCCTTCTTAGGTTCCGATGAAACTTTCAAATACCATTATTTTTGATCTGTTACTGTTGGTAACCAGATCCCATTCTTGGCAATAGGATCAACTGGAAACTGCCACAATAGATCATCAGTATGCATTAGAAGGCAAATTTTTGAACTGCATATAGGCAAGTAACCTCATCATTAATAAACATTGAACACAATAGCGTACTCAGAAGAAAGCCTTGTTTTACTCCATTATTTGTTTCAAACCATTTCATTCACGCAAAATATTGATAAAAATATTCTGAAGGTTTCCAGCGAAAATCAAAAAAGGATATTCTTTTGCAATTGCTAATACAGGGTTTTCCATTAAGAGCTATCCATTTTATTTTTTAAATAAAAACGCCATTTGAGATATCAAAAAAACATTTATTTCATATTAAAGAACACCCAATACCATTACGAATGGAACTCTATTTCGTTCATATGTCCTCCACGGGCGCGCTTGCAGCGATCGATACGTTGAACCCACTCACTATTATTATAAATGCAAAAGTAGCTCTGTCTGTTCACCTTTCTTTGTTACCATCTCCCGCTCAAATTAATGAACAGATTAAATTTAATTTTTGTACAAAGATTGTTCAAAACCTGAGGAAGGATATAGGCTTTATATTTTATCTCTATATTCCCACAGGAACGGGAACGTATACGGGAACCTAGAAACTGCAACACCGATTAAAATTTTTTTTCCACCGTTAGAATGCTAAACTATCCCTGAGGAACATAAACTTTAATTCATCCACATATTCCTACGGGAACTGGAGTCCTTAATAATATAATAAGTGTAAAAGTAGCTCTGTCTGTCCGTCGTTCTATGCTACCATCTCCCGCCCAAGCTAATAAACCGATTTAAATGAAATTTTTTACAAAGATTGTTCAGAACCTGAGGAAGGACAAAGGCTATATATATTTTTTTCCTATATTCCCACGGGAGCAGGAACGTATGCGGGAACTTTGACACTACAGCACCGATTTCAAAAACTTTTCCACCGTTGGAATGCTCTATAATCCCCGAGCAACATAAACTTTTACTCATCCCCATATTCCTTATACGGGATTGGTCACCATGTTTCCACGGGAACGGGAGTCTTTACTAATATTATAAGTCCGAGGTTTAATCTGTATTAGTGTTTCTCTTTGTTGCCATTAACCGCCCAAACTATTGAACCTATTTATATGAATTTTGGTACAGAGACAGTCTAGAACCTGAGGATGGACATATCTATGTTATGCAATATGTTTTATGCCTGTATTCCCATGGGAACGGGAACTTGGAAAATACAGCACCAATTTCGAAAAATGTACACCGTTAAAATACTACAATATTCCCGAGTAATATAAACTTTAAGTCATCCTCCGGAAACGGCCCTCGTATTGCCACGGTAATGGAAGACTTTAGTAACATTTTAAGTCCGAAATGAACTATGTCTGTCTGTTTTTCTTTGTTTATATTTACCGCACACACTATTGGACCGATTTATATGAATTTTAGTACAGAGATAGTCTAGAACCGAACCCGAAGATGGACATCCTTACTAATATTACGAATCCAAAATTAACTCTGTCTGTTCGTGTTTCTTTGTTACCATCTCCCGCCCAGACCACTGATCCGATTTAAATGAAATTTTATTCAGAGATATATATTTCTACGGGATCGACACCTTAAACGGGACCCTTAAAACTGCTGGGTCAATAAAAGTTCTTTCACTGCGAGGTGATTTCTGTCAAAAAATGTCTATCAGTAGACAATATTATGGACACTGAGCAAGTCACATCATACCCTTTGGAGTTTATCAATTCCTTAGAATTATCAGGAATGGCTGCAAGTTGGTGTTCCAGTGCCAATAATGAGTAAACTAGAATTGTACACAGATACAAATTACACATCTGAGATGCGGCATTATAAATGTTTCAATAATGACTGGAACATCGAAAGGCGAAAACGTTTTGATTCCCCGTTTTCCCTTCCTTTCCACTGATTGGTCATTATAAATAAGGCTCAGACGCTTTAAGTTGCAGGTGTTCGTTTAGAAAAAAATCCCATAGCAACTTTATGTGGCAGAATCACGTGTATCAATCCCACAAAACCTTTTTATTTTGCAAAAGATGGAAAAATAAGAACGTCGTGTGCGAACATACACTTAAATAAAATAATATAACAATGGTTTACTAAAACGCATGATTGTGTCTTATTTGCAAAATAAGTAGCCTAAAAAATTAAGAATGCTGCCGAAAGTCACTATTCCACGCGGACGAAGTCGGGGGCACAGCTAAGTTAGTTGTTAATATGTAATCTTTCTTAAACAAACTACTATTTCTAAAATAAAAAATTTCGTCAATATCGCGTTGTAGGCCATTAACAAGAAAGTCGGGTTTGAGAAAAAAAAGCCGTACTATGGGAAGTACCATCTTCAGACTTTTAACCATTTTTTAAACATTATAAGGAAGACAATCTTAATTTTATCCTTCACACAAAATTTTTTCGAAATCCGTTGAAGCCGTTATATCATATCGGTTGTTTGACAGGTACTGCCATTTCAAAGCCTAGAGACGTAGAGACTCAATTCCAAATACCCCTCTGTCAAGTTTTGAAGAAAATCGGTCAAGCGGTTCAGGCTGTAGTTCATATTTAGATAGACTGACCTGCATGACCCACTTTTTTCGTACTTAAGTCACAGCCCTGGCCACTTACCTTCACTTGTATGATTTCCCCTACATCCATTGTATATTTATACACGGTGTCCCGTTAATCGTGTTACATACTTTGGGATATAATTTTTTGTCATATTCTAAAAAAAAAAAAATTTACAGTAAAGTCTGTTTCTCAACTTTGACTAAAAGGCTACTCGTAACTTTTGTGTACCCTGACCTGTGTTAAATTTGATTTCTCAGTCAAAACTAATAGTAGAGACCTAATTTAAGACTTATTTTTTTGAAAAAATCTTAAGGGCACTGCTCATATGTTTCATCGAGGAGCTCGTAGAAACAGTCTTTGGAATTGTCGTCTTTCTCTTCGGTGGGGGCGTGGGCGCATATTATGCTAATTTTGGCGAATTCAGCCTTGAAGCGGATGGTCATTATACGCTCATTAACTGCATTTTGGCTAATCACCTTATCCCTGAGTCTTCCTCTAACGCCAAATCCGCACCCAAATAAGCGCTGTTTCTGTTGTCTGTAGCAGTCGCCATAGTAGATGTCACAGTTTTTCATCTTCTTTATGCCCGGTCCACTTGCTTGGGTCATCAACTTTGAAATCATTATTGTTATCCGAGGCTTTTGGTTGTTTTGGAATCAGATGTTTATTACGTGGTTGGATAGTTAACGCCAAGCACAACCCCCAACCTGGAGGGTCAGGGCCTTTTTGAATCCCTTCGGACTAAAAGCTCGAGAATATCCAGTGTCGGTACCCTGCTGCAGGGGTGTGAGAGCTGCCGTTGGCTCACCAGGAGCTCATCCGCCACCATCACTACTTCAATACCCTGTCTTAGTATTGAAAGACCCTGAAAGACCTTTAAACCAAATATGTTGGAGTAGCTCCTTCAGGGGTTTCTGCTTTTCTGACTGCTGAAGTCCACCGTTGATTCTGTCATTCGAACTCATCCGCTAGAACATTTCCGAAAAGCTCTGGTAGACTACTGAATTTCGGGTGGTCAGTCATTATTCGCAGAGCATTATAGTGTTGATCACAATTCTTTGTCAACACTCGCACTTACTAGTTCAGCAGGTCAGCTCCGGACGGAGCATCCCAGTGCATAGTGGATATCACGTGGAGGTACAGTAAACACGATTGACGTGTACTATAAGTTGCAACATCTGGGCTCTACCAAGTTGACACCAGTCAGACAGTCAGAGCCTTCCCGAATAGTAGACGCCCATCCACCGACTTCATTGAGGGAAAAGAAAATAATGTATAAATAATGGCAGGTCGGGAAATTTGAACATTATACCAATCATTTAAATTATTGGTTGGTTAACAATAATTCAATAATTTAATAATTCCAATTCAAATTTTTTGTGGTACCCGTGGCGTAATGGTTAGCATGTCCACCTGCTAACCCAGAGGTTCGAGGTTCGAATCCCAGCAGAGGCAAAATGCAAAAATGTTTTTCCACGGGTATCGCCTTTCGCTAGGAATTGGCAAGTCCTCCGTTAGTAAATTCATTGCCATGAAAAGCGCATTCTCAATTAGCCGTTCGGAACCGGCGAAAAATTGTAGGTCCCCTCCATTCCCTCACAAGGCATGGTTGTGAGAAATGCGCTAGGCCCAGGGGCTCCTCGCTCTGTTGCGCCACCCTATTTATTTTTTATTTTATTTAATTCAAATTTTTTATTTTATTTTTTATCAATGTGTCGAAACACTGGCCGCGTTGAAAGCCTGCTGGCTATAAAAATCATCTATTGGAAGGACCGCCAGCTTGACGATTGGGCGCCTGATTGTGCCCTTTTTTTGTTTTTACGTCGGCAGCCCTGACCCTTACGTCCTGCCCCTCGACGACTGCGGTTACTCTTCCCATTGTACATTGTTGTGGAGGAGCGTTGTCCTAGTGGATTAAAACGAGCTTGCCCTTAATGAGGTTGGGCTTCTCGTGGATCCATTTTCATCGAGCTTGTAGGCCAAGCAGATATTCCCTTGACCACTTCAGCCAAAACTGCTGCTTGAGAAAGCATAGAAGTTGCTATCTTCTCAAGCAAGACATCTGCTGTTCCGGCACCTGATCGGGGGGAAGGGATCGCAGGGCGCTGCCTGTAAGCAGATGAGCAGGTGTTAGTGCCTCGCCGTCGTTGGGATCTGTGCTGAGTGGAGTGAGTGGCCTTGAGTTAAGAACTGCTTCGACCCCTTTTACTACGGTAAGGAGTTCTTCTGTTGTCAAAAGAGCGTTGCCCACTGTACGTTGCAACAGTGTTTTCGCGGCTTTCACTGCCGTCTCCCACAGCCCTCCGAAGTGGGGAGCTCTTGGTGCAATGAAGGCAAAACTGAACCCTTCTTCTGCTGCGTACTGGTGAATTGCTTACCTTTCTCGATCGAATTGTTCTGCTACTTACGTCAGAATCCTCTGAGCTCCCACGAAGTTCGTCCCGTTGTCGCAATGGATCGTCTTGGGGATTCCGCGGCGACCGATGAACCTTTTGAGGGCGAGAATAAAACATTCAGATGTAAGATTATTTGCTAACTCAAAATGTACTGCTTTAGAGGTGAAACAAACAAAATCAACAATGTACGTTTTGTTCGGTGGTCGACCATGAATTTTTAAGGTGGTATATACAGGACCACAAAAATCGACTCCACATATTAAGAAAGGTCTTTGTGCTCGCAAACGATCTGCTGGCAGATTTCCCATAATTTGATTGAGTAACTGGTTTGTATCTGAAGCAATTAATGCATTTCTGTACAACCTTTCGACATACCTCTTTAGTATTTATCAACCAAATTTTCCCCCTAAGTAATGCTACCATCGCTTGCGGTTCGGCATGGTAGTTTTTCCTATGCAAATACGTTAAATATGTCTTTATGAACTGTGAAGTTTTTGTTAGTAATAATGGGAATTTAGCGCCGTAATCACTTGGCGCATGCGAAAGACGCCCACCTTCTCGAATCAGTGAAAATGAACAATTATTGTCCTTGAAATCATGCAAGAACGTATTTAGTTTTTGAATAAAGTCTGGTAGTGTTGTTTTTCTTTTAAGTTTAATTATCTCATCATGAAATTCGTTATTTTGAACAATCTCTACAATTTTTTTTTGTTTTTTGTTTTCTTCTTCAATTAGCTTCATTAGTTTCGTTCGAGGCTTTTCAACTGCAACGAGGGCGACATTATTTGTTTTCCGCTTTTTCTAAAGCTTCATCTTCTGGAGACAACTCGATATGCGAATTCAGAGGCCACACCTTTGACTCTTCTTGTAAGAATGGTGGACCGTTAACCCATATTGAACTATTTAGTTCATCGACAGTACATCCTCTTGACACAATGTCTGCGGGATTTTGATTTGTGGGAACATGTTTCCATGATACATTGTTCGTCCACTCTTGGATTTCAGAAATTCTGTTCGCAACAAAGGTTGTAAGTGAAACTGGATGAGTTTTCCAATGTAAGTTATTTCGGAATCGGTCCAAGAAACTATTTGCTCAACGTCAAGACTCAACATTGCCGACTCTTAGCCATAATTTAGAAAGAGTATGCGCTGCGCAAAGTTCTTATCGCAGAAGCGATTTAGTTTTCAAAGGGGCCACTTTGGACTTTGCCGCTAATAACGTCGACTTGATACCTTCCGTGGTTTGAATTCGGATATAAATACAAAATCCGTAAGCTCTCATCGATGTACGGCAAACCCATGAATTTGAATTCTTGCACCGAACTGAGTTTCGACAAACCTTGGAATTTGTATTTCCGGGAGCTGAGAATGGTTGGCTTTAAAGTTTTGCCAACAGGTATCAAGGCGCAATGGAATCGACTCATCGCAATCAAGTTTTGCAATCCAAAGCTCTTGTAATAAGATTTTGGCTTTGGTCACAATGGGGCATAACAAACCAAGCGGATCGAACAGACGAGCTGAGACTGAAAGAATATTTCGTTTGGTGGATCATAGATCATGAAAGGTATTTTCTAAACTGAATGAAAATGTGTCTTCTTTAGGCTGCCAACAATTTCCCAAAGTTTTTGTACAGTCTGAGTCGTTGTATTTTATTGATTTTTCCGTACTTTCGGCATTGTACACTTCAGGATGGTTTGAATACCATTTTGCCAACTGAAATACACCTTTTTTCAATATTTCTTGTGTTTCATGTTGGGTTGATTTTAAGGTTTCCATTTCATCCGCACCAGTTAGCAGATCGTCGACATGAAAATCTCTTTGGACGATTTTCGACCCCCCCGTGGGGTATGAATCTTTAAAGATATCGCCCAACATCTTCAAACACCGAATTGCTAAATACGGCGCAGGTAAAGTGCCATACGTCACAGTATTGAGACGAAAATATTGTAATGGTTGAGAGGGATTCTGCCTTCACACTATGAGCTGGTAAATCGAGTGCTCTGAAGCAGTGATAACTTGCCTGTACATTTTCGTAATATCAGCCGTGATAGCATATTTATGCGTACAAAAACGGAGCAATGTCGAAAACAGCTCCTCTTGAATGGTTGGCCCAACCATCAAGGTGTCATTCAGTGACACTTGAGTAGATGTCTTGCATGAAGCATCAAAAACTACCCGTAATTTAGTGCTTGTATTTTGCGGTCGCAAAACACACTGATGTGGAATGAAATAGTGTGGGCTTGAGGATATTTCATTATTCGTTGGAGACATGTGTCCTAAACTTAGATATTCATTCATGAAATCCATATTCCTTGATGTTAAGCCATCATCTTTCGACAATTTACGTTCCAGTGCAAGGAATCGACGTTTGGCATCTTCAAACGACGATCCAAGCAACATTGTAGAAGATTTGAATGGCAGTCTTACTTCAAACCGACCATTTGGTAACAATCTTGTGTTTTCTTCAAAATGGTCTTCACACATTTTTTGCTCTGGCGTAAGAAACCTTTTAGTGTCCCCCGGAATTTCTTCTATTAACCAGAATTTTTGTACCACTGTATCTAAGTCTGATAATTCTTCAGACTGGCATACCAGATTGCATTGTCTGGTACCTGAATTTTTACCCTTGAGATATTTCCCAGATACAATCCAACCAAGCACAGTTTTTTGAATGGTTGGATAATCGGGCCCTTGTATAATTTGGCCGACAGACAACAGTTCGAAAAATGTCTCTAGCTCCTAATAACATGTCAATTTTTTGCGGCCTATTGAAATATGGATCAGCTAGTTGGATATTGGGCGCGTTCGTTGCAATTCAGATTTTAAGATTAACTGAAAAACTTATTCAGTTTTGCGTTGAACGGTTATCTAACAAGATATGTCAGGTGCGACGGTTTTGATTTGCATATGTAAAAAAAATTCATTAACTTGTTGACTTTACTGCGATAAACATTTCATGAGCGTAAATAACAATCAGTAATGGATTTAGAATTAATTAATTGTATTTTTTCAATAAAAATCACGCACAACAAACTCACCATCACTTGGCAAGTATAATTTTTTGATGTCACTTATCGCATCTGACAGCTTAATAAACTGAATCTAGATTTTCAGCCTTCTTTTCCTGACTGAAAAACTGAATCAGTAAAAACTAACAGCTGATGAGTTGTCAACTGAAAATCTTAACGTCTGGCCAATCAGAGGCCGAGAAAAGTTAGTTAATCTGAAAATCTAACTTGTGACGAACGCGCCCATTGGCTGGTATGCTCTAATTAGCGGTATTAATAGCTTGATCAGGTTGGTATTTTGAAATTGAGTTCATTACGCAATAATCTGAAGTAAACGAGTAATCATTAAATCGTGATTTTATTTCTGGCGTTAATTTTTTACTGACTGTTGTACTCGCCTTTCCAATACCAAGTTAATTAAGAGACTTTTCTTCTTTGCGAAGCTTCTACCTTTGAGCTATTTCCTCAGTTATAAAGTTAATTGGTGATCCTGAATCGAGTAACGCTCGAGCTGGCAAGTATTCGCCAGTAATACCTTTAATTTGTACTACAGCCGTGGCGAGAATTACTTGATCAGTCAAAACCGAAGCATGCATTGAATGAAAGCTTGTGTTAGGCTGAGTTGATGACGACCCATTGAAAGTAGTTTCATATTGATGCAACAATGTATGATGCGAGCGATTACAAACACTGCAACGACTCAATCTACATTTTGAAACTGTATGCCCTTTTCGAGAATAATTAATGCATATTGGAACACCCTTAGCGTATTTGAATCTTTGCAATACAGGTAGTGAAGCAAATGTTTGACAAGTTGTTATGAAGTGTTCATCTGACTTGCAATATAAACGTTTAGGTTTCTTCTGTTGCGAGCTTATGCAAGCGAATGATGATTTTTGATTTCGATTGCCACCTAAATCTAGCTTCGGTTTTGATTGCTTTTCTGCGGATTTGAATTTTACATTTGAAGTTTCTTCAGCAGAAAGATGCTGATACCTTTAATTAAGGGCTTCTTCGTAATTCTTCCATAAAGGAAGAGTATTGTAATCTAACTGTTCTTCCCACTTAGACCTGGTGATGGTATCCACCTTTGACATAACTAAATGTATAATAATTGCATTTGTAATATTCTTTTCGTCACCCAATGAAAGAAGAGAATCGTATATCGCGGATACTATATCAATCATGCTTCGCAATGAAGATGCAGATGGTTTGGAAATTTCTTTCAATTCAAACAGTGTTGAAATATTATCGAAAAATATTAAGCAATTATTGTCGTACACTTTTTTTAAACTCGCAAGCGCCTTAGGATAATTTTTTTCGGTTATTTGGAAAGCTTTCACTGTTCCTAAGGCTTCACCTTATAAATACGAAATGAGGTGATTAAATTTTTCGTTATCCGGAAGCATCGAATCACTGTTTACTAAGCTTTCGAACAAACTTATAAAATTTTTATATTCCGAATATTTACCGCGTAACTTCGAAAGAGACATTTAAGTAAGCCGAGAATGATGTGTATTACTAAACGAGTGTCCCATAGCATTTGATGGACGCCTTTTGTTCACGTGTGAAATAAGTAATGACTTTGCACCTATACAAATCTCTTTTAACTCTCCACGATTCATATCATCATGATCTGCTGATTTAATCTCTGATTGACAACTCATAAGTTGATCAATGTATGAATTTAATAAATCCAAACGACATTCTAATTGAATTGAATTAAGTGAAAATGTTTTTTGTTCTAATCCCGTTTTAATACGAATAATATTGTTTTTAATTACCACCCGCTGATGTTTCAATACATCAAGGTTTGAATCCTTTATTGGAGAATTTTGCCTTCTTTTGCCAGTCTAATAATTTTGATTAAAAAAAAAAAAAAAAAAAAATTTACTTGGAAATAGTTTGTCCAAATTGTTCAATTGCACTTTATTAAAAATACATAAGTTTTTCAAACAAATACCAAAAAAAACCTTAAATTTGTTTTATAAATCCTTAATTGAACAAAGTTTACTTTGTTCAAATTAATTCAATGACTTTTTGAAGAAACGCCGAAAAATTCAATTCATTTGCTGAACACACTCCTCATGCACTTTGAATTTTGCTTCGCTGAGTACTACCCGTACTGACAAGTGAAAACTTAACGAAAGATTATCCACTGAACGAACTGTCAACTCAAAAGTCACTTTGACTTAAAAAATGCAAACAATTGAATTTCGCGAAATCGTTTGAACAAATTTATCAATAATTTCGAATTAAACTAAATTAAATCAAATCGTAGAAACATTAGTCGAGTGACTTAAATATCGTTCATAGTAAAGAACTTTTCGATAGTCTTAGACGAAGCAAATGTGTTTTTAAATAGTGTTGCAGCGACGGACGGCGCGGCTGTGGCAAAGCAAGTGGATAGTTTTATCACTATGAACTATTAGTTTAAGTTCTTTTTTTTATAATTGTAAATTTTAAATTTTGAAATTGAACACATAATAAATAAGAAAAAAAACACAGTCTTTGTTCGTTTCCACAATTTAAATGCAAAACAGAGACAAAAATTGAAAGTTTGTACTTGAATCAAATCAGGATTAATTGATTGGGATTGGATTCAGCAATAAATTTTAAGGTTGAAATTTTTTTTTTTTAAGCGCTTTCAATTTTCGTGAATACCTGATTTTTGTTGTTTCTGTTAAAGTAATACTATTTACATAATGTTTTTATAATACTATTTACCATCCCTGTAGAATCATTATTTCTTGCTGCTCTCCCACTGTCATTTGAACTCTTATAATTTGCTGAATTGCCATGTACTTACTTAATAATGTATAGTTGTAACTTGCAAGCCTATCCTAAATGAAATACATTACAGTTCTATTTATCAAGCAACCAAGTAAGAGTAAGTGTTTTCTCTTATCGCAACAGGTTATGGCCCAGTGCAGTGCCGTTATTTTTTTTTGTTCTTTGCTATGTATAAAGTTTAATTGATAGCGGCAAATTTAAAGAAACGAATGCTCAGTGAGTTTAATACCGAGAAGCATAATTAAGGTTGCAGACGATTGGTATTCTGGTAAATTTGCAAAAAAAAAAAAATTTAATTCAATTTTTTCTTCAATTATATACATACATAACTGGTCATTTTATTGTACATAACATAACTGTCGAGAGGTTCTCTGGGTTTCACTGTTAGTAAATTTTTTTTTTATTGCCATACCATCTGATAACAGTGAATTAGTCAAAATTGAGAAACTGATAAGTGGCGATCAGTGGAACATATGGAAATTCCAAATTAAAATAATTTTGAGTGCATCTGATCTATTCAAATATGTGACAGGGAAAGAGGCTACGCCTATAGAGGTTTAAAAATTGCTACTATGGAGTCGCTTTGATAGTAAGGCACAAAAGTTTATAGCCACTTCAATAGTGCACAACCACTTTTGCACATTATGAACTGCAAGACTTCGAAAGAAATGTGGGACAAGCTCCACAGCGTCTATGAGCTAAAGTCGAAGGCGAGTATACATATGCTCCAGCAGCAATTCTATAGATTCGCTAAAGATTCACAAGATGATATTGCATTGCACATTTCAAAGCTACAGACGATTGTACAGCAACTTGCCGATGTAGGCGAAAAAGTTTCCGATTCAATTGTAATAACCAAAATACTTATGACCCTTCCAGACCCCTCTTTACCACTGGGCCCACTGGGCCCAGGCCCAGGGCCCCGGATCACCAGGGGCCTCCAAATTGCTGAACCAACACTCAAACTCTATTGGTCTATTTTCATGTGTTTTCATAAGTGAGAGAAAAGCTCAAAAGGTCATATTGGCTATTTATATCGATGATGGTTTGGTTGCGTTAACGGACAAATGTGAAATTTGTTTTGTGAGCACCTGAAACTTAATTTTGAAATTAAGGTCTTTTCGGCAAGGCATTTCTTGGGACTAGAGATAAGAAGATTTCAGGATGGGTCGATTTATATCAATCAATCGCAGTATGTGAATCGTTTGATTGAAAAATTTTGCATGTCAAACTCCGTGTCTGTGTCAACTCCAGCAGAAACATCTGAAAGTGCGAACTATATAGGAGACGCATCCGAACGGATAAATTTTCCTTTTCGACAAGCAGTGGGCAGCCTGATGTACCTGATGGTAGCTACCCGACCGGATATAGCCTTCGCAGTTGGGTGTGTGAGTCGCTATCTGGACAATCCTAGTCCACATCACGTTACAATGGCCAAGAGAATAATCCGCTACTTGAAGGGGACAGCCGAAAATGGTATTTATTTTAAAAGCACTAAATTTAAACGTTCTTGTTTAAGTGATGCAGACTATGCGGGTGACGTAGTAACAAGACGTTCGACCACTGGATTTGTTTTCCTAATGGGGTCAAGCTGCATCACTTGGGCCTAGCAGCGTCAAAAATGCGTTGCACTTTCAACTACTGAAGCTGAGTTTGTGGCTGCATGTCCAGCAGTCAAAGAACTTGTGTGGATCCAGCAATTTTAAAATGATTTGCTGAACCAAGAGATGAAGCCTTTTTTATATGTTGACAATCAAGGCGCTATTAGGCTCATTAAGAATCCTGAGTTCCACAAAAGTACGAAACATATAGATGTCCGCTTCAATTTCATTCGTGAAAAGTTTGAAAATAACTTTTTTGAACTGGAATATGTGCCAACACACAATCAAATTGGCGACATATTTACAAAAGCGTTACTCAAGGAAAAATTCCAAAGATCTCGTTCCATGATGGGAATTGTCTCTTTAGATTCTATAAACTAAATTTGAACTAGTTTTTTTTTAAAAACATTTATAAAAGTGGGAGTGTTAAAGTAATACTATTTACATAATGTTTTTATAATACTATTTACCATCCCTGTAGAATCATTATTTCTTGCTGCTCTCCCACTGTCATTTGAACTCTTATAATTTGCTGAATTGCTATGTACTTACTTAATAATGTATAGTTGTAACTTGCAAGCCTATCCTAAATGAAATACATTACAGTTCTATTTATCAAGCAACCAAGTAAGACGTGTTTTCTCTTATCGCAACAGTTTCGTTCTTGGAAGCCACTTCCCTTTTGCAATCTGCACATATGCAACTTGCAGATGCTGGGAGAGCTCTAGCGCTTCTACGGGGATGTGGTGATTACTTCTGTCGCCAGTTTTCCTTGGTGTTGGTGCTGCTTCCGGAACTCACACACAATTAATTTTTTGAAGAACTCGCACAGGATTTGATTCCGCGGGAATTTGTTTTTTGTCTTAATACATACACATAATATATATGTAAATGTATGTACATTGTACCTACATATATCAAAAACTCGCGATTTCTTTAAAATGTTCAACAAATTTGAGACTCAATTTTGTCTCTGCTCGGACACCATGAAAATTTAGCAAGAATTTTTACCAATAATTGAATTATTCGGTTATTAGTTTTAACATTTTTAAACTTTTGAACTGAAAAATGAGCAAAAGAAAACTCAGCGACAAAAAGGGAAAAGGAGGGTTTGGATACGGTTTCGTTTCTCAACTTTGACATCACTTTTTGACAAATTAAAAAAGGGCTAGCTTTGGCGCACCCTGACCTGTGTTAAACTCGATTTCTCTGTCAATACTGATGGTAGAGACCTAATTTTAGACTTAATTTTTTGTAGAAATAATAATCTTAAGAACTGTATTAAGTTGGGCTCCTTCAGGCTTAGGGCTGCCAGATTTTCAGTTTGAAATGGAGTTCAAATGTTCTTACCAAAGCAAAGTTTTGACTTCGAGGTCATTTTTCTCAAAAAATGCCTGTTAAACAAAGAGTTTCTTTGTTTTTCACAGATGGACAAAAGAATAGTGAAAAAAGAACTCATTCCTAACACTCAAAAACCCATACATTTTATGATACTTGAAAAAATACAAAAGTTGGGAGAAAACCAAACAAATTGGTCGAAGGAGCCACTAAAACTTTTAATGCAACAGTAGTTGCAACTCCACCTTCCACTTTTGTTAATGTTAACGACATTAAAAGTATCATTAAAACCTTAAAAGTAAAAAAAATAAGGTGGTCTTGATAAGGTTAGGAACATTTACATAAAAAACTTACCTTTCATTGGTATCTCTTTCTTAACTTTTATAGTCAACGCTTCTTTTAAACCGCACTACTTCCCATTGGCTTGGAAAAACGCAAAGGTAGTGCCAATTCGAAAGGCTGGTAAGCCGTTGGAAAGTCCTGAAGGTTATAGGCCTTTAAGCCTTTTAAGCAACGTGAGCGAGATCCTAGAAAAAGTCGTGATGGGAAATTATCTTTTGAGCATCACATTAACTATGTTATCTCAAAATCAAGCTCAATGCTTGGTTTTTTGTAAAGGGATTCATCCGAATTCAAAGATCCATACACATTGAAATCAGTTTATTGTATAGTATTGTTCGTCCAATGCTTGAGTACGAATCCATTGTATGGAATCCCACAACACAAAAAGACATCAACAGAATTGAGAGAGTGCAAAATAACTTTCCACGTTTTGCGTTGCGATCTTTTTTTGTCCGTGATAATAACAACAGTGCCGTTAGACATTCGTATCTTTCTAAATGTCTACTACTAGAAATTCAAACTCTTTAGTCGAGAAGGAAGATGTATAGTGTTTTGTTTATTCGTGATATTCTGTGTAACTCAGTCGATAGTTCTCGCTTGCTCTCTTGTATAGGTTTCTACGCCCCATCGAGAACTTTGCGATCTAGGCCACTTTTATTTGAGGTTTCGCATAGATTATGTTATGGCTCACGTAAGCCAATTAGTTTTTGCTGTAAACTTTTTAACATAACTTATAATGAATTAGACCTATTTTTGCAGAGGGATAATTTTAAAAGACTATTAATAGCTTATTTAACACAGCAATATAATGTATGTATGTATATATTTTATTTAGTATAGAATACTATTCAGGTACAAATAATTTAAATTTTAAACAACCTTAATTTTGAAGTTTATATGAAAAAACAAATCTAATTTTAGGAATTCAAGTTTTAGTAGTTAATTCATTATTTGTCTAATATAATTGATAAGTAAACTCTTGAAAATATTTATATTGTGTTCACTTTTAATATTATTGGGCATTTCATTAAAAAATTTTAATCCTTTATACATAATTGAATTTTGAGTTCTAGAATCTCGAAATGCTTGCAATCTAAAATTTAGGTTGGATCTCAAATTGTATGGTTGAGCATCTTGAACCAGTCACAGCTGGGATGATAGATATTCGGGAACTAGGTTATGTTTCATCTTGAATACAAACATGGCAGCGTTGAAAGTTATTCTCTCCTTGATACTAAGCCATTTGAGGCAAGATAACATCCATCTGATAGGTGTATAATAACTGCACTTCAATATTGTTCTCATCGCTTTGTTTTGGAGAACTTGTAGACGATTAATGTTTTCATCAGTACCCAAATACAACACAGTTGAGCAAAACTCAAAATGCGGTTTGATTATAGTGTTATAAATATTTATTGCACAAATTGTCGTTACGTTTTTACGAATTCTTCTCAAAAATCCGATCTTTTTTGATATTTTTTTAATTATATAACTTATGTGGTTATTAAAGTTAAGTTTATTGTCTATTAATACTCCGAGATATTTCATGTTTTCAACTTGTTCAATACTTTCATTATTAACTTTTAAATCCGCGTTAAATTGAGCATTTATGACCATACACTTGGTTTTTTTAATGTTTATTTTGAGTTTGTTTATTGCTAACCATTCCAGGAGTCTTTCTAGGTCACGATTCATTTGATTCATAATTACTAATTCATCACTACCGCTAACGAACATAAGCGCATCGTCTGCAAAAAGCGATATTGAACAGTGCTGCACCACTTTGCATATGTCGTTTATATAAATGATAAATAGTAACGGGCCGATAATAGTACCTTGAGGTACTCCAAAACACGAATCCAAACTTTCCGATAAACATTCATTTACTTTCGTCCTTTGCGTACGTTCACTCAGATACGATCGAAACCACTCAAGCTCTTTATTCTTCACACCATATTTGAATAGCTTTTTTAAAAGAATTTCTCTGTTTATCGTTTCAAAAGCTCTTTGAAAATCGAGGAAAATCGCGACTATTTTCTTTTTGTCATGTCTCATTTGTTTCAGTCTTAAAATCAACCAGTTTAACGCTGTTTCACATGAGTGTTTTGGTCGGAACCCTGATTGATTTTCACTAAGTAATTTAGTTTTTTTGACGTATTTAAATAACTGATTATACGCGACAGTTTCAATTATTTTTTCCAGAAGTGGAAGCATATTTATGGGTCTAAATTTATCACAGTCAATATTATTTTTTTCTTTAGGGATTGGAATCACTATGGACTCTTTTAAATTTCTAGGGAACACGCCTTGACTAAACGAATCGTTTATTATCTGAACAATTAATGGCCCCACTATATAAAAACAGTCGTTTATTATTCCGATATTAAGGTGCATTGTATCATTCTTCCTTTTCATAGTTTTGCAAACTTCCCACAAGTCATTCAAGGAAATGTGATTGAATTTGAAAACTGAATGAATACCTTCAATGTCATTATAAATTAAATTTGGCTGTATTGAATTACTTATATTGTTTATACTTTCTATATAGTATGAGTTCATTTTATTTGCTATTATCACATTATCTTTTTCTTTGCTATCCGGAAATTGCACTTCACTTATTTCTTCGCGATCATTCTTTAAAACTAGAGTTTTTATTACCCTCCACATTTCTTTTTGGTTTGAGCAGTTATTAATTTTATTACACGTGTAAACTTTTTTGGCGCATTGTAATTGGCTTTTGTAAAGGTTCCTTACCCGACGGTATTCAATCCAATCTTGAGGCAGATTAAAATGACAAGCCCTTTGGTGAAGTCTAATTTTTTGAATTTTTATCACATTTAACTCGTTTGTGAACCACTTATTAACTTTACTATAAATTCGTTTTTTTACAGTCATTTCTCGTACACACTCAGAAAAGGAATCTTGTAGCTTTTCAGCTAAGATCGTACAATCACTCACAAACCTCATTGTCACACACTTACGCTGTATTAAAGATCTGAACTCATTTTTTTTATATTTAAATAGATCAATGGACTTTATAGCACTTTTTAATATTTTATTATTTACAGGAACCTCTATAACAATAGATTCATGGTCACTTATATTAATATTTGGTTGAGTGTCGGCACATATTCTTTTTTCCACTGGAGTTATTACATAATCAACTAATGTTCGAGATGTTTTAGTTATTCTTGTTGGTTTATTAATTATTTGTTTACAATTGTTATTTACAAGAATTTCTTTAATACGTCTACTATATGTTTCATCCTTTAGTAAGTCTATATTAAAATCACCTACGATTAAGATATTAGAGTGATTAAGCAACATTTGGTCAATCCACTCAGCAAAAACTGAACAAAATTCACTTTCAGAACTACTGGGAGATCTGTAGAGCACCGCAATTACTTCATTTATCAAATTGGAGTAGATCTCTACGCAAATGCACCAAATTTTCATTGGAATATGGATTTGGCTCAAAATTTTAAAATTAAATGGCTTTTTTACATATAAAATTACACCGCCAGTACTCGTACTAGTACTATCGCATCTAGCGGCCACATAGTTTGGTATACCAATCTCACTATCATCTACTTCATTTGTCAAATGGGTTTCCGATGCCGCGATAATTTCAAAACTTCTGTCCTTTAACACACTTTCAATTTGACTAAAATTATTTATCAGACCTTGGGTATTGAAGCACCAACAATTTAGTTGCTAGTATTGGATGCGCTCCTTAAGGACTTTTAACTTCCTTAAGAACACCGGGCAGCTTTTATCCGTAGCTACATGGTCACACGAAATGTCCGATTGGAAAGACTCATTCATTTTTGTACAATTAATGCATTTCATTATACTGTTTGTGCAGACCTTTGATTCATGCTCTTCCCCACATTTCAAACACGCTTTTTTATTTTTACACGAACTAGCTTTATGATTAAAACCTTGACAGTTAAAACATCTAGTGAGATCGTAAAATTCTCTTACGTTGCAGTTAACCCACCCTACTTTTATTTTGTCCATTTTAATGATTTTTTGAAAACTAGCGGTGTCAATTTCTATAACTACACTTAGATTTCTCCATTTCTTCTCGTTTTTGAAAGATCTTATTAAGCTCATTTCACTATCTTTAAGTTCCGGATTTTGCTTTTTTATTTTGTCTATAATTTGGTCTTCTTCATTTTCAATACCCATGACACATATTTTAGGTTTGATCATACTTGAAACTTTGACCTGATAATCACTTAAATTTTTTTCAATTTCACTTCTTAATTTTTCAGTTGAGTCCGTATCAGCACATTTAATAACAATGTCTCCATTATTTTTATTGATCACCCTGTTAATACACATACTAGTAGGATCTATTTTACTCTTTAATTCTTTCCTTGTTTCTTCTGGTGCTTGTTTATTTTTTGGAATGACAAGGACAGACTGTTCAGACTTTTTTTTTACGACTTCGGAAAAAAGTTTTTGGTTCTGTCTCTTTTCAACTCCCGCCGAACTCATGTTGTTTTTATTGCTTATTTTAATTTGATTTTTTATCTCACCAACAGATTTTGAGATATACTCAACACTTTCTTTCAATTCACTCTCTTTCTCTTTTACATTTTCTTTTGCTTTCATAAGTAATTCTTTTTTTAATTCCGTTACCGTTGACGATATATATTCAACCCCTTCACTCAATTTAACATTATTTTGCCTCACCGACGAACTGTCAATATTAATATTTGTTTTTAATTCAATTAGCTGCTCTTTTATTAAAACAGAATTTCCGTTTAAAATTTCTAATACACGGTCATATTTTGATTGTTGAGCTTCAAGCAATCTCTCGTATTGTTTACAAATCTTCGCTGAAACATCAAAGCATTCCACACATCTATAACCGAGATGACGATTCTTCTGCAACAATTTCACATCGTATTCAGAGAGAGAACCTTCGCAACATGTACGGTGAAAAATTTTATTGCAAAACCCGTTGCATGGTACAATGAAATTATCACTTCGCGCAAATTGTCTATCGCATTTACCACAGAATTCTTCCATTATTTAAGGGTTTTTTTAACTCATAAAATAAAGGAGAAAAAACTCTTTAAAAAGAGCTATTTCTAACAAATAAAACCTTTTAAAATATCCAATTTAAAACACTTTTATTCGCAAATACCAAAGAGCACAACCGTTCGATTCGACTACTATTGAGGCATAATAATACGATTAGATTTAACTAGTTACTTCTGAATACTATTTATATTCGCTTAGTAGTTTTAAGATTCAAATCTGTTGATGTAAATCGTAGAAAATAAATAAATAAATAGACGTTGTTAAAGTTAAATTTTCCGATCTATTTATGCAAGATTGTACAGAGTTTCCTGACTGATAGCAGCTTTAGAATGCACAGAAAAAGTATCACCTCTAACTAAAAAAAATCCTTGCTTTGGTGCTCCACAAGGTTCCGTGGTTGCACCAACCTTATATAACACATACATATACACCTCCAATTTTCCACTCCTACCTGAATGTGAGTCAGTAATATTCGCTGACGACACAGCAATAATTTCATCGCATAATTTCGGTCTCAACATTGAGACGAATCTAAAAATGCGATAAAAACATTGGAGATCTATTATAACAGGTGGAAAATAAAGCTTAATCTGGAAATGGAGCCATCTTTTTTTTTAAGAAAAAGAAAAACTTGTTTTCTTCCAAGTAACCTGTTTCAGTTATGTGGAATTAATATCTGTTGGCAAAAATCAGTCAAGTATCTCGGTATTTATATTGACACGAAATTAACATTCCAATAAAATATCACGCAAGTCTTAAAAAAAAAATGGTATTGCAATAAAAATAATATACCCTTTGATCAATCGAAAATCAAAACTGTCCCTTGAAAATAAAATCATATTGCACAAAAATATCTTTCAATCTATACTGCTGTACGGATGACCTGTATGGAGAAATTGTGTAAAATGTCACAGTAAAAAATTACAAACATCACAAAATAAAATACTGAAAATGATGTTGAATCTTCCTTGGCATTATTCAACAATAGAACTACACGAAAACGCGAATGCTGAATTGATTGACGAAAGAATTCAAAAACTCACTGATCGGTTTCTATTTAAATGAAGTTTTGCTGAGAATCGCCTCATTCGTGAGCTAAGTCCCTAAAACATAAAAGTGTAAAATTAAATTGTAAAATTAATTATTTTTTGTCGCTACTAAATATTATAAACTTATTTATTTATTTATTTTTTCAAACTATTTATTTATTTTAATTTTATATACTTTTTTACTCACTTATTTTTATGCTTGTTTATTAGTTTTTCTCTTATTTGTTTAATATTTATTTATTTATATATTTTAAATTCCGTTTTTATTTATTCATATATTTAGTTAATTAACTACCTTTTTTTATATTTATTTATTTGTTTATTTATTTGTTTATTTATTTATTTACTTATTTATTTATTTATTTATTTTTAACTATTAATTTATTTATTTCATATATTTGCAAATCAAATCATTCTAGTCATTTTTTACTTATTGCTTAAAAGTTTTGAAAAACGGAGTACGAAAATATGGAGAACTCCCCCAAAAAACTATTCCCAAAGGGTTACACCATCGAAAACCCCAACTAAGACAAATGACGTAAAAGTGATTAGCCAAAAAGAAACTAATGTCTCTGAAATGATCGACACTGCAGGACAACAGAGTTTCAAAGAAATCAAAGAAAACTGCCAAACCGAATCAAAAGATTACTTTGATGAATGGCAAAAGGAAATAGCAGCAAGAAAGAGACTTGAAACCTTAGTTCAAAGTCTTCAGGAGCAAGTAAAAAGACTCGAAGAAAAGGTGTCCCAATTTGACAAGGAACAGAAGTTTACGATTCAGACAAGTCAAGATACAAGATACTGTTCCTGTCTATCAAACTGACGAAGAAGAACTTTTATTTGAAACTGAAAGAAAAGGAAATAAGCGCACTGCTAAAAAACGAAAAGCGGGAGGTAGCTCCGTATTGCATACAAAGAACCAGCAAACCTCGAAAAGTGAAAATAAAAAAGACTTGGGTACTACAAAGAATAATGCAAATAATGTGCTTGCCAATGCTAAACCGAAGTCTTTGTCTTAAAGCAACTCTAAAAGCAACAGAAAAACTGTACCACCACCAATCATGATCACAGGATTCCCGATTTTTGGAGATCTTAAGAAAATGATTGAGAAATGTACAAAAAACAGCTTGCAAATAAACATCGTATAACAAAGACAATTGGAAAGTCAATGTCGAGGAAGATGATGACCATAGACTGTTCACTGAGGAACTAAGCAAACATAAAATCCAGTGGTACTCGTATGATAACAAATCCACAAGACCAATAAAAGTAGTAGCCAGAGGCCTACATTCCTCATGTTCTCCAAAAGAACTAGTAGAAGACCTAGTTCAAGCAGGCTTCCAAGCCCTTGATGCAGTAAATCTTATTAAG
This sequence comes from Melanostoma mellinum, assembly GCA_914767635.1. Taxonomy (NCBI): domain Eukaryota; kingdom Metazoa; phylum Arthropoda; class Insecta; order Diptera; family Syrphidae; genus Melanostoma; species Melanostoma mellinum. The sequence continues at coordinate 116,397,621 of OU612058.1, read as the reverse complement.
AATGGGGAACTAATAATAATAAAGAGATCCCTGCCTTTATTCACGCTATTTTTCGACAGCAAACGAAGTCTTGAAAATGTCTATAATATTCGATCAATCTTGGGCATAAAAGTCAAAATTAAACCACTGCGAAAATCAAAAATTGTTCCGCAATGTTAACGATGCCAAGCATTTGGCCACACCCAAAAATATTGCAACCGCGAGTTTGCTTGTGTTAAGTATGAAGGAAAACACGCAACTAAAAACTTTCCATCAAGCAAAGAACATAAAGCAAAATGTGTTGATTGTCAAGGTAGTCACCCTGCAAGCTATAGAGGCTGTCCAGTTGCTAAAAAATTTGAAAAATCCAAAAGCAAAATCACCTCCGCTGAAATAAGACCTAGCAACTCAGCAAATACAAAAAGCACTCCTGAAGCTGAAGATAAAGGTAAGAAAGAACTTTCTAAGGAAGTTAACAGCAAAAGCGATGAAAATAAATTCTATTCACAGATTGTTAAAAACGTGCGGAAGAACGAAGAAACTTCCATTAAAGAAATTCTTGAACTTATTCTTAAAAGAATTGACAATCACAATTTGAACATCAAACGGCTAAGTGAAGAAGTCGCTATTAAAAAACAATGATGGACAGAACACTAAAAATTGGAACATGGAATGCAAACGGTCTTTTACATCATTTATCAGAATTAAAAATCTTCTTACACATCGAACACTTAGATATTTGTCTGGTGTCCGAAACTCATTTCTCAAATGGACTGGTTTTTGATGTTTAATATCAAACTATATATGCTACCACGCTCCTCATGCAGCTGATAAGGCTAGAGGTGGATCGGCAATCCTGATAAAAAAGAGCTTAAAACACCATGAAGAAGCTATGTTTACAAACGAGATATGTATTGTATTGGTATGAAAAAGAAAGACTTCAAGTTGGCATCAATGTACTGCCCAACAAGGCGTTCCCCGACTGAAGATGATTATACAGAACTGCTAAATCTACAAGGACATAACTTCCTTGTTGGCGGTGACTTCAATGCTAAGCACACCCATTGGGGATCCAGATTTATAACAACAAAAGGCAGAAGGCCTTACGAAGCATGCCTCAAATACAATTGCGAGTTTTATTCTTCACCAACTTACTGGCCCATCGGATACTAGTAAAATACCAGACCTTGTTGACCTTTTCATAGTTGAAGCATCAAACGAAACCATATAAGAGTCGAAGGTAATTATGACTTATCATCAGATCATACACCGGTGATTTTATCACTTAATGAATCAGAGATAATGGAAAAAAGTAATCCTAAGCTAGTAAATAATAAAGCAAACTGGAGTGGATTTAGACAAAAGATTGAAAGCTATATAAATCTCAGATCCCCTATCAAAACAAAAGAGCAAATCAACCTTGAAGTAGGACAATTCATTGCCGATGTTCAACAAGCTGCAGAAGAAGTACACCAACTTACTCGAGTAGGAGACAAACTGAAACAAAATTCCCTGTCGAGATAAGAGAGTTGATATTGGAGAAAAGAAGAGCTCGAAGAAAATGGCAAAATACTAGATTTCCAGACGAAAAAACAGCGTTTAACCGGCTGAAAAAACAAATCTACGAATTCAAAAATGATTCATTAAGTAGATTCCTGAAAAATTTAACGACTGATGCTTCAACCGATTATTCGCTCTGGAAAGCAGCTAAGCGCCTGAAAAGACCGCAGTTATAAAATCCGCAAATAAAATCTCTAAACGGTAATTGGATCGGAAATCCGAAAGAAAGAGCTAACCTATTTGCAGAACATCTTTCGAATGTTTTTAAACCAGTCCCAGTAAATACATCTGAAAACAGCTTACAGTTTATTGATAAAGTCGATAAAGTGGACATACCAACTGTCACACTCAAAGAAATAAAAAGTATATGTGGAAATCAACTATCGAACAAAAAATCACCTGGGTACGATCTAATAACTGCTCAGGTTATGAAAGAAATGCCATCAAAAGCCTTCATAAAACTCCAATTCATAATAAATGCATGCCTAAAGACCCAATATGTCCCACATCATTGGAAAATTGCTGAAGTAATTGTTATACCAAAGCAAGGTAAGTCACCAACAGAAGTGAAGTCTTACAGACCAATATCGGCAATATCAATAATGGCAAAAGTCTTTGAAAAATTGCTACTGAAAAGTCTAAGCAAAGTCATAGAAGAAAGAAATCTAATCCCAAATCATCAGTTTGGATTTAGAAATAAACATTCCACGATAGACCAAGTTCAAAGAATAACGGATGCAGTTGAAAAAGTATTAGAAGAAAAACAAGTAAGTTCGGCTATTGTTCACGCCATCTACGGTTCACTAGTATGTACCACTCCTCCTTGCACATCTCTGGTGCTGGAGTGAGTGATACATACTCAACCGCACCTAACTTCGCGATGGTGTGGACACTGCCGGTCTGCCAAGAAACATCAGCCATGACATGTGGTTTTTCCTTCTCTTCTTTTGTGGCAACCGACTTGGAAAGACATTAAAATTTTTGCTTAGGCGGCTTCCCCGCAGCCATTTTAAAAACCTTAAACCTAAGAAAATTTGTTAAAAAACCAAAGAAAAAATAGAAAACTAAAACAAATAAATGAAAATAAAGTATATTAAAAAGTAAAAAGCGTTCTACACTAAACATTTGTGGAAAATATCGCCATACGATCTACATTTGGTCCTTCGAGCCGGATTCATTGGACATTCTTCGCCATCACCGTCGTCCCATTGACGCCATAAAGTGCACAATTGCGTTGCTTACATCGAGACAATTATATGGGGTGTTGTTTCGTCTCCATCAGGCCGCGTCATTGGACATTCATCCACCATTTTTCGTCGTCATCGTCACCAAAGACGACGAGTTTAGTTTCTTTGCTATCACCGTCGTCCCATTGACGCCATATAGTGCACAATTGCGTTGCCCCCATCGAGACAATTATATAAAATATTATTTCGTCTCCATCAAACCGCGTCATTGGACATTCATCCACCATTTTTCGTCGTCATCGTCACCATAGACGACGAGTTTACAGCGGTTCTACGATCGCTAGAGCAACGCCGCCATCGTCGTCGGCCAGCTTGTCGCCAGCTTGCAATTCTACGATTGCAATCCGTCGATTTAGTGCAGTTCTTCGACTGCAACTGCAGAAATTGGTATTTACATACCGCAGTTCTACGACTGCAAATTGCACTGCTGCATCAGGGCTATATAGCAACCACATTCTTCGTCACATACATACACCATTTGTCGTCGTCACCGTGCGTCGTCATCTGAACCCATAGACGACGAGTTTACAGCGGTTCTACAACTGCAAGTTTTCACTGCTGCAACAGGGCTCCATAGCAACCATATCATCAAAATACATACAACCATCGCCACCGCACCGTCGCCGTCGTCATCAACATACATACAACCATCGCCATCGCACCGTCGCCGTCGTCATCAACATACATACAACCATCGCCATCGCACCGTCGCCGTCGTCATCAACATACCTACAACCAACGCCACCGCACCGTCGGCGTCGCCGTCGTCATCCACATACATACAACCATCGCCACCGCACCGTCGCCGTCGTCATCAACATACACACATTCATCAGCACTCACAGTTCCAACACCAACACCAACACCAACAGCAGTTCCAGCAGCATATCACCATCACATACCAACATAGATTTTCTGGAGAAGAGAAAGATAATAAACAAGAAAAAACGACAATTTGTATTGGGGTAAGAATTTTGATCTCTTTTCATTGATTTCATTTGTAACCATTTTATACTTTAGAAAAAAAATACATATATATTTTATTCCTATCTCATATTCTATTAAACAGTTGTGTGTGCGTTTGGTGGTTAGAAGGAAAATAAATTTAAAGTTTTTTCAATTGATTTTACAAAAAAAAAAAAAATCTATATTTAAATGCATTGGTGCCTATGTTGCACAGCCCTGCTTACACATCCATAGTGTCATTTTTTCGCTGGTTCATTTTTCGTCTTAATTGGTTTGGAACTTTGTTCATGAAAAGAGTGTTGCCACTGCTATTCGTCCTGGGGTAGGAAATTATTTAATTCGTTGCCTTTTTGTGGGTTTTTCTTTTAAAGTTATTCCAAGTTTTTTTTTGGAAATTAATTCAATTTTATTTCGTCTTAATTGGTTTGGAACTTTGTTCATGAAAAGAGTGTTGCCACTGCTGTTCGTCCTGGGGTAGGAAATTATTTAATTCGTTGCTTTTGTGGTTTTTTTTTTTTTTTTTTTCTTAAAAGTTATTCCAAGGTTTTTTTGGAAATAATTGTTTCAATTTACTGCCTTCGCAGAACGCATTTTCAAATTAGATCCTTTAGAAATAATTTATAACTTCGCTCTAAAATGTCTTTATTAGACGATTTTATTCATTCCGCTGACCAGCTGGTTAAATATTTTTCTAATGCGAAAGAGATCCCAGTAAAAAACCATACCCTAGGTACAATTGAAGCTCGTAAAGAGGAGCTAAAAAGTTTGTGGTCTGAGACAAAGTTAAATTATACCAAATGCCTTCGCTCTCCATCAGAGGATAGAGCAGATATAGAAACGCTTGAAAGGAAATACTCAAGCTCTAATGAAACGTATATAGCGTGTTTAGGTCTGTTTTTAGAAATCCAAGTAAATCTACAGAATGAAGAGTTCAAAGCACCTTTGACATCTTCGAGTAATTCTAATGCTTCATTAGTGGAAAAGTCGTCCTTTTCGCACTATTTAAAGTTACCTCCCTGTGATACACAGGTATTCAAAGGAGGTTATGTTTCATGGCCGTCGTTCCGTGACATGTTTAAAGCCGTATACTATGACCACCCAAAGTTGAGTGCTGTCGAAAAATTATTCCATTTGAGAGCGAAGACAAGTGATGAAGCTCATGACATCGTTAGTAAATTTCCCTTAACCAATGCAAGTTTTGAACTAGCTTGGGAAGCACTACGGACACAGTATGAAAATAAGAGACTTCTGGTTAATAACCAAATAAAAATTTTATTCAACCTTCCTAGTTTCAAGGATGAAGTTTCTTCTGCTATTAAGACTCTTCAAAGAAGTATAAATGATTGTAGGTCAGAACTTCAGGCACACGATGTATGCACTAAAAATTGGGATCCAATTCTTATCTTCGCTTGCGCTAATCGATTGCCCCCCACCACACTCTCTTTATGGGAACAGTCACTTTCCAATCCTACAGAAATTCCTAAATGGGAAGAAATGGATAAGTTTCTGAGCAACCGTTTTCAAGTTTTGGAATCTATTTCTGATACCACCTCATGATAAACTTCATCCGACAAATCTAGAATGGCATCAAGACAACATAGTCATGCACCCGTTAAGTCCTATTCTCAAAATCCGAAACATGTTAATCTTTTCCACACAAAGGCACAAGAATTTGTATGCAAAGCGTGCTCTGGGAAGCATTATATCCGTCAATGTCCAAAATTCTTAAAATTGCCAGTGCTAGAGAGAATTGAGCTTATAAGAAAAAACAAAATGTGTATCAACTGCCTGTCATTAAATCATGTTCTCAATAATTGTGCTAGCAAATATACCTGCAATACATGTAATAGACGACACCACTCCTTACTTCACATAACAAACAATTCTCAGGCCAATTCAAGTAATTTGAATAAAAATTCGCAACCTTTTATACCTCACAATGACTCATCAAGTACCTCGCACTCTCATTTCCTTAATTTGGATCGCAATGCTGACGTTGCAAATACCTCCCATCATAATTCAACTTCACAAATACAGTCCATTTCATCTTCCGATACCCCACAAGAAAAACAACAAAATTTTTTTGTCAAAGCTCATCGAAGAGTTTTACTTGCGACGGCTTTAGTTGATATCCGCGGGCAAGATGGTATTCATCGAATAAGAGCCTTAATTGACCCCGGTTCTGAGTCTTCTATTATCACGAAAGCAACTCAACAGCGTTTAAACTTGCCAACTAAAGATTCGGACATTTCGATTTTAGGAGTTAGTGGTGCTCAGACAGCCAAATCTAGTAAAAAATGCCTCATTTCAATAATCAATAGTGAAGACCCAAGCGAACTAATAACAACAAATGCACTTATTCTTAAGAAACTTACAAATAATTTACCTAGTACATCATTTTCTTTAATTGATCCTAATGATTTAGAAGGAATTTGTTTAGCAGATCCAAACTTCAATTATTCTTCTCAAGTTAATTTGCTTATCGGAGCAGATCTTTATCCAAGCATTATACGCGATGGTGTTAAACAGATTTCGAAGTCACTTTTAGCTCAAAAAACCGTTTTCGGTTGGATCCTTTCCGGACCAATTCCTACCACAGTCCAAAGTTTTTCTACGAGTATAACGGAGAATGAATCCCTTACTGAAAGCATCAAAAAGTTTTTTGAGGGGGAAGAGCTTTCTGAACGAAAACATTTTGCTTCGGAATCCGATAAATACTGTGAACACCTTTATGAAAACACTACGTTTAGACTTCCCGATGGAAGATATGTGGTCAGCTTACCTTTTAAGCCTGATTTCGAACCGTCTCAACTAGGAAACTCGAGAAATATTGCATTTCAACAATTCTGTCGCACAGAACGCAATCTTCAAAATAAACCTGATCTTCAGAATAAATATTCTCAGGTGCTTACCGAATACCTAACGCTCAATCATATGCGCAAATTAACGTTTCCTGAAAAGCATAATAGCAGTAATGCACACCCCTATTATCTGCCACACCACGCAGTGCTCAAGCCCGAGAGCCACTCTACCAAGGTAAGAGTAGTGTTTAACGCTTCTAGCTCCACGTCTACTGGTAGGAGTCTCAATGACTGTCTTTATGCAGGACCTACGCTCCAAAGTGATTTACCTTCACTAATACTCAAATGGAGATTTTTCAAATATGCCTTCAACGCCGACATCGAAAAGATGTACCGGCAGATTTTGGTACACCCCGATCAAACAAAAATACAACGGATTTTATATAGAGCCTCACCAGTAGAAAATATTGTAGATTACGAGCTTCTTACGGTAACCTTTGGGGTGAACTGTGCTCCATACTTAGCTATCAGAACACTCAAGCAACTTTCAAAGGATGTTCAGCAGAAATATCCACTTGCAGCAAAGGTCATTGAATCCGATTTTTACGTTGATGATCTGCTTTCTGGTGCGCATGATCTTCAAACGGCGAAAAGTATCCAACTCGAAGTTATTGAAGCACTCAACTCTGCTGGCTTCCCACTTCGTAAGTGGACTTCGAATTCATCCTTTCTATTAGATCATCTCCCTTCTGATCACGTTTTAAACGAAAACTTTTTAAAAATTGATTCTGACAGCACCACGAAAACCTTAGGGATTCGTTGGAACGCTAAAGACGACTTTTTCTACTTCACCACTCAGCCTATCAGATTTTCTACGACTCCTACCAAACGTGAAGTTTTTTCCGAAATTTCCAAGCTTTTTGATCCTGCGGGCTGGTTAGCCCCGATTATAGTCACCGCAAAAATTCTTATGCAGCAAATCTGGATCGAAGAAACTGAATGGGATGAGCTCCTAAAGTCCAACACTTTTATCAAGTGGAAAGCCTTTGTAGAGTCGTTCAGTGAAATCCAGTTGATTCAAATACCAAGATGGACGGAATACACTCCTTCTGGAGATGTTCAGTTCCATGGGTTTTGCGATTCATCGGAACAAGCATATGCTGCTTGTCTTTACGTGCGAGTTCAGCACAATGATGGAAGCATACGTTCACATCTAGTTTGCGCGAAGTCCAAAGTTGCGCCAATTAAATCTATTTCACTACCTAGATTAGAACTCTGTGGGGCTCTTCTTCTTTCGAGACTTGTTAAAACCTATCTTCCGCAAATACCAGTCGACTCTTATCAAATATTTCTCTGGTCCGACTCTTCTGTGGTCCTAGCATGGCTCAGAAAACATCCAGGGACTTGGAAAACTTTCATCGCAAGTCGAACAAGCGAAATCATCGAAAATGTTGGCAACAGGAACTGGAATCATGTTAGATCTGGCGATAATCCTGCGGATCTCGCTACTCGGGGTCTCACTCCATCGGTTTTAAAAGATAGTGATCTTTGGTGGAAAGGCCCTTCCTGGATAAGCGAGCCTCAATCGCAATGGCCGGCAAGCCTTCCCCTTGAACCGAAAAGCGAGGTCTTGGAGGCGAAACCAGTCTTGACGCTTGCTACTTTAATCACTTCTAACGATATTTTATCCAGGATTCCGTGTTTACCACGTACCTTAAGAATCCTATCTTATGTCTATCGATTTCTTCGAAAAAGGTTTCCAAAGAAATTTGAACCAATTTCTTATAATTCATGCCGTATCACTCTTCCTGAAATTCAATTCGTTCAGCATCGCCTCATTTCCCTACCTCCGCAAACAATTTTGACGTTTACTGCCTTTAGCGATATCGATATCTTGTCGAGATTTTCGTCGTTACCACGAGCATTGAGAGTTCTCTCATATGTTTATCGTTACATTCGCATAAAATTTCCGAAGAAATTCAAACCAATTTCGTTTGATTCCATTCGTATTACTCAACCAGAAATTCAATTCGTTCAACAACGTCTAATAGGTCAATGTCAGCAATCCTTTTTCTTCGAAGAATTCAAAGCTCTGTCTACAAACCGCAGTATCAGTTCAAAAAGTCCTATTTTGTCTTTGAATCCTACTTTGGATTCCAACCAAATTCTACGAGTTCACGGACGATTATCAAATGCAAATCTCTCTTACAGTGAACGCCATCCTATCATCTTGCCTTACGGAGCAAAATTTACCCAACTTTTAGTTGATTTCATTCATGAACTTACACTTCATGGTGGAAACGCCTTAATGATACGGATGATTCGTCAAGCTTATTGGATACCGAAAGTAAAAATTCTTGTAAAATCTCATATTTATAAGTGTAAAACCTGTGCGATCCACAGAAAACAGTTAGGTCAACAATTGATGGCAGCTCTTCCTGATGAACGTTGTAATTACTCTCCTCCCTTTACTCATACTGGAACAGATTTCGCGGGACCTTTCACAATCAAAAGCTTCACGGGTAGAAATTGTCGTTTGACAAAGGGCTATGCATGCCTCTTCGTATGCTTTTCAACGAAAGCCATACATCTGGAAGCCGCCAGCGATTTGTCATCGGCAGTTTTCCTAGCTGCCTTTGCTCGGTTTGTGGCAAGGCGGGGTCTTCCGCATTCTGTATATTCAGACCATGGAACCAATTTCGTTGGTGCCGACACGGCGTTAAAAAATGAGTTTAAAAAGCTTCATTCATCATTTCCAGAATTGACTTTAGCCAAATATGGGATTCAAGGCTTGAACTGGAATTTCATTCTCCCAGGTGCTCCCCATATGGGTGGGCTCTGGGAAGCCGGAGTAAAGAGTTTCAAAACCCACTTTCGTAAAATCGGACTTCATACTCATTTTTCTTTCGAAGAATTCGCTACACTATTAGCTCGCATAGAGGCGTGCTTAAACTCGCGACCTTTATGTCCTATGTCGAATGCACCTACCGACCTATTAGCGTTAACGCCAGGTCATTTCCTGACCGGGACTCCACTTTTGACTTTTCCTGAACTGTTGCCCGAAGAAAAATCTCTTTCACTCATAAACCGCTGGGAAAAGCTCAAATCAATTCAGCATGAATTCAGCAAACGTTGGAAGGAAGAATATATCAAAGAGCTTCATAAACGAACAAAATGGCATTACTCTACTGAAGATTTTAAAATCGGTGACTTTGTTTTGATTAAAAAGGAAAACCTTCCATCCACTGATTGGTGTATGGGTCGTATCATTAAAGTATTTCCTGGTCCAGATGGTAGAGTGCGGGTGGCAACAATAAAAACGCGATTTGGTGAAGTTACTCGCCCAATAGTCAAACTTTGTCGTTTGTCTATAAATGATTGAACCAAGGAACAAATGAATTGTCGTAATTCAATACAGTCATATTTTAGATGAAGTATCTATAAATTTTAACTTATATATATTTTAGATGAAGTATCTATAAACTCAATTGAAACTTTGTTTTTTTTTCTCTAAAACCGCACACAACTGAGTACAAAACTTAGAACACAACTGAGAACATTATAAGAAATCAAATGAAATCAGATCATTGTTCTACAACCATTTGTATTTTATAACCATTGAATTGATTAATTAATTATTATTATATCTTAAAATTGTATAATTTTTAGAAGTACATATAAATTTCTTTTGGCACTATATGCCAAGGGGGCCGGTAATGTTCACGCCATCTACGGTTCACTAGTATGTACCACTCCTCCTTGCACATCTCTGGTGCTGGAGTGAGTGATACATACTCAACCGCACCTAACTTCGCGATGGTGTGGACACTGCCGGTCTGCCAAGAAACGTCAGCCATGACATGTGGTTTTTCCTTCTCTTCTTTTGTGGCGGATGGGCGTTGTACTATTCGGGTAGGCTCTGATTGGTGCTAACTTGGCGGCGCCCAGACGCTGTAACTTATAGTACACGTCAACTGTGCTTACTATACCTCCAAGCGGTATCCACTGGGACCTGGGATGCTCCGTCCAGAGCTGACCTGCTAAACTAGTAAGTGCGAGTGTTGAGATAAGGGAATCCGGAACAAAGAATTGTGATCGATCAACACTATAATTGCTCTGCGAACAATGACTGACTGCACGAATCTCAGTGGTCTACGAGAGCTTTCGTGTAAATGTCCCAGCGGATGAATTCGAAGGACAGAATCAACGGTGGACTTCAGCAGCCATAAAAGCAGAAACCCCTGAAGGAGCTACTCCAACATATTTGGTTTAAAGGTCTTTCAGGGTCTTTCAATACTAGGACAGGGTATTGAAGTAGAGATGGTGGCGGATGAGCTCCTGGTGAGCCAACGGCAGCACTCACACCCCTGCAGCAGGGTACTGACACTGGATATTCCAGCCCTTTGTGTCCGAAGGGATCCAAAAGGACCTGGCCCTCCAGGTTGGGGGTTGTGCGTAGGGCTAACTACCCTACCACGGAAAAAATAATTTGTTCCGAAACAACGAACAGCCTCGGATAACGATAATGATTTCAAAGTTGACGACCCATGCAAACGAAAAAAGGACAACGACCTCCGGATCTGCACTTGGAACGTAAGATCTCTTAACGGACTAGGTGCAGCTGGAGAATTAGCGGACGCCCTGGACTGCTGCAAAGCAGACATAACCGCCATCCAAGAAGTGCGATGGAATGGACCGGGCATAAAGAAGATGAAAAACTGTGACATATACTATGGCGACTGCTACAGACAACAGAAAAAGCGTTTATTTGGGTGCGGATTTGTCGTTAGAGGTAGACTCAGGGATAAGGTGATTAGCCAAAATCCAGTCAATGAGCGTATAATGACCATCCGCATCAGGGCTAAATTCGCCAACATTAGCCTTATATGCGCCCACGCCCCCACAGAAGAGAAAGACGACGATTCCAAAGACTGTTTCTACGAGCTCCTCGAAGAAACATATGAGCAATGCCCTAGATACGACGTGAAAATCGTTCTTGGCGATTTCAACGCAAAACTAGGGAAGGAGGACATCTTTGGAAACACAATCGGTAAGCATAGCCTCCACGACAAAACCTCCGAAAACGGATTGAGGCTAATCGATTTTGCTGCGGGGCTAAATCTTGTTGTAAGTAGTACACGCTTCCCGCATCTCAAAATTCATAAAGGCACATGGCGATCCCCAGATCAATTAACCGTCAACCAAATTGACCATGTTGCGATCGACGCAAGGCACTCTTCCAGTGTGCTAGATGTCCGAACTTTCCGAGGGGCCAACTTTGACTCGGACCACTACCTTGTTGTAGCCAAGGTACGAATGAGGATATCTTGTTCACGACCAGCACGAACTAACGCTGTGAAGAGATATGACGTCGGAAAGCTACAATCGCAAGAGATTGCCAATGCCTTTTCCAATCGAGTGTCCCTTCAATTATCCTTGAATCCCATGCCGCCAGCATTAAACATTGAAGACCAGTGGCAGCAATGCCAAGAAGCTATCAGAACCGCTGCCTCTGAGGTTCTGGGTTTCACTCGGCCACCAACACGAAACCCATGGTTCGATGAAGAATGTAGGCAGGCAAATGCAGCCAAGCAAAGAGCACGACAAATGCTTTTGCAAACACGAACGAGGGCTGCTCACGATCGGTATAACGAGATTTACAAGGAGAGAAGAAGGGAAGAACACCGACTTCTCAAAAAGAAAAAGAAGCAGCATGAGAAGCGCTCGTTTGAGGAAATAGAGAGGTGCCATGACAGGAACGAGACTCGGAAGTTTTACCAAAAGGTAAAAAGATCCTGCCAGGGTGGCAAACCCCGAACTCAAGCCTGTAAAGACCAGCAGGGAAACATAGTCATAGAGTCACAGTCGCTACTGAGGATCTGGAAAGATCATTTCTGCAGACTGCTTAACGGCGATGAGGACACAAATTCCGCTGTCAGGCAGATTGCCCCATTCAGCTTGGACGATGATCAAGAATGCCGTCCTCCCGACCTAGAAGAAGTTAAGCTTGCTATATGCAAACTTAAATCAAATAAGACTGCAGGTGCAGATGGCCTTGATGCCGAACTTTTCAAGGCAGCTGGAGATCAGTTGGAAAGGAGCATGCACCAGCTGATCTGCATGATATGGTCGAAAGAAAGCATGCCCGATGAATGGAACCTCAGTATCGTATGCCCGATCCTAAAGAAAGGAGACCCTCACAACTGCGCCAATTATAGAGGGATAAGCCTCCTTAACGTCGCTTATAAGATCTTGTCTGCTGTAATATGTGAACGTCTGAAACCCCACGTCAACAACTTGATAGGTCCTTATCAATGTGGTTTTAGACCGGAGAAGTCCACAATAGACCAAATTTTCACATTACGGCAGATCTTGGAAAAAACCCGAGAACACAATATCGATATTCACCATCTTTTTATCGATTTCAAGGCCGCGTATGACAGTATCTACAGAGACGAGCTGTACAGAGCCATGTCTAGTTTCGGCATCCCTGCAAAACTCGTACGACTATGCAGGATGACTTTGGAGAATTCACGCTGCTCCGTCAAGGTCGGTAAAGAACTCACCGAGACCTTTGATGTCGAAAAAGGTTTTAGGCAAGGCGATAAACTGTCATGCGATTTCTTCAACATCATACTTGAACAGATTGTAAGAAACTCAAACGTCAACACCAGAGGAACAATTTTTCAAAAGTCTGTGCAATTGCTCGCATATGCAGACGATATTGACGTAATGGGAAGAAAAAAGCGTGATGTCATAGGTGCTTTTGCGAGTATTGAAACAGAAGCGGCAAAAATGGGTTTGATGGTTAATGAGGGCAAAACAAAGTATATGCTGTCATCAAACAAGGACACAGAACATCGACGAATTGGACAAAACGTCACAATAGACAGACATAACTTCGAGGTAGTACAGGACTTCGTCTACCTAGGATCCGCTGTAGACACGGAAAATAACATCAGTGCGGAGATCAAACGGAGAATAACTCTTGCCAACCGTTGCTTCTTTGGGTTAAGAAGGCAATTGAGAAACAAAACCCTCTCCAGAAAAACCAAGGTAACCCTATATAAGACCTTAATCATCCCAGTCCTGCTGTACGGCGCGGAAGCATGGACCTTATCGAAAGCGGATGAGGAAACCCTTGGTCGTTTCGAAAGAAAAATTCTCCGAATGATCTTTGGTCCCGTATGCGAAGGCAATGTGTGGAGAAGAAGATACAACAACGAGCTGTATGAGCTGTACCGCGACATGGGCATAGCCAGAAGAGTACGCATCGCGAGGCTACGATGGTTGGGCCATGTTGAGCGGATGGACCCAAACGCTCCGGCTCGTCGGGTGTTCGAAAGCACATTGCAGGGAAATCGCGGAAGGGGAAGACCTCGTCTTAGGTGGCGCAATCAAGTGGAGGATGACCTCAACCGACTTGGAGTGCGAAACTGGAGAGAGCTCGCCCGAAATAGAAGTCGTTATCGAAGGATGTTGGTTGAGGCCCAGGTTCACCCCGAACCAGGGCATCTTTTAAGGATTTTTCACTAGGTGGCCAAAAGAAAAATATCTCCTCAAACAAAAATGAGCTTATATAATAACTTAAGTAACTTACTGACCCTAGGCGGGTACTATAAATTATTCACTATCTTACTACTAGTGCCTTTCGGCCTTAAGATAGGCGGGTACTATAAATTATTCACTATCTTACTACTAGTGCCTTTCGGCCTTAAGATACCTTATGAATCAAAAACTAGAACTAGTTATAACTAAGAAAATTTTAAAAAACTTAGTTAGAAAGATCATGTTTTTTGTTTTCTTAAAACTACTTAAGTCTACTTAAAACTAGAGCAGCCACAGAAGTTTTTTTTTTTTGTATTTTGTAATTTTTTTTTTTTTGATTTTTGTATTTTTTTTTTGATTTTTTGTTTTTTTTTGATTTTTTGTGATTTTTTTGTTTGCCACTGTGCCCATCCCCTTTACTCTAAGACTTACACGCTAAACCTGTGTGAGCCAGCCATTGGCGACTCGCTATCATTATCAAATTCATGTTGTTGCTCCGACAACCACCAGAACATTTTCGACGTTTTAACAACGTCACGACGATCGCGATCTGAAACCGCCCTACTGAACCGGAGGAGCTCTTCAGCTACTACGCCTACTGCGGTGACGTCTCGGTTGTAAAGGAGCCGTCGTTCCACGGACTTTCAGCAGACGTGGTAGATTAGCAAAACCGCCAATCTATCCTGACAGTCCTACCATATCAAAATAGAGGAAAGCCTCCGGTCGGTGGGACAAATCCACTGAAGCGCGTTTTCTCCATATATTCAATGTTGGGGTAATAAGCCCCAAAAATCAGGCCATTGGTCGAGGTCATCGCTCTTGCAGTATGACCACGAGTCAGTTTTATAATGAAGTTGTCGATCCTGTTTATTTGAGCCCCGTTGTAAAGGACCCCATAAGGATAATATCTTCTGTACTCTGACTCTGGTGTTCTGTGCAATCCAAGACAGGTACGCAGACACTGTCTCTCAAACACCCGAATCTATTCGATTTGAAACGCTGTAACATTGAACCACACGGGGCACCCATAGACAATCATTGGCCTTATGAGGGCCATGTAGCAAATCACTTTTACTCTGCTATCAAGTTGTCTGCTGTGAAACACTCGCCTTGTCAGAGCAAAAGCTCCTTTAGCCCTGGCCACACCGAAAGAAAAAACCTTGGTTGATTTAAACATGTTTCATTGTTAATCAACAATTCATCTAAAGTTGTGATATTAACCAAGTTTCGTGATGAATTCAAATAAGAACGCATTTTCAAATCAAGTATGCTGCCGTGATCAATTTTTTTTCAGGTAAGTATCATAAAAATGTTTAAATTAAGTATGTTCGTAGTTGTTTTGAATATGTTCCAATTTTTAACCAACAACGTGATTGTTGATTTCATACTTGATCAACAACAAACATATTTAACTAACAATTAAAGCTGGAATAACAAAAAACCATCACGTTTGTGATTGAAATACCAAATACACTGTTGAACTATCACCAATATGTTTGATCAACAATGTTCATACTTCTTTCATCAATTAAGAATAGTTAAAGTATCAGTGACATTTTGAATTCCAATATTTTTCATACTTAAGCCCACAGAAAACGTGAAGTCGCATAACGGAACTTCAATTCAATATGAAAAGTTACGTGACCATTTTATCTTCAGGGATAATTAATTATTCTTTATTGTTGATCAAGTATGTTCGTGAGAATTCAGCCACGTTTTTATTTGCTCTCAACAATTTAAATGTAAAATTTCTATGATAAATGCCTGAATTGAAGTTTGATATCAAATGTATAGGTCAAACTTAAATTCAGGCATTTATCATAGAAATTTTACATTTAAATTGTTGAGAGCAAATAAAAACGTGGCTGAATTTTCACGAACATACTTGATCAACAATGTTCATATTTTACCAACAATTCAGAATTGTTGACGAAACACAAACGTTGTTAAAGTATCATGGACATGTATGTTTCTAGTATCACAACCGTTGTTGGTTAACAATGAAATTGAAAATGACGTTGTTGATTTGAGCAATGAAAATTGTAGCATTTAAATAAATAAAATGAAAATGCCAGCTTGTTTAATTTAAGTATGTTCGTGCTTGACGCAAAAACAAAAAAGCTTCATGTTTGATTTTACCAAGGTTTTTCTTTCGGTGCAGAGCCGCATCCATATGTTTGTTAAAATATTGTAACGTGCGCTTAGTTCGCAAAATTAAAACTCTACTTTTCAATTTAATTCTACCACTTTATTTACTTTCGATATACACTTTATTCGAACTCAACTCGACTTTTGGACTATCACTTGTATTTACTCTTAACTTTATCACTCTATAAACAAAAACTGCCCTCTGGTTGCCTCGGGCGGGCTATTTATATCGAATGCCATGCCATCTAGAACTCTCCAGTAACTTCTACATTGTCGCCACATTTGCTGTCAAGCATCTCTATACTCACACACACTGGTTTACAAGCAACGCCTGTCATTTATACCATTCCATTAAAGTGTTGCCAGTTGTGTTTTCGGTTGAACGTTTTTCGATTGGTATAAAATGTTGGGTTCACGTTACAATATAGATACTGATCTAGCCAGAGGCCGAGGTATTTGACTACTACTTTGCTTGGCAGTGGGTGGCCATGTAGATCAACGATCACCAGCTTTCGCCAGTTATTTCTCGTATCCCATGAGGCCCGAGCCAACGGGGTCCTAAACACAATTGTTTCCGATTTCTGAAAGTTGATTTTCAACTTCCAGTCATCGCAATATTGCTGGATCTTATCGAAGTCACGCCGCAAGAGTGTTCTGATGACTTCGATATTTGGACCTGTTCTGTACGCAATGAGGTAGTCAGCGTGCGCTATAGCATGGTGAAGAGAACCAATTAGATCGCCAGTGAAAATGCTAAATAATATAGGCGAATTCACCGCCCCCTGTTGTAGACCGTTCTGTATTTTAAAAGTTCTGGTAGAAGTTATATTGCAACTTTTCACAACAAACGTTCTACCATGAAGCATGTCATTCAGAATATATAGCAGTGGTTTACTCATGTCATACCTGATCAACTTATAGAGAAGACCGTCTAACCAAACGGTATCGAAAGCCTTCTCCAAGTCAACCAGACATGCTCCCGTACACTGCTTTTTAGCTTTGTTCCATTGAATATCAGATACTAGTTTAGACGCGGCATGTGTGGTATCATGGCCCGCCTTAAAACCGAACTGATTTTCTGGAATAATATGTTTGTCCTCAGCCCATGTGGACAGAGCTCTATTGAGAACTTTCTACTTTGCTGATACTCGGAAGAAGACTAATTGACCGGAGATTTGCTGGATTGGAACCATCCTTACCTTTTTTAAGGAGAGGATGGACCACTGCCGTCTTCCAACGCACTGGATAATATGCATTATTCAGCGCATTGTTGAATAACGTGGTGTATATGTCCACCGCTTCAAAAGGAAGGTTTCGCAGCACAACATTGCTTGGACGGCACATTGATCATGGACGGCACTCCGAATCGAAATGATATCAGCGTCCATCAATTTTCTTGACATCCGGCTCAACATTGAAGAAAATGAGCTGATCAAAAGATTTTCAACATTTCTAATGGCGAAAACCACAGCAGAAATGATTCAAGAGGGTCGATTCTTGGTTGAAACCATTTTTGGCGAAGAAAAAGTTTCCGACTTTTCATCAAATGCTTGCGATTGCTGGCCAGCAATTCAAGAAATCAGAGATCTCGACACTTCTAACGAAGGTGCAAAAATGTCGCAAAAGCTGCTTCGAAACTGTTGTGCTCTTTACTGGTCACTTCACCTCACTCCATGATTGTTAAAAAAGTGATTTCTCATTATAATCAAATTAAATCAAACCACCGACTGTCAGCTTCAGATAAGACCATGAACTCGAAATTGTTTGTGGCCCTGAATGGAGTAGGTACAGCTTTATATGATCCGAGGCCAGCTGTAGCAGAGTTCCTTCGCAAGAAAGAGAGGCGTTACCGCGAACCTGATCTAACCTTGTACTCCGACAGAGATTTCGTTCGGAAGTTTTTTCGTAAAGATGGCGGTTTGTGATCTTATAATCATATCTATTTAATAGACGAATTGTGATCGGCGGGTTGTGACTCACTCATACCAAAACATTAGCAATAAAAAAAGTAGTCCCAGAAATATGTTGTTATTTTTCATATCCAACTTATTATATACTTGCCCATAAATTTTTAATTATATGCTGAGAAAAATCCTCGAGCACGTGCAGAATTTATAGAATTTATCTATCTTACGGAAGTCGTGAGTATGTTTTTTTCCATATATAAATCCTCATTGACAGTATATTTGATGAACTGTCATTCATTCGTTGACAAATTTCTTCGATTAGCACCTAAAAACTTCATTAGAATTAGCAAGTTATATATTTTTTGACATTTTGGGGAAATTATTTATGTTCAGAAAATTTCTGACATTATTTCAGTTAGGTGTTGTTCACGCATTTTCGAAAATTGGTTGTGGCCAGATTATGATTACTACGTGGCCACGGCGGACTACTACGTGGCCATTTGGCCACGTTCATGTTACTTAAAAGATGCCCTGCCCCGAACTGTAATGCCCACCTAAGTAAGTAAGTAAGTAAGTCTTTTGTGGCAACCGACTTGGAAAGACATTAAAATTTTTGCTTAGGCGGCTTCCCCGCAGCCATTTTAAAAACCTTAAACCTAAGAAAATTTGTTAAAAAACCAAAGAAAAAATAGAAAACTAAAACAAATAAATGAAAATAAAGTATATTAAAAAGTAAAAAGCGTTCTACACTAAACATTTGTGGAAAATATCGCCATACGATCTACAGCTATATTTTTAGATGTTGCTCAAGCATTCGACAAAGTATAGCTTGAGGGGCTAGAGTAAAAACTGCAAAGGGACCTACCCAGGCAGTACTACGAAATACTAAAATCTTATATCTCAAACCGGCTCTTCAGAGTACGGTATGATAAAGAATATTCAAAGGTAAGTAAAATACAAGCCGGTGTGTTCCACAAGGAAGCGTCCTAAGACCTTCTCCTCGTCCCCTGCTATATACAAGGGATATTCCACAGGATAACAACACCATTATGGCTATTTTTGCAGATGATACTGCAATTTCGGCATCCACTAAGTGCGTCGTCAAGGCTGCTAGTGATTGGACCAAAAAATGGCGTATCAAGCTCAATGAAGCTAAATCTGCACATATAAACTTTACAAATAAAAAGTTAAGCTACGTACAAATATTCATCAACAATCAAGCTGTACCTTACGCCAATACGGCCAAATACCTTGGGATGAATTTGGATGCAAAGCTAAAATGGAAAGAGCATAAAAAAGAAAAGGGAAGAGCTCAACTTGAAATATAGAAAAATGTACTGGTTACTCGGTAGAAATTCAGACTTATCTGTCGAAAATAATATAATGCTTTATAAACAAGTACTTAGACCTGTTTGGACCTATGGAATATATCTATGTACAAGGAAAACAAATACTGAAATCATCCAAAAGTTCAAAAACAAAGTCCTTCGTGGAATAGTAAATGCACCATAGCATATAAGAAATAGCGATTTACATCGTGGCCTACAAATAGAAACCGTTCCAGAAGTTCTAAGAGAACATGCTGTTTCACACAATCAGCCACTGCATAGTCATATCAACTCTGAAATGGAGTCCGTATCACACAATCAGCCACTGCATAGCATAGTAATATCAACTCTGAAATGGAGTCCGTATTAAGTACGAGAGGCGATGTTCGGAGATCAAGAAAAACCAAGCCACAGGACTAATGGTCTAAAAGTCATGGGAAGCATTAAAAGTTAAAGCTTCCCTTAAAGCGATTATATTTCTGAGAAAGAAAAATCTGTTGTCGATCGTTCATAGATTGGTTCTGATTACGAGGAGTTTTTAGTGAGGTAAGAATCCCTCACTACTTGGTGTCGAATATTGCCAAGTGTCTTTTCCTGCTGACAAAAAAAAATGTTTACTTATTTATCGACAATTTTTTTTTTTGTTAGCATTCAGCTATTTTTTTTATTATTAAAAGTATTCTTACTAGTTCAAATGAAGGTTTTTCTTTCGTGTTTCTATCGAATATAATCATTTTATAAAATATTAAACTTTAATATAAAACGGATAACGTTTCTGTAGAAAGATCATATACATACGTATCAAATTTCTGTGTTGTAAAACGTGTGGAGCCTTTTTGAAAAAATTATACAAAATAAACAATATCTATCTATCTATAACAATTGAAAAGTCTCCAAACCTTATTTTTACGTAACACTTGACGCAGAATGCGATGGTAATAATAAAAACTCTATTCATTTTCGAGGGAAATTGATAAAAATAGATTTAAACAATTAAGTTGTTAATAACTGATAATTTTTTTTCTTATAAAGTTCAACTTTTTAGCTACAAAAAAGCCATTGGTGAAAATTTTGTAGCTCTTAAGACTTCGGAGCTATACCTACATGTTTAAAATGAGTCTCCAACCACTATTGTTAAATTTGTTATAACTTACAAAAACGAAAATAGGCGTATAAAAAAAATTCCTCGGACACGTATCTCTTATTTTTCAATATAGATATGCACTGGAAAAAAATGTTCAACCGAATCAGAGAGGTGAAGTTCAGAGGCTGTTCGATTTGTAAACGAATTACTTATATTGTGTTTTTCCCATATCTCTCAGTCGATGCCCCTCGAAACTTCAAAACTACTGCACAGATCCTGTTTTTTTTTTTTATTTACGGGATAGTGACAAACAGTTTTTTTCAAATTTGGTAGTTGTTATTGTGCAAAAACAAATCCAAAGACTTCTTCCAAGAAAAATCTCGTTTTTCACTTCAAAGTGTTCAAAAAAAAGTGAAAAGTTAAAATTTTAGAAAACCCCTAGACATTACATGGTTATCAAACGAATGAACTCTGATTTTTTGATTTCATATGATCCAGCACCAAGTTATGAGGAGTACTGTAACTCGCCTTTTTTCGAGTCACGTCCGAATAATTGGTGCCATTGCCGTATTTCTAAATATTTCTTTGTGAAAATTTTACTCAACATTCTTGAAATGTCACTATTTAATGTGTTTTTGGTTTTAATAAAGTTTTAAGAAAGAAACTGGTTTTTCACGCATTGTGTTATGTAACAGTTAGACCGGCGAGCACTACTCAACGCGTCTAAGCATGAAACAAGGGTTAACCTCTTCATGGAAATGGCGCACGGTTGCACCCGCTGGCGCTTATTAACCCCGTCTTACGGTACTTTAAATTATACAAATTTTCTTTGCTTAGTTCTACATTAATTTATATACCATTTGTAATGTCAAAGTGGAGCTCTCTAAAGAATAGTGAGCTGTTTCGGGGAAGCCTTACATACGTAGTCAAGTCATCTGATATAAAAAAATCAAAAAGATTATTGTTGTGTTGACCTTATTCTAATTAACTAAGCAATAATATACCTACAAACATATATTTAAAAAAATGGCGGACTTATGGAAAAAAAAATTCTCAAAATTTTGTTTTTTTGGTTGATAAAATGTTTATGAAAATTTAATTGTTCTAAAAAATTAACTGTCTAAAAGGTTATGTATTAGCTAAGTATGTTTATGAAGAATAACTGGTTAAATTTTTAGCCAAATCGATTGAATAGTTTTGAATCATTGTTTCCCCGAAATTTCAAAAACATGGATTCTAAGAAACGAGTTTAAGGTTTTGGCAACAAACTATACTTTTATTATTTGATCAGCTTTGCCTGTGCATAGAGCAAAGCATCTGTTTTCTCAAAATTGTCACTTTTTGCAGTCTTAAGAGCCCTGCCTAAGTTTCTGGCCCTTACAGTTGGCTTCTGCAGTGTTTCCGCCCTTAAAATCCGTGCATTGCCAACACTCTTTAATATAATCAACGGGGCGCTTTCTTGTTGTCTTTGCTGTTTAACTTTAGAAATATTCTGAAATTTAAGCACATATTTTTAAAATGTGGTTGTTACGAAAAAAGCACAAAAAATTGGTTTTTTTTAGCCCATCTCACTGGATTACTACCTAAATAATAGAAATACGTCTTCAAAGAATGGCAGGAACTCGATTAATGATAGCAGGATCCTGGCGTATTTTAGCGACTGCACCGAAGGTCTTAGGGTATTTCTTTGGAGCTTCTTCATTAGAATGCTCTTAAGAATGATGCTGGCAGTAATTGACCACTTGCCATGCTAAACTGTACTTGTGAAAAAGACTTTTGTATGGTGTAATAAAATCATACTGCCTACATTTACTACTACTATAGTTGTTGTCTGATGTCGAAAAATGTCTATTGAGGTTCTCTACTTTCTCCCATGAATGTCGTCTTTAAAAAGATCAACTTCTAGCAGTTTGCAACACCTTGTTTATCAACAAGTTCTGTAAATAAGTCGCTATACTGCTTTCATTTCGTAGGTACGTCATTGAACATATTATAGTGTATCTACGTAAAGTACGCTTAAACTTCGACATGATGCTTCGAGCCATAGTGCTTCTACCGGCAGTCTTTCGGTCCGGTCCGTTTAGGCTTTCACTGGTCTTAAGGCGTAGTATTTCAATGGCAGAGAATGAAAGCGCACTTAGGTGCGTACCATTCAAAGCATTTTTAGAAAATGAAGAATTTATAAACTACATAACATAAGATTCAGGTGTCGAACGATTGCATGGATCTTCAAATGAATGTTTAAGGGCCAGTTCCTGAATCGAATCATAAATTTAAGTTCTACATAAAGTTCTACTTTAGTATGGGGATTTTATGTAGAACTTAAGAATTCCGGAACGTCTCATACAAAAATGAAAACTTTATGTAGAACTTAAATTTATAATTCGATTGAGCAACTGGCCCTAAGAGTCTTAAAAAGTATTGAACTTATGTATAAAAGAATTAGAGGAAATTACAAGCACTTATGCATATAAAATGAAGCAATAAGAATTTGAATCAATATTTTCAGGGCCGGATTTGAATTTGTGCCGCCCTAGGGCACTGAAGAAAATGCCGCCCTGTGACTTAAATTTTATTTTAATAGTTTTGATATCTTATTTTTTAAGAATTAGAATAACTAATTGATTGCAGAAAATTTATTATGTATTATATATCATTTATTATACATTATGTTTTATTTATATTTATTCTTTATTTACTCGTATATTATATTATTTACTATATACTATAGTATATAAAAAATATTTGTATTTTTCTTAGAATCCAGAGCGACCTTTATTAGTATTGCATTATTTTTTTCACCGGCAAACTCGCCTAACTTTTTGAATTGCAAAATGGTCGATTAAATCTTCACAATCTAAACGTTGAAGCACATCTGATTCCATGCATAGAAATAGCTAATCTATTGAGTCTATTTGCACCTATTGTAGAACGTAAGTAATTTTTAACTCGTTTTAAACAAGAAAACGATCGTTCTGCGCTACAGTTTGCTACGGCTAAAGTTACAAATATACGATAAGCGATTTCTACGTTTGGAAACTCAGTGTAAAAGTCGTTTGAATGCAGAAGTTTCAGAAGATCAGAAGGTGATTTTTTTCCATCTTTTTTCGGTGCAATGAGCATAGAAGTGCACAAATTCGTCTTCTAGTGAGAAGATCTGAACAATACATTTCTCTTAAACGTTTAGCTCGTTTACGAATTTCCATATTATTTAAATCACCAAATTCAATGATAACCGAGAATTTTTCTTGAATCTTTTCATACGCTGTACATCTTTTACGCAATTCAGATCCCAGATTGTAAAGAATGACATTAAAAGTCGTTGCTGATACGCGAAATAAATTTGAAATCTATGAAAAAAATGCTACATATAAAAATTTCAGAAATTCAACATAATAAAATAACATTTTCCCGACAAAGTTTAAAAACTGGTCTTGACCTGACAGCTGCAAATCTCTATCTGGTTTTTCATCAGCATGTAATTTTCTCTTTCTTTGTCAGAAAAATGTTATTTTATTATCTTGAATTTCTGAAATTTTTATAGCATTTTTTTCATAGATTTCAAATTTATTTCGCGTATCAGCAACGACTTTGATCAAAGTATGATAATCATCGATTTCATCAGCGATGCTACAGTAAATTTTTTGTAATCTTTGGCTTACAGCATTAAATCTTCAGAGTAAGGAATGCCAAAGTATCTGCACAAATGCTGTTTCAAGTCGCTCCAACGGAATTCGAATACCTTTAGCTTCTTGTCGTGTAGTTGTATTTTCTTCGATATTTTCTTCAAGAATAATCAAAGTTTCAATTCTTTCAACAAAAGTGTTGATTAAAAGTGCTCTGGTTGCAGATAAAGATTTTAACGCAATTCTTTCTTAAGTATGGGACTGTACGATTTCCCAGCGATGCAGCATAGAAGTTGTATAAGGTTTGTAGTGCATTAAAGAATGACGCAGCTTCTAGGGCGCATTCTACTGCTTGAATTAGTTAGGTAATTATAAAGAATTTTTTTTTATTTTGCCGCCCTAGAAAATTTGCCGCCCTGGGCACTAGCCCCGACTGCCCCTAGTGTAAATCCACCATTGAATATTTTACACATCACAGTTGAGGAAAAGCCAATAAACATACACTTTTGAAAAAAAAAAGATATGGACGAAACTCAAATTAGAAACCTTTATCTGGATTGATAGTACGGCCGGTATATGTATGTAATTTAATGTTTGAAGATCAATGCATGCAAATTATTTACGCCACTGCGCTTCAAATAGTCCATCCGCTTAGTCCAACTTTGGCATGCTAGCTTCCGGTGAGCCAATCGAAGCATGCTTCTCGTTATGGTTATAAGCTTCAACAAAGCCACACAAAAAATAGTCTAGAGGCGTGGAACCGCCCGATCTAAGAAGCCCAAGCGTGAAACAAACTGTTCACCGAACTCAATTCTCAATTTGTCCATTGTTAAGCGTGCTGTGGGTATTTTTAAAACTACATGTAGTGCAAGTCAAGCCTTTTCATTTTGGGCAAACAAGGTCTGTTATCATCGCACGGTAGCGCCCAATCACTGCGAATGCTGCGAATCGATAATTCTTGGTCATAACCAACACTACGTGCAACCACGGAATTAGCGGACGCCCTAGACTGATGCTAAGCAGAAGCAGACATAACTGAAACGCAAGAATTGCAATGGAATGAGCCGGGCATAAAGAAGAATTAAAAGCTGCGACATCTCTTATGGCGTGGTACATACAACAGAAGCAACGCTTACTAGGCTGCGGATTTACCGTTTCGGGTACGCTCAGGAATAAGGTTATCATATCAAGGGTGGCAGAAGCCAGAATAGATAAGGATTTTTTTTGTTAATTCTTCAAGAACGACTACAGGGTTATGTAAGAGCTACGACTAGCTATCCTTATCTTCCTCACTCGCTCCCTTAGGATCATACAATTGTATGCCCGTGTGTGAAAAAAAGTTTTTAAATTTTAGTCATAAATAAATTCCCACTCGTAGCTCTTTTCACTGAACTTTCTTATTAAAATGTCTGTTGATTTACACATCGTTTATTTTAAATCTGTTGTTTTTTTTTTTTTTTTCAGATAGAAGATGCGATGCTTATGTTCGATAAACAAACCAATAGGCATAGAGGTAAGCAATTTTTTAAATCTATTTATTTTAACAGGTATAATATTTTGTTTTTCCATGACTATAACGTAAGGCAAAAAAAAACTGTTTTGTCCAAAAAGAAACTAAAACACTTGGTCTCTTGTTAATAACGTTAAGAACTCGACCATATTATTGGTCCCAAAGCTCGTTTTCAATGACTCCCCGTATGTCTGCTCCATCGACAAGTCAGTGTGCTGGCAGCTCAATTTGCTATGCTAACTTGACTCTTCATGAGAGCATATTGGTTCCACCTTAGCTTGAGTCTGTAAATTTTGTGATGAAGCAGATATTTTTTCTTACTCCGCTGGTCCAGATGGTATCCCCGCCGTTGCAACTGCGTAAGCTTTTCTAGCTATTCACTCTAGACACGTCCCGAGCAGATGGAAAACTGCATTTCTCGAATCCAGTCAGGCACACTGAAACTGCCGGTGCAGGGGCATAAGACCCAAGGAACTTAGCCCCAATCAAAAAATTGTGGTTTGGGGATTTTTACCCGCTTGGGTGGGTCATAAAGCCCTTTTCCTTTTGCACGATGTGGGTCTCAAACCCCAAATATTTGGAAAAAGGAGCAAAAGCTTCTCGGAAAAAATAGGACAACGTACGATTTGTGAAATTCATTGAAGACAAGAAGAGAAAACAAAAAGTCAAAAACATAGCAAAATAGTAATTTCATTACAAATAAAACAATCCAATTCGAAAATTAATTATTGGCTACAAAGAGCCTCCGAATATAACGTATACAGTTTTAATTATAGGTAAACAGATATAGAATCTCATATTTAAATTTTCATGAAAGTCAAATTGTTTTGAATTGGAAACAACTAGAATATTATATTTTCTTATTTCACAAAAAAACTATCGAAGAAACCAAAATAATAAAATTATAGCCATTAAAAATTGTATACTATAAACAAATAGAATTTTTGTTTTTTTTTTTTTTAAGATTTAAAAACAAACAGAAACATACATTTATATGATTTACATATGCATATCGCCGATTTTTGGACTTTAATTTAATCCAAATCACCAAATCCTTATTTCCATATGTAAAAACATATATGTAAATGTATGTTTCTGTTTGTTTTTACATCTTAAAAAAACAAAAATTCTGTTTGTTTATAGTATACAATTTTTAATGGCTATAATTTTATTATTTTGTTTTCTCCGATAGTTTTTTTGTGAAATAAGAAAAGATAATATTCTAGTTGTTTCAATACAATTTGACTTTCTTGAGAATTAAAAACAAACAGAAACTTGCATCATTCATACAAAATTCTAGTTTTAGAAAATTTGATTAAAATAAAAATATCACGCGTTTCATTTAACATCTACTTATGCACTTACGTGTTCGGCATGAGCAATGTATATGATATTTTTTTTTGCTTGCATCCGCAGTAGGGTAGTACACTAAAAGTCCTGTCAATAGTGTCAGTTAAATAGTGCCTTGACGATTGAGGCAATTGGTTTTCAATTAGCTCCACTATCTTTGGAGCTGAAAAAATACTATATCTGAATTTTTGTTCTAGGATAGTATATCTGTAAAACTGTTTTTGGTAGCAAGACCGAGTAATCGAATCGAAATCGAATCGACATTTTTCTTCTTGAAATGGTTTAAAATATATTTATAATGTTGTCATTTTCATGTAGTGGGACATAACCTCCATCATTTTTGTTTGGGCCTTACGACCCAACAGAATGAGTAATAAGGCCCACTTTGCGATTGGGCCTTATAGCCCACTATGGTGGGTCATTAAGCCCAACTTTTTTAATTGGGGATAAGTTCCCTGGCCTGCCCACCGAAACATATTTGTGCTTTTTCGATAGTGTACAAAACAGAGCGTTGAAAAAAAATCGTCGAAACTTTACCTGTAACTCTCTTTTTTATCGATTTTCAAACAGTAGTCTATTGGAAAAATCCAGTTACATACCTGAGGCATTGTATATAGAAACTATAGTATTATTATGTAGACTTTTTGACTGGTAGCGAACCTATTTTCTCCGGTCCAACTTAGCAGTCTCTGTTCCAAGCCATTTGTTTCAACATTGAGTGTAGAGGGAAACAATTTAGCCACAACATCCGCCGCGCAAAGAATGCTCACCAGTCTTACCTTGAGCCCTACTTCGGACGTACAGTGCTGTAAAGTATAGAGAAAATTATTAGTTAAACATTACGACACTAACGGCCGATTTCTTCACATTAGTTCCCGGTCCAGCTAGACCAGGTACTAGCTCTGTAATACCTGGTCCTACATAAAACTTAGTACTTCTCCATTTTTTCAGATCATTGATACGAGATCTAAATTCATACTGCAGTGCTAGTGACTTGATAAGTCTAAAACTGGTCGAATCCTTTTTACGACATTTGATTGACAATTAAAATTATAAATTTGAAATGAATTTCAAATTTCTCAGTTTTTTTTTTTTTTTTTAATTTTGTCGTTACAGTTGGTTTGACTTTTTGAATTGATTTTTGAGTTGATTAGATATGTATGTGAATGATCTGGTAAGTACCGTCGCGTCGTATTTATGTATGTAGTTTGTTTTTTACAAGGAAGAGAACGTATAATTGTATATACATACATAAAAGTTTTTTCTAAATATACATACATATAGGGCCCTGGGGTGGAAAAAAAGAATAAAAATGCCACAAGAAACAAGTCAAGTAACAGAATTAATAGAAGATACCTTAAACTATGCCCAACTACGTCGTTGGATCCTCTTTTTTAATTTTGGTTAGGCACTTTTATATAACTACAGCCTTATTTATAAATCCATAATAGGGAGTGAATAGCGCTATGTTCCTCTTACAATATCTCTGAACAGGAAAACCTTATTTATAAAACTTTTTGAACGCAACATAGAGGTAGAATAGAGACTGAATAGGTTCATGTCATCACTATTTTGAAATGAAAGGAAATTAATGTTAGTACGCCGTTTGTTTTTTTATTTATTTTAAACTAGCTGAGCCATCCGGCGTATCTCGGGTCTGTAGTTTTAATTTTCCCGAGCTTGGGGATGAAAAATAATCGTTTTTACTTTGGGACTATGTGGCATCCTGATGACGAAAGAATTTTTGAAACCTGTCCAGTAGATTCTAGCTTTCCGTTCCCAGTCCCGTTCCTGTGAGAATCTTCCGTTACCGAGGAAATTTGTGAAATATAAGTCTATGTCACTGAAGGATAATGTCACATCCTAGAGTTGAAAGAATTTTTGAAATCGATCAAGAAACTTTAAGGTTCTCGTTTTCGTTCCCGTTTCTGTTCCCGTGGGGTTATGGGGATGAAATATAACAGAAATTACTGATGGAGGGGGATAATGTAACAATCCTAATGCAGGAAGGGTTATGAAATCTATCCAGTAGTTTCTAAGTTTCCATTACCATACCCGTTCCCGTGGGAATATGGGGATCAAAACTCGACAGGAACCATTTATAAGTCATTGTCACTGAGGGATAATGTTACATCCTAGAGAATTTTGGAAACCGGTCAAGTAACTTTGAAGTTCCCGTTCTCGTTCCCGTTTCTGTTCCCGAAGGATTATAGATTTGAAGTATACTAGACTTACTAATTGGAGGAGGATAACGTAGCACTCCTAATGCCGAAAAAATTCTAGAAATCTGTCTAGTAGTTTCTAAGTTTCCGTTCCCAAACTCGTTCCTGAGGGAATATCAATTTTTAAATTTTGTATGTCATAAGAACCTTCTCCTGACAATAACAAACACAACAAAAAAAGAATTGGCCAGGTTGGTCCAGGTGTTGTTGAGTTATGCGCTTACCAACACATTTTGCAGTTTCTAAGTTTCGATTACCATACTCGTTCCTGTGGGAATATGGGGATCAAAACTCGACAGGAACCATTTATAAGTCATTGTCACTGAGGGATAATGTTACATCCTAGAGTTGAAAGAATTTTGGAAACCGGTCAAGTAACTTTGAAGTTCCCGTTCTCGCTCCCGTTTCTGTTCCCGAAGGATTATAGATATGAAGTATACTGGACTTACTAATTGGAGGAGGATAACGTAGCACTCCTAATGCCGAAAGAATTCTAGAAATCTGTCTAGTAGTTTCTAAGTTTCCGTTCCCAAACTCGTTCCTGTGAGAATATCAATTTTTAAATTTTTTATGTCATAAGAACCTTCTCCTGACAATAACAAACACAATAAAAAAAGAATTGGCCAGGTTGGTCCAGGCGTTGTTGAGTTATGCGCTTACCAACACATTTTGCAATTCATTTTTATATATAAGAAGATAAAACAATTAAAAAATTTGAGTTTAAGTTTAATTATTGCAATTGTAGGATGATACTTTCTCTGGCAGCACAATTTCTGTTGTTTAGATTTATTCGGATTGAGGCGGAATTGCTTTCAATTGATCTACTTAAAATTGCTCGACGTAAACGATCTTCATGTTGAGTTGACTCTTCAGGTGGCTGCGGGTCGTTAGCATTGATGCATATATTATGCAATATAGCACAGGAAATCTGCGTTTCCATACATCATACTGTCTTTCAACAACATTTCTGGTACGAATGAATCGCCTCAGGTTATTTTGCATTTGTTGGTTTTGACTCATATCCGGATTGTTTACGGTGTATGTTGTTGCCAAACATTTCGTATTTGCATAGGTAAAATCACCAATCAATATACATATATGTAGTTTTCAGATTTACCTGCTTCTCGGCTCGCACTTCCGAATATCAAAAAATGGTTTGATCATGCACAGATCTAGCCCAACGAGCAACAACATTCAATATCTTTAAATCGGCCGACGATATTGTTTGCACATTTAAGGAAAACCAACATTTGCGGCTACGAAACCCTTCACTCTGTTTAAAATAGCTCAGCCGTATTATTACTACAAACTAATTATAACTATAACATGGGTGCAGTCAATGGCCCTAATTGTTCGTGGGAACTGGGCAATCCTGCAAAATTCAGATGAGTACTAATGACTGGTATAATAATGTATTTTTTGTTGTTTTTGAAGAGCTAGCTAATACCGGCTACCGGGTCCTAGGTAGTACTCGGTTTCAAACTGGCAGAACCGATTTCTTTGTTATTTTTAGGACTAGTACCAGATCTATCGTTAGTTCTGTGTGAAGAAATTGGCTGTAACCAATATACAATTTGTCAAGAAATCTGATCTGATTCGGATCAGATCTGATAATAAAAGAACTTGGATCAGAATAAAATTTATTTCTAAACGTTGACTGCTTCGTTTCTAGAGTTTGACAGATAACAACTAGGTAAATTGTTTTCAAAATCAAATTTATTTTCATGTGTATTGCACGTATTTTTCCCAGCGTGCACTATTTGAGCGAGCATGCATTGGGTAACAACATAATTGATCTCTTGCAATTGCCCGAAGCACCAGTAATAGTTGAAGTCTTAAATGCGCGAAATAGAAAATCTGTCATTGAATGAAAGAAAGGAATTCATTTCCGATGACTTGATGAAATTAGCTTTGCAAAGCCGGAAAGGGCCCTCTTATAGCAGCGTTGCCAGACGACCAAAATTTTTCCCCCAGACCAATTCCAAAAACGTCCAGAATCACCCGTTTCTTGAAAAAAATCCCCCAAATTTTTTTTGTTATTTAATTTTAATTAATAAATATTTTGTAAAACACGGAAGTCATTTGGTACAAAAAAAAAATTATATTTCGGAAAATAGCTCTAAAGCAATATTATCATTCTTATCTTTGTTTCTATAAATTTGCTTTGGATTGAACATTTTTATCATTTGATCTGATGGATTGAAGTTGATACATCCTGAAATATTTTGAATAGTTTACCATGTTATCATGCTCATTCTGTTTCTTAACTTGTCCTTAACTATATTAAATGCAGAAAAAACTCTCCACACTGGCATAAGAAAAATGAAGGGACAAAAGTGTGGTTGCCGATTTCGCAATGTGATAGAACTTTGTCGCACCAGCATCATCATTCCAAAAAGTGTCTGAGGTATCGATGTTCGACTAACTCCACATTGGAATCAGATTCCACTCGAGAAGGGCCGCATCGGGATCTTTGCAAACTCGGTGCGGGGACATAAGGCCACGGGAAATAACCCCACTGATGGTTTTACTTCCCTCTATGTGGGAAATAAGCACACTTTGATGAAGTGGACTTAATTCCCATGCAAGGTGGGAAATAAGTCCCAAAATATCTGTGTGGTTTTATTTCCCATCAAGTTTGAAGAAATTTTAACCCATGAACAAAAAATCAAACTAGCATTTAAGCATGTTTTTAATTTTATTATATATACAAATAATAATAATTAAATTGCAAAAAAAATAGATAAATGATACCAAATTTAATCAACAAAATTATAAACATTTCGGATCAAAGATATAAATATGAACACAAACATTTCCATTATGCAATGACAAAAACTATTGGAAACTTAAATAATTCAAAACAACGAAAATATAAACCATGAAACCATGCCTAAGAGTTCTGCGAACTGTTTTTATATTAAAAAAAAGTTCTTCAAGAGCTTTAATTAAAATTGTGAAAAATAGGAACAAATAAAAAATTGATATTTAGTTTTTTAGTGGTTTATAAAACTATAGTGTGAAATTCACGTTACGGACTTTGGATTTTCTTTGCGTGCGACATTGTATTTTGTACCGGAGATAAAGCAAAAAGCGAAGCGGAAAAAAATTTTGGCCAGGGGAATATGGATTTGTGATGTGAAAATTGAAAATTCGCGCGAAAATACAATGTCGCACGCAAAGGAAATCCAAAGTCCGTAACGTGAATTTCACACTATAGTTTTATAAACTACTAAAAAACTAAATATCAATTTTTTATTTGTTCCTATTTTTCACAATTTTAATTAAAGCTCTTGAAGAACTTTTTTTTAATATTGTAACGTGCGCTTAGTTCGCAAAAAATAAAACTCTACCTTTCAATTTAATTCTTCCACTTTATTCAGTATCTACTTTCGATATACACTATATTCGAACTCAACTCGACTTTTGGACTATCACTTGTATTTACTCTTAACTTTATCACTCTATAAACAAGACGGTTGCCTCGGGCGGGCTATTTATATCGAATGACATGCCATCTAGAACTCTCCAGTAACTTCCACATGGTCTGCAACTCTCCACTGTTTTGGCTGTCAAACATTTTCTCTCCTAGAATTTCTACACTTACACTAGTGCTCCCAGATGTGTTTTTCGGTTGAACGTTTTCGATTAGGAAATTGGTATTAAATGTTCGGTTCACGTTACAATATAAAAACAATTCGCAGAACTCTTAGGCATGGTTTCATGGTTTATATTTTCGTTGTTTTGAATTATTTAAGTTTCCAATAGTTTTTGTCATTGCATAATGGAAATGTTTGTGTTCATATTTATAATAACCAACGGTTGTTTACAACGTTTCATTCAGTTATATTTGGTCGCTCTTCGAATTTCTTCATGTGAGTTTAATTCCCATAAGAAAGTGGACTTATTTCCCACCGGTCGTGGGAACTAAGTCCACTTCATCAAAGTGTGCTTATTTCCCACATAGAGGGAAGTAAAACCATCAGTGGGGTTATTTCCCGTGGCCTTATGTCCCCGCACCTACTCGTCGAAAATGCGTCAAAAATCAAATCGTTAATACTTGGTATAATTTGAGCAGTAGCCGCCTGTGGAGAAAAAACTGAATTTTTTTTCCAAAAACTGTAAATTAGCAGGTAACCGCTTTTGCAAATTCTTTCATTAGCTTATTAAAAATTTCTTGCATTGTTTCTTAACGGCTTGTAGCTCTTTTTGCTGTAGTGTCAATGACAACTTGTTAAAATAGAACCCGAAATGAATTAGGGTCAGTCGGCATTACAAAGGGTTCGAAATCAAAGTTTTTTGTTTGATTTTTTTGCCTAAAATGGAGCGTTTCTAAGTTGTTCTATGTTCTAAAGTGATAACTGATAACATTTTTTACGTTGCTGCAACAAAACAAAAAATTGTCCACCCTCATTGAATTGAATTCACCTCAACTGACCAGAAAGTTCCGACTCCTTTCACCGCACCCTAAGTTTCGAAGCAAAAAAAAAAGACCACCTTACCGAAATTGACTTTCTCCATTATATTTCTGAATATGTAAATAAAAACACTATGAAATTGGTTTAGAAACAAAACAAATTTTTTTAGACTGCCCAGTGACAATTTATAAAAGAGAGTGAATCATTTCGGAAAAACTGAGAAATAGTTTAGGCCAAAGATAATTTTATAAATTATTTGATTTCTCAGTCGTAAGCTTACTTCTCTCGAATGCGGTTGACACTATTCGTTCAAAATGTCTAAAACTTGCGCTAGTTGTAATCTTATTATTAAACGCTCTAAAAACATTGAATCAATCGAGTGCGGTTTTTACTGTGGTCGACACTTCCACAAAGACTGTGCTGAAATATCAGATAGTGATTTTAAATCTTTATTAAATCGTAATTTTTTCTGGAAATGCAATTCTTGTGCAAATTTACACTTCTCTTCATTTCTAAACAGTTTCTATGAGCTCTCTAACAGTGTAATCGAAATGAAAAATGAACTTGTTGCTCTCAAATCACTTCTCATTAGCAGTTCTCCTCGCAGAAAAACAGCAAAAAAAAAAAATGATTCAAATTCGACAGTCACCAACGAAGAGCTCTCAAATAAGCCAAAGGCAGTTATGGTCAACAGCTCTCAGTTTGAACATACTCCCTCAACTTCATCATCACTGGCCTCTTCATCTTCTTCTTCTTCATCTTCTTCAAACTCATCATCATCATCATCAAATACTTCAAATAAACCAACATTGGAATTTGTCTCATCACTTAATCCAATAAATGAAATCAACAACCCCAAATCCATAAATAGTTCTGAAATTAATTCAGGATGGCAAACTATCAAAAAAAATCTCCCAAATAAAAATTCTAATCCTAGAAAAATTATTGGAACAGACAATACATCGTCTCTATGTGCTTTGCCAGACTACAAGTGGGTTCATCTGTCTAGATTACATAAAAACACAACAACCGAAGACGTCATCAATCATATCTCTCAAAAAACAAATATTCCTGCAGATCAATTTAAATGTTTTATGCTTACAAAGAGAAATGCCGATTTAGCTGCTCTTAAATTTGTAACATTCAAACTAAGCGTCCCGTCTGCCAAATTACCTGACGTAATGAACTCTTCAGCGTGGGGCTCTTATGTTCAAGTAAAAATGTTCGTTTCTCATGGAAAAAAAGAGAACCTCACTGCATTTACGCCATCACCACATACAATCACAACGTCATCATCTCCACCAACTCCACCAGAAACACAACAGACTCAGCAACAGCATCCACTACCACTACCATCACCACCACCACCACCACCGATAAGCCACTGACAACCAACTTCACCTTCATCATCGCTACCTATTAAAACAACTCTCAATCAATTCAATGGATATTACCATGCGAACCAAAATGCAACAATTGCTCTTATCTACATCGTCTCAACAATACGACTTTATTGCTATCACAGAAACCTGGCTTACAGATGATCACCTTAATGCTGAAATATTTAACGATAAACACTATTCTGTTTATCGCAATGATCGTTGTACTCATACAACTGGAATGACTAGAGGGGGCGGCGTAATGCTAGCAGTGCGTTCCACTTTCTCTAGTATGCAAATGTTTTTGCCTTCCTCTACCTCCCCAAATTCGTATGACATCGACCAAGTTATCGTCAAAGTAAGCATTAATCATCGATTTGAGTTTTTCTTATTTCTAAGTTATATTCCTCCCAAAAGTTCAGTAGATATTTATATAATACATGTACAAAACTGTCAACATTATTTGTCTCTACTTAAAGACCATCAACATGTCATCATTCTTGGTGATTTTAATCTTCCTTATGTTGATTGGGTCTATGATCTAGAAGAATCACAACTTATACCTTATAATGTAAAAACCGATTATGAACTTGAATTGATCGATACGTTTATGAGTTATGATTTAGTTCAATTAAATAGCTGCAAGAATATGTTAAACCGTATATTAGATCTTGTGTTCGCTGATAAGGAATTAAAAGTACAAGTAGGTAAAAGCTTATGTCCGTTTGATCCTAACAAAATGAACCACATTGCTCTGTACATTGCTTTTGAATTTTATGAGTATTCTAAATCAATTTCTACCAATTACAGATTTAACTTTATAAAAGCAGATTTTCAAAACATAGCGAGTTATATGTCGCGTATTCCATGGCATCATCAACTAAATCCGACTGATTTATTGAATTCGTATTCTACTTTTATTGATTCTTTAAAACGTGCAATTAATATGTATGTGCCTAAAATTAATGTTAATAATAATTCAAAGCCTCCTTGGTATAACAAAAGGCTTTGTAATTTAAGTAACAAGAAAAATAAGGCTTATAAATTACTTAAAAGATCGGTTAATAACTCTACATTAAAGGACAATTATGTTCGACTTGAGAGGGAGTTCAGTATTCTAAATAAGTTTTTATATAGAAGTTTAAAAAATAATAGCAAACATTTTTGGACTTTCATAAAAAATAAAAAGAAAAACAGTGGTATTCCAAAAAACATGCATTACCAAGGCTCAGATTTCTCTGATACTACAGCAATCTGTAATATATTTGCTGATTATTTTAAATCGAGCTATACAAGTTATAGCCAACAGCAGTCTGCTGCTAACTTAAGTAATGGTGACACCTTGTTCAACATCGGACAGTTAGCTATCGTAAAACGGAAATTCAAGTTGCGCTTTCAAGTTTGAATAGTGATAAACAGCCTGGCCCTGATGGTATCCCTCATGTTGTTCTAAAAATGTGTGCTGAAGCGCTTTCAGAACCACTTTGGTTAATATTTAATATGTCTCTTTCCCAGGGAAAATTTCTTGATGATTGGAAAAAATCCTTCATAGTACCGATACACAAATCAGGTTCCAAGCAGGAAATATCAAACTATCGACCAATTTGTAAGTTGTCAGCTATTCCGAAACTTTTCGAAAAGATAGTCTGCGATAGATTTTCGTTTGTGCTGAAAGAAGTCATCTCACCATACCAGCATGGTTTTATTTCAGGTAGGTCAACTACTACCAACCTTTCTATTTTCCCAAACTATGTATTAAATAAGCTAGAGGACGGATATCAAGTGGACGTGATCTATACTGATTTTGCGAAAGCGTTTGATAGAGTCAGTCATTCTATTCTAATTGATAAACTGGAAAGAATTGGTTTTCATCCAAGTGTTTTGAAATGGCTTTCGTCTTATTTGGTTGGACGCGTTCAGTTTGTGTCAATCGATAGTTTTCTTTCAAGTCCCGTGTCGGTATCATCAGGTGTCCCTCAAGGCAGTCACCTTGGTCCGCTCCTTTTTCTTGTATTTGTAAATGACATGCCGGATGTTTTTTGTAATTCTTTTCGTCTTTTATTCGCGGATGATCTAAAATTTTTTAGATGCATCAAACTTGAAGCAGATTGCGTGCTTTTGCAAAAAGACCTAGACAGGCTTACTGAATGGTGTAATGTTAACCATTTATTTTTGAATGTCAGCAAATGTCAATGTTTTTCTTTCTTTCGTACATATTCCCCTATTTTCTATGATTATAAAATCGGAACCAGTGTTCTTGAAAGAGTCTTTGAAAAAAAGATCTAGGTGTTGTTTTTGATAAAAAATTTAATTTTAACAAGCATATCGACTATATTGCAGCCAAAGCCAATTCCATGTTAGGTTTCATTAAACGTAATTCAGTTGATTTCACGGACCCATACACTCTAAAATCTCTGTTCTCAGCATATGTTAGATCAATCTTGGAATACTGCTGTGTGGTTTGGAATCCATACTACAACACTCACTCAAAGAGATTGGAAAGTAATCAAAGAAAATTCAGTAGGTTTGTGGTATGGAAACTTAATTGGAATATTGAAATGCCTTCGTATAGTACCAGATGTCAACTTATTGGCATACAGTCGCTTGAGAATCGACGTAAAATCTTCTCCATTATGTTTATCAACGATATTTTAACACATCATATTAATTGTCCGCATCTTCTATCTCTAATTGATATTTATGCACCATATCGCCAGCTAAGAGAACGCAATCTTTTCCGTGAAAATATTCATAGGGTTAATTACGCATTTAATGAGCCAATAACTCGCTGTGTTAGAGAAACTAACTTGATCTCAATAGAAATTGATTTTAATTTTCATTATAACAGGGCCATTTTAAAAAATAAACTCCTGTTTCACTTTTTAATTAACTAAATGTAATTTACACAAACACTCATTATTTAACTTTATTAATTTGTAATAATACTTTTATATTTTTATATAGATAGATATTTTTCTTGGTCTGTAAGATGATTACTGTAATCTCTGATTGATGCTAATAAACAATTAACAATTACACACAATTGTAAATTGTGTGATGTGGGCAATTTCCTTTGAAAATGTCAATACGTTAGCACGCACACATTTAACTAAATAAACTTGTTGGGCTGTATTTTAGTCTTCAGTTTTCACATATATGAATTTTTAAAATATGTAAAAAGAAAAGTGACTCAAAATACAATTTAAGCTGATTTGAAAAGAAGCCTCCAGATTTCCCCCTAAGCATTTTCTCCCCCCAGATTTGCCCCCGAAAAACAGATTGGAAAAACCCCCTATCTGGCAACGCTGATCCTTTTTCACCTCTACACTATCTCTGTACAAAATTTTATGTAAATCGGTTCAGTAGCTTTGGCGGGGTATGGTCACATAGAAAGACGGACAAACAGTACAATTTTCGCACCTATAATATAATGTAAGGATTTCTGTTCCCGTAGGAACATGGGAAGGAACTAAAGTTTATGAGTAGCATTCCTAAGTTCCCGTCTACGTTCCTGTTCCCGTGGGAATGTTGTGATAAAATATATAGCCTATGTACTTCCTGAAGCTTTAGAGTCTAGACTATCTCTGTACCGAATTTCATTTGAATCCGTTCAGTAGTTTGGGTGGGAGACGGTAACATATAAAGTCGAACAGACAGAGTTACTTTCACATTTATAATATAAGTCAGTTTCATATTTTAAGACGTAACAATTATGTTTTATTTATGTTTTACTAAATTTTTTTAGTAAAATAAATTTTCCATTTTCGATACCAACATTTTCTTTAGTATATTCTCCTTCATTACATTTCAACATTTTTTCAAATACAGTAAAACCCGCTTAAGAGAAACCCCCATATTTTCAGTTAAATTTCATATTTTTTATTGAAAAAAATTCTTTGGTGAAAATAAAATTTTATCAAACAGTACAATTTGAGTTAACATGGATGGTTAGATCGGTGGAAAAAACGTGAAAATATTCATTTTAAGAAGCTTTGTGGTGAAAAGAATTCGGTTGACACAGTTGCTGCTAACCATTGGCTGGAAAATGTTTAGACAAACATTAGTCAAAGCTACAACCCACATGACGTGTATAATGCTGATGAATCCAGGGTAATGTTTAAGGCTCTACCGACGACGGCTTCATTGCTAAATAGATGTGAAAACCTTCAGGAATGAAGCAACCAAACGACCGTATCACTGTCCTTTTCATTCCCAATTCGACTGGAACAGACAAAATTATTTTCTGTATTGTGTGCAGTTAAATAAATGAAGCAGCACTAAAATTCGAAGAGTTTGATGCTAACTGATCTGCATCTGACAATGATTTAGATATGGAAGTTTTGGGAGTTCAGAAACCAACAATTAAAGAAGCTTTTAAACCTCCCAATGTTCTTAAGCAGTTTTCTGATGGGGATAATGAACTAGATCTAATTTTAGATGAAATTGAATATAAAATGATAAATTGCCATTTTTAGACTTTGCCACAAACGAAAATTGATGACTTTTTTTTAAAACAAGTAAGTTTATTTTTGTCTTCCGACGCTCGATTTTAAAAAATGAAAAAAAAATTACCTAATTTTTTCATATTTTTATCTCTAACCCTTCCTGGCCCTATTTTCCTGTCATTTTAGAACTAATCAACGGAAAGACTGCGAATTAGGCTCAAATTAAGCGTCTCTGAACACTTTGCAGCCGCGTGTATGTTTGATAAAATTTAGATCATTTGTTTATACTCTATTGT
Source organism: Melanostoma mellinum (assembly GCA_914767635.1). Taxonomy (NCBI): domain Eukaryota; kingdom Metazoa; phylum Arthropoda; class Insecta; order Diptera; family Syrphidae; genus Melanostoma; species Melanostoma mellinum. The sequence goes on along the minus strand of OU612058.1, from coordinate 116,357,807 downwards.
TAATAAACAAAAAGGCTGATTTCTTATCGCTCAATCCGTATAAGTAAGCAACATTTTGGAATGAATTATTTTTCAAAGATATCTACGGCAAGATATCTACGGCAATTTTTTAAATGATATAACATTAAATTAGATTTTTTTATTTATTATTTCATTTGTTATTAACAAAAACTCGATAGGCAATTTTTTTACAACAGCAGCCGTTTTTGAACGAATGATCGGAAAAACAAAAACTTCTTAATGAAATAGGGTCAGGAAGGGTTAGGAATAAAAATTTGAAATTTGGGAGTTTTTTTTCTTTGATTTAGAACTAATCTGGGTGGTGTCCCCTATTTTTTTCCTAAGGACCACGCTAATGTAGGTACATATGCAGAAATAAGCGACATTATGCCAAATGCAGAAATTTGGCACAATGACGCTTTGGTAAAGCGACATTGAGCCGAACATTAGCGTTTGGTGCAGTGTCGCTTTTGTAGAGCGTCATTAGGCCAATTCGGTACCCTGACGCTTTTTTACGATTTTTCAATATAACGAAACAAATGAAGATACACTTGCTCAGATTTGTGAGTCATAAGAACTATACAAATGGATAAGTCTATGAAAATACAGATCTCTTGTTAATAAAAAAGTAAATAACTGACTAAACATAAACTAAAGACTTGGTTAAGAAACTAAAAAATCATTTGAAACAATCGAATGTTTTGTTTTTGAGCATAAGATATAGTAATAGTAAGAAATTCGCGTGTGTGTGTAAAAGATGTGTTCTTACTTAGTTCAAGTGATGAACTTAAAAAAAATAAAATTTGGCAAGGGAAGTATGGGTTTGTGTTCTGAAAATTAAAAATTCGCGCGAATTTTTAATTTTCAGAACACAAACCCATACTCCCCTTGCCAAATTTTTTCCCGCTTCGCTTTAAGCTTCCTTTTCTGTACTTAAGGCGGCGGCGGCGGCGGCTGCAGATTTTTTTTTAAGTTCATCACTTGAACTAAGTAAGAACCATTGTATAAGGAAACTATAGTAGCACCATGGCGGGGAAAGCCATGGGAAAGCCATTTGTGTACCGGCTTCAAAAAACGTTTCTTTTTCAGTTTTCTTCTTTGAATAGTATCACTTTTTTGTATTATTCTTCGAACCGTTGCTGGCTGCAACTACGATTTTGGCCCTTATCATAGTCGCTGGTAAAGTGGAATTTGAGGCAAGTCGTAGAATAAACAGATTTTCTTTTGGTGTTGTGGCTTTTTCCGTGGGTCTTTTTTGATTTTTATCATAGTTTTGTGGATCAGCAATATAATTGTTTACAACTGTCTTGCTCCTGTTAAGAGTCTATGCTATTTCACGGCCTGAGAGTCCCATTTCCTTGAAAGCTTCTATTTTTGCTCATTCTGTGCTGTCAAAGTCTTTCCGGAACTCATGTGTGCTTCAAACTAAATAAAACGGTTATTTTTAACACTCTCTTAGATATTCTATACAAGAATTCGCACATGCGCACTCCTGCACGGACATATTCGCAATGGCCTCATCCTAGTGGAGCACCTTTTTATACCTATTTTGAGTAGTTCATAAATTGATTTTGGGACATTCCAACGGTCGTTCCGAATAAACTCTTTAATTGTATGAATTTGTCGTATGAAAATATGTATCTATTAACTGGTAATAAACTTTTCCGGGTACAAAACTTCCATCAGGTATAAAATGCGAAAATCGATCGCAAAATTTGTGGCCTCATCCTAGTGGTTGGTGGTGTATATTTCCATCTTTATTTTTTCTTTCTTCTAAATTGGTCTTTATGTGGTATCTTAAATGTGGCTTAATAATAATGTTCTTGTCTTTTTATTTAATCACTTTATTTTTCATGTGCCTAGTTTTCAACTTGTTACATTTCTCTGGGTTATTAATTTTGTTAAGCTTTGCGTTAATTATTTTACCATTGTAGATATAAGGAAACTATAGTAGCACCATGGAGGGGAAAGCGCTGGTATCGCCCCCTGTCGACACCATTAAACGTACTACCTTCTTAATCGGAACAAGTTAATCGTAGAACCCAGCCAACATGCTGCCAACACGTCATATATTATTGTTTTTTGCTTGGGCAGCTTTGCTTCGTAAATGTGTTAGCAATATAAAAGCGTGTTGTGCTTTTTAATTCTAAATGATAAAAAGTCTGTTGTTTTGCATTTGGTGTATAATGACATTGTTTGAAAATCATTTAAACACATTTAATATTTGATGAAAATACCATCCACAACCATTAAAGCATCCAAAAAAATACCATCCACATGCCTAAGTGAACAACCACAGCAAAAATTTTTGAACCGATAAAACCTTTGAGGGAGACTGTAGGTGGCGATACCAGCGCACAGTGTGGCATTTCGCTGATTTAGCGGGATTAAATTAATAACACTGAAAACTGTATGTATTTTTTCATGTTTTTTGGTTTATGGTCATTAGAATTTTCCAAAGAATACAAAAAAAAAAGTTATTTGGACATATCATTAAAAGTTTCGACGCAAAACAACAGAAATAACCAACAGCTATATTTTTTTTTAATTATTTGGGATATTTAATAATTGCGGTACCTCATTTTCAATCACTTTTGTTTTTCTTTTCGGTATGCATCTTAAACTTGCCAAACATGGATCCGACGATATTAACAACCTATTCAAAAGATCGTTTCCGTGTCATGTCGCGAAGTTTTCCTTGTAAACGGTTCCCGTGCATCCGAGCGCTTTTCTCTGAGTTTAGAAATCTAAACTTCGTAAAGTTCTTTTTTCATAATAGTCTTTGATTATGTCATTACTTAAGGAACTCGAAAAATGTTTTGAGAATGTAAAAAAGTGCGCATACAGAATTTTGAAATACAGTATTTTGAGATACAGTATTATGACCCATAGAGTACTTTGACCCTAACCCGGAAAAAGTTCACGCATCGCGTGTTGGTGGTATTTGTGCCAACAAAAAATTTGTACTTTTTGATAATTTGCAAAAATATTGGAAACTACAGTTGCTCAGGTCTGGTTCAACTTTGCTACATATAAAGAAACTGCAGTCAGTATAAAAAGGATGAAAAACGCGAAATGTCTATGTTCAAGCGACAATAGGTGAATTTTAAACATAGACAGCCGTATTTATTAGATTTCGCTAAAACACGCTTAAAACGCATATTAGTTATTCAGTGATTAAGAACTTATTGAGACTTTAATCAGTGAATAAAAAATCCTTATTTATAATAATTTTTTTCGCCCATACTAGTTAATCATCCCTTATGTCAAAATCATAAAGAAACTCTCTTATTTTGGTTTCTCAATGGTTGAACTGACAACAGAAATTTGTTTTTGTTTATATTTTCTAACCTATGGACGATGAAATGTTGTTTTGTCCAAAAAGCGAAAATCAAAAACGTTTCCGAACTGGAAAAGTTGTAAGAAACGAATTTACAAAAAAGGAAAACAATGCATATTTCTGTCAATTGAAAACACATTTACTACATCCAAATTATTTATAAAGTTAATGTAATTTGAGTACATTTCCATTTTAGTTATTTTTAAAATTCTCAAAGATGTAAATAAACCACTGAATGACAACTCAATACTCAAAATCAAATGACATTTATACGCTAAAACACGCTTAAAACACACATTTCTGCGTTTAAGCTAATCAGCCCTTATTCACTGCCGAAAAATGATTATAAATACGATTTTTGTTTTAATCAACGATTAAGCGTGTTTTAAAGTTCCGCAGAGTTTAAAATGCGATTATAAATACGGCTGAGAAAGTTTTGTGATATAGCATTTTAAAGAAATTTTTTTTTTCTTTTTTTTATGAAACATTGCCTATACCTATCTGCAACCAGAAAGAAATGCCATTAAAAAAACTGACAAAACTCAAAAATTGGAAAAAATTGTGATTTTTTTTGTCGGGAGTTTTATTATTTTGTATAAAAAATATTTTTTTATAATTTTTTAAAAGATACATTTCGATGGGAAAATTTGATTTCTACAAAAAACGTCCTTGGAATTCCATCAAAATTCTGCTTCGTTCTCAAGATATATTGAAAAAACGAATGAAAATGATTTAGAACCCATATCTCCGAATCGCACCCTCTAATTTAATAGCACTTTCGGTTTTTTTTCTCTTAAATTAACAAATTAATCGATTCATGCAGTAAAAGTCCATTCAATGTCGAGTTCCTTTATATGCCCTTTTTTACGACATAATCAATAGACTATAAGTTTGTTGATCATCCTAAAAAGTGAAAAATTTAGTATGGATGTCGCACCTGTGCGCAAAAAGTTAAAACGTAGTCTTGTTCCTTGTTTTCTAAGCTTTTAAAAAAGTAAGGCCTTCAACTTGAACAATACTGACAACTATACTTTTCTTCTACTGAAATGCTTTTTTTAGTTTTAGTTTACCTAACGAGCTTTGTTTGAACAAAGACATGTATATATATATATATACATCAAAAAAACTTACCTTTACAATTTGTAAGATAATATCGATTTAAAAAAAAATTTACTTCCACTTCAAATCACACTAACCACTTTAATAATCAAAAAAACACTTGCTCTATGAACTGACCTTCCGTATCAACAACTGCAGCTAATGTGAAGTTTGAGGTCATTTTCTGCCGTTGTAATTGACTTTATCATGATTTGATTTTTTACAGTTATTTAGTGGGAGAATGAGATGTAAGAAAAACCTCTTTTTGTTTACATTGGCGCATGTCGATTTTTGAATTAAATCCCGCTAATTATGCGAATTGTCACACTGTGCAGCGCTTTCCCCGCCATGGTGCTACTATAGTTTCCTTATACAATGCCTTATACAATTATTTTTTCTTTCTTCTAAATTGGTCTTTATGTGGTATCTTAAATGTGGCTTAATAGTTATATTCTTGTCTTTTAATTTAATCACTTCATTTTTCTTGTGCTTAGTTTTCAACTTGTAACATTTCTTTAGGTTATTAATTTTGGTAAGCTTTGGGTTCATTATTTTACCATTGTATAAGGAAACTATAGTAGCACCATGGCGAGGAAAGCGCTGGTATCGCCACCTGTAGTCCCCATTAAACGAACTACCTTCTCAATCGGAAAAAGTTTATCGCAGAACCCTGCCAACATGCTGCCAATACATCATATATTATTGTTTTTTGCTAGGGGAGCTTTGCTTCGTAAATGTGTTAGCGGAGCTTTGCTTCGTAAATGTGTTAGCAATATGAAAGCGTGGTGTGGTTTTTAATTCTAAATGATAAAAAGTCTATGTTTTGCAATTGGCGTATCATGACATTGTTTGAAAATCATTTTAGCGCATTAAATAATTAATGAAAGTACCATCCACAACCATTAAAGCATCCAAAAAAATACCATCCACATGACTAAGTGAACAACCACAGCCAAATTTTTTGAACCGATAAAACCTTTAATGGAGACCGCAGATGGCGACACCAGTGCTTTCCCTGCCTTGGTGTAACCATTGTGTATGGAATCTATTGTAACGTGAGCCCAACATTTAATACCAATTTCCTAATCGTAAACGTTCAACCGAAAAACACATCTGGGAGCACTAGTGTAAGTGTAGAATTATTGAAGGAGAGAAAATGTTTGACAGCCAAAATAGTGTAGAGTGGAGACTATGTAGAAGTTACTGGAGAGTTCTAGATGAAATGTCATTCGATATAAAAAGCCCGCCCGAGGCAACCAAAGAGCAGTTTTGTTTATAGAGTGATAAAGTCATTGTATATAAACTCTATAGTAGCATCATGGCGGGGAAAGCGATGGTGTCGCCGCCTTTAGTTCCCATTAAACGTACTACCTTTTAAAACGGAAAAAATTTATCGTAGAACCCTGCCAACATGCTGTCACTACGTCATATATTATTGTTTTTTGTTAGGGCAGCTTTGCTTCGTAAATGTAAATGTGCAATTTAAAAGAGTGATGTGCGAGTGATGTGCTTTTTGATTCTTAATGATAAAAAGTCTGTTGTTTTGCATTTGGCGTGTCATGACATTGTTTGAAAATCATTTAAACACATTTATTAATTGATGAATGAAATACCATCCACAACATTAAAGCATCCGAAAAAATACCATCCACATGCCTAAGTGAACAACCACAGCAAAATTTTTTGAACCGATAAAACCTTTAAGGGAGACCGCAGGTGGCGACACCATCGCTTTCCCCGCAATGGTGCTACTATAGATTCCTTATACTATGGATAAAGTTAAGAGTAAATACAAGTGATAGTCCAAAAGTCGAGTTGAGATCGAATTAAGCATAGATACTGAATAAAAGTGATAGAAATAAATTGAAAGGTGAAGTTTTATTTTGCGAACTAAGCGCACGTTACATTGGTGTCAGAAGTGGAAATAAAACTTATTTGACTAGTAAGGCCGTGTGTGAATTGCGTTAAAATGTGTGTTAAAATTTAACCCGCGTTAAAATTTGACACTAATGAGGTGAATAAAATGGGTTAAAATTTATCGAGCTGTGGAGCAGGTTAAAGTGTGTTAAAATTTGACGTTTCTAGTGATAGAGAAATTTGCTCTTGCTTTGCATTCAATTCAAACAACGAAATATGAATCAAGAAAAAAAACGAAGGCAGGCTGGAAAACCATACATCAAATGTCAGTTAGAAATCAATTAATTTATATAAATTCAATGGTTCTGTTTTCTAGGGTCTCAAGAAGAAAAAATTAAATTAATTGAAATTAGGATAAGTCTGGATGACAAAAGCAAGAATTAATACAAAATACTTTAAATTTGTCATTTTTCTAAACCAAATACGAATTTATTGTTTTGCTTCTTTTGAAATGTATGAGAGATATCAGCCATGAAAACTTATTTTCAGTGTTACTATACCGAATAAATCAATTAATCAAAATGGGAATTTTATTTGAATATTTGTCATTGTTGTTTTAAAATATGACATTAGAATCTAGAACAATAAAAGAAAAAGATTTTTTTTCAGTTTCAGAGACTTTTTATTAACCCTGTTTTCTTAAAAATGTGTTTTGTAATTGAAATTATTTTTCCGTGAAAAGAATACCAATTTTTGTTCAGGGAAATTTCTTAAATGATCGAGGGAAATTTTTTTAACCTACCCAGAAATCTTGGTTAAAATAATTGTTTTAACGCAATTCACACAGCAAATGGCTAAATTTGATCCCACCTCAAACAAGACGTCAAATTTTAATCGTGGTAGAAGTTTTAACGCAAATTTTAACGCAATTCACACACGGCCTAAAGTGTAAAAAAAAAAAAAAAAAATTAAGTAAAAGGAAAAAATAATAATTATATACAGTGAAAATGGGTAAGTTGTTAGAAGAGCTCAACTGCATTGAGCTTAAAAGTGAGTTAGGTAAGCGAAATCTTTCTAGAGTGGGATCGAAAAATGAGCTCGTCCTGCGCTTGCGTAACTATTTGGAACAGCAAGGGGAAGACGTAAACACTTTTGTTTTTGAAACAGAAGTGTAAGAAGAGGAAGTAAGTGAAAATGTAGATTTTTCTAGTATGATGAAACTTTTGTTAGAACAGCGAAACGAGCAAAAGAAAGAACAGCAGAATGTTCTCGAACGACTCGAAGTACAACAAAAGAAGCTGATTGAAGAGCAACAGCAGAATATTCTCGGACGTCTAGAAGACCAAAGAAATGAGCAAAAGAAGGAACAGCAGAATGTTCTTGAACGACTCGAAGTACAACAAAAGAATCTGGAAGAGCAACGAAACGAGCAAAAGAAGCTGATTGAAGAACAACGAAACGAACAAAAGAAAGAACAACAGAATATTCTCGAAAGACTCGAGTCGCAACAGAATGTTTTGGAAGGCCAGAAAAACATTCTAGAAGGCAAATTGGGCAACATTGAGAAAAATGTATGTGCCCTTGACGAACGAGTTGAAGGTGTGGAAAAACAGCTTTCTGTTGTAGAGAATCGTTTGGAAAGCCGATGCGATAACCAGTTCTCTCTTCTGTCCAAGGAATTAGACCAGATCCGGAAAATAAAAATTCGAGAATCTGCTGGAGAGTTTGCAAGGAAAAAGGAGATGAAACCCCCAACATTTGATGGACAGTCTTCTTGGCCAGTTTACAAGAGACAATTTGAGGCAGCCGCGACAACAAATGGCTGGGATGACGAAGACAAGTACATAGCACTGACTCTTGCTCTTAGAGGACCAGCAGCTGAATTACTTCAAACAGTTCCAGCTGGTAAGAGCGGTGATTTCATTTCTCTCGTGGCAGCTATAGATAAACGCTTTGGAGATAGCCACTTGAAAGAAGTCTTCCGAGTCCAACTCAATAACAGAGTCCAGAAAAGGGGTGAAAGTCTACAGCAGCTCCAAGCAGACGTCGAAAGACTGGTTCACCTGGCATACCCGGATGCTGGAGAAGAAATCATCAACCAGCTTGCTGTTGAGTCCTTCGTTCGTGCCATTTCCGATATAAATCTTCAGAGGTCTGTGCGAACTGCTAGAACACGTACTCTTTCCGAAACTTTAGCATTCGCATTGACAATTGAAGCAGCAGAACAGGCTTCTCAAGGAGTACATCGACTTAGAGTGGCCATAGTCGAAGAATGCTCGTGCCAAAGAGCTGAAATACAAAAGAACCAGCGGAGTGGACTAGCAAGATGTTGGAACTGCAACAATACCGGGCACTTACAGCGTCAATGCAGACTACCATCAAATAAAGCCAGTTGTCAACATTGTGGAAGCAAGAGATCCAACCCAGAGCAAGGTAACAACAACACCAGCGTTGCCTATCAGCCCGTTTCCCATCAGGGAAACGAGTAAGAACCAACTTCGAGGGGCAGAGGCTGGTTTCTTGTATCGATGGCCCCAAAACCACCATCCAGGTCTCCCAGACCAAACGAGACATCAAAAGTCTGACTGTGGAGACTACTATTAACGGGAACAAACATGTGGCTACCATCGACACCGGCGCCACAGCATCCATAGTACGTCGAGACCTGGTAAAGATGACGTGGCTTCATAACACCAATAGCTACCGTCTAAGAACCGCAACGGGAGAAGCAGCAAGAGTATATGGAGAAGTGTGTCTCAAGATCCGACTGGCCGATCTAGTGTTTACTCATCAATTCCTGGTGGCAGATATATGTGACGAGTGCATCATTGGAATCGACTTTATGAAACAGCACGGAGTTATTTTGGACATCGTTAATAAGGTTTTGAAGTACCAAAATAAGGAACTTCCAATGACCTTTTCGAACGAAAGTACGTCGACACTGAGGACTGTCATCACGGAAGATCTGATTCTGCCTCCTTCTGAAGTGTTCGTTTGGACAAAACTGGAAGGTGAGTTTGGAAGCCTTCGATACCTCATGTTGGAACCAGACCCAGAGTGTTCCTCCCAAAGCGTCATCATTGGGAAAACACTGGTAGCACCGAAAAACAAAATGGTCCCCGTACGATTACTAAACACCAGACCGTACGATGTAAAGTCGAAGAAAGGAGAAGTCGTTGGACCTTGTGAATCGGTTGCAGCAATTACGAAGATCACAGACGAGGCCCCGAGAAAAACTATAACTCCGGAGGAGCTCAAAACCATCAGAGCTAAAATACTGAATTCATCCAACCTTGATCACCAACAAACAAGGATGGCTGAAAGTCTCCTACAAGAGTACACTGATATCTTCGCATCGCAAAACAGGCAATATGGTAGAACACAGTTGGTGCAGCATCGCATCAACACAGGAGATGCAAGACCGATTCGTCAACCCGCAAGACGCCTTCCACTGGCCAAACAAGGTGAGGTTGAGGAAATGATAACAACAATGAAGAAGGACGGTCTTATCGAAAATTCCAAAAGTCCTTGGGCGTCACCAGTGGTGCTAGTGAAAAAGAAAGACGGAAGCACTCGTTTTTGTGTGGACTACCCAAGGCTGAATGATGTAACTAAGAAGGACAGCTATCCCCTGCCCAGAATCAGTGATACCCTGGATGCCATGGAGGGAGCCCAGTGGTTCTCGACGCTGGACTTGAAGAGCGGATATTGGCAAGTTGACATCCACCCTGATGATCCGGAAAAGACGGCGTTTTCTACAGGTAATGGGCTCTGGCAGTTTAAAGTTATGCCGTTTGGGTTATGTAACGCTCTGGCAACATTCGAGCGTTTGATGGAGTGCGTTCTTCAAGGACTGACGTGGCACGCTTTGCCTAGTCTACTTGGACGATGTCATTGTTTACGGGAAAACATTTGACCAACATTGCAAAAACCTAAAAGCCGTGTTTCAGAGACTTCGAGAGGCTAACCTTAAACTGAATCCGGAAAAATGTGCACTTTTCAAAACCGAAGTTAAGTATTTGGGACACACCATCTCTTCCCAAGGAGTGAAGACTGATCCAGAAAAAGTTGACTCCCTCAGAAATTGGCTAACACCACAGGACAAACATCAATTCCGAAGCTTTCTTGGTCTTGCCACATACTACCGACGTTTTGTTAAGAACTTTGCTGGAGTTGCAAAAAGTTTGCATCAGCTCATCGAAAAAGGGAAGCAGTTTAAATGGTCAGGTGAGTGTGAGAAATCTTTCCAGGAACTCAAATACCGCCTCTGTAATGCTCCAGTGCTGGCACATCCAACACCTGGCAAAACATTCATCATCGACGCAGATGCAAGCAACGTTGGAATCGGGGCGGTACTATCCCAAGTGCATGATGGCGAAGAGAAAGTGGTGGCGTATTACAGCAAGGTCCTATCGAAGCCCGAAAGAAACTACTGTGTGAACAGAAGGGAACTGCTAGCTCTTATCTTGGCAACAAAGCACTTCCATAAGTACATCTATGAACAGAAATTCCTTCTGCGGACAGATCATGGTGCTCTGAACTGGCTGTTGAACTTCAAAAATCCAGAAGGTCAAGTCGCTAGGTGGATAGAAAGACTGCAGACTTATGATTACCAGATTCAACATCGTAGAGGAAAGCTGCACTCCAACGCTGACGCATTATCCCGAAGACCTTGCAAAGTGGATTGCAAGCATTGTAGGCGGCAAGAAGACAAAGAAAATATTACCGCTCAGCGACTAAGAGCTGACCCCATAAGCGGATGGAGCAATGAGGAAGTGAGGACTGCTCAACAGGAGGATCCAGATATCGAACCCATTCTCGCATGGAAAGAAAATGAAGAGAAACCTGAATGGGGAGACATTTCTGACAGGAGTCCAGTTCTCAAAGCCTATTGGGCACAGTGGGACTCACTATATGTGCAAGAAGGTGTCCTCAGGCGAAGATGGGAATCCGCTGACGGTAAGTCATATGTGATGCAGCTGATCGTACCGCAATCCAAAGTCAGTGAAGTTCTGCGGGAGATGCACGACGGACCTTCTGGAGGCCACCTGGAAGTTAACAAAACACTGGAGAAGGTGCGACATCGGTTCTACTGGTTACATGCTAGAGATGACGTGGAGAAATGGTGCCGTCAATGTGACAAGTGTGCTGCAACCAAAGGACCTGGTAGGAAGATTCAAGGTAAGATGCATCAGTACAACGTTGGATCGCCTTTTGAGAAGATTGCAGTAGATGTGGCTGGGCCTTTTCCAGAGACCAACGCTAGAAACAAGTACATTCTGGTTGTAATGGACTATTTTAGCAAGTGGCTTGAAGCGTATGCCATCCCAAATCAAGAGGCCAAAACAGTGGTCGACCAGATTGTGTTTAACTGGGTGAGTAGGTTTGGCGTGCCTATGGAACTCCATTCCGACCAAGGGAGGAACTTTGAGTCAAACATCTTTCAAGGAGTGTGCGGACTACTTGGCATTAAGAAAACGAGAACCACACCGCTTCATCCACAATCTGATGGGATGGTTGAAAGATTCAACCGGACCTTGAAAGAACACCTCACCAAGGTCGTAGGCGACTACCAAAGAGACTGGGATAGGCACGTACCGCTATTCCTGATGGCCTATAGAAGTGCAGTACATAGCTCGACGGGACAAACACCATCTGACATCCTGTTCGGGAAAACCATGCGGCTGCCCAGCGAACTTAAATTTGGATGCCCCACAGAGGAGCCACAGGACACGAACGAGTATGTGGACGACCTCAAGGAGAGACTCGCTGACATCCATAAAAGAACAAGGGAACGGATGAAAACCTACAGCGACCGGATGAAGACACGGTACGACACGAAAGCGACAACGGCAGGATTCCAAGCAGGAGATCGTGTGTGGCTTTATAATCCTCATCGTCAAAAGGGATTGTCACCGAAACTTCAGCAGAACTGGGAAGGTCCTTATACTGTTGTCACGAGGATTAACGACGTGGTTTACCGCATCCAAAGAGGACTAAGAGGCAAGTTAAAAGTAGTTCATTGTGACCGGCTGCATCGATATAGTGGCGAGGCTGCAGATGGAATTATTCGGGACGAACAATCTTAAGGAGGGGGCAGTGTAACGTGAGCCCAACATTTAATACCAATTTCCTAATCGTAAACGTTCAACCGAAAAACACATCTGGGAGCACTAGTGTAAGTGTAGAATTATTGAAGGAGAGAAAATGTTTGACAGCCAAAATAGTGTAGAGTGGAGACTATGTAGAAGTTACTGGAGAGTTCTAGATGAAATGTCATTCGATATAAATAGCCCGCCCAAGGCAACCAAAGAGCAGTTTTGTTTATAGAGTGATAAAGTTAAGAGTAAATACAAGTGATAGTCCAAAAGTCGAGTTGAGATCGAATTAAGCATAGATACTGAATAAAAGTGATAGAAATAAATTGAAAGGTGAAGTTTTATTTTGCGAACTAAGCGCACGTTACACTATAGTACTTTCGATAGCAAAAACGGTCGCTCAAAGCCATCTATTGATCCGACGGCGCTCTAGAAATTACAGGAGAATGTTAGTACGCCAGCGCATCAATAGATGGCTTTGAACGACCGTTTTTGCTATCGAAAGTACTATAGATTCCATATACAATGGTGTAACTATAGTTATACAGTTATCCTTATACAATGCAACCAACACAACCAATACCATGCGTGCATATCGACACTTCCTTAAGGAGACCCTATATTTCACAGCTGAACCAAATAAATACTTTTCATGTTATTATTAATACTGCATACTATTTATACATGCAACAATTCATAATAATTTTATTTCTTATTTCAGGTTTTGGCTTTGTTACGTTTCAAAGTGAGGATGTGGTAGACAAAGTTTGCGAAATTCATTTTCACGAAATCAACAACAAAATGGTAGGTATCTATCTAAACTAAACAGTACAACGCCTTTAGAGACACATAACTATTGCAGGTTGTTACCGATTTTAATACGCGAACCGAACTCTATATAAAAAGAAAATCTATTGATTAATACGTTGGGAATAAAATCCACACACCGCGAGCAAACTAAAAAATTTATATCGAAAGCGAAACTAGATAAAATAATATTAAAACGCGAAAACTAAAATTGTGATGTCAACAATCCCGACGTGCGCGCAACTTGTCTAACCAAAACGAAATGTCAAGATGACACAGGTTCGTGTTCGGCATCCAACAACACTTCAGTGCTGTCTCCCGTAGCTCAGTCTGATGGGTTCCTTGTATATTTATTCTATAGTACTGTCACAGTTCATTGTTATTTTCAAAATGAATTTAGAATGTTGTCCACAAATTTTTTTCATATAGTTTTGTATAGGAAAAAAAGTTGTGGACAACATTCCAAATTCATTTTGAAAATGAGAAATGAACTGTGATAATACTATAGAATAAATATACAAGGGTGGGTTCGATTTGATATTCCTTTTTAATCCGGTTCGATTAAAAGGGAATTTCAAATAATTATAAAATAATATCTCGTGTGAATCAAACTCTGATCAGTGAGAGTACCAGGGCGTACTAACTCACTTTTAATATGGGCGCCAGGAAACCTTTTAAGATGGTGGTTTGCCTTAACCAAAGCTGAAATAGTAGCGAAAGACGAAAGAAAGACTAGGATAGAAAAGAAATAAAACACTATGAAATTTCTGAAGGAAATTATAGATTTTTATTATATTTTTAGGGTGTCTGGGAAACCGTGGTTAAAACCTCGATTAAAACCCAGAATCTTTTCAATATTAAGGAAAGGTACAAAGTTGTTTTCGAGGTTGGCAGGAGGCCAATTCTCGAAATAAAGAAAATGTAAGAAAGTTAGGCAAGATTATAAACAGATTGGTGTGTCGTTTGAACACAAGATAGAATCACTAAGGAAAGTTTCCGAGGAAAAAAAAGTAATGATATAAGTAAAGAAAAACGGTCGCGAGTCCCGCATTCTCGGGATAGAAAAAAAAAGGTTAGCTCAACGAAGGCCTAGCGGATCTTAGTTTTGCCCCAAATAAGGCGACTCTTAATTCGTTCGAAAAACCCTTGAAAAAGAAGGATTTTTCGATACGCAAGATAATCTCAAGATTTCCTCAAAATTCCCAACTGGAATTTTGCCGCAAAAGTCGAGTTAGACAAATCTGTATCTCTAAAGAAAATTTTACTCGCTCAAAAAATCTCAATAAAACGCAAAATCTTCGCAATAATTTTTTGCACGCTTTCTTTTCTATCTACACACTTTCGTCGCCAAAAGTCAAGAGACCATCAAGATGTCGGGTTTTTCTCATCCATCCGGCATCGGCCATGCAGCACTCCTCGTCAGACCTTTACCTCACCTCACTTTTACTGCATCATTCCGCCATTAGGCTGGGATGTGCAAGTGAGATGTCACGAATCAACTACCCGCGGTCCTTTACGTTCAGGTGATGTGATCACCAGTAGCCGAGTGGACGAGTTCAACCTCTTTCAGAAAGACTTACTCCGAAAAATTATTTAACTCGCGCAAGGTCCCCAGCCCAAACCGGCCCAAACTAGAATACAGAGAAGATATTTTCCAAGAGAACGAAGAACAAAAGATGCTAAGTCTAAAAGCTCGACGGATACTTTCCGTAGACCTTCGTTCAAATAGTTAGAAAAGAAGAAAGGGGGATAAAACGGAAACACGTCTTTTAGTGATTCTTCCTTGATGTTGCCGATACTCAATTAAATTTTGATTGAAATTTAATAGAGAATTTAGGTTGGTGTGAATATTGTTCACACATTGTTGGACATGGGTCTTGATCTTCATGCCATTCATCCTTTCTCGATTTTCTTTCGTAGGCCACCTGCCGTACGAACTTTTGTGGACCGACCGTCACACAAGAAAAGTGGCTTCAATGCTATCGTCTCCTTACCTCGGTATAACCTGAAAGTGGCTTTTCAAAAATTCTAGAAGAACAGGTCTCCGGCTGATGGACCAGGTTTCCACTGAATTCTTCTAATACTTTCGAGTAGCTCTGAAAAAGTGTGTTAGCAGGAGAAGAACGGTAGACAGAACTTGTTGTGGTAAATTTTACCGCAACAAGGTTCCGGCAAAACATACAATGCATGATGTTAAGAATTTCTAGTGTATTTTGTTGGTATAAATAAAGAAGCGTTTGTTATCAGTTATCACCATTGTATAAGGAAACAATAGTAGCACCATGGCGGGGAAAGCGCTGGTATCGCCCCCTTTCGACCCCATTAAACGTACTACCTTCTCAATCGGAACAAGTTTATCGTAGAACCCTGCCAACATGCTGCCAATACGTCATATATTATTGTTTTTTGCTAGGGCAGCTTTGCTTCCTAAATGTGTTAGCAATATAAAAGCGTGATGTGCTTTTAATTCTAAATGATAAACAGTTTGTTGTTTGGCATTTGACGTGTCGTGACATTGTTTGAAAATCATTTAAACACATTTAATAATTGATGAAAATACCATCCACAACCAATAAAGCATTCACGAAAATACCATCCACATACCTAAGTGAACAACCACAGCAAAATTTTTTGAACCGATAAATCCTTTAATGGGGTCGACAGGGGGCGATACCAGTGCTTTCCCCGCCATGGTGCTACTATAGTTTCCTTATACAATGGTTATCACTTACTTAATTTGGTGGGCATTAAAGGTCCCAGATAAAAGGGAACCTGGACCTCAACCAATATATTGCGAAAATGGCTTCGACTTTGGGCGAGCTTTCTCCAGTCTGCTCTGTAAGTCGGTTCGGGTATCATCTTCCCCTCAGAGTAGAACCAGGGAGTCCGCTTCGGCACTGTATTACCATTTACCTACAAGCTAAACTAGACCGAGAACCCGCGTTTACCACGACCGGGAACACACTTTTACCACAGCCGCCATTGTTTTTTTTTTTTCAGAGAATAAAGTCAATTGAGTTTGAACAGTAAAAAATTTCTTTTTTGGTTGCAAGAAAATTGATACCTTTTAATTTCCATACGAACTAGAACTTTAGAGGAATAAAGAACAAGAGGGAAAACGATTACTTCTCTTGCCCCGCAACTTCCATTTGTTTACGTTGTTGCTTTCGTAACACGAGATCTATCTGTGATACACGTATTCAGCTGAATATAAAGCTGTGTCAGTGAATTTACAAACACCACTTTATTTTGGGATTTCAAACTGGTTTTGAAATCCGAAAATAAAGTGATGTTCGTAAAGCCAGTTTGTGGGCGGATGCATTTGTGTGTGTGAGGCTTTCCCTCTTGTTTTTTATTCCTATAAGCCTAGACCATAGAAAAATTCATTTAAGTTGCACGAATTTTCATTACTTTCCATTTTTTCATGTTTTTTTTTTACTTTCCTATCAACGTTTAAAATCTTACTACTCCATTTTTTTAACAGCAAATAGGACGCCATTTTCAATTTTTGGTAGAAAATTTTTTGCGGGTGTTTCAAGCAAAGGCGGTACGAGTGTACCCTCTGTATAATCTACTCTGTGTTCTTCCCCTTCCACGATTTCCCTGCAATGTGCTTTCGAAAACCCGTCGAGCCTAATACAGCTGGTTGTTGTATCTTCTTCTCTACTTGTTTTCGCATACTGGACCAAAGATCATTTGGATTACTTTAATTTTGAAACAACCGAGGGTTTTCTCAACCACTTATAAGGTCTACGCTTCCGCGCCGCAAAGCTGGGCTGGGATGAATGTCTATTACTATCATTGGCTATCTTGGCTTTTCAAAAGAAGGTTTTGTTTATCATCTGCCTTCTTTACTCAAAGAAGTACGGTTGGCGAGAGTTCTTCCACGTTTGATCTCCGCACTCCGTTGTATCTATAGTTTATCCTAGGTAGACGAAGTCCTGTTCTACCTATAAGTTATGTCTGTCCATTGTGATGTTTTGTCCAATTCGCCGACTTTTGGCTGTCCTTGATGTTTGATGACAACATCTACTTCGTTTTACCCTCATTAAAATGAATAAAAAAATCTTTGTAATCTAAAAAAACAATATCAAGCGCAATAATCTTACTCTCTCCAAAACAATGTAAAGATTTGCCTTTTTTAGGGACCGGCAGGTCAAAAGCAATTTTTCATCTGCTCGGGAAAAGCGCAGCAGAATAGGAAAGATAGAACAGCTTACGCAATGGTTTTGCTAGAATAACGGCGGAGATACCATCTGGACCAGCGGATTTATGTATATTGAGATCTTTGAGGACTCTCACGACCGAGCGAATTCGAAACAATATCTGATTTTATAGCAGAATCTACTGTCTCAAGATCAGATAGGGCCAATGTGGTATCAGGAAGTGTCGAGTTAGCAGCAAATTGAGCTGCCAGCAGATTGGCTTAATCGATCTACGCAGAGTCATTGAAGACCAGCGTTGGAACCGATGACGTGGTCGAGTTCTTTAAAAAAAAAGTTTTTGCTTCCTTTTAGTTGCAACAGCATATTTTGCCTTACTTTTTGGTCATGCAAAAACTTGGCCTTTGGTATATGAGCATTACAGTTGTTTCTGGCCCGTTTGAACAAATTTCTCCATCCCAAATTTCCTCTTAACAGCTTGAATCAAACCACGAATTCTCTTTGGGAATGATACTTTTTGTTCTGTGAGGAACAAAATTTCTCATGCCGTTGAGAATTACGCTAGATATCCGTTTCCGTCGAGAAAGCACAATGGCCAATTGAAATTGCGAAAGAAATTGTTCCGACCGTCCTAATTGCCTTTCTCGTATTGCCACACAGTTCTTTTAGGGACTTTATTTTTTTTTACCGTGACGGAAGACGAAAGATCTACCGATATGACAGAATGGTCTGATTTGCCTAGAGGAGATGATACTATAACCCTGTATTTCATGGAGTTCTCGTCTTTCTCTATTGTGAGCGCATAGGCGCATATTAAACTTATGTTGGCGAATTTAACTCTGATGCTTATGGTCACTATACGCTTATTTACTGGATTTTGGCTAAAAGAATAATCCCTTTAGTCTTCTTCTTACGACAATTCCGCACCCTAGTAAGCGTTGTTTCTGTTGTCTGAAGCAGTCACCGTTGTTGATGTCGCAGTTGTTCATCATCTTTATGCCTTGCTCATTCCATCTCACTTTTTGACTGACGGCAATGTCTACTTTGTTGCAGTTTAGGGGGTCCGGTCGTTCTCCAGCTGCACGTAATACATTAAGGGATCTTAGTTTCCACGTTCAGAGGAGGTCTTTGTCTAATTGTTATCTGAAGCTGTTAATTTTTTTGGAACCATTAAGTTTTTACGTGGTTTTGTAGTTAACCCCACGCATAACCTCCAATCTGGAGGGCCAGATCCTTTTAGGATCCCCTTGGACATAAAGGGCCGGATAATCCGGTAGCAGTACCCTGCTGCAAAGATGAGAAGCTGCCTTTGGCTCGCCAGGAGCTCATCCGCTACGCTAATTTCAACATTGTTTATATAAAAGCGGTTGCTACGAACCCGCTGTCCTTCGGTCCGTAAGATAGTTAAATCGCCTTTTTGACTTACTATATACAAACAAATCTTCAAATCAAGGCATAGCCATTTGCCAGATTGACAATTATATAAATTAAGACAAAAATATTTTATTTGTTTAGATTGTAGATTTTTACATGCATGAATGTATAGTCTAGTGTAACAATTTTCAACTACATACATATATAATATTTGAATTTTCTGGTATGTATTTAAATTGCTAGTTTTTAAAAATCTTCGTTTTATATTCTTTTCTATATTTCCAGGTAATTTTGCAATAATCATAAAGACATAAGATATCCATCTCATTTAGTTGTATAAGAACTTGATCCTCTGATAAGAAATCGCTTCCAAAAATGTTCCCTCTCATTTCTCTTAGCTTTGGACAGTTTCAAATAAAGTGAAAAAAATCATCTCTTTCTCCTAAGTTTGATATATGTAAATAAATAAAAATAAAAAAAGTTTAATATATGTGTTGAACTGAAATGACAAGTCAGGTATGTGTATTATATCGTATAGAATATAGATTGTATAGATAAATGAAAAATAAGTAAATTTTTAACAATTAAAAACACTTTTTATATACAGTGGTAGCTAAAATAATAAGAGTGGACTATTATGTTTTCTTCACAATAGAGTCTATGCCTTAAACCTTTTTAAATGGAGCAAAATATATATATACGAATTTTCTTTGACCTGACTGTTAAACATTTCCAGTGCTACCAAACATTATTGATGGTCACTTGCAATGTACCGTTAGATTTACTTAGAAAGGTCTGATTTGCAATGGTCAAAAATATAAGAGTGCTGTGTAGAATTGCATTATTTCAGGTCTTTTTCACTTCCGATCGCAATTTAATTATTAAATTTGTCGTTCGGCTTGTGCTTAAGTGTTTAAAACTCATTAATTTTTGAAATAATAGGACGCGGAAGGCATTGCACTGAGGAAGAACGCCGTTTGATCCTCCTACTAGGAGATCGAGGCAAAACATTCAGTTTTATTCAAGATGTTCTTCACCGATCTCAATGTGTTGTTGCTATAGTGCTAAAGCAGCGAGGTTAACCAACAAATTTCACCGAAAAGAGAGTACGCCCAAAAAAACAACAACTTTGCTGGACAAAAGGATTGTAAGAGAGGTGCTTAAAAATCCTTGTTTAAATGTTTTAAACGAAAGAAAAAAAAATTACAAACTCGAAAATAGGAACACGGCAATTTCAACTCAAACCGCTCAAGAGAAACACGACTGTTGTATTTTAACGTTAGACAGGTAATGATTTTATTCTTAACTAGCTACAGGTACAGAAAATATTTTGGGAGAGCTACTGTGTGAACCATGTTGATTATAAGTTCCCGTCAATACGTGGGAATTGCAAACTAAACAAAACGTGCCAACAAAAATATGCAAGTTTCTTATTGCGTCTGGCAAGTTGTAGGAGCAATGGTTTACACAGTGGCTCTCGTTACTAGGTGAACAAACAAAAGTTTTGAATTCTTCTTCTTCTTCTTCTTCTTCTTCTTCTTCTTCTTCTTCTTCTTCTTCTTCCATAGTGATGATAGTCATGTGCGTTGATGTCAGTAGTGGGGGCAGGCAGTTTCTTAGAATGTTCAATTACTTCTCTGATTTTGGACTTCAAGCTCTCAAACTCGGATTGGTCAATGTGATTCTGTATTTTCATACCTGTTGTATTTGCTGTTTTTCCTTGGCTTATAGTTATGTTCCAGCTACTTGTATTTAATCTCGGAATAAATGGTGAAGTTATTTTGCTCTCATAATTCATTTTACCTTTGATGATTACATTGGGCAGTTGAAGAACACAAGTTTTCTTGAACTCCAGAACACCGTTTCCATATAAATTAATAGCTGTACGTACATCGTTGCAAATCAGATGGCCAGAAACCTTTGATGGAATAGAGAAAATCCAACTGTTTGAAAACTTGAGTGCTTTCCATACGTTTTGTGACTGCGTTTCCCTCAAGGTACATTTGTTGAAACTCTCTTCTTTATGATTTAGTTAAATCATTTCGCAGATCTCCAAAGTTCCTTGTTGGTTGTTAGTAGGATGAACTTGATTACACATGTAGTTGGTTGACGTTATTCGTTTGCATGCTCCCAGCTCGAGATCACTCAATAAAAAATATTTATCTCTAGGTAATGACACAGCTAGATATGCCGCAGATGTTTTTACTATAAACGTATTGTTTCTGTGAATAATAGGAATGGGAACAAGATTAAAAAGTTGAAATTCTTTAGAGTCCGTCAATGGCAGTAGCATTTCAAACACAATTGAATCATTTAAGTACCGACCTTTCACTGTTGAGATTTTATACATATCATTAACTGAACCTTCTGGCAATGATAAATAGGAAGGTTAATTATTCCTTACAAGGTGCAACTGCTCACTTAATTGTTTGGGTTTAATTAGTTGTGGATTAATTTTTCCGTGATTTAAATCCAAGAGAACATCTAAAAGCATTTCTTGTATATTTGGGGCCTTCCATACCTTTGAAATTATTATTAATAGTTTAATAAATTAATAAAACTAAATTATATTAAACTCGTGAAGGCCCCAAAGTGGTGACCCCGACGTGATATAATTTAGTTTTATTAATTTATTAAACTATTAATAATAATTTTAAACACTGGATTTGTGCTATCTTGTGCCAACAGGGCCATAAACGAAAACTACCAATAGTTTAATCAATATCTGAGGTCTGATCTGCTCACTGCTGCTGCTGTTTCATGACTGACTGGCGTCTCGTTAATTTGTTTGACTCTACGACCCTCTACGATCGTTGATTGGTCGATCCCAGACGGCTTCTATCCTTCGATGACTTTTTCTGACGAACTGGATGCTGATTGGTTACCCTTGCGGCTTCTATCAGTGAACGAAGTGGTGTGGTGGGTTTTGCTAGCAGCATTGCCAGCATCCGCCACATTGGCCCCCTAGAAGACTTTAGCACTTTACTGATATCGCTCTGGTTTTTTGACCGCGCGACCTTTTAAAGTGCGATAAGGATGATGATCGTTTTGTTGTGGCGGTTTCGCTTGTGTGTTTGAATCTTTGTGAAGTGACGGAGATGTTGTTTTCTCTTGTTGTTCGGTGTATGCTGGCTTCAGTCTGTCTATTGATATCTTTGTGTTTTTTCCTTTGACGTAGAGAGCGAAGAACTTACCGCTTCGCTGTTTTATCTCGAACGGTCCCTCGTAGGGAGGAGTGATCGAATGTTTCACCGAGTCGTTCCGTATGAACACGTGCGTTGAGGTATGGAGATCCTTGTGAACGAACGGGCGGTGTTCTGCGTGCCATGCTGTCTGATATGGTGTCACTTGGTGCATATTATGTCGTAGGTCTTTTATGAAGTCGCTTTGGGGCCGGTTGCTTTGGTGCTAGTAAATCGCCGGGGAGTCTTAAGGATGTTCCGTAGACAAGCTCTGCCAGAGTGGCGTTTATATCCTCTTTCAGCGTCGAGCGAAGGCCTAGCAGGATAAGAGGTAAGTTTTTTACCCACTGCGTTGCGTCATTACAATTTAAGGCCGCCTTGAGCGTCCTATGGAGCCGCTCTACGATGTCGTTGGCTTGCGGGTGGTACGATGTCGTCATCGAGTGATTAGTGCCCATACACTTACAAAGTTCTTCGAAGATTGAGAATGTGAATTGCCTCCCTTGATCCGAGATGATTCGCACTGGCGAACCAAATCGAGCAATCCATCCGCTGATCATGGCGTTCGCACAGCTTGTAGCCGTCATGTCCTTCATTGGGTATGCTTCTGGCCATCTCGTATATCGATCTACAACCGTAAGGATATACCGGTAATCTTCGCACGGCGGGAATGGGCCAACGATTTCGATGTTGATGTGAGCAAAACGTTCGTCTGGGGTCAGATTTCGCTGGAGCTCTGACCTGGTGTGACGCTGTACCTTCGTCTGTTGACACGGGATACAAGTTTTCGCGAAATTGGCACAGTGCTGTCTGATGTTTGGCCATACGAAACGCTCTGTCATAAGTCGAGTGGAGGCGCGGCGGCCTGGGTGCGATAAGTTGTGCGTTGTATCGAAGAATGTTTTTCGCAGGCCTTTTGTTACGAAGGGTCGGACGCGATTATGCGACACGTCGCAGTAAATGGGCTTGTCTATGTGTGGGAAAGAAAATAATGTTAGTTGCATAGAATGAACAGGGTTACCCTTTAGAAGCTCCTGGAGTTCGACATCTGTTTCTTGTGCTTCTGCCAACTTTGAATATAGGTCATTTGTGGAATGTTCCGAATCGATTCTTGAAAGGAGATCTGCAGCATGGTTGTCTTCTCCCTTAATGTATCGTATGTCCGTAGTGAACTCACTGATAAATTACAGGTAATTGGTTTGTCGCGGTGAAGATTTCTCTGGTCGTTAACTCTGGGGTTAACTCTGCGTCAGGTACAGGGTGTGACAGGCACACTGCGCCCGCTAACAGTTGGCGGCAGTTGTTGAACGCTTCAATGGTTGATTCTGTCCAGTTTAAGACGGTTTTATCGTTTTTTTTTTTTTTTTTTTGTTGCCCGGTGTCATGTTCAATAGTGGAATCTGGCTGGCGGCTGCGTGGGGTATGAATTTGCGGTAGAAATTGATTGTCGCGATGAAACCTTTCAGCTCCTTAACCGTGTTCGGCCGTTTGATTCGCTGGATTGCCTCCACTCGGGAAGGAAAGGGTGATATCCCTTGGCTAGAGATGAGGTGCCCTAGGAACTCCAGTTCTGTTTTGCTCGAAATTCGTGAGAACAAGAATTAGATAAGAGGTCAATGCTCCGAGGTTCTGCTTTATCCCATTAGTCTTTTGTTTTTCGTTGATGATTGCAAAAGTCTTTTGGAGATGTTCATGTAAAGCTTTAAATTGATCCTGTACTTGAATGTGATCACGTTTTAAAATATTTGACGTAGCATCTGCAATTGAACTTTGTTTTCTCAAAAGCTCAATCAAATGATTTTCATTCTTGAAGGCATTGTTGATTTGACCCTGAATGTTGTCTGCACTTTCTTGGTCAAGGATACCAAACAAACTATGTGCCAGAGTTCCTACAATGTCAAATGGTGATCTTGCCATCCTTGTTTTTTCATATTTTGGTGCATGATAATTTTGAAGCAACTCATTGTTATGTTCGATCACTGCGATTCTGTTTCGTTGTGTGTCTATTATTGGCTTGTAATACATTTGAAGAGCAGGAGCTTCTGTGCTTATATCTTGCATTCTGTTAACACATGCTTTAAGCTCATTGAATTCTTGCCAGTACGTTGTCAAATTGTAAAATACAAAAATTTTCCAGTGCGTGTTTACCGTTCGAATCCTGACAATATCTTCAAAGTACATGCCAACACCATCATCAAGTTTCTTGATATTTACTTGTTCCTGTGTCAAAGTCTGACCTAAGGATGCAGATATCATCATAAGTGACACAAGTAAAACCGAAAGCAATGTCAATTTTTTAGCTTTTCTAGGTTTTAAACGTTTCGTGCTTCTAGTTGGTTCAACACTGGAGCAATCTGTATTTTTGTTCTCATTCTCCGGTTCATTTATAGGAAGTGGGCAAAGATTATGTATTGCTCTTTTGTACGTACCGGTTTGAGTTCTAACATTAGCTACGCGTACTGTATCATCACTTCCCTTGAAGTTTTCAATCACACGTCCTAGTTTCCATATGTACAACTTTAGTACTGTTTGCTTTAAAAGTAGTTCGTCGCATAGCGACGTCTACGCATTCTACTGTCAACCATCAACCAGCAAGCATCACATTCTAAATATTTTAATCTTGGGCCTTCTGCCATTTTTTTTTTCTGCTGTGCTGAGTTGATTTTCTTTACAACACAATTTTACAATTTTCTTCTTCTAAATTTAACCATTTTGCCCTTCTGGCCTAAGCATATCAAATCATATTGTAACTAAAAGTAAAAGTAAAAACGAAAATAAAATCCTACGTGTGCAACATATGTATAAAAGGAAAAGGCGTATTTTTTCTTAAATCAAGAATCAGTGTGGTCGATCTCAACATAGGAAAAGGCGTATTTTTTCTCAAATAAGGAATAAGTGTGGTCAATCTCAACATTTGGTCCTTCGAGCCGGATAGCGAATCACGCTGTTTTTTCGCTCGACATCACGCTGCTTTACGCCATCGACAAGACCACGCTGCGCAAAAGTTTTTGGCTGCAGACCACGCGCACACTTTGCGCCACCAAACCACGCTATTTGCCTGGCGCTCCAGACCACGCGCACAATTTTGGCGTTCAAAACAACGCTGCGCACAAATTTTGGTGATCCAGACCACGCTCTTTGCCTGGCGCTCCAAACCACGCGCACACATTGCGCTCCAGACCACGCGCACAATTTTTGCGCTCAAAACCACGCTATTTGCCTGGCGCTTCAGACCACGCGCACAATTTTTGCGCTCGAAACCACGCTGCGCACAAATTTTTGCGATCCAGACCACGCTATTTGCCTGGTGCTCCAGACCACGCGCACACATTGCGATCGAGACCACGCCAGCCTTTCACCACGCGCTCCAGACACGCTGCGCATAATTTTGCCTGGCGCTTCAGACCAAGCTGCAAAAAAGGAGGGCACAATCTTTGCCTGCAACGCTGTGGAATAGTGCCACGTGGAAGTGTGCCCATCGTCATCGTGGGACCAGCCTGAAGCGGAGTTCCTGTTATTTTGCATCCTAACTGCTATTGTAAAGGGTAAGTGAACATTTTTTAATTGGCAATTTTTTGTAAAAAATACATTTCAATCTCTTTGTGTTGCACTTTGACCGTCAAACGCGTCATTCCGTTTTTTTGTATATATATATCGGTATATATATATTTCGTTTTTGATTGAAGCGGTTCTTGAGTATTCGCTTCCCATCACGGGAGTTTTTTTTCATTTTTTCGATAGGCAATTTCGATATACCCGGGTTGGTTTTGTTCCCCAGCCTATTTTTTGGGTTTTGTGAATTTTAATAGACTGTCTTCCTCTTTGAAGGAGTCTGCGTTTTTTTTATGGCGTTACTTTTCACAGTTTGTGCCGCACACACCGTTAGTAACGGTGTATCCAAGCCGGGGTGGTTGGCCCCCAGTAGATTCCTTGAAGCCTTTTGAAGATTCTTGTGCTTCAAATTTTGATTTCGTTAAAATTTTGAAATTTAAAATTTTTACTTTTGAAACATTTTTCTCTCGTTCGTGCCACATACACCGTTCGTATCGGTGTATTCAAGCCGGGGTGGTTGGCCCTCAGTAGAATCTTTCAAGCCTTTTGAAGATTCTTGCGCTTTAAAATTTAATTTTTTTTTTGAAATTTTTTGATTTTCTCAAGCCTTTTGAAGATTCTTGCGCTTTAAAATTTAATTTTTTTTGAAATTTTTAGATTTTCTCAAGCCTTTTGAAAATTTTTGCGCTTTAAAATTTTGACTTTTGGGAATTTTTTCTCATTCGTGCCGCACACACCGTTCGTAACGGTGTATCCAAGCCGGGGTGGTTGGCCCCCAGTAGAATGCTTCAAGTCTGTTGAAGATTCTTGCGCTTTGAAATTTTAACTTTTTTTTGAAATTTTTTGAATACTTCAAGCCTTTCGAAGATTCTTGCGCTTTAAAATTTTTACTTTTGAAATTTTTCTCTCGTTCGTGCCGCACATACCACTGGTAACGGAATCTTTCAAGCCTTTTGAAGATACCAGTGCTTTAAATTTTCTTTTCGCTTTGAAATTTTAACTTTTTTTGAAATTTTTTGAATACTTCAAGCCTTTTGGAGATTCTTGTGCTGTGAAGGGATCGCACTAGTGATCATTTCTCATCTCTTACTTTGATAGTTGAACACTCCCAACATGCCTCATATGCACATATTCTTTAAAAGAGTTAATGACCTAAGGCAAGCGCCAACAAATTATGTACATACATGAATATACTTTGCACTGAGCTAATGACCGAAGGCAAGCGACACACAGAAAATGATATCGCTAAGGGTTCATGTTACCAACAAGTGTACTCTGGATACATACTGTGTAGTCTGCATTTATTAATAGCCATGCATTCGAACGTTGAAGCAATAATGCTGATATGGCGATATGCTGGCGTGAGGTGTGAAGTTCAATTATCAAAGGTCGGGAATTTAGGAAAATTATTGTGTATAAAAGACGAAGTAAAAATGAAAATAAATGTTGTCTTTCCCAAACCATCAACCAAGTACTTTTTGATTTCCAAGAGCAACTCGCTCGACTTCACTTGTGCTTATCTGGAAGATTGTTCCTTTTTTTAAAGCAACTCGCTTGGACTGGAACAATCTTGGGCTCTACTCGCTCTATGATATAGCGTTCGCGCTTATAGAGGTGAACGACGGCGTAATAGCCAACGTTCTGAGTACGGAGCATTGAGTAGAGAAAGGAATAGAGATCTTTGCAAATAATAAGATCTTTGCATGGCGACCGTGACAGGACCGCAACAGAGGATCCTGAACCAAGCTGCAAGCTACATTGCCGAGGCCGAACGATTACTGAAGACATCAGGAATCAAGCCCACACAGCCAACCACGACACCTAGTCCAGCCGTAGGACCTAAGCCCCTTACCATAGAAGAGTACAGGCAGCGTCAATCTAAACGCCAAGAGGCCGTGTCCACAAGGATAACTCCCCCTGCAACTATTTCCAGAAGAGGAGGTAAAACTGTCACACTCAAGTCAAAGATCCGGGAGCTTCACCGCCTTGCCAACATCCCTGGTACCAATTCGGAGAGTCTCCGTAAGTACCACGCCGAGATCAAGACGATCCGAAAGTCTCTAAGGGAAGATCGAAAGACAAAGAAAGAGTCCAGACGAAAAGAGGAGGAACAGTTTCACAATCTGTTCAATTTAACAGCCCATCGTCTAGCCCAGCATGGGGGGCCAAGAAAGTAAGGAAGAAATAATCAACACGGGTCCTCAAATAGTGAACGCATCCAACCTACAATCAACACGCATAGACCACACTGCCATCGTTCTTGGACTGATGTTCGTGACCGCAGTATTAGTTGGATTGGCATATTTGGGACTCCAACACTTCAGGCGGAAAGTGATAGCCGACGTTATCAACCACCTGGAGAACAGGAACGCCAAGGTATAACACCTTGGGAAGTAACAACGAAAATTTTTTTTTTATTATCAAACATGAAAATTATAAACAGAAAAAGAGAATTTGTAAAAAAAAAAAAAAAAAAATATATATATATTTGAAAAATTTTTTTATTAATATAACAATAAATGTATCCTTTAAAATATTAATCCTTCTGATCATTACGTTTTGCTAACGGCTCTCTCTCGCTAAATTTCATTTTGCTGCTAGAAAAGAAACCCAATGAGTTTAGCCAAGCTAGAACTAGCCTTGAGCCAACTCCATCAAGTTTATGTTAACCTAAAAAAATCGCCTAATCGGACAAGAACTCCTTCTAAAGCGGAAGAAAAGCTACAACAGATTAGTAACTTCTTTGAAGCATTCTCTAAGCAATTTGGGGAAGTTAACCAAAACGAAATTTCTGAGTTAGAAAGAGCCCAATTAAAGCGATTTAGTGCAGAAGCACATAAATATAAAAACGATTCCGAAGATATCGTGAACCACAGCATAAGAAGCGTTTCTCCCGAAAGTGAAGAAGAAAAAGACGAAAAACAAATAACACAAATTACACAAACTACACAAACCACCCAAACTCAACAGACAACACAAACTACACAAACACTCACGATGAGTGGTGAAGAGTTCAAATTCAGTACAGCCCAAAAGCTGCCTACTCTATCGTACGAGGAAAACACCCGATCAGAAAATCTAAGAGACTTCTTGAACAGCATCGAATTCTATTACGACACCCTATCAACATCAGCTAAAAGTACATTAATTAAGTTCGTCCTGAAATGCAAAATTCAGGGAAAGGCATTAACCGAACTGGGGAATGCCAGCCCTAGGGACTTTACTGAACTTAAGAAAACCTTAACTGAGAAATGTGGACCCAAGGAAACCATCGAACTAATTCAGTCAAAGCTGAACCGAGCGACTCAAGGTAATCGAACCACAAGAGAATTCATAACAGAAATAGAAACACTGGTAAACAAAATGACGGAACTTGAAGTAGCATGCCACGGCGAAGAAACCAGAGAAACCCTTACCACAGCTAACGATCGTAGAGGACTAGCTTTTCTAAAAAAAGGAGTTAACGACCGGTTTCGATTGGTACTAGACAGCGCCAGACATACAACTCTCCAAAGCGCTTCAAAGCACCTACTCGAAATAGACCAAGGAACACAACCAGCATCCTTAAAATATTTTGAAGAACGGCGACCGAATCCCAGAGGACAACCTTTTAGAGGACCGAACTCTAGAGGAAGAGACAACCGGCCTAATAATTACAACTACCAATCTGGTTACAAAAAACAACCAACCCAACCCAAATAGTAATTTTAGATTTGGTTCTCAACCTACACAAAACCTATACAGACCCAGCTCACAATATAGCCAAAATAACCAGTTTCGTACTAATTATCGCCCAGGCCACCAAAACAGTTCAAATAACAATTTCAGACAAGGTTACCGAGCCAGCTACAATCAAAATGAACAACAAAATCAAACCAGCCGAAACAACAGAAATAATGTACCAAACAACAGCCGTCCAATAACGAATTACCAGCCACGTAATAACCAAGACCATGGACAGCAAACAAACCATCCCAGGGTACGAGCATTGGGAAACGAGCAACCCACCGAGGGGATAGCCGACCCGTCGGAGGGGAGCCTATAAAATATCCCTTACCAAACGCCATATACACAGCGGGGATAGAAAACGGCATTTATGTACAAATATTACTCAACAATAACAAACCCGTACGATGCTTAATAGATACAGGTGCATCTATCTGCGTAGTAAAAAACTCTGTAATTGAGGGAAACATTTCAATAGACAGGAAAAACATTACCACCATCATAGGCATATCCGGAGACCTAACATCAAAAGGCTCATGTATTAACACATTAAACATCGAAGGTAACAGCATTAAGTATGAATTTCATGTAGTACCTGATTCATTTCCAATACCCGTTGACGGAATCCTCGGAGCAAACTTTTTATCTGAATTCGGAGCAATAATCGATCTTGAAAATTTATTTTTGAAATTAAAAATACACCATAGACAAATATCCATACCAATAATGTCACACCATAGCTTGAACACCGTTACCGTTTCTCCAAGATGCGAAGCAACCTACTGGTTAGAAACAAATCACACCGAATCTAGAATATTTCACCCCCAAGAGTTGTGTGAAGGTGTTTTCATGGCCGGATCAATATCACAGGCCAAAGAAGGGAAAATGCCCATCCGAATTCTAAACACCCGCGAAACAAGCGTCAGCCTTAAGTGGGCGGAACCAATATCACAATCCGCCTCAACATACGAACTCGTTTCACCAAACAACCTAAAAAATACCGTATCGCATACCAGAGCTAAGAAAATATTGAGCGAAATAAATTTCGACACCCTGAACAATGAAGAAAAAGCCGAAATTAATGCGATAGTCACTAAATATCAAGATATCTTCCACCTAGAAGGTGACAAACTTACGCACAGTCATTTAGGACAAGCGGAAATTACCTTAAAGGAAGGAGCTACGCCAAAATATACCAAACCGTACCGACTTCCGCATACACAAAAACAAGACATAAAAACAGAAATAGACAAAATGATAGAAAACGACATAATCGAACCATCTGTCTCTGCATGGAACTCTCCGATTCTCATTGTGCCAAAGAAAAAAGATCCTATTACTGGTTTACAAAAGTTCCGCATGGTAATTGATTACCGAAACGTTAATGAACGAATAGAGGACGATAAATTTCCATTAACTAATATAAGTGACATCTATGACATGGTAGGAGGAGCAATGTATTTTTCATGTATTGATTTAAGCCAAGGTTATTACCAAATGGAACTTGAACCTAAAAGTAGACCTATGACAGCATTTTCAACGGAAGATGGTCATTTTCAGTTGAAACGACTTCCGATGGGACTTAAAATATCTCCCAGTAAATTTTCGAGAATGATGTCCATTGCGATGGCTGGACTCACTTACTCACGCTGTTTTGTCTACCTAGATGACCTAATAGTTTTTGGCAAAAGCCTTACCGATCACAACAAAAATCTGATCGATGTATTCAATCGACTAAGGGAAGTAAATTTAAAAATTCATCCTGGTAAATGTGCTTTTCTAAGAAAAGAAGTTCTTTATCTAGGACATATAATTTCCAGCAAGGGAATACATCCAGATCCCGAAAAATCAGCTGCTATGCACAATTATCCAACCCCCACGAACGCCGACGAAGTAAGAAGATTCGTAGCCTTCGCAAATTATTATAGAAAATTTATACCCAACTTTGCTACAATAGCCATTCCTCTCAATAGATTACTTAGAAAAAATGTAGATTTCAATTTTGACCAAAACTGTGAAAAATCCTTCCAACTTTTAAAAACAATACTTACTAGCCCGCAAATTCTACAGTTCCCAAATTTCAAAGAAGAATTCATATTACATACAGATGCTTCAGGCTTTGCCTTAGGGGCAGTACTTTCAAATTTCGATGAAAAACCTATAGCTTATGCTAGCAAGACTCTAAATAAAGCCGAAAAGAATTATAGTACTATTGAAAAAGAGTTACTAGCCATAGTATGGGCAGTAAAGCATTTTCGACCATACCTCTTCGGAAGAAAATTTAAAATAATAACTGATCACAGACCCCTTGTATATCTTTTTTCCCTTAAAGAACCTTCTAGTAGACTAACCAAATTCAGATTATTACTTGAAGAATACAATTTCTACGTTGAATATAAACCAGGAAAAGATAATTGCGTAGCTGACGCCTTAAGTCGAATACAATTAGACTCCGACAACCTAAAACAACTCCAAATATGCGTAGTCACAAGATCACAAACACAGGCAGAAAAATCGGTTCAAGAAAATAAGAGACAAGAAACAGAAACGGAAGAAAATAATCGTATAATCACTGAATTGCTTAAGCCACCAGAGAATGAGCATAAAATAATTGAGCTTAAAATATGTAACAGTTTCGAGGACGACGAATATCAAAAAGATATAGATATAATCCTGGGACCAAACAAAGCGTTGGCATACATCCCAGAGATGAATTGTATACTCCTAAGAAAGCCCAAGGATAGCACTACCGCCCGATCGACATCATTTTGCGATTTGTTGTCGAGGGACGTGCATAAAATCTGCGGACTATTATCAATTAATAAATTATACATTACAAAAGAAGAAATTAAGAAACTCGCAGACGGCCGTCGAGAATACACAATTCACGAGTTACAGAAAGTCTTAGGAGAAATGTTTAAAAATAGTAATGTAAAGGTGCACCTCATAAATAAATGTATTGAAATAACAGATCCTCACAAAAAGAAACTTATACTCAATGATTACCACATATTACCAACAAGTGGACATGCAGGTATAAACCGCATGCTTAAAACGATTAAACAAAAATATTTCTGGACTGGAATGCAAAATGATATAGCTACCTATGTAAAACATTGCCCAGTTTGTCAGAAAAACAAATATATTTCACCCAAAAAACAGCCTATGGAAATAACGTCAACCGCTGAATCAAGCTTTGATAAAATTTACCTAGACTTAGTAGGTCCTTTGGACGAATCAGTCAACGGATACAAGTATATACTTACTTTACAAGACGAACTAACAAAATTCACTGAAGCAATCCCAATTGAAAACAAAGAAGCTAGCACAGTAGCTAAGGGATTAGTAGAATGCTTTATTCTTAAATATGGAGTACCAAAGATAATAGCCTCTGATCAAGGCACAGAATTTATCAACAGAATATTTAAGGACATGTGTAAACTACTAAAAATAGAACAAATACAATCTACAGCATACCATCACGAGAGTATAGGAGCATTGGAAAACTCACATAAAGTCCTAGGAGCATACCTTAGAAGTTACGTTTCCGAAAAACACACAGACTGGTGTACATGGTTACCATATTATGTGTTTTCCTATAACACAGCAGTACATTCAGAAACAGGGTACTCACCATTCGAATTAGTGTTTGGACGACAGTGTACGTTACCTTCAAATTTGACGAGACAAGTAGATCCCAGATATAATTATGAAGACTATGTAATTGAGTTAAGAGAAAGACTACAAATTGCTCATAGAGATACTAGAGATGCGCTATTGGAAAAGAAACATGTAAGAAAAAACACTTACGACAGAAAAACAAAAAGTAAAAGCACTAGTTTTGAAAAAGGAAGCTTAGTCCTACTAAGAAATGAAAATAGACGAAAATTGGATCCTATTTTCATGGGACCATATGAAGTATTGTCCGAAGATGGTGTAAATTGCGATATCAATCACGAAGGAAAGAGAACTAGAGTACACAAAAACCGATTAAAGAAATTTTATATTTACATACTAAAACAATGCCTTTTTGCATTAGATTAATACTATTTAAAAAAAAAAAAAAAAAAAAAAAAAAAAAAAAAAAAAAAAGGGAAAGAGACCCTTGCGTGCACCATACAGTAAGAAAATTTTAAATATATACATTAAGAAAATTTTAAGTAAATACAGTAAAGAAAATTTTAAATAAGTATAGTCTTAAGAAAATATGGATACAGTAAGAAAATTTTAAATATATAAAAATTTAAGTAAATGTAACATTAAGAAAATTTTAAATACGTAAAATCCAAAATGTAACATATAAAGCTATTGATAATTATATTACACTATTATATATTAAGAAAAATTTTAAATACGTAAAATCCAAAATGTAACATATAAAGCTATTGATAATTATATTACACTATTATATATTAAGAAAAATTTTAAATACGTAAAATCCAAAATGTAACATATAAAGCTATTGATAATTATATTACACTATTATATATTAAGAAAAATTTCAAATATTATTCGTAATATTAAAATCCAAAATATAACACCTATAGCTGTAAAATTAAGTATACACGAAGAAAATTATATTGAGCTCACTACATTTATAACAAACAATAAGAAAATTTGAAAAAGCAAACATATTTAATTTCGCAACACATGATATAAAAATGAACATAACAAATGATCCCAAATTGTAAAAATGACACGGAAAAGAGGAAACCTCGCGCTACGAGATTTCATCTTTTTCCCCCAGGAGGGTGGTGTGAAGGGATCGCACTAGTGATCATTTCTCATCTCTTACTTTGATAGTTGAACACTCCCAACATGCCTCATATGCACATATTCTTTAAAAGAGTTAATGACCTAAGGCAAGCGCCAACAAATTATGTACATACATGAATATACTTTGCACTGAGCTAATGACCGAAGGCAAGCGACACACAGAAAATGATATCGCTAAGGGTTCATGTTACCAACAAATGTACTCTGGATACATACTGTGTAGTCTGCATTTATTAATAGCCATGCATTCGAACGTTGAAGCAATAATGCTGATATGGCGATATGCTGGCGTGAGGTGTGAAGTTCAATTATCAAAGGTCGGGAATTTAGGAAAATTATTGTGTATAAAAGACGAAGTAAAAATGAAAATAAATGTTGTCTTTCCCAAACCATCAACCAAGTACTTTTTGATTTCCAAGAGCAACTCGCTCGACTTCACTTGTGCTTATCTGGAAGATTGTTCCTTTTTTTAAAGCAGCTCGCTTGGACTGGAACAATCTTGGGCTCTACTCGCTCTATGATATAGCGTTCGCGCTTATAGAGGTGAACGACGGCGTAATAGCCAACGTTCTGAGTACGGAGCATTGAGTAGAGAAAGGAATAGAGATCTTTGCAAATAATAAGATCTTTGCAGTGCTTTAAATTTTGATTCCTTTTGAAATTTAATCGACCTCCTTCTTCTTTGAAGGAGTCTGCGTTTTTGCGTTATCGCGTTTTCTTTATCGCGTTTTGTCCTCGTTTAGGTCGCATGGGTGGTTGGCCCCCCAGTAGAATCTTTCAAGCCTTTTGAAGATTCGGACGCGTTTTTTATCGCGTTTTTGTGCCCGTTCTTGCCAAACAAACCGTTGGTTACGGTGTATCAAGCCGGGGTGGTTGGCCCCCAGTAGAGTCTTTCAAGCCTTTTGAAGATTCTTGTGTTTTTAAATTTTGACTTTTTTTTGAAATTTAATCGACTTCCTTCTTCTTCGAAGGAGTCTGCGTTTTTGCGTTACGCGTTTTCTTTATCGCGTTTTGTCCTCGTTTAGGTCGCATGGGTGGTTGGCCCCCCAGTAGAATCTTTCAAGCCTTTTGAAGATTCGGATGCGTTTTTTATCGCGTTTTTGTGCCCGTTCGTGCCAAACAAACCGTTGGTAACGGTGTATCAAGCCGGGGTGGTTGGCCCCCAGTAGAGTCTTTCAAGCCTTTTGAAGATTCTCGTGTTTTTAAATTTTGACTTTTTTTGAAATTTAATCGACTTCCTTCTTCTTCGAAGGAGTCTGCGTTTTTGCGTTACGCGTTTTCTTTATCGCGTTTTGTCCTCGTTTAGGTCGCATGGGTGGTTGGCCCCCCAGTAGAATCTTTCAAGCCTTTTGAAGATTCGGACGCGTTTTTTATCGCGTTTTTGTGCCCGTTCTTGCCAAACAAACCTTTGGTAACGATGTATCAAGCCGGGGTGGTTGGCCCCCAGTAGAGTCTTTCAAGCCTTTTGAAGATTCTCGTGTTTTTAAATTTTGACTTTTTTTTGAAATTTAATCGACTTCCTTCTTCTTCGAAGGAGTCTGCGTTTTTGCGTTACGCGTTTTCTTTATCGCGTTTTGTCCTCGTTTAGGTCGCATGGGTGGTTGGCCCCCAGTAGAATCTTTCAAGCCTTTTGAAGATTCGGACGCGTTTTTTATCGCGTTTTTGTGCCCGTTCGTGCCAAACAAACCGTTGGTAACGGTGTATCAATCCGGGGTGGTTGGCCCCCAGTAGAGTCTTTCAAGCCTTTTGAAGATTCTCGTGTTTTTAAATTTTGACTTTTTTTGAAATTTAATCGACTTCCTTCTTCTTCGAAGGAGTCTGCGTTTTTGCGTTACGCGTTTTCTTTATCGCGTTTTGTCCTCGTTTAGGTCGCATGGGTGGTTGGCCCCCCAGTAGAATCTTTCAAGCCTTTTGAAGATTCGGACGCGTTTTTTATCGCGTTTTTGTGCCCGTTCGTGCCAAACAAACCGTTGGTAACGGTGTATCAAGCCGGGGTGGTTGGCCCCCAGTAGAGTCTTTCAAGCCTTTTGAAGATTCTCGTGTTTTTAAATTTTGACTTTTTTTTGGAATTTAATCGACTTCCTTCTTCTTCGAAGGAGTCTGCGTTTTTGCGTTACGCGTTTTCTTTATCGCGTTTTGTCCTCGTTTAGGTCGCATGGGTGGTTGGCCCCCCAGTAGAATCTTTCAAGCCTTTTGAAGATTCGGACGCGTTTTTGTGCCCGTTCGTGCCAAACAAACCGTTGGTAACGGTGTATCAAGCCGGGGTGGTTGGCCCCCAGTAGAGTCTTTCAAGCCTTCTGAAGATTCTCGTGTTTTTAAATTTTGACTTTTTTTTGAAATTTAATCGACTTCCTTCTTCTTCGAAGGAGTCTGCGTTTTTGCGTTACGCGTTTTCTTTATCGCGTTTTGTCCTCGTTTAGGTCGCATGGGTGGTTGGCCCTCCAGTAGAATCTTTCAAGCCTTTTGAAGATTCGGACGCGTTTTTTATCGCGTTTTTGTGCCCGTTCTTGCCAATCAAACCGTTGGTAACGGTGTATCAAGCCGGGGTGGTTGGCCCCCAGTAGAGTCTTTCAAGCCTTTTGAAGATTCTCGTGTTTTTAAATTTTGACTTTTTTTGAAATTTAATCGACTTCCTTCTTCTTCGAAGGAGTCTGCGTTTTCTTTATCGCGTTTTGTCCTCGTTTAGGTCGCATGGGTGGTTGGCCCCCCAGTAGAATCTTTCAAGCCTTTTGAAGATTCGGACGCGTTTTTTATCGCGTTTTTGTGCCCGTTCGTGCCAAACAAACCGTTGGTAACGGTGTATCAAGCCGGGGTGGTTGGCCCCCAGTAGAGTCTTTCAAGCCTTTTGAAGATTCTCGTGTTTTTAAATTTTGACTTTTTTTGAAATTTAATCGACTTCCTTCTTCTTCGAAGGAGTCTGCGTTTTTGCGTTATCGCGTTTTCTTTATCGCGTTTTGTCCTCGTTTAGGTCGCATGGGTGGTTGGCCCCCCAGTAGAATCTTTCAAGCCTTTTGAAGATTCGGACGCGTTTTTTATCGCGTTTTTGTGCCCGTTCGTGCCAAACAAACCGTTGGTAACGGTGTATCAAGCCGGGGTGGTTGGCCCCCAGTAGAGTCTTTCAAGCCTCTTGAAGATTCTCGTGTTTTTAAATTTTGACTTTTTTTGAAATTTAATCGATTACTTTCCATATTCCTTTTCAATTTTCCCTTTTGAAATTTAAACGACTACCTTCTTCTTCGAAGGAGTCCGCGTTTTCTATCGCGTTTCTTTTTTTTTAAACACATATCTTGGCAAATTTTCGGCAATGTCGATCCCAACGAGACTCTATACGGTACGGCAGCACAAACTGTGCAACAACTGTTTAAGCGCGCGTCATGCAAATGTCGCCTGTCCGAGTAAATATTCTTGTAACCACTGCAAAATCGGCATCGCTCACTGTTGCATCTAAACGTTAACGAAGACGGAAATAGTAAAATACAGTCCACTAATCTCCTTAGTGCAACTACAGCTCCTCAAATGTCGTCGTCGTCACAGCCATTCGTGCCTCAAGCGTCGTTTCAAAACTTTCATGTCG
The DNA here is from genome assembly GCA_914767635.1 of Melanostoma mellinum. Classification (NCBI taxonomy): domain Eukaryota; kingdom Metazoa; phylum Arthropoda; class Insecta; order Diptera; family Syrphidae; genus Melanostoma; species Melanostoma mellinum. The sequence continues at coordinate 116,320,260 of OU612058.1, read as the reverse complement.
GTGCCTGTAAGAAAATATTGCTTGCAACGGCACTAGTTTGCATTGTTGCACATAGTTCGCGCTCTTATCGACCCTGGTTCCGAAATATCCTTTTTCTCAGTGGTAAGACAAAAGCGTTTTGAACTTGCCCATAACCAATAAGAATACATCCATTTTCGGAATCAGCGGAAGATTTTCTTGATTTTTTTCTCGACTCTATCCCGCCAATCGGTGGGAAAAAGTAAAATGCCTCCAACAACAGTTCTGCCACAGATGGAAAGATGAATATCTCAAGGAACTACATCAACGACACAAATGGAAAACACCTCAAACCGACATTAAAGTTGATGATTTGGTCGTCATTAAAAACGAAAATCTGCCATCCACCGAATGGCGTCTAGGGCGTGTTATAAATATACACCCGGGTTCCGATGGTCGAGTCAGAGTTGCAACACTAGAGACCCAAAACGGAGAAATAGTCCGCCCCATAGTAAAACTGTGCCTATTGCCTATTAACTAAATTGCCAATTAATCAATTTTCACTTATTTTATTTTTTTTCAGTAACTTTTTTTGGCGTATCTCGCCAAGGGGGGCGGTAATGTTCACAAGAATCTAGTGTGAACACTGCCACTCCCTTACTCTCTTAATTTTATCACCATATGTACAACTTTAGTACTGTTTGCTTTAAAAGTAGTTCGTCGCATAGCGAGAGCGACGTCTACGCATTCTACTGTCAACCATCAACCAGCAAGCATCACATTCTAAATATTTTAATCTTGGGCCTTCTGCCATTTTTTTTTTCTGCTGTGCTGAGTTGATTTTCTTTACAACACAATTTTACAATTTTCTTCTTCTAAATTTAACCATTTTGCCCTTCTGGCCTAAGCATATCAAATCATATTGTAACTAAAAGTAAAAGTAAAAACGAAAATAAAATCCTACGTGTGCAACATATGTATAAAAGGAAAAGGCGTATTTTTTCTTAAATCAAGAATCAGTGTGGTCGATCTCAACATAGGAAAAGGCGTATTTTTTCTCAAATAAGGAATAAGTGTGGTCGATCTCAACAGGAGGAATATTTTCTTCTTTGATAAGCACCAAGGTGTCAGGCTTGAGGTTGTTTGATTCAGTCTTCCACTTAAATCTTTGCTGCAGAAGATGTAAATACTCACCTGACCACCTTTTCCGGAAGTGCTGTTGAATATGTTGAATTCGCCGGAATTTATTTAGGCTATTCATTTCGCAGTTTGTTACATCTGGTTCTGCCATTGCTGTAAGAGGACTTCCTATTAAGAAGTGACTGGGTGTAAGAGCTTCCAGGTCGTTTGGATCAGATGATAACGGTGTCAAAGGTCGAGAATTCAATATAGCTTCGATTTGTATGACAACAGTTAGCAATTCTTCGTTCGTAAGTGAAGCTTCACCTAAGTGACGAACGAGTAGCGTCTTTGCAAATTTTATGGCAGCCTCCCAAAGGCCTCCAAAATGAGGTGAACGTGGCGGAATGTTTTTCCAAGTTATTCCTTCCTCGAGGCAATGTGTGCCGCTTGCATTCTACTGGAATTGAATTCTCTTGTTAGCTCTGCTAATTCATTCTTCGCACCAACAAAGTTCGTTGCATTATCGCTAAATATTGTGTGGCAGAGTCCTCGCCGTGCTATAAATCGTTTTAGAGCGTATATGAATGATTGAGAAGATAAATCTCCTACCACCTCTATGTGTATGGCTTTAGTAGAAAAACAAACGAAAATAGCTAAATATGACTTTGTAAGAGTCTTACCTCTGACCTTGTAGTGAGTTTTTATGGGACCGCAAACTGCTATAAAATGGTGAGTTCCTTCAAGTTCCCTTAGATTGCAGAGGGTGCAGATTTGTGAAAGATCGGATCTATAAGGCACGAAGTTTAGATTCAGGATTTCCACCCTGGCTCTAAAAATGATGCCAATAGCTTCTGCGGTCAGTTCTTAACAAAAATAATTTATATCGGATGGCAATTGATGATTCAGTTTCCTGTACAGGTTTCTACTTTCTGAAGAGGATGCCCTTTCTAGATGCTGCAGATATATCGCATTATCAGTTTTTGCAATTACATCATCCAGTAATCTTTGCCATTCACTAACGTTATTATCTGTTAGGGAAAGAGTTACATTTTGTGCCGCGGCAAGAAAGTTCCATTCTTTAAAAGGTGTAGCGTTTCTTCGAAGTTGTCTTAACAATATTGACTTATGTAGTCCGTTTTCTCTTCACAACTGTAATCAAATAGTTCGCATGCGATTTAAGATTTTGAATGTAAATCGGTGCTAGACCTGACTCCACATGTAAGGCATACGTTGATTTTGCGTCAGGTAATCGGAATCCTCGTTTTAAAAAGAACCTTTGGATACTTTCGAATACCTCATGTTGTGCATATCCAAATGCTTGCACCCCATAACACATACAAGTATTGACTGTTGCTTTAAATACCCGGTACTTTGATGCTACATCAATGTTTCTGTTACTAAAAAACGTTGGCCGCATCAAATTTATGGCTAGTTTGGCTTCCCTACTTTTTTCTTTTGCGTGTTTGCTCCAGCTAAGGTTATATGTTAACAAAACTCCCAGGTACTTGAATTCCTTTACTACCTCGATGCACTCATTATTAATGGTCCATGATTCCTCCGGTAGCCTTCTTCGGTGTCTAGATTCGAAAATCATAGCCTTTGTTTTATTGGTATTGATTTTCAAGCCGCAGGTTTCGCAGTAGTTCTGAAGTCTATTAATTTGCAGTTGCAGAGCGAATGGATTATCAGCTATCAGTACCAGGTCATCAGCATACAGTAAGACTTTGACTAAGGAGCCTGCAAATAATACACCTCCAGGAAGAATGTCAGTTACAGCATCTATATATAGAGCAAACAATATTGGGCTGAGAATGCATCCTTGAGGAACACCTGTTGACGTCCCAAACCATTCCGATAAGTTGTTTACATTCCAAACTGCTGCATTTGTTGAATCTAGAAACTTGGAGTATAAAAATAGAAGAAATTTTCTAGAGACACCCAAAGATGATTTTTTTTTTTTTTTTTTTTAAATTATGTAGGGTGAAGGTGAAAATTACCTTTACAAGCACGTCGACCTGAAAGATCTTTAGTGCTGTTCCCTTAGGTTTAAAAACACGTAGTGTATAGGTTAGCTCATTCGAAGCTGAGGTCAACCCAGAGATGATAGTTTGTAAATCAATGCTTCCCTGTTTACTGTGTCAAAAGCAGCTTTAAAATCAACGAAACAAACATAAACCGCCGTATTAATAAACGCGGAATAGCCTTATTCCATGGATTAAGTTACCATTATACCATTTTCCATTTAATTAAAGCTACCATTATACCATTTTCCACTTAATCCATGGAACCCAGCTATTCCGCGTTTATTAATACGGCGGAAAGTCTCTTAGAATTCTCTAAATACTTTGATGCAATACTAGAGAGCGCAAATATCTGATCTACCTTAGAGAATCCGGACCGAAACCCTGCTTGAAAGATACTTAAGCGGTTTGTTGACTCAATCCATTTGGTAAGTCTCTCATAGAGAATTGAGCTGAAAATTTTACGCATAGAATTAAGAATTGATATGCCCCTATAATTCTCAGCTTTTCTTGAAAATGGCATGGATAATAGCTTTATTGAAACAGAGCGGTACGGAGGCATCGTCATAAATTTGGTTGAAGAAGTTTACCAAGTAGTTTTTGAACTGTAACGTAGCGAACTTATAAAACTCTGCAGGGATCCCGTCGATACCTGGTGCCTTGTTATTTTTTATTTTATCCAAAACTGTGTGAAGTTCATTCATTGAGATTGGGCAGTCTAGTTCGTCTACACAGGTGTGAGGTTGCGCATAGCTAAACCTCAAAAAGTTGGTATCATTATTTCCTAACAGCATTTTGAAATGATCTGCAAGACTTTCTTCTCCTATAGCGTTATTGCTTGCAGTTTTTTGGTCGCGTCCCCCTAGTTCCCTCACTTTGTTCCAAAATGCTTTCGAGTCCTTGCAAGAGATAAGGTTTTGAGATACAAGTTTCAGATAATCGATCTTTTTTGTTGAACAAAGTTGTTTGTATTGCGTATTAAAGAACTGATACTGGGTTTTGAAGAAAACAGCATTGGTAGATCTGAAAAGCTTTAAGAACACAAATGATTTCTTTTGAAGCCGCTTACAGTCATTATCAAACCATCTATTTACTGGTTCAGCTTTTTGGTTTTTGATGAGTGCGTATGAGGCTGAGGTCTTTATGGTGCTCATTATACTTTTTGCGATCTCATCTATTGAGCTTGATGATTGTATCAATGGTAGGCTGTTAATATTACTATTAAGACGATGTTGGTAAAGTAAGCATTTATTCTCTATCCATTTTAATTTTTGTAACTTAAATGCGGGTCTTTGAAGCATTTTATTTTCGAAACAGACCTTTACTGCAATTGGTTGATGCGCAGAAAATGTAGCTGCAAGCACTTCGAAGTCAACTGCTGTTTTGACCCATAGACCAGACACAGCACATAAGTCGATGACTGATTGTCCTTTACCACTTATAAATGTGAGTTCGCCTTTTTCATCTCCTTTAGAGACTCCATTTAGCAAAAATAAACCAAAATTTTCGAACAAATCCATCAAATATCTGCCCTTTGAGTTTACTGTAACATCTTTCGAATTTCTCTTCATTTTGAAAGCCGTTTGTGATTCTGTATGATGAGAAAAGGGATTTTGGTATTTACCAATTCGAGCATTGAGGTCTCCAATTAGCATTATGTTTCCAAAAGAGCTGGTATTCATTAAATTATACAAGTAATCAAAATCATTCTGCCAGTTATTACAATTTAAATAAAGTGGAATAATAAAGTACTTGGAAAAATTGTTCATAATTTGTACAAACACCCTGTTTTCTATATTTTTAAATTCAACAAAACTACCAACAGTGTTTGTTTTACTACCACATAGAATACCTCCACTAGCTCTTCCCATTACATTACTTCTAGTGGCTGGAATCCAATTTAATTTATAGCCGCTAAAATACTCATTAAAATTATGTTCATTTCCTTGTTCAACAAATGTTTCTAATCAAATGATTATATCAAATTCTACTATAAAATTAAAAAAATCTGGTAGCAATAATTTACTTTTTAGACCAGTAATGTTATAAGATAATATTTTATAATTAGTTACTTCATTTACTTTTTTATGGCAGACGGCAGGTGCACCCTATTGTGTTCGATGTTGAATGTTGTTTTGTATTTGCCACACAGATGGCGATGATGATGCATGAGAGCTTGATGCACTGACTTCTTATGACAGTTATGGCACCATTGCCCATCGGTGGTTACAGGGACACTGCAAGGATACTGGGAGCAAAGAAGGTGGTTGTCCAGGGGTTCCAACCGCTTGGCATGCTTGCATATACCAATAAACTAGCTCGTCGGCGGGGGGCTCTCGCTGCCGGTTACCTGAACAGCCGTTACGTATTATCATGCCAAAAAAGAATTGAGAATTGCGGAGTCTAAATCGTCCCTGTTTATGATGAATTCTTAAGGTTCAATGAGAAAGGAGAGCACTGTTGGAAAGCTCTCTGAGGATAGTCCCTCCTACTGTACCACTTTACTTGCATATCTGTACCTCAATGATTTTTGATAAACCCTTAATAAGCTCCAGAAATCCTTTAAGATTCCTTTTTCATGGCGTCTTCTTAGGCCTCAGCCACGCAGTAAGCGGCAGAGCGGCAGAGCGGAAAAAAAATTAAAACATATGAAATCACACAGGAGCGGCCACGCACTGAGCGAGCGGCAAAACAAAATTCTGAGCGGCAAAGCGGCGCCGCTCAGCAACCAAACATGTTTTAATTTTTTAGTAATTTTCTGAGCGGCAAGAAGTAAAGATGCCCAAAGTAAACGTAGAGTTGTGAAGGTGAAAATTACCTTTACAAGCACGTCGACCTGAAAGATCTTTTGTGCTGTTCCCTTAGGTTTAAAAACACGTAGTGTATAGGTTAGCTCATTCGAAGCTGAGGTCAACCCAGAGATGATAGTTTGTAAATCAATGCTTCCCTGTTTACTGTGTCAAAAGCAGCTTTAAAATCAACGAAACAAACATAAACCGCCGTATTAATAAACGCGGAATAGCCTTATTCCATGGATTAAGTTACCATTATACCATTTTCCATTTAATTAAAGCTACCATTATACCATTTTCCACTTAATCCATGGAACCCAGCTATTCCGCGTTTATTAATACGGCGGAAAGTCTCTTAGAATTCTCTAAATACTTTGATGCAATACTAGAGAGCGCAAATATCTGATCTACCTTAGAGAATCCGGACCGAAACCCTGCTTGAAAGATACTTAAGCGGTTTGTTGACTCAATCCATTTGGTAAGTCTCTCATAGAGAATTGAGCTGAAAATTTTACGCATAGAATTAAGAATTGATATGCCCCTATAATTCTCAGCTTTTCTTGAAAATGGCATGGATAATAGCTTTATTGAAACAAAGCGGTACGGAGGCATCGTCATAAATTTGGTTGAAGAAGTTTACCAAGTAGTTTTTGAACTGTAACGTAGCGAACTTATAAAACTCTGCAGGGATCCCGTCGATACCTGGTGCCTTGTTATTTTTTATTTTATCCAAAACTGTGTGAAGTTCGTTCATTGAGATTGGGCAGTCTAGTTCGTCTACACAGGTGTGAGGTTGCGCATAGCTAAACCTCAAAAAGTTGGTATCATTATTTGCTAACAGCATTTTGAAATGATCTGCAAGACTTTCTTCTCCTATAGCGTTATTGCTTGCAGTTTTTTGGTCGCGTCCCCCTAGTTCCCTCACTTTGTTCCAAAATGCTTTCGAGTCCTTGCAAGAGATAAGGTTTTGAGCTACAAGTTTCAGATAATCGATCTTTTTTGTTGAACAAAGTTGTTTGTATTGCGTATTAAAGAACTGATACTGGGTTTTGAAGAAAACAGCATTGGTAGATCTGAAAAGCTTTAAGAACACAAATGATTTCTTTTGAAGCCGCTTACAGTCATTATCAAACCATCTATTTACTGGTTCAGCTTTTTGGTTTTTGATGAGTGCATATGAGGCTGAGGTCTTTATGGTGCTCATTATACTTTTTGCGATCTCATCTATTGAGCTTGATGATTGTATCAATGGTAGGCTGTTAATATTACTATTAAGACGATGTTGGTAAAGTTAGCATTTATTCTCTATCCATTTTAATTTTTGTAACTTAAATGCGGGTCTTTGAAGCATTTTATTTTCGAAACAGACCTTTACTGCAATTGGTTGATGCGCAGAAAATGTAGCTGCAAGCACTTCGAAGTCAACTGCTGTTTTGACCCATAGACCAGACACAGCACATAAGTCGATGACTGATTGTCCTTTACCACTTATAAATGTGAGTTCGCCTTTTTCATCTCCTTTAGAGACTCCATTTAGCAAAAATAAACCAAAATTTTCGAACAAATCCATCAAATATCTGCCCTTTGAGTTTACTGTAACATCTTTCGAATTTCTCTTCATTTTGAAAGCCGTTTGTGATTCTGTATGATGAGAAAAGGGATTTTGGTATTTACCAATTCGAGCATTGAGGTCTCCAATTAGCATTATGTTTCCAAAAGAGCTGGTATTCATTAAATTATACAAGTAATCAAAATCATTCTGCCAGTTATTACAATTTAAATAAAGTGGAATAATAAAGTACTTGGAAAAATTGTTCATAATTTGTACAAACACCCTGTTTTCTATATTTTTAAATTCAACAAAACTACCAACAGTGTTTGTTTTACTACCACATAGAATACCTCCACTAGCTCTTCCCATTACATTACTTCTAGTGGCTGGAATCCAATTTAATTTATAGCCGCTAAAATACTCATTAAAATTATGTTCATTTCCTTGTTCAACAAATGTTTCTAATAAAATGATTATATCAAATTCTACTATAAAATTAAAAAAATCTGGTAGCAATAATTTACTTTTTAGACCAGTAATGTTATAAGATAATATTTTATAATTAGTTACTTCATTTACTTTTTTATGGCAGACGGCAGGTGCACCCTATTGTGTTCGATGTTGAATGTTGTTTTGTATTTGCCACACAGATGGCGATGATGATGCATGAGAGCTTGATGCACTGACTTCTTATGACAGTTATGGCACCATTGCCCATCGGTGGTTACAGGGACACTGCAAGGATACTGGGAGCAAAGAAGGTGGTTGTCCAGGGGTTCCAACCGCTTGGCATGCTTGCATATACCAATAAACTAGCTCGTCGGCGGGGGGCTCTCGCTGCCGGTTACCTGAACAGCCGTTACGTATTATCATGCCAAAAAAGAATTGAGAATTGCGGAGTCTAAATCGTCCCTATTTATGATGAATTCTTAAGGTTCAATGAGAAAGGAGAGCACTGTTGGAAAGCTCTCTGAGGATAGTCCCTCCTACTGTACCACTTTACTTGCATATCTGTACCTCAATGATTTTTGATAAACCCTTAATAAGCTCCAGAAATCCTTTAAGATTCCTTTTTCATGGCGTCTTCTTAGGCCTCAGCCACGCAGTAAGCGGCAGAGCGGCAGAGCGGAAAAAAAATTAAAACATATGAAATCACACAGGAGCGGCCACGCACTGAGCGAGTGGCAAAACAAAATTCTGAGCGGCAAAGCGGCGCCGCTCAGCAACCAAACATGTTTTAATTTTTAGTAATTTTCTGAGCGGCAAGAAGTAAAGATGCCCAAAGTAAACGTAGAGTTGTTAATTTCGTGTGTGCAATCTCGACCAGATTTATGGCAAGACAGGAATCCAAATTTTAAAAATAAAAATATTACTGAGAAACTTTTTTAAACAATACGATAGCCAACGCCCATCCGCCACATTAGCCAAAAAAAAAAGGAAGAGCTCAGCCATGGATGTGGATTCCGAATTTTTGGAATTTGGAAAAGGAAAAGCTGAAGTTGTTTAAAGCAGAAATGGAAAAGCCGGAAGACTGTGACGATTTACAATTTTTTAAAAGTTTATTGCCGTACATGAAAAAAATTCCATTATTGGACAAAATCGAAGTAGGGGAGACATCCAAAAGATTATTTTGGAAAAATTTAAAACTAATGAACAAATTTAAAAAAAAAGTTAGAAATGTCATAATAAATGTACAAACCTTAAAGTTAAAACCAATCTTTGTTCTGGAGAAATAGCAATTCTTTGTTCTATTAATTAAGGACGCGCCAGTATCTTTCTGGAAATTTTCGTAAATTCAAAAATAAATGATTAAATTCACCAAATTCCGATCTTAATTGGTTAATCGGATGAACACCAAATCGTCTTCTTTTTTGTATACGTTTAAGTAATTTGTACTCATACAAACGATTTTCCGACAACAAAATACGGCGAACTGTTCTTGACAACGGCATTTTAACTACTAATCGCTCAAAAGCAATCGCTCATCAGTGCCTGGCCATACGTCGCGTCGCTTAGAGTTGCCGCTCAGCCGCTCGCCGCTCAGCCGCTTACTGTGTGGCCGAGGCCTTAGTCGCCTACTCTCCCAGGTAACTCAGTAAAGCCACATCCACATAAAATTCTTAAAACCTGTTCATCTTTTCAAACGAAACGAAAATATTTCCCAAAGATGGAACTTCGAAATTCAACAAACATAAACCGAATCTGCATAAAACCAAAACAAACTAGGAATCTAGAAACTCCGAAATTTCTTTTTACGTAAACATTTTAATTTCAATATAAAAATATAAAATCTTAAACTAAGCTACTCCGCTATATCTATGTAAGTTAACGCCACAATTAATGAGAAATATTCTTCGAACCAGAATCCCACGATTCAACTCATTTTACTGCGAGTCTGCGTCTGTGACACATAATACTCAACACCTGCCGCATTCCATAGACACCAGTGCACGAGGCTTAGGATGGCTTAGGCAAGCACAATTTTAGTATTTAAGATATAGATTTTAAGAAAACATTGTTCAGTTGTGTAATAGGCAGAAATGCTGCCAGTTTGATTTGATAAATAAAGTTTTTTTTTTAAATTAAAATAACATAAACTTTTCTAACTGGCGCCCGAGCAAAAAGAAGACTAGTAATAAGTGGATTAATAAGTAAAACAAAAGTAAAATCAGTGCAAAAGAAAGACTAGTAATAACTGAACTCAAAAGTAAAACAAGAGTAGAATCAGTGAATCGCGAGCAATTAAAGGAGTCAACGAGGGATCCCGAGTAGTGGTCATAGCAAAAAGAAATTCATCCCCATGGCCGTCGTCGCATTCTGGCTGATGTAAGATTAAGATTAAGTTATAACCAATTGAAAATTTTGTGAATCATTAAATAGAACTAAGCATACTAAGAGAAAGTGGAATTTTGAAATTAGCTTTAACTAATTGAAAAGAGAATTGAAACGAAATAATTAATTAGGAAAGTGAAACTGAAACTTCAAATTTGAAAATTATAAAACGGAACCATTAGTCTAGGAGCAATTAATTTTAGTCAAAATTGAGTAAACCCAAAGTAAAAAGTTTAAAGAAATAATAAAAATTAAGAAATTAGTTAAATCTAACATATTTGTGAAGTGAAATTAAGAAAATTAAAGTAGAAATGGTTTTAACAAGGGGAGGAGCTGGTGCTACGTCAGATCCAGACCAGGCCGAACCTAATCCAATAACTACCTATAGCCCTTCTGGCAGCAATAATACCCCACCAACTTACGTAACCGCGGCAAGCGCTGCATCATCTTCCAATTTCAATGGTCACCAGAATGGTAGACGTTCATTAGATAATCAACTTCCAGCTGAAGACGTTAGGTCTTCCGCCGAATTAGATGCTTTAATTACATCAATTGTTGGTCGAGTACTCGAGCAACAATTGAATCCCTTTTCAGTAAATCAAAACCAGTCCGTCAGTGAGCTAGAAAAAATTCCAGACGTGGTAAAAAGTTTGAGAAACTTTTCGGGAGAGGCTTCCGAGTTTTCTTCGTGGAAAAGAAGTGTAGACCGGGTATTAAAACTTTACGAACCAATGAGGAATACCATGAAGTATTACGGGATACTTAACGTTATCCGTAACAAAATTATAGGTCAGGCTGACGCTGCTTTGGAAGCTAACGGTACGCCCCTTGAGTGGAACAGTATCGTTGACTGTTTGGCAACACACTATGCCGACAAGAGGGATATCACAACCCTCGAATATCAACTGTCTGGGCTGGTTCAAGGTAATCAAACCATCCAGGAGTTTTACCAAACGGTAACCTGGCAACTCACGTTAATAACCAATAACATTGCCTGCATGGACATCGGTCAAGAGGCGATGAGGTTATTGGTTCAAACGTATCGGGACAAGGCTCTCGATACCTTTGTAAGGGGATTGAAGGGTAATCTGTCCGATCTTCTCGGCATGAAAGAACCCGCAGACCTTCCCACAGCCTTACACCTCTGCCAAAAATACGAAAACCAGCATTATAGATCCCAATACGTTCAGAACACTCAGGGAGCAATAAGAAAAAATTTTGCTCCACAACCTACTCCAACACGTTTACAAAACACGTTTCCTCCAAGGAATACCAATCCTGGACACCGTAAACAATACCCGGACTTCCAACCCAATCGGGCAAATCCTTCTAATATCACTCAGCCTCAACCCTATCGACCAAATCAGCATAATCAAGGGTTTGGCCGTGGCCAACCAAACTTCCAACAGAGAAGTTTCATGAATCAGAACGATAGATTTGCAAGACCTTTCTCACAGGGTCAACCTGTAAAACAGGAACCTTTCACCCAAGGGCCTAGTAACCAGGCCAGAGATATTCACAACCGAAACCGGCAGAACTTTGGCGGTACGGCTTGGAAGGTAGGTGCTAACAAGATCCCTCCAACTGGGAACTATCAACCCAATTTCCACATCCAACCGTCCGAAGAGGAACTTAGTTCATACTACCAAAACCTCGACTTAAGTGACGAACAGGAAGAGCAAAATTTTGCTGAATATCTCGAAAACACTGACGCAGCCTCCAACATTGAAGGAGGAGAAGTCGGCGAACTAGGGCATATCGACATTAACTTCATCGGGCTCTGCGACTCCTCCCTGCCATATTTTGAATGCAAATCAAAAAAAGGTGAGACTTTTAGATTCCTGATAGATACAGGATCCTCAAAAAATTATATCCAACCAGGAATTGTTGAGAATCCTCAGCAAAATGAAAATCCTTTTTTTGCTAAGTCTATAGCTGGAGATGTTGAGATAACTCAACATACAACCATCCATCTGTTCAACAATCAGAATTTAGGCTTAAAATTCTACCTATTGCCTACATTAAAAACATTCAATGGTATTATTGGCAACGATAGTCTTAAACAACTATCTGCAATCAAAGATACCAAAAACAATACTATGAAAATTTTAAACTCCATTAAGATTAAGATAAGGCAGTTAAAAGCACCAGGGGTGAACACCCTCACAACACATTCTGATCACATGACAGAACAGCAAAAGAAGCTTATTGGCTCAGCCATAAGTTGCTGTCCAAACCTTTTTTCTGAACCTAACCAGAAATTGACTTTCACTACGAAAGTCGTAGGGGAAATTCGGACATCTACCGATGCTCCTACTTACAGCAAGTACTATCCTTTCCCAATGGCTCTCAAATCCGAGGTCGAGGAACAAATCCAAAGCCTACTAGCTGATGGAATTATTAGACCTTCTAGGTCGCCGTATAATTCCCCGGTGTGGATCGTACCCAAAAAGTCTGATCCCGAAGGAAAAAAGCAATACAGAATGGTGGTTGACTACCGGAAATTGAACGGTATCACCATAGCCGACCGTTACCCAATTCCCAACATAAATGAGGTTTTATCGCAATTGGGAGAAAACAAATTTTTCAGCGTTCTAGACCTGAAAAGCGGCTTTCATCAGATTCCCTTGAAGGAATCTGACATCGAGAAGACTGCCTTCTCCATATATAGTGGTAAATTCGAATTTACCAGGCTCCCTTTCGGGCTGAAAAACGCCCCAGCAATTTTCCAGAGGGCTCTCGACGACATCTTGCGGGACCACATAGGCAAGATCTGCTATGTCTACATAGACGACATAGTGATATTTAGTAAAAGCGAAAGCGATCATGCCAAGCACATAGTAGACATCTTCAAAACACTCGATGAAGCAAATATGAAAGTTCAATTGAACAAGTGTAATTTTTTTAAGAACGAAGTGGAATTCCTGGGATTTATTATCTCATCCGAAGGAATAAAAACTAACCCAGCAAAGGTAAGGGCAATACAGGATTTCCCAAAACCTCAAACGTTGAAAGATCTACGATCATTCCTTGGACTGTCAGGGTATTATCGTCGCTTTGTGAAGGATTACGCGAAGCTTACGAAGCCCCTGACAGCTCTTTTAAGAGGGGAAGAGGGACGTATGTCCAAAACCCAATCCGCCAAGAAGCTTATCTATCTCGGCCCCGAAGAAATTGATTCATTTGAAAAAATTAAAAGCACTCTCGCTTCTGAAGACATAGTTCTTTCATATCCAAACTTTACGAAGCCATTTGAGCTAACTACAGACGCGTCCAACTGCGCTCTTGGTGCGGTCTTGGCTCAACAGGATAGGCCAATAACATTTATCTCCCGTACACTTGGTAAAACCGAGGAGGGGTACGCAGCCAATGAAAAGGAAATGTTGGCAATTATATGGGCACTGAATGCCTTACGCCAGTACCTATATGGATCTGCGCATGTAAAAATATACACAGATCACCAGCCTCTCACATATGCTCTCAGCAGCAAAAACAATAACAGCAAGATGAAGCGGTGGAAGGCTATTCTGGAGGAGTACGACTATGAACTGCACTATAAACCGGGTAAAACAAACATGGTAGCAGACGCTCTTTCACGTCCTCCCCAGATAAACTCGCTAGTAAATTCGCTTACGGTCACCGAGCACAGTGACGACAGTTCGTCCCACAACTTATTACACAGTGTGGAAGTCCCCCTTAATGCATTTAAAAATCAGATTGTTCTATAGGTAGGCGAAATCTCTTCAATGAGTTTCAATATTGTTCTCCCAACCTATCACCGACATGTCGTGACAGAACCTGAGTTCAACGAGGGGAACTTAAAGGAAATCCTGAAGAAAGTGTTGAACCCTTCAGTTATTAATGGTATCAGAGCCGCAGAACCAATAATGGGCACTATACGTGTCCCACTTTAGTAGCTTCAAAATTAGATTCACTCAGATTCAGGTCGAAGATGTTACTGACGATTCGGATCAGGAGAACATCGTGACCAGTACTCACCGGAGAGCGCATACAGACGCAAAAGAGAACAAGGTTCAAATCCTGAAAAAATATTATTTTCCGGGAATGATAGGGAAAATTCGCAGAGTTACGAAAGCATGTCAAGTCTGCATAGAAAACAAGTACGACCGCCATCCAAACAAGCCGGAAATTCAGGCAACACCAATCCCTAAGTTCCCTGGTCAGATCGTTCATGTAGACATATATTTCACGGACGGCAAAATAATCTTAACTGCCATCGATAAGTTTTCGAAATACGCGCTTACAAGAATGCTAAAGTCTAGAGCCACAGAGGACATCAAGCAACCTCTCAGAGAACTCGTGCTGGCCTTTGGAGTTCCCGAAGTAATCGTGATTGATAACGAGAAATCGTTGAGCTCAAGCTCCATAACCCATATGTTAGAAAATCTATGTATTTAAAATCACAATCTTCAAGGTCCCCCCTACACAAGCTCTGCTAACGGTCAAGTGGAACGCTTTCATTCCACACTCTCCGAGTTATTGCGCTGCATGAAGACCAAGAAGATTCACAACTCCTTCTCTGAGCTGTTGGACATGACGGTGTACGAATATAACGGGTCAGTGCACTCAACAATTAAAAGGAAACCTATCGATGTTTTCTTTGGTAAGGAGTCGCTTAATAACCCAGAACTATTAGAATCAGAAAGGAAGAAAAATGAGGAGAGAATAAAAAGCAAACAAGAAGCCGACCTAGACTATCACAATAAAAGTAGGAAACCACCAAAAACGTATAGCGCAGGCGACGTAATATATGTTAAAATAAATAAGAGATTAGGCAATAAGCTTTCTGCAAGGTACAGAAAGGAAGTAGTTTCAGAAAATAGGTCAACGACAATTTTAACCACATCTGGCAGAGTAATTCATAAGTCGTTAATAAGGAATTAAATTTTTTAGGCTCTGCGTTGCACCCATCATCGCGGATGTCAAAATGCTGGATTACTCTAACGCCCAACTGATAGCAATAAATTCCGGTTCTGCAAAAGTGCAGACCGGAACATTCAAAATTATACACGTCATCGAAATTGATCAATATCAAGAATCCTTAAAGAAAATAGACCTAAGTATACGCGATTTCGGTAACCTTCCACATCCCATGTTTCCGTTCCTATCCCACGAGATCCAACAGATACAAATTCACCTTAACCGCCTCTTTCCCAAGTTAAGAAATAAACGCTCAATAGATCTCCTTGGTTCCGCCTGGAAGTGGATCGCTGGAACACCAGACCGGCACGACTTTGAGATAGTAGAGGAGAAAGTTAATAATGTACTGTCAAATAACAACCAACAAAGGATTGTTAACAGCTTGTTGTTAAATAAAATTAACGAAGTAAGTAATGTAACAAACGAAATTGTAAGAAGTTCGGAAGCAAGCCTTAAGCAAGAACTCCTATTAAACTTGAAATTTAAAC
Source organism: Melanostoma mellinum (assembly GCA_914767635.1). Classification (NCBI taxonomy): domain Eukaryota; kingdom Metazoa; phylum Arthropoda; class Insecta; order Diptera; family Syrphidae; genus Melanostoma; species Melanostoma mellinum. The sequence continues at coordinate 116,304,554 of OU612058.1, read as the reverse complement.
TAGATATGTTAAAAGAGGAAATAATAATTAATATTGAATATGCCATACAATGGGCAAAAACTGGCGTTGTTAACACATATATTTTATCCAACACTGAAATTAAATTAATTGAACAAGTAATAAACAGAGAAAACATGCCTTATGATAATATTATTGAAGCAATAGAATTCGCTAATGTAAAAATAGCATCAAACAATTCAATATTACTGTACATCCTAAGTTTGCCAGTAGCCGACCCAGAAATATGTAAAAAAATTGCTAATAAAGCCGGTAAAAAGAGGAAAAAACATAATTAAGTTAGATTTTAAGGAAATTTTGCAATGCCGAAAAGCAATCTATGGGTTAATCGATAATTGTAAGACTATTAACAAACTTTCTATTTGTAAACAGACTTCTATTCTAGATGTAAGTAACGACAAGTGCATTAGCCATTTATTATCCAGTCGCCCGCCTTCCTGCACACAAATAAACAATCAACACGTCCCCGCCGTAGAAGAACTAACTCCTGGTGTCATCCTTCTAAACCAGTTTGACGGTAATATAGAAATAGACGAAGATCGAGTTCCACTGAACGGAACCTACATCATCCACTTCCACAACGCTACCATAAAAGCCGAAAAATATACCTTCACCGCAACTGAGGTTACAGAACACAAGCCCCCTCCGGCACTGCTGCAACCTTCTGCAATCAGGCCCAAGCTTGAAGAACTACTCTCCTTGGAAATAATTAAGGAGATCGAAACCAACAACACCCGGTACATTCAAATGCTGGAAATCTCAAATCAAAAGAAGAGCAAGGCCATGCTGCTATATTAGCAGCCATCGCAGTCTTGGCAGTCATATTCATTCTCTTTAAAATATCGGGAAACCCTTTGAAGCTTTGCAACATTCGCAAACGTGAGGCTAAGAGAGAAGAAATTGCAATGAGGGAATCAGTCATCAAAGCGGAAACCTCGAATACAGCAGTAAACGTTTCGGTGGAGCAACCAATTTCAACGCCCAGAACAATTGGCGTAGAGGAAGCTGTAAAGACATTAAAATCAGCGGTATCGAACGAGGGCGTTCGATTCTAAAAGGTGGAGGAGTTAACGCCACAATTAATGAGAAATATTCTTCGAACCAGAATCCCACGATTCAACTCATTTTACTGCGAGTCTGCGTCTGTGACACATAATACTCAACACCTGCCGCATTCCATAGACACCAGTGCACGAGGCTTAGGATGGCTTAGGCAAGCACAATTTTAGTATTTAAGATATAGATTTTAAGAAAACATTGTTCAGTTGTGTAATAGGCAGAAACGCTGCCAGTTTGATTTGATAAATAAAGTTTTTTTTTTAAATTAAAATAACATAAACTTTTCTAACTTGTATAAATGTATACGTATATATGTATATATATATATATATATATTATATATATATATATGTTTATGTATATCCTTAACATAAGTACGGTAAAAAACAAAAATATATATATATATAATGTCCTTAACGAGCAAGCACCTATTGCAACTTCAGTTGAAAGTTAACTCAATCTTATGTATACCTATGTACAATTGTACATAATATGTATTCCAAAAACAAAATGGAAAATTATTGATATCAACCCAAAAAATCAATTATAGATCATCATACTATCGATCGTGTTTTAATTCTTTTCATCGTTACTTTACTACTTAATCTTTCCAACCAGTGTCGTTCGTTCAATAAAAACAAATAAACTACTCCTTGCTTGAAGCAAAACTAAAGCAAGATTAATTTATTGAAAAGCGATTACGAAATTTTTGTTCTCTTTTATTTCATATTTTAAAATCCAAAACTATCTTTGAGCATTGAAAAAAAGAAAAATTATAAAAGAATTTATTATTTTCTTATGGAGTGTTGATTTTTAAAAATCAAAATGAAGAGTTCAAGTGACCTTCACTTCTTATGCGTTTCGCCCAGGTACAAACAATGGGCTCATCAGTCAGATGTTGTTTGGATTCTCCGGTTCGTGGTCTCTAAGTGTACATCATAAGGTTCCGTCGTAGATGTAAGCTTCGAACCACTTTTAATTTATAAGGTTCACTTGATTGAGCCTATTGATTAAAACTTGTGTAAGCTTTTTAGCACAAGCTATCCACGATATTCGTACTTAACCCTTGAATATCCCTGTGGTTTTAAGGAAGTACTTTCAGATTTCAGTTTTGTCTCTGTTGATTTTACAGTGAAATTTTTTTTTTCTTTTTCTTTGTGTCACTTTAATTTTACTCTAAGTTTTTTTAGGGCTGACGATTTTTTCACTTTGAAAAAAAAAAAGCAATTTCAATTAAAACCTCGTAGAAGTTTTTTTTTGCCAAGTTTCACCATTTTCGGGGCTCGGAATCGGAACCCATAGGTTGAACTTTGAAACTAGTACTTTGCGTCGTTCAGTTCTATAAATACGTTCTGGAGCTATCGAAAGCTCTTATCCATACTATTGCAAAAGTCATTATGGCGGACAATTTGCCCTCCGCTTTATGTATTAGTTTTGTTAATTTAAGTCGAAAAAATCAGCAAAGCATCTTAAATTTATTTCTGGATTTTTTGGAAAATAGGTGTGTTTGAAAACTCGGATTTTAAAATAAAATATTCGTGGATTTCTCTTGTCGGAAGTCAGTCATGATCGTACATGAGCTTGTGTTAGTAAGCGAGCTTTCACCAAACAGATGATCGATTCTCGACTCTCGAAAGCCCAAATCGATCTTCTTTTCAGATAGTGTATGCAATACATTTTGATTTACATTTTTGTTTTGATTGCCGATCTTCATTGACCATCGTGTTAGCCAAATGGATACCCTTTGGCCTGTGATGCCTATCTACGTGGGTTCAACTCCCACCGATTCCCGAACTGTTTTTTTGTTTATTTTTTTCATACTTTGCCGTACTTTATGACGTTACATTTTACATCCTTCCGTTTGCCAGAATACGATCCACACACTGTGGTTCAACACCGTGCTATAGCAAGTACCAAGTACCTACATAAATTTCTGAGACCGATAATTTGGCGGAAATTACCTCTGGTTCTCCTACTCAAAAAAAAAAAAAAAAACACAACGATTTTGAATTTTCAATAACTTGATGTTGTTGATGTCTTGATGTTTTGCGCCCGGTTTTTGATGATCGCATTATCAGCCGCAGAGCTGATGTCGTTTGGCCACATCGGAGCTGCGATTTGACAGCGTTGGACTATTATTTGTGGGGTTCTGTAAAAGATAAGTGTTACGCCGACAACTGACGCTTTAAAGGACAATATTCGTGAAGCCATTGGTGAAATACCGCTGCACACAATCGATAATGTGCTTAAAAATTTAACCGATCTTGTAGGCTACTGCATGGCCAGCCGAGGCAGCCATTTAAATGAAATTATTTCCCATTATTAACCGGAAGGATTGTACTTTCAAATAAAAAAAGAAATTTGAGAAAATATAGAGTACTTTCTTTTGTAGCATTTTCAAAAAAAAAAAAAATTATGAAAACTCTAATATCCGAACTATTTACTCCAACTACCTTAGACCAATATATAGACGAAATAATAGACAAACTTATGGCACGAGTTCGATACCTTTGGCTTTACTATGGGAGGGGGGGAGGGGTCTATCTCCCGCCGTTTAGGCGGTAGGGGCAGTTTTATAAAAATTGACTTTACATCTAAAAAAAATATTGTTAAAGAACAGGAACATTCACTTTTTATAAAAGCCAGAACTAGCCACTTTATAATAAATTTTAGATGAAGTTGTTTCAATTTACAGTTTTCGAAATAACTGACTTCAAAGTCAAAATTAACAAAAAATAACTTTGAGTATTATGTTTCTCATGATTACAAATGCCAATGAAAAAAATAAATTTTTTGATTAAACGCTGTAAACTACTTATTTCTATATTTTCTAGTTTTTGAGATAATTGAGGAATAGTAAAACTATATTTCCTCTTTAAAAACAAAAAAAAATCTCTAAATTTAAAAGAAACTTTGCAGATAAAAGCTGCTTATGAGGAACCGAAGCAGGGGGTTGCAAGACATCGCGGGTTTTTTTTTTTTTTTTGATTATTTCGAAAACTCTTGAAATGCATCAGTTGTTTTCTTAATAAACTAAACTTGATTCACAAAGATGAACTTATCATTAAAATTTGTTCTGAAAGTAAATACTTTGTGCGTATATGTAGAAAAAAGAAACACTAACTGTATGAAAATCACAAAAGTATGCATGCTCATAGCAGCTTTGGGGTAGGTGCTAATTTTTTTATATGAATGATGATTATTGTAATTATTTAACGTCTTTTCACTTTACATACAAAATTACTTTTCCTTTTCTCTCAATCGAGTCGAATCCCCCTCATCGCAATCCTTCTCCCTTATACACCCCTATTGCCTTAATATAACACTTTCTTTACGGAACAAATAAAATAGAACAAAGTGAAAAAATAAATTAGGGCGTTTTAGCATTGGTCTGGTCTCCTACATTAACAATCGCTTATACCATATTCACTGACCGTGAACTATTTTAGGTTATCAAAATATAATTTTTTTTAATGGGAGTATGATAGGATAAATGGCATTTGAACTTATTCTTTGGTGAACTGCTTAGATTTTTTAACAGGCAAAGGTCTTAAACTTGTTAAAAGGGGATCTGAACTCAAAAGTAACCTACAGAATGAAAAACATAATTGTTTATTGTGTCCGAATGCTATGAAATAATTTTTAAACCTGTTAAGACAATCCAAGTTACACTCCTTCCTTGAAAACTTTCTCGCAAAATTTTGCCGGTACAATCTGAAGTGCTTGTTCCGTGCTTCTGCTGCTTCTTCGGATAGCTGTCCAATTGGTAAAAGAGCACTTTTTATAATTTCTGGTCTATGTACAAGAATCTTGTGCATTGTTGGAGTCATGGGATGCCACGGATATAGTTCGACATACAACTTAGCTGTACCGAAAGGCAAATTTTTCAAATTTTGAAGTGTCTATTTCATATCCACTTGAAATTACTTCCAATATAACTTTCAATCGGAATATAAATTGCGAATCCACAACAGTTATTTCAGAAGCTATTTCTGGATCCTTAAAAAACCTGCGGCTTGTGTTGCCATCATTAGTGTTGCCGAAACCAGGTTTGGGTACATCAACTATCATTCCCAATTTTGTTCTAAACTTTTCTTGGATTTCAGTTTTCCTTTCTTTCAAAAGAATTTTTTCTGAAAGCGATCTTAGCTGCCATTTCTTTAACGGAATCTTGTAAGCAATATGAAGAATGCTTTCAAAGAACCGTATCCTCGCATGCAAAATCGATAAGCCAAATTTGAACGGTTCTCTATCAACTTCGTTTCTTATGGAAAGATTATTGAAATCTTTCGAAGTAGCTCCACAAATTTACCCTTCTCACGCAACTTCATTTCAGTAGCAAACGCAAGTTCCTCCGTATTATTACTTTCACGTAAGCTCTGTGTTTTTCGTCTTTTACTCTGTAAGCTAAGCTCCGTGAAATCTTTGAACCGTCTAGATTTCGTAGTCATAATCGGTACCTCAAAGAAACCTTGAAACCAAATCTCATTTTTTCTTAAAAATCTCTCATTTGTCCGTTGTGAACTAAACCATCTTGACTTAAATTCATGCCTTAATACAATTAAAGAAATTCAAAATAGAAATAACACACAAAAAGCGGTTAAATTCAATTTTACCTTAAACGTCCAATTTTAATCTTAAAATCTTTAAGTATTTCCTCTGTGCAAGAAACTTTATTGAGCAAATAGATTTTAAGATAATCTAAATTGGCTTCAAAAACATTCTTTTCACACTCATTCATAACATCATATAGGTGTTTTTTTTTGTAAAAACACGCAATCCAGATGATCCTTCAAAGTTAGGTTTATTTTTGGATGATAAAAAGTTATTTATTTTCACAAAACTAGGTATACATAAGGGACGATAAAATTTCGAGGGGCAATTATGGGCAGGGCTTTTTTTTTGTTTTTGCTTTGTGACATCTTCTTCTTTAAGCTGATATCAAACATATTGCTGGATAACACGGAATGATATAACAAAAGGTCCATTAAAAAAAATAAATGAAAAAAAAAAACACTGCCCTTTTTCATACATTTCAATAAATTCATTTTCCATTAAATTAAAGCTCCGAACGCTATGAAAATAGCTTTAAGAAAAGGTACACACCTGCAACTGAAACTTCCATAACAAAAATTGTAAGTGCAATAGCAAAAAACCAAAAAAAATTTATTAGTGAAATAATTTTTCTCACAGCAAAACTGATCAACATTAAAAGCTTACGATCGATGACTTCCAACTGATGCGGCAGTGAGTGCATAAAAAAAGCAATTGCGGTGCATTTTTCTATGGGTATTTAACTACAGCTAAGAAAAAAATCACTTCTCAATTTTACATTTTTCGAAAAACTTATATTGTTAAATAGGCTCTTTAAGCAAAAGCAATAAAGTTTTATTTATAAAAGAATATTTATTTGAACAAACGTTCCTCTTGCTAAGAATATTTATTTTGTTATAAAAATAATTAAATTGATTTGCTTGATAGCAATATACAAAATTCCTATTTTACTGATAAGAGTAAAGTGTTTTTAAATGTTCGAAATGTTTAACAGCACTAGCATTATCTATGTAATGCAAAGGTACAAGTCTTTTTGTTGCAGTAAGTTCCTCGAAGAGCCGTTTAAGCCACATTGCTTCCTTGGCACCTTCACTGGCGGCCATTATTTCTGCTTCAGTTGTTGATAAGGCTACGGATCGTTGAAGCTGACTCATCCAAGATATAGGCCCTCCAGCATATATTGAAATCACTCCACTTGTTGAGCGCCTTGTTTTCAAATCGCCTGCATAATCTGCATCACTGTATATCTGAAGTTCTTTGTTGTTCGGTTGATATTTGATGACTGATTTGCTTGTACCACGGATATAACGAAAAATTCTTTTACGTTATTCCAGTCTTCTTTGGTAGGATTTTCCATCTTTCTTGCAGCAGAACTTACAGCAAAGGCAATGTCTGGTCTTGTTCCTGTTGCCAAATACATCAAACTCCCTACGGCTTCTCGATAAGGAACTTGTTCTTTTAGTTCTTCTAATTTTGAATGTTCTTCCTCCCGACTAATAGGAGTCGCTACTGGATTTGATTCTTTCATATTAAAACGTTCCAAAATTCTTTCAGTGTATTTTTCTTGACTTAGATGAATTGAACCATCATTTGAAATTTTTATTTTCATTCCAAGATAGTTGTCAAGAGTTCCAATTGTAATTTTGAATTCATTTTGAAGTTTTTGCATAAAACTTTGAACTTCTTCTACATTGCTGCCAAAAACTAACCCATCATCTACATATATGGCTACATATAGAATTCTTCCTTTCTCATTTCGATAAAATAAACATGGATCTGCCTCCCTATTTTTTAATCCAATCTTTGACATAAAATTTAGAAAACGTTTGTGCTAACAACGAGGTGCTTGCTTAAGTCCATATAAATTACCTTTCAAACGACATACTCTTCCAGTACCATCTTCAAACCCTTCTGGTTGTTCAAGGTATACTTCCTCCTCAAGAGTGCCATACAAAAATGCCGTTTTAACATCAAATTGTGCAATCTTTAGCTTGAGAGTTGTAGCTAAGGCTAACAGCATTTGCACTGTGTCATATCGTGCAACAGGACTGAAAGTTTCATCGTAATCTATACCCTTCTGTTGAACATACCCCTTGGCTACAAGTCTAGCTTTGAATCTTGGTTTCTCGCCTTGAACTGAATCCTTCACTCGAAATACCCATCGATTTTTTATAACTTGTTTTGAAGGTCTTTTCACCAATTCCCAAGTACTATTTTCTTTAAGCGATGATAATTCTTCTTTCATTGCTGAGAGCCATTCTTCCTTATTTCTTGACTTCATAGCTTCATAGTAGGTATTTGGTTCTTGATTAATCTTTCTTGCCTCTTCTTCTGCAAGCATCAGAAACGAACCTCCTGTTATCCATGCTGGCTTTCTTCTATGTCTTGTGTTATTTGTAGATTCTTCATTTGCATTCACTTGTTCAGGTAATTTTTCTGTTTCGATTTCGTTCTGTTCAGTTTCAGATACGACTTTTGATGTACTTAATTCAATAATTTCGTTTTCATTTTCATATTCATTTTCATATTCGTTGTTTTTCTGTTTTTTATTTTCCTGAATGACAGAAAACTCAACCTTTTCTTTTTCTTTATGGAACTTTTCATCTTCTTCATTTTGGTTTTCGAATTCTTTTTCAGTTTTTATTTCATCAATACTGCAAACAACTTCTTGTTTGAATATAACATCATGACTACACTCTATTTTATTCAATTTTGGAGTCCATACTCGATAACCATCTTTTTCATTGACATAGCCAACCATTCTTCCAAACACAGCTTTCTCATCAAATTTCTTTCGGAGCTGTTTTGGTATGTGAACATAGCATCCAGTACCAAATATTCTTAAACGAGATAAATTCCCAAGCTGTTTCTTATACCATAATTCATATGGAACTTTTCCATCAACAGCTGTTGACCCTGTTCTACTCAGAACATATGCAGCTGTATGACATGCTTCAGCCCAAAGAAATTTCGGGAGTTTGCTGGAAACTCTCATGCATCTAGCAGCTTCTACTATGGTTCGGTTTTCTCTTTCGGCTATTCCATTCTGTTGTGGAGTGTATGGAGGAGCAATGTACTGTTCAACTCCAAACTTTGACAAAATGTTACTAACATCTTTGTTGTTAAATTCCTTGATACCATCACATCTCAAAATTTTGACTACGTGTCCATTTGATTTGGCTTCATTAAGAAAAGTTTCAAGACATTTACTTACTTCACTTTTATATTTCAGAAAAAATAATTTGCGAAATTTGCTGAAATCATCCTTAAAACAGACATAGTATCGCGAGCCTCCCAGCGACGTTGTTTCTATGGGTACAAAAACATCTGCATGGATGATTTCTCCAACCTTAGAAGGTCTGTCACTTCTAGACTTAAATGGTAGTCGGTGCATTTTACCAACAACACATCCATCACAAAATTCATCTTCACCTTGAGGCATGATATTTAATTTCGCAAGAATCTTCTTCACATGCTGTTTATTCTGATGAGCAAATCTTTCATGGTAAACTTGAAGAGTCTCTGCAAATTTTGAAACCAAAGCCTGTATTTTTGGTTTTATAGCTTGAATTTTTAAAACATAAAGCTCGTTTTGAAGATTTCCAAAAATTGTAACTTCACCTTCTCTGTCCTTTATTATTACTGTTCTGTCATTAAATGTAGTAATATAACCATTTCGCGCAGCAGCCTTCACGGAAAACAATTGGGCACTTGCTTCCGGAACATACCACACTTCCTTCAATGTAACTTCTTTCCATATACCCTCAACTTTTGTTTCAACATGAATATCGCCTTTTCCATACGCTTTCATTGTGACATCTTGCTTGCCTAGACAAATTATTTCTGGAACATCAAATGGTACATACGATTTAAATTGAGATTTGTTTGGGGTAATATGTCTTGAAGCCCCGCTGTCACAATACCATTGTTCTGTACTCAATTGATTTTCATTCGTCGCATTTAAAGAGTATGCAATCAGAGCCTTTGATTTTCTGAAATTGGGTCTCTTGAAATTATTTTCTTTGCTAATATTTTGGGGACATTCAGCAGCCCAATGTCCGAGTTGCCTACACTTGTTGCATGGAAATTTCATTTTTGCACGATCAAGCTTTGATTTATTTTCATTGTTAAGCTGCTTATGCTTTATATTATTTGCAACTAAAGCTGTGTTAACACTTGATGAACTCTGTTCAATTTCTCTTACTTCAATTGCACATAACTTTTCTATAAGTAAGTTGAGTGTTTGCTGCTCTGCAGGAATTGTATCCCACAAATCTCTAAAATTATCAAACTCCTTACCTAGAGTTGAAATAATTCGACCGTTTAGAATCCGTTGAGAGAGTGTGTTTTCTTTGTGTTTGGTCAGTTCAGCATTCAGATCTACAAATAGCTTTTGTAGCTTTGCAATATGTGCACTCATATCTTCTTTTTAATTTTTTCTTGCTTGGAAAAAACTATCTATCAGCATGTTAAGCCTCTGAATGCTGCTTCTTTCGAAACGGGAACATAGTTTATCCCAAATTTCTTTCGACGTCTCGCAGGTCAATACCAGTTCAGCAATTGGTGAGCTTAAGGATGCTGCTATCAAGCTAGAGGCTTTAGCATCTTCTTTCAACCAATTCTTTTTTCTTTTCTTGTCTTCAGGAGAAGAACCTTCGATGATTTTCGGACATTCACTCTCACCAGAGATAAACTCTTTTAAATCATGTTGACGAAAAAGCATACCCATTTGCCATTTCCATTTTGGCCACTCGCAAGGACTTTCCAATTTATCGACAGATATCTTGATATCGGACATTCTTCTTGATTCTTTGATATATTCTTTTTCTTAATACTTTCAATGCAGTTGTCACGAGCCTGGGCCCATATCCTGTTAAATAGGCTCTATAAGCAAAAGCAATAAAGTTTTATTTATAAAAGAATATTTATTTGAACAAACGTTCCTCTTGCTAAGAATATTTATTTTGTTATAAAAATAATAAAATTGATTTGCTTGATAGCAATATACAAAATTCCTATTTTACTGATAAGAGTAAAGTGTTTTTAAATGTTCGATGTTTTATTCCTTTTAACATATATGAACGGTTTTTCGAGGCAAATACCCCTATGTGCTATGTGGCATCTGTACAAATTAGGGCGTCTTTCAAATGTTGCTATTTTCTAATAGGCCCTTTTTTCACTGCCGAAAAGAACACAAAAAAGAAATGGCGATATCCATGCAGCAAAAGCTGGTCCAGCAATTATGTTTTTTCTGAATATCTCTTTTTCTATTCTAAAAGCTTTCAAACGGACGAGCAATATGCAAGCGAATATAACTATCAATACTTTTGTCTCTTTTGTTTTTTTTTTATTTTTATAAGCGAGAACTTTCCTGTACCGGAAATAAAACCAGGTTGCCTTGCAGCCTTGTTTGTATAAAGGTTTTAGTTGTATTGTTTATCAAACAAACGTTTGAAGTCAAATACCACTCCAAGATCTTTCTGTTCATATACTCATGTAAATTGGACTTCATTCTAGCGCTATAGGATCTTTACGAGTGAAAGACAGAACCTTGCATTTTATTGTATTTAACAATAAAAAATTTAATCCACAACAATCTGACAGAAGGTACAAGTCTTTTTGTAGCATCATACAGCTCTTACACAGCTGATACTCCTATAGAGCCTTAGATCATATGCAAATAACAACCTGGAAGATAACAGCTTCAGGATGATTTGTTATTTATTTGTTGAAGTTTCGGTGAGATTATCTTTTGACAACGTGGATTACTAAGTCACACATGATCTCTTGCGTGGAATCCTTAAACTGTTTTTATTCCGTCGTAAAATGTCTTTATCCGGTCACAATATGCTGTTGTACATGTCCTGTTCTTTTGTGTATATCGATGAGTCTACCCGGCCCTTTGTTTCGATCATAGGCGTAACAACTTCGGCTCCACTTCTGCACGTCACCAAAAGTATATAGCCAGTAGAAGCCTTATAGCTTCATGGCTTCTACTAGCTCCAGCGTCATGTTGACTTCCAAATGGCTTCCTGTAGGCGACCTATGCATCTTTTGTAGAAACTCCTTGATTTCCGATTGAGGTTTGATTAGCTTCATTACAAAAGATTTACCATCAGAAGATTCCCATTTAGGCCGGAGTACACATTCATGACCAATAAGCCTTAAAAACAGGGCTTTCGTCAGAGATCGCTCCATTCAGGATTTATGTTGTTCTCTTTCCATGTGAAAATGAGTTCAATATCTGGATCAATTCTTTGTTCTATCCGTATATGGGTTCCGTTCTCATCCGCTGCGTCTTGAAAGACCAGCCTTCTCTTCCTGTCGCCAGCAATTTGACTCTACACCATGTGACTTGACTTTCCGTTTTGGTTCCTTGAGTTTACGACGTTGACAAATGGCTGTTTTTGTTGGCAATTGGCATTGATTGTGCTTTCTAGAATGTTTTTCTGATTTTCCAAAAGGTTTTGTTATTCCTCAGGTCGTTCGAGAATATTCTGCTGATCCTTCTTCAGGTCATTCGTTATTCTTCAATTATCTTCTTTTGTTTGTATTGTTGTGTCTCAAGTCGTTCGAGAATATTGTGTTCTTGCTCTTCAATCGGTTTTTTTGTCGTGCTTCGCGTCTTTCGAGAACATTCGGTTGTCCGTTTCTATGTGCTTTAAGCTTTGCTAACAGAAGATTCAAAACACTTCTGTTTCAAAAAAAAAAAAAAAAAAATATTAAACTGTGTCCACGTCTTTCCCATGGAGTTGCAAATAAGTGCTCAATCGCAGGATGAGCTCGTTATGACAATAATAATAATCATTGATCTAGTATTTACAAACAAATAAGATTCAATACAATTTTCTGACCGTACATACAGACGTGTTTTTCATATCATCTTTTAAATTTTTTTACTTTAAGGTCGAGTGCAAGAAGGCCCAACCCAAAGAAGTAATGTTACCAGCAAATCTAGCAAAGACACGAGCAGCAGGTCGAACCGCATACGGTGAGTTGGTAGTTTGGGGCAATAGCAGTAGTAGTGGTGGTGTTGTGGGAAGCTCATTTGCCCATTCTACTGCACATCACCACCACCATCTTCATCAACCAAGTGCAATAAACTCAGGTGCAGCTTCATCTTCAATACGGTATACACCATATCCGATGCCAGGAAATCTGGCAGTAGCAGCTGCAGCTGCCGCTGCGGCGGCAGCTGCTAACCAACAGCACCAGCAACAGCAACAACAACAAAACGCGGCAGCCATGGCAGCTGCAGCCGCGGCTGCTGCTCCAACACACACAATTATCCCTATCCCTTCTGCAGCTAATGCTGGTCCTGGACAAGTCACCCACCATGGCCCAACATTTTTGCAATACGCTGCTGCGGCAGCTGCTAATAATCAGCAAACAGCTTCTCTGTATGACGCAGCAGCAATTGTGAGTTACAAACGTCTTTTGGCAGCAGCGGCTGCTCAAATAAGACCACAGGCACCCGCAACTACAACACAACAGCCACACATTCGTTCAGCAACAGCAGCCCTTAGTTATCCTTTTGGTGATCTTTTATCAATGCAAGGTCTTGAAGTTCCTGCTACTTTATATCAAATCCCAGGCACAAATACCCTTGGTTTATGACCACCAACAGCGGTTATAACCCAACTTCCCCGTCAGTAATGATTCATTACTTTCAATCGAATTTGCAGATGTATTCTTTGCACAATGAATTAGATCTATCCAACGTGATTTATTCATAATACGTTTGGATCTCTCAATCCATCATTAGAAAAGTAAAAAATTTTCAAACGAGCCTTTCAAAGTATTCTTTTTTTTTTTTTAATTTTCAAATTTTAATTGCAAAATAATTGTATGTTGTTATGCTCAGATTATCGTTAAACGCTTGCAGCGAAAGTTAAAAGCCCCGCCCTGCAGTACTTCAAGCATTCATTCACATCCTTGTCTCAGTTCTATGTTTTTCAAATCTCCGTAAGAAGATTCTAAAAAAGAAAATATTGTTTTCAAAGCAAACTCTTACACCATTGTAAAACTATATTTTTTTAGCTTATAGATAGTTCATATCGATTGTTTGCATTTTTATCACAGATGTCTTTTTATCTTGAAATTGAGGTTGAAGTCTTAATTTTTATAATACAAAAACGTTTGCTTAAGGGCCATTTGTAGCGATCAGGTAAACGAATCAGCAAAAATGTTCAAATTGAATCATAGCTCTGTTTTCGTTAGAAAAGAATATCCCATATTATACCAATCGAAGGGAAATCACTCAAAGAATTTTTTGTGACCAGAAAACGTACATATAATAGAACAAATATTTTTTGTTAATTTTTTTCATTTTTCCTTTTAATGGAAAATATTTGTTCAACTGAACATTTTCACGGCAAAAAAACTTCTCTGGGTTATTAGGTACTTATCGATTGGTATAACAACAGTTACTCAATTCTAACGAAAACGTAATTATTAAATTATTCCATATTTGTTATTTTTTTCCTGATTCGTTTTCCTGCGTATAATTGGCCCCTAACTTTGATTACTCTCTAAATACTTCTTATATTCTTTAATGTTGGCTTTTTGTGTGATAAAAATGAGCAACAGAATCTTTCGAATTCGAGGTGAAAAGGTACCGTGATGAAACCTCTATTTTGTGTAACATTATGTAGGGACCCTTTTATCCGTATAATGCCTATTAGTAACGAATTATTTTAACTTTAGCATTTACGTTTAAAAAATATGAATTATTGCTAGGTGGCCAACTTCAGTTCGTTGCTTGAGAACAAGAAAGTTCTTCAAATGTTTTGTTGATTTTGAAACAATAAAACTTTAATTAGCTTGAGTATAAGCAAAAGTAATTACTTTTATAATGTTGTAATTAAATTTGCAAGCTAGGGGTCTATTTTGATACCATTATCACTTTGGTGTGAAATAGCCCATTGTTTTTGTACTAGATATACTACGTTCGAATTATAACATTAGGACATACATACATACATATGTACTTATCATAAACTAGTCTTAAATATTTAAACTAAACGAATTAAAAGTCATTAGGCATTTAAATACTAAAATAGTAGACTTGTAACAATAGATCTAGGATTAACAATTGTAAAATGTGCAAAATGTTTTCACTCATAATAAATTATATTTTTTATAATTGTTACATATCTTAACATCAGCTGCGACGCAAAATAAGCAGTGCAATAAGATAAGCAATGTCGTTTATGTTTAATAATCACGGAACATTTATTTATTTTACATGCTACTTAGAATTCCAAAATACTGACTCATCCAGATGAAAAAAAAATTATAGGTATTGCAAATGTTGGGAGTGTCATAAATGATGGAAATGGACAAAATATAATCTAGTTTGAAAACACAAGCATTTATAAATGGTGTTTATTGTTTTCTTTTACTTTCTTATTTGTTAATGTCCTTATGATATTTTTTGGTTTCATTAAGATTCTTCTGTTTGATTTATAGCTATATAGCGTGTGGTTAAATGAATTGTAAACTTTACTTATAATTTCATTCTCAACATAATTTTCTTGTCTAGACAAACCTGTGCAATTGCTCTTTTGTTTAACGTAGTGCTTATAGGTAAGCTCCACAGGTTGCATACCTTATAGAACATTGTGTGTGTTGTTTTATAGTATTCAGATCTAAATATCAATAATTATAATTTACCAAATATTTTAAATCTAGATTTTCTTATTATCTTCCAGTGCTTTTCATGCATTGGTATAGTTTTAAATGGTAAAAATATTAGCCTATTAATTCAATTTATAAAAAATGTGTAGAAGTGCCACAAACATTACGCGTACTGCTCGTATCATCCAATCTCAGTAAAAACTTATTTTTGCTTCGTTCAAAGATTAGACCAAATGGCAGCCGCCTAGTTGTAGCCTTCTTTTTAATTCCCAATTAACAAGTGTTTTTTCATTTTCGATGTCCTAATTTTTTTTGGAAAAAAAGGTAGGACAATAATAATATCCTCAAAGTCAGAAAGAAAACAATTACGTACACTGAAATGAAAATATATACATAGCTTTATGTCAAGACGAACATTTTTTGAAAAATATAAAGGGTTATACGTTATGTTTTTTTGTACAATGCCCAACATGATTGTCATGATAAAATCCTTTAAAATGATTTAGATGAAAGATACATATTTAAAATTCTTGCACCTAAAAAGCACATTCAAATAAGTTTCAAAAATAGCCATGCATGCATAGCTGGGAGCACAGGTACCTAGTCGTTTTGGGATTAATACCATACCCACTTGCCTCTAAAACGGAAGCAAGGAAATGTTACCTGGAAGGTTACGGTGACTTCATCTGGACATTTTCATTCTTGATCGTCCTCATTATGATCATTGGTCTGCCTCTGGAACTCTTCGTTTTCTGAGACTCCAATATTAGATAAGGGCCATCCATAAAATACGACACATTAAAATTAGGTTTTTTCGACCCCTGTCCCGATGCCACCCTGTGTCACACTTTCTTTAACCCCCCTATGAATATTACGTCATAAAAGCTTAGACGTATGATAAATTTTAATTGATAGTGCAGTTGGAAGTCTTTTTTTTATTTATATAATAGGTAGATTAGGAAATATATTTTAAGGAACGGCCAAATAATATTTCCACTAATCAGAAGTCCAAGGATTCTGTGAATGCGCTGAAATATCCATAATCGGTATTGCACGACTTTCTTCTACATCATCAAAACTGACATCCATATCATGGTCATCTATCCATTCTGCATTCTCCGTACCAGGATTTTCGTCTCCCAATATTTATATCAGCTCTCGAGCTCGCTGAACTAATTCACCTCTTATCTTCCCTTTTGGATGTTAATTTTTTAGGTGTTACTGTAATATCCTAGTAGACGTTTATCGTGGACTGACGGACAAAACCAATCATAAGGAATGATTGAAGCCTGGTTGAACAAAAATCAAAACGATTTGATTCTACTTCAGCATACACACAGCGTATATGTGAGTTATTTTCACTAATACAGTCTTACATGCTTGACAAGCATTTAAACCGTGTATATGCCGCATTTGTCTCTCAAGTATTGGAAAAACAAAGGAATCACTTGAGCCGCGTCAAAGAGCTAGCGCTCATGTTTAAAAAAATAAGCATCTATCTGTCTATCTACCTATCTATACCTTCTATACATATAATAAAAACGTAACAGTTTGTTTGCTTGTGTACGCTAATCTCAGAAACGGCTTATCCTATCTAGATGGGGTTTTCAGTAATATATTGTGGTAAGCTTCACGTAACATTTAATTTTTATTTTATGTCAACTAAATGTATTTTTGATGAACTTGCCACCACTAGGAGTTGAACCTAGACCTCTCTCCTAATAGCCGGACTTTAGCCATTAAGCTCTTGTCACCACTATGAATTGGATAATGACGATCCTCATTGCCCTCCGACGCCTTAACTATGTGTTGCAGAACCACCCGAATTCATATTCAGAAACATAAGTATTAAAAGCAGAGTCTGCATTGAAATGATATTCACCTTTATTTAAATGATAAATGAGTAAACTTTGAATTTCAAAAGGATGCTTTTAATGCCATTTTCCATCCATTTCGGCCATTCCGTCTCACTATTTTGCTAGCCTAATAACTCTTGAACGAGTATTTCTGCAAAAAGTAATATGCATAGCAGTTTCGGTGCCACTAATATTTAATAATGCTCGGTGCAAACTCGGAAAACGTAAACAAAAACATAGAATGTTACAAATGAAAACAAATAAAACTAGTATACACTAGATTAGGTTCGGTTAGGTGGAAATAGCTGTCAGCCAATGAGTAATATCTACATACATTGCCTGAATTCTTTGAGTTCTACATTTTTTCCGCATGTACACTTATGAGAGATTTATTGATACAGGTGTCCAATCACCAAACATTAATTCTGTTTGATTATTTTTTTTTTTTGAACACTCTACGTCGTAGAGTGATAACGTGATACTCAACCTGCGGCTCTCTGGCCGCATGTGGCCCGCCGGGCCATTTTGGTTGGCCCACCTGCCATCGAACTGTGATCGTTCTGAATTTTTTTACGATTTACATCTACTTTTCGATCCAAGAAAACCAATGGTAGTTCCGAGCGAAAAGTACACAGCCCTTCATCGTCATCACCATCTTCGCCTTAAACACACTTTTCTTTCATCTCATTATAATAAATTAAAATGAACTTTAAGATTTAAATTTTGTACTACGTTTTTTATTAAAACCTAATTTTTTTTTATTACGGCCCGCGGCACACACGATATCACGTGTTTGTGGCCCTCATGAAGAAAAGGTTGAAACCGGGTCTACGAGCTCACAGCAGATTTGTAGCGTATAAAGAAACCAAATGATTTCTATGCCAAAGGAAGTCCTAGCGAAAATAATAACGACTTTCTATATTGGTTTGCCAGAGTAAAGCTAGCATGACAAAGTGAGCAGAATCGCTTAGAGTGAAGTTCAAAAATTAGTGCTAATTTAGTGCTAATTTAGTGCTAATTTAGTGCTAATTTAGTGCCAAAAACTTAAATTTGGTGCTCTCATAGATTCGCGAAAAATGAGAACACTGCTAGCAAAAATTAAGCTAGCAGTGTATTCCCTAATACGCCTTTATTAACGCGATATGAGACTAAAGCAATGTATTGGGAATTTAGTGCTCAATTAGTGCTGGCAGCATGTGATAAAGAATTTGGTAAAAAGATTTATTTTTTATTTTTTATCAATTAAAACCGCCAGTATGACACTCTGAGCAATGACTGGAAAGACGGAATTGTTTTCTTATAAATGAATTTCTTATTCCTTCTTTCTAAGCTTTTGAAATTTTAGTATTTTTTCTTCATAATATATTTGGTGGCAGAGGACTGCCAACTACAAATTAATTATGAAAATTGAATTAAATCACCCTAGGTATTGAAAAAAAATTAAATTAAATATTCCAAAGGTTACAAGCGTTAATCTAAAAACGCCATTATTTTGCAGTTGCTAATATATTTAAACGCTGAAAATTTAGTAAAAATCGTCGGACCAGTTTAAATTTTCACTTTTTTTTAAATGAGTTTTTTTTAAGTCAAGTAAGCAAAATTTAAGAGCATGCTAGAGGTTAGTTTGACAAAAAATTTTGAAAAAATCAAAGATGGGGTTTCAAAGCTATTTGAAAAAATCTAATTTTTTTTTTAAATTCATAAACATTCCAGAAATTCAAATTTTTCAAATGTTGATATGCATTTTTTCTTAAACAAATTAGGACTTCTAAAATACCAAATTCCGTTAGAATCGTGTCAGCAATTAACGAGAAAGTCGGTTCTGAAAAAAAGCAGTAGGTACTATGGGAGGTACCGTTTTAAGACCTTTTCAATTTTTTTTTTTTTAATCACAAGAAAGACAATCTAAAATTAATCCTCCGCACAAAATTTTATCGAAATCGTTGTTTGTATGGCAGGTACCGTTATTTTAAGACCTAGAGACTCGATTCCAAAAACTCCTCTGTAGGTTGCCCCACAAACCCCAACTGCAAATTTTGAAGAAAATCGGTTCAGGCTGTAGATCCATATACGGACAGACAGGCAGACTTTGAATTGCAGGACCCACTTTTTCGTATTTTCTATCATAGTAATGTCATGTTTGATTGTTATCTCAAATTTTTTTTCTGCACGATTGCAAAGCTGTCTGAAAAGTTAATTAAAACATAACCATTTCTAGCCCGAGTATTTTTTAAAGATTTGTTTTTAGAAAAAAAGGAAGCGAACAAAATTTTTCGATCGTAGAGTGCTCTCTAATAATTTGCATTATGAATCATGCGATATTATAAATATTTAATATAATATTTAATTTAATTTTTTTTTTATATTTTTGGTGATTTAATTCAATTTTCTTAATTAATTTGCTGTTGGCAACCCTCTGTCACCAAATATATTATGAAGAGAAAATACTAAAATTTCAAAAGCTTAGAAAGAAGGAATAATAAATTCATTTATAAGAAAACAGTTCCGTCTTTCCGGCCATTGCTCAGACTGTCATACTGGCAGTTTTAATTGATAAAAAATAAAAAATAAATTTTTTTACCAAATTCCTTAGCACATGCTGCCAGCACTAATTGAGCACTATATTCCCAATACATTGCTTTAGTCTTATAACGCGTTAATATATGCGTTTAGGGAATACACTGCTAGCTTAATTACATGCCAGCAGTGTTCTCATTTTTCGCGAATCTATGAGAGCACCAAATTTAAGTTTTTGGCACTAAACTAGCACTCAATAAGCACTAATTTTTGAACTTTACTCCAAGCGATTCTGCTCACTTTGTCATGCTAGCTTTACAGACGTGTTTGCCAGCGTTTAGTAGCAGCGTTGCTTAGATAATGTGTCAAACATATACCTATGTAACTTTTTTTGAAAAAAAGTTCGTCGGTGTAACAACCTCAAATGCATCAAGCCCCCGAATCTCGATATCGGGTTTTAAGATCTTTAGGTAACTCGAATAATATCTCAAATAAAATGTCGACTTATTTATATGTACAAATGTACATACATAATATCGATACAGTTATTGAAAGTTTGTTCAGCTCTTATCAAAAGTTAAGTATTAAGTACTTAACCCTTAATAGCATTAAAGTCATTTGAAAGATTCTAATTCTTTTATAATTTTGACTGGAATAAATGCACACGAAACTTTCATGTATATGTATGATTGCGAGCGTTTCCAATGAATAGAATTAAAAGAATTGCAATAGAAGTTCAGAAGTAGATGAACGTTATGAAAAATATGCTTTTATCTGCCTATCAGACAACTTTATTATATTTAAAATTGGGCTACCCAATCCGCTCGACGATCTTCAAAGTGTTAAACGCCTTCTTTCTTTACTATAAAATAGCCTCTGTTTAAGCTGGAGCAAGGCCAATAAAAAGGTCTTTTCAGAAATTGTATGTTAAGAAATACTGGTATTTGTTTTGTTTTACGTCACTCTCTTGCAGACTGAATCCTATTTAAGATTTATACTAATTTTTGTTTTCTTGTGTGTCGCTTTATCGTTTCATCGAATTTTCAAATCGAGCGGTGTTAAAAAATTGGGCAAGGTATCGCACAAAGACGAGACTGAGAATCTTAATTTAAATATTTTTATTAATTGCATCAAAAATAAAGCTGATCATCAAAGCCCAAACATCATTTCAAAGTCAATCTTAAATAATGTTTAATGTATTCTACTTAATTCTCTCGCCAACATAATCCTATACATTCGTGTCATTGTTTCTTTATCGTGACACATTTTCGTTTCATCTAGCTCCAAATACGATTCTTTTCACTGCAAAAATAATAACATAAAAACAGCATTTCCAGATCTATGTTGTCTTGGCTTAAACTTTTTGAGCTTGAAAATGAGTTTTTTGAAAAATGAATATATATGGGGTATTCCATACCAAATCGACCACTTTTGAACCCGACCCCTTTAGATTTTGCTGAAACTTTACCATTCTTTTCTACCCTTTAAAAAACATTTTTGAGAATTTTTTCAAATTTTTTTGTCCAATCTCAAAAAAGTTATGAATTTTTCAAAAAAATGGCTTTCTTATTTTCAAACAGCCATAACTTTTTTAAAAATTGACTTTTGGGAACATTTTTTTTTTTAAGTTGTTTGTTTTTGAATGAACTTTTCGAAAAAATAAACGAAAAAAATTTAGCATGATCAATTATATAAAATAATCGGTTTTTTTGAGTAAAATCGTCATTTTTTTGAAGTTCGCCATATTTTATTTTCTTCATTTTTTTTCTCAAAAAAACTTCAATCAATTTGACAACTATTTTCACCAATTTCGGAGTGGGCCGACTTTTTTTTATATTTTTTTGATTTATTTAAAAAAAAATCAAAATTGAAAATAAAATTTTTTTTCGTAAACTTTACTCGGCACTAGTACGATAAATTTGGCGACAAAAAATAATAACGGTTTTTGGTGGAGGGGTTCAATACAATCATTTTTTACTACAGGAGGGGGGTCTATCTCCCCCCGCTTAGGCGTTAGGGGCAATTTTATAAAAATTGACTTCAAAAAATATTGTAAAAGAACAGGAACATTTACAGATACAAATTATACTTTTTATGAAAGCCAGAGATCTGCACTTTATAACAAATTTTAAATGAAGTGGTTTCAATTTATAGTTTTTGAAATAACTACTTCAAAGTCAAAATTTACGAAAAAAGTAAAAAAATCACTTTGAGTATTATGTTCCTCATGATTACAAATGAAAATAAAAAAATATAGATGTAGTTAATTGCTTTTATAATTTTTTTATCAAATGCTGTAAACTAGGGAGATAGACCTCCCTCCTGTAGTAAAAAATGATTGTATTGAACCCTTCCACCAAAAACCGTTATTATTTTTTGTCGCCAAAGTTATCGTACTAGTGCCGAGTAAAGTTTACGAAAAAAAAATTTTTTTTTCAATTTTGATTTTTTTTAAAATAAATAAAAAAAATATAAAAAAAAATCGGCCCACTCCGAAATTAGTGAAAATAGTTGTCAAATTGATTGAAGATTTTTTGAGAAAATAAATGAAGAAAATAAAATATGGCGAACTTCAAAAAAATGACGATTTTACTCAAAAAAACCGATTATTTTATATAATTGATCATGCTAAATTTTTTTCGTGTATTTTTTCGAAAAGTTTATTCAAAAACAAACAATTTGAAAAAAAAAAAATGTTCCCGAAAGTCAATTTTTAAAAAAGTTATGGCTGTTTGACAATAAGAAAGCAATTTTTTTGAAAAATTCATAACTTTTTTGAGATTGGACAAAAAACTTTGAAAAAATTCTCAAAAATGTTTTTCAAAGGGTAGAAAAGAATGGTAAGGTTTCAGCAAAATCTAAAGGGGTCGGGTTCAAAAGTGGTCGATTTGGTATGGAATACCCCATATATTAAATGCCTTTTCCGGTCAGACGATTTGTATCAATGAAGACAAATATGTATATAAAAGGAAACATTCCTTTTTTCTGGTTTCAGATGTGCTCATAATTTTTTTCTTCAAATAATAACTATGGAAACCTCACCTTTTTTACTATAAATGTTTAGTATTTCCGAGCAACTTTGAGACTAGGTCGCTAGCGTTAGTTGCTCTTTTATAGAAATTTCTTCAACGCATAAATCGGAAAGAAATGATTTTCTGCAAAGCAAACATTTTTTATTTCACTTAATTTTTTTTTTACTTGAGCCTAAAGTAATGTTCTTGTTTCTTGAAAATAAAACTCTACTGCATTATATCTTCAATCTACTGAGCGTTTTTCATGTGTGCTGAAGGCAACTGCGTTAAGGAAGATGAGTAGGTATCTACCATTAAGTGTTTTAGTTGAGTTAAAGTCAATTCAATTTTATCAACAACGAGCAGTGGTTTATTAAAAGGTGCAATAAATTGTTCTCTTATTGTCAATATTTCTATCAAAGTTTGTTTTAAATCATTTGTCCCAAAAACGGATCAGTTGTGTAAGCCAGAGTAGTCAAAGAAGGCATTCTAAAAGAATCTGACTATAAGACCATTTCACTGTATAATTGAAATTCCAAGAAGTATACAAAACTTTAATTTTTATTTATCTACAATAGATTTTGGAGTTAATAGTAGCTGATCTTTTCCCAAACTACCAATGTATCTGATATACCTAACCTTTGAACTCGTATGCTTTTGAAAACTTGTAGAGCGGATGATACTTGCAATTATATTTTTATATTGAAAATAGTTGAAAATGTTTTCTGTTACTACCCGAATACAAATCTAGAAACTGTCAAGACTATGACATGATATAGAAAAAAGTTAATAAACATAATGTGCAAAAGACACAATACAAAATTTACATTTTGGTTTTAGAAAAATATGTTATAGACTATAGTTAATCTTTATTTGTACTTATTTATTCAAATAGTTGACAGATTATTTTTCATTATTTTTTTTATTCAAATGAGCAACTATTCTTTGACAAATATTGAAAAGATAAGCTTTTATATGTACACATGTATATATGTATATCTTTATTGAAAGAAATATTCAATTTTTCTCTTTTTGCTTTCCTATAGACAATATAATGTGGGGACTGGGAACTCTTCCTGATGGTAAGTAATTGATTTTGGTATTATGTTCTTGAAGACAAAAGTATACTCTGACTCTCAATGATACTACTATTTCGTGCCCTTCCAATAGCTCATTTTATTCCATCAATTCCGTCAAATAAATATATAAAAATTATTTTACAAAAAAACCTTCCTCGTAACAAAAATTTATTGCTTAACTGATCCAGCACTCAGAAGGTCAAAAGTCAATACTTACAAAATAGTAGTAACAAAAATAAAAGAGAAAAAAACGTAAAACAACGGGTTACGGGTGTTGACTACTATAGGGAACAATAATCAAGTTGTTGGCTGGACATACGAATAACAACGCTATAGTAGTTTGCTTTGTCAGGAATTACACGATGTCTCATGAGACATGTCTTATTTTTGACGTTTCTTCTAAATTTCCATCCCGTGAGACATTCGCAATTACACGTTCAATTTCGCAGGCTCATGTCTCAAATTTGACAATTCTTCATTTCGCTTTGAATGCTTATTCTCGTTCGCTTTTATAACGTTCAAAGTTATCTTTCCTCTATGATACATAAGACGTTCATCTTGCCAACACAGAAAAACGAATAAAGCAACATAGCAGAAAGAGAAAATGAGAAAAGAGAAACGTTACGTAAATGAGCCTGCTAAAATTTGGCACGGTACCTATTACCTAATCACCGGGAATTTGGTTTTGCTTCTCATTTCCTCACATGTCCTTTCTTTTTCGCACTCATGTGAGATTTCTCTCACTAGACATCGTGTAATTCCTGACTTTGGTTTTCAGATTGGAATCAGCTCATTTGTAGTTTTGACATTTTGTGTTTTAGACTTTTTGTGTTTTCGTGTTTCGTAATGTCAGGAAAACTTCAATTCTAACAAATCTAGGGGCTTGCCATATCATAAAATACCTTTGCTGCGTCCCTTCACACGACAAATTGATTTTCCAGCTGTTTCACTTTCATAGGTGGGCATTACAAGACAAGGGGAACCTAAACCAACAACCCTTCTATTACGACTTCAATTTCGGGCGAGCTCTCTCTCTTGTTTTGCAGTCGGTTGAGGTCTTCTTCTACTTGATTGCGCCACCTAAGACGAGGTCTTCCCCTTCAGCGATTTTCCAGCAATGTGCTTTCAAAAACCGGTCGAACCGGAGCGTTTTGGTCCATCCGCTCTACATCGACCAACAATCGTAGCTTCGCAATGCGTACTCTTCTGGCTATGTCCTTGTCGCGGTACAGCTAATACAGCTGATTATTGTATCTTCTTCTCTATACGTTGCCTTCGCATACGAGACCAAGGGTTTCCTCATCCGCTTTCCATGCTTCCGCGCCGTAAAGCAGAACTGGGATAATAAAGGTCGTATACAGGATAACCTTGGTTTTTCTGGAGAGGGTTTTGTTTCTCAATTGCCTTCTCAACCCGTTGATCTCCGAACTGATGTTGTTTTCCGTGTCTATAGCGAATCCTAGGTAGACGACGTCCTGTACTACCTCGAAATTATGTCTGTCTATTGTGACATTTTGTCCAATTCGTTGATGTTCTCTATCCTTGTTTGATGACAACATATATACTTCGTTTTGCCCTCATTAACCATCAAACCCAATAGTACAGACTATTGAAAGATTGTTCCTCTGGAGTTGACGTTTGAATTTGGTACAATCTTTTCAAATATGATGTTGAAGAAATCGCATGACAGTTTGTCGCCTTGCCTAAAACCTGTTTCGACATCACAGGTCTTGGTAAGTTCTTTATCTGGCACCTTTATCAGAACCTGGAACAACTCAAATGGCCATCTACAGTCAAAACTATTCATTGACTTATCCCACAAACGTATGAAAAAAATTCTTGACATGAGCAAACGTGACGCAAAGTTACTTACGGACTTCTTCACTGGACACTGCTCTCTCAAGTATCATCTTAAAAACATGGGCATCAGCCAAGATGACACCTGCCGTCTCTGTCTTGAAGACATAGAAACAGCTGAGCACATTTTATGTGAATGCCCTGCCTTAGCTAGATCCAGGCTTAAAATATTCAATAAAGGGTTTCCCTGTCCCCTTGATATCAGAAACACCTCTTCCTCGAAGATTCTTAGGTTCATGACCTCAGCTTCATAATCAATGCCTACGAAAGCTCATGCCCGCTATCCAAAGGGAAAGGTAGATCCAACCCCATATGGTGGACAAGCGAACTATCGATCCTTGGAAGGAACTCTAGGAGGCTCTTCAATAGAGCAAAATTTAGCAACCTTTCGGCTGACTGGGACCTATACAAGATCAGTAAAAATTAATACAAAAATAGAACTACCTACGCAAAAAGAGCAGCCTGGCGCAACTTCTGCTCAGATATTGAGTGCACAAATGACGCAGCAAGGCTTAGAAAGGTCATATCCAAGGTCCAAAATACCCCTAGTTTTCTTAGAAGACCTGATAACACATGGACTGACTCATGCTCTGAGACCCTAGAGTCACTCATCAACACCCACTTTCCAGGGTGTTCTCAATTGACTTCCCCAGAACGCGGAAACCCTAACGCTAACCTTAGATCCAACATAGGAAATCTATTAGTAGATAATAGGAAGGTAATGTGGGCCATTGACTCATTCTCAGCATACAAATCTGCAATTCCGGACGGCATCATTTCAATGATGCTCCAAAGCCCTAAAGACTTGATTGTGCCGATTCTAGTGGAAATATTCAGAGGTTGTCTAAACCTCACCTTTATTCCAACTAGTTGGCGAGAAGTTAAAGTCATATTTATTCCCAAAGCCGGTAAGCCCTCACACACTGAACCCAAAGATTTCAGACCAATAAGCCTATCCTCCTTTCTACTTAAGACTCTAGAAAGACTTATAGAAACGCACATCCGAACCAAACTGAATAACAATGTGATCTCTACAGCCCAACATGCATATACATATAAAGGGCAAATCAGTAGAGACTGCACTTCATGAAGTAGTCGGAACCATTTAACAGTCAATCCAATATAAAGAGTACACGTTGGCTGCATTCCTCGACAAAGAAGGGGCCTTCAACAACGTTGAATACAGTGCCATTCGCATGGCATTAAGTTCCATAAATATCGAGCCAACGCTGTCAAACTGGATCGACTCCATGCTTCAAACGAGAATAGTAAAAGCAGAAATGGGTGCAAGTACCCTAAAAGTCAAAACTTGTAGAGGTACACCTCAAGGAGGAGTGTTATCCCCGCTACTCTGGCTCCTAGTGGTTAACCAAATCCTGGTTAAACTTGACAGGAGCGGAATAAAAGCAGTAGCCTATGCTGATGACATCGTCATCATGACTTCGGGAAAATACACAACCACCCTCTGTGAACTTCTTCAGACAGCTCTAAACAAGCTCACCAGCTGGGCAAAAAACTGTGGGCTAAACGTCAACTCTACAAAAACAGAACTTGTTCTGTTTACGAGAAAACGCAACATTCCAGATATACTTCCTCCCTCCATTAATGGTATGCCAATAAACTTATCTGGTACGGCAAAGTATCTCGGAATTGTCCTTGATCGTAAACTTAACTGGAAAGAAAATTTAAAAGAAAGAGAAAGGAAAGCTCAAATCGCTTTCTACACTTGTAGTAGAATTTTTGGGAAAAATGGGGACCTGGTCCCAAAACCATTCACTGGATGTATACATCCATAATAAGACCAATCCTCACATATGCCTGTCTAGTCTGGTGGCCATCATTAGAAAAGGCTTCAAACCTTAAGGGGGGACGCTGGTCTAGAGCGTTAAAAAATGGGCATAATATATGAATTTTTTATGACTCAATAAAAAGATCTGTCGAAAATCTGTGAAAGAGGTCTTATAGTTTAAGTTTTAATATACAAATACAAATTTTTTCGTGTCAATCAAACTCAAAATGGCGGCTGTCCAGCATTTCTTCGGAGGCACCTCATTTTTTAGATGGGTCCATGGCCGAAAATGTTACCTCCTTAATTTTGATCCTGGAATAAAATCCCGAAAAATTTTAGTTTCTTTATACCAACAGCAAGAGCCGTACGTAGGATTTTTTCGACATTTTGTTTTTTGGCGAAATGGTGCACGTTTGAACAAAAAATTCAAATTTTCACTAAAAACAACGACAAAATTGTTGATTAAAAACTATGCAATATAAAAAAAAAATCCTACGTACAGCTCTGGAGAAAGGTATTTTGAATGTACTGTCAAAATTTCGCAAAGATCGGTAAAGATTTGCTCGAGTTATGTTTTCGGCCAGTCAAAAAAAAGTGATTTCGAGAAAAACGCGTTTAAAGTTTTAAATACTATAAAATCATACGGCATACCAGAGGGGCGCTGCCGCAGAATGGAAAGTTTGGGCATTTAGACATTTTTGCCGGCATCCATCCTTTGGTATGTTATTTTTAAGACCCTAAAGTACCTTTTCAGACAAAAAAAAATTTCAGTTTCTTCAAAATTCTAGACCAGCGTCCCCCCTTAAGACCATGACCAAAATCCAAAGGCTTGCATGCATTGGCTCAACTAGTGCCATGAGAACAACACCAACTGCAGCTCTGGAAACCTTCCTATCGCTAGCCCCCCTAGATCTTTTTACTAAGGAGATGGCGGCCAAAAGCGCACTGCGACTCAAACAATGCAACAATTGGAAAACAGGCATATCAGGTCATAGAACCATCATGAACCATACAGATATAGACATTCAAACAGACTATACCCCCCGCATATTGACTTCAATCCAGTGGCTCTAACAGTCTTTCCGACAAGAGAAAGCTGAAAGGAAAACAGGGTTATAAAAGGAAATCACATTTCCGTTTTCACAGATGGTTCCAAAACGGACGAAGGGGTAGGGTCAGGTATCTTCTCAGACTACCCCAACATGAATAAATCAATAAAGCCTCCCGACTTCTGCAGTGCCTTTCAGGCAGAAGTACTCGCAGTGTGCGAAGCCGCGAAGCACCTAGCTACGCAAAACCTGATCAACAAAAATATTGACTTCTTTATAGACAGTCAAGCGACCATTAAAGCTATCTCATCCATTATCACAAAATCCAGACTAGTAGACAACTGTCGCAGTAACCTAAAACTGCTCAGCGAAACAAACACAGTTAGTTTAACCTGGGTTCCAGGACATCGGGTCAGCACTCGAATCCAGCGAAACGAACACCTCAGTTCTAAGGCCACTTGAGCAAGAAAAAAACAGAATCAAACACAATTTTCTAAAAACCGCCAATGACAGGTGGTCATCTTTAGAAACATGCCGAGTCTCTAGAAACCTTTGGCCAGATATTTCCAAGAAAAAAACAAAATCTCTACTCCAGCTAAGCAGACCTCGGCTCTCTCTGTTGATTGGCATTCTCACGGGACACAACTCGTTGGGTACCCACATGATGAGAATGGGCATTAGCACAGGAGGGATCATTCCACTTTCTCTGAGAGTGTCCTAGCTTGGTCCACACTCGGAAAAAAACCCTCGGAGAATACTTTTTCGACGAACTGGGGTACATCTCTAATCTCCCACTAAGCGACGACGTCCTGAAATTTATTCAGGGCTCCAAGTGGTTCAGTGGGAGTTCCCTACCACAATAACCAACCACCTCTCCAATCCTCCCATTTCCTCATCCTATGATTTCCCGGGGAGCACAATGGATCCTTGAGATCCGAGTGGGGTGTTGCCACTTGTGGCTGCACCCCCCATTCAACCTAACCTAACCTATGATCTCAGCTTCGAATGAACAAACCTATACACTACGTGTTTTTAAACCTGAGGGAACAGCACAAAAGATCTTTCAGGTCGACGTGCTTGAAAAGGTAATTTTCACCTTCACCCTATATAATTAAAAAAAAAGAAAAAAAGTTCTATATCTACCTTGACGGAGCAGCGCGAATCCTCCATATTCATACTGCATAGTCGTATGAGTTTTGCAGGAACTTACAGCTCGTCTCTGTAATATTTTCATACGCGGCATTGAATTCGATAAAAAGATGGTGTATATAAATATTATACTCTCGGGCTTTTTCCATTAAAGCAGACAATATCTTATAATAGGCACAATTGTGAGGGTCTTCCTTCCTTCTTATCGGGCATACGATACTGAGGTTTCATTCATCGGCATGCTTTCTTCCGACCATATCATGTAATCAGCTGGTGTATGCTCCTTTCCAATTGGTCTCCAGCAGCCTTCAAAAGTTCGGCATCAAGGTTATCTGTACCTGCAGTCTTATTTGATTTAAGTTTGCATATGGCAAACTTATAGGTCTTATAGGTCTGGAGGACGGCATTCTTGATCATCGTCCAAGCTGAATGGTGCAATCTGCCTGACAGCGGCATTGGTGCCTTCATCGCCGTTAAGCAGTCTGCAGAAGTGATCTTTCCAGATCCTCAGTAGCTGCTGGTCTTTACTGGCTTGAGTTCGGGTTTTGTCGCCTTGGGAAGATCTTTTCACATTTTGGTAAAACTTCCGAATCTCGTTCCTGTCATGGCACCTCTCAATTTCTTCGAAAGAGCGCTTCTAATGCCGCTTTTTGAGAATTCGGTGTTCTTCCCTTCTTTTCTCCTTGTAAATTTCGTAATACTAATCGTAAGTAGCCCTCGTTCGTTTTTGCATCATCATTTGTCGTGCTTTTTATTTGGCTGCATTTACCAGCCTGCATTCTGCATCGAACCATGGCTTTAGTTTGGTGGCCGAATGAATATCAGGTCCTCAAAGGCAGCGGTTCTGATGGCTTCTTGGCATTGCTGCCACTGGTCTTCAATGCTCAATGCTGGCGGCATAGCATTCAAGGATTGTTACCGATTGTATTTCCAAAGATGTCCCCATTCCCTATTTTTGGGTTAAACTCGCCAAGAACAATTTTTACGTCGTGTCTAGGGCACAGGTCATATGATTCTTCGAGGAGCTCGCTCGCAGAAATAGTCTTTGGAGTTGTAGTCTTTCTCTTCCATGGAGGCGTGGCGCATATTAGGCTAATGCTGGCGAATTTAGCCCTGATGCGGATGGTCATTATAAGCTCATTGACTGGATTTTGGCTAACAACCTAATCCCTGAGTCTTCCTCTAACGATAAATCCGCACCCAAATAAATGATGTTCCTATTGTCGGTAGCAGTGGCCATAGTAGAAAGTAGATGTCGTAGATGTCGCAACGGTGAGAGCTGCCGTTTGTTCACCATGAGCTCATCCGCCACCATCTCTACTTCAAAACCATGTCCTTGTATTGAAAGACCCTGAAAGACCTCTAAACCAAATATGTTGGAGTAGCTGCTAAAGTCCACCGTTGATTCTGTCATTCGAATTCATCCGCTGGGACATTTCCGAAAATCTCTGGTAGCCCACTGAGATTCGTCAGTCATTACTCGTAGAGCATTATAGTGTTGATCACAATTCTTTTGTTCCGCATTCCCTTGTCAACACTCGCACTTACTAGTTCAGCAGATCAGCTCGGGCCAAGCATCCCACTGCCACTGCCCATTGGATACCGCGTGGAGGTAAAGTAAACACAATTGCCTTTACTATAAGTTGCTTACTTATCAGCGACCAAAAAGAAATTCCACTGGAAAAACTGAAAAAACCTCAAAAGTTTGAAAATGTCGATTTTTTTTTAGATTTTATCGTTTTCGATAGAATTTTTTCCATTACTGTTATCGAAAGATGTATTTCGATCGAAAAATTTACTCTTTACAAAAAACGTCCATGGAAATACATGAAAGTCTTACTCTGCGGTTTCTTCTTCATAACTAGCCAATTGGCCGATTCCTGCATAAAAAGTCCGCCCTTTTTATAGTTCTTTTGTATGGCCTTGACGACATAATTCTTACAAGATAGACGGATACTGTCACTAGGAATTAAACGGCAGGCAGATTTTGTTTAATGGTACATAGTCCCTTTATATTATCTGAATATTATTTGTCAGGCAGATTAATATTAGATGTGTTTTTTTCTCAAGCTTATGAAAGCGAGAAAAAAACACGATTTAGCAATTTGGTAGCACTATGGCATTTGACTTTTGGGTGAAAGCTTCAAAATAAGTATACGAAATTAAGAATTGTAATCGCCATGTTTTTGAATTTTGTGTAATTTTATAAACACACAACATATCGTTAAAAATAACAATAACGAAATAAAATATATATTGCTGCACTTCACAGAATTCAAGACTTGGCTACTTAGACTACGCGGACTACATGAATTCATCAGTGCGTAGTTCCAAGAGTCTTACGATTGCCATTGTCTTTGCCACACTGTTTAGAGAGACGGCGTCGTTCAAATGGCGATATATGCAGCAATATAAGTAACTACGGTTGGTCCGAAAGGAGTTGAATCCTTGAAATGTGATTATAGTTTGGCCGCCAACATTCCGGATCTGTCTTGCATTGAATCGGAGACTATCGTGCACCTCGATGTTATGATGGCGCAAACTTCCTGTGCGGCGGCTGTGACAATGCACACACATCCCTGTTATAATGAAGATGATGTTGCTGATACTCGAATTATGTAGGTACTTCTCGTACTTTAGAACTTGAAACATCGATACTGCGCTAACATCTCCAAATCCAACCACGCAGAAACCATTTATGCAACATTTGCTGCACTACCTTCGATTAAAACCGCTACTTTTTTAATTTTTAATCTGCTTAGATCACAATATATTTTACCACCAATATAAAATTCTTTATTTTCATTCTATTCAGTGGAATAACTACAATTAAGTTGACAATTGCAACAAAGAAGGTCTTAAATTTTGGAGCCATTAATAGCGACAAATTGTTTCTTCTCTCTTCCTTCGATTGCAATTGCTGTGCTGTTTTCTCCGTTGATTGCTTCCGGACTGGGTACTGCGGTACTGCCTCAAGATGCTGTAGAAGTTGAGACTCTGTTGAAGTTTCGTTAATGTACTTGACCAATGATCGGAAAATGATCCGATAATGATCGGATGCATTAAATGTCTGCCAAATAGACATTGGGCTCTCCAATAGTGACAACAGCTCGGTCACTTTGAATAATCCAAACTAGTTTCGCCCTGTGGTCGACCACTAAAGTTATTCTTTCTTTTTTACGAAAAATTTTAATATTTTTGTTTTCGTGTGCTAAACTTTTCGATGTTCGTCCCGATAAAAATATTTGTTAATTTTTTTGTTTACTTAAGAAAAATTATCTTGAATCTGTCATGACTCCATGTGTCAAGTGCTATTTTTTTAATTTTTTTCATTATTGAAATAAGAAAGAAGACAACACTTACATCAACCGTCAAACTTGGCACGTATTTAAAAATCCAAATGAAATCTTTTTTCTGCCGCCACTCCAATTAGGTTTTTCTGCAAAATTAAATATCCAAATTACGTTTAATAAGACACATACTCTCCTGAACCGATGAACTCAACTTACATTTAGCTTTTTCCACACAGTGAAAACGCTCAAAGAAAAAATAACAGTTTTGCATTCACACTTAAGCTGAGACGGAATAAACGCACACACACCTCTCTGTTTTCAGCGTCGCCGTAAATTCACCACTTCCAATGGTAATCATGTCCAATTGACCAAACGCTCACGTATGCGAAAGGCAATACCAAAGCTGAGACGGAATAAATGCATACACACTTCTCCGTTTTCAGCGTCGCACCACTTCTTCGAAAATTCACCACTTCCAATGGTAATCATGTCCAATTGACCAAACGCTCACGTATGCGAGAGACAATACAAAAGCTGAGACGGAATTAACGCACAACACTTCTTTGTTTTCAGCATCACACTACCTGTTCGTAAAATTACCTCTTCCACTGGTAATCTTGTATGCGCTCATGTATGCGAGAGACTATGACACTATGAGATTGTAATGCACAGTGTAAAAAAACACAGTGTTGTTGTTGTTTTTTGCACGATTTTCTACCGCAATTTAACCGGGTAAACGTTAACAGATCCGGAAAAAATGTATATTCTTCCATTTTATGGCTAATACCATTCAGAAAATATATACTTCATGCGGGTGCGTCATCGTTAAGTGGGGTAAAAATGTACCACAAAAAAACCACTTGCCGATTAATATATAGATTTTGTATTGAATGGTGTGGTGCCAAAACCGGAGCGTAGCTCATACTCAATTGGGATGTTCGTTGGTGCTGTTGTTTGATTGAGGAGTTATTTTCAATTTTGTTCTTAACTTCGGCTGCAAAAGCCCTTGATGATCTTGATCGCAGTGGAATGTCAAACTTTTGAACATGATATGCATTCATGTATGTATGTACATTTGTACATATGAAGGTATTTTGTTTATCTAATCTGGGGCGATATTCTGGTTGTTGTTCTCGCTCGAGTTTTTTTTTTCTTACACATTTGGCGAGGAATTTGAAAGAAAAATGTCATTCGGTACATTGGGTGTGCTCGGTGAGTTTACAAATTGCACATTTTTGTGAACTAAATTTTTGTCAAGTAACATGAATTAGGTTAACAATTTTTAGCATATACATACAGGGTGTTCCGTGATTCGTGTTACACACTTTGGGATGAGATTCTTGGTCACATTCTAAGAAAAAAATTGTTCCACAGTAAAGTCCATTTCTCAACTTTGACATCATTTTTATTTTTTACAGATGAACAAAACAATAATAAAAAAAAACTCTTTAATAAGTGCACTCAAAAACCCATACATTGTACGATAATTGGAAAAATACAAAACGGGTAAAGTTTAAAAAGAATTTTTTAGCTTTGAAGTTTAATTGAATAAAACAATGATAAGGGCACCATTAGTAGTTTTGTTATGTATTTTATACATAATATGTATATTATTCTTTTTCTTTTTGTTTTTTGGGAGTTTCATGAGAGTCAATTAGTACAAATTTTTTTTATTAAAATCGAATTAATATGCTAGCTTTATTTTTCTTTACCTTCTATTAGGCTTTCCAGCTGCAGCATATGCTGCCTACGCAGCGGGACGAGGTTATTCTGGATATCCAAGCTTTGGACTGCCCTACCCCACAGGTAATTGTGTTGGTTCAAAGTATTATACTTACAAAAATATGAAAACGTCTCCATAAACTATTTTTGCAAACTAAAAGTTAAAATGCTCTCAATACAGCCAAACTCAAAGTACTAGAGTGAATCTATAGTCTTCAGAAAATGCAAACATGCATTGTTTATTGTATATAGTCCGCCGTATTAATAAACGCGGAATAGCTGGGTTCCATGGATTAAGTGGAAAATGGTATAATGGTAACTTTAATTAAATGAAAAATGGTATAATGGTAGCTAATCCATGGAATAAGGCTATTCCGCATTTATTAATACGGCGGATTATGTTTATACTATAACAAATCAATTATGGTTATATACGTATAAAAGGAAAGCTATTAAACACCATTATTTTTTGCAGTATAGCTTAAAAATTTTGTGAAATTTTCGGCTTTTTATAGTAAACCAATGTTCTGAATTCATTCGACTCGTGTCAAAAAACCATGATACATAGACTCGGACTATGGGTCTTAAACGATCTGTTGAAGCTCAGTTTTGGTGTATAGAACTTTCCCTATAATTTATATTTTATGAAACACCCTATCCAAATCTTAAACACCCTACTCCCAATAAGAATTCACATTCCCAACCTTATAATAATGTTTACCACGAAAAAATGCAGCACTTGCACTTCTCTATACTGTTTATTTCTTTTTCGTTGCAATAACAATTCTTTTCCTACAGAACCAAATTAATGATGAATTGCATTTATGTAAGTTAGTATAAAAAGAAATACTCACAATAAATTAAAAATAAAGTCACTTGTAATCCACAAGTTAAAAAGGTTGTTTGCTATTGTTACATCCCGCAATCGTAAGGAGCAATGAGTAAGAACCAACTCCACAAGGTTGTTTGTTATTCACCCCTTTCACGAAATCCATTCGGAGAAATCTCCGAATGAAAAATCACGATACGAATCCCGACAAAAAGCTATCACCAATTCCGAAGGAATTCTAAAAAAGCATTGCTTGATTGAAAAAATAGTGTCCATTTTCGAAGTCAGATACTCGAAGCAATAGAAACAAAAATCCCTAAACTTCAAAAAAAATCCCTTAACTTTTCCCAAACACATTTTTTTGCCGATTTTTATTTTCTAGTAAAAACTGATTTATTTGCACTTTTTGTGCTTAGAATAAGTTAGAAAAGATTTGTTTCATTGATCAAATCTTAAATATTATATGAAATAATCAATTTTACTGTCGAATATAATCAAATATTTTCTCCATCAAGTTATAAATTCCCAAAAGAGGATTTTTGGTAAGTGGTCCATGAGCACTTTTCAATATCCAATCTGTCAAATACAAATTCATTCACTTAACAAACCATAAAATAATTTGTGAAATCCAAGTTTGTTTACAGATAAAATTCAAGTATTGTTTTGAGTGGTAGTAATAAGTATAATCTAACAATCTAACGACTACTTTTTAAACAGTCAATTTCGCTTAAATTTGGAAACAGGCATAACGAAGACAGTCATTTGAAAAAATGTTATTTCTTTCGAAAAGAATTTTATTCATTGATATGTGTTTATAGATATAACCGATGTTCTTAAAGGGTGAATACAGCTGTACCTTTTGCAACCCAGTCGTGGTGTTGGAAATTAAGACTCGGCAATTCAGTAGTAGTAGGTAATACTAGGTAGTAGGTAGTATTTTATTTCTATCGGAAAATACAGAAATACAAATAAGTTGGTTTTATATATGTTCATAATTAATTTACTTACCGCAGTTTGCACTCCCACGACTGATGCTTTCAAAGGTTCATATTCGTCTGTGAGAAGGCGAACAAAATGAACGATTGTGGTGAGCGCAAACTACGTCGAGTAAGTAAAGTATAGCTTATCAACTTTCGGCTAGGTGGCGTTGCTGCGAACATGGAAAAGTTCTGTTCGGTAAGTTCTGTTCGTTTGTTGTTTCGGTGTTGCGTTCGGTGGGCGTTCTTCGACATCCCCGCCCCCGTGAATCAGTCCGATTCACTATCCACGTTAAGAACGGCCAATTTAGAAACTGGGCGGCGTAACACTGCAGACTTGGTGTGGACATCAGCTCGTCTTGCCACGCCATCTACGCCCCGATAGACCTTTACCACTCTTCCTCGGCACCACTGCTTTCTTGGCATGTTCGTGTCACAGATGAATACCAAGGTTCCTTCCTTCAACGGCTCTGTCATTTGGCACCACTTGGCTCTTCGCGTCAAAGTTGGTAGGTATTCCAGGATCCAGCGCTTCCAAAACCTGTCTTGGAGCTGGCGGGCGATTCGCCAATGCTTTCCCAAGGTACACAGCTTCATTTTGGAGTGATGATGTGTCACTACCAGTTCAGTGAACGCATGATCAGGCGGGAATATGATCGGTCGTCTTGTGTCATGCGGAAGCCAGCTGGCTGCATCGATCCGACCAGTGACACGTAGGACACCTTCCTCATTGACGTACGGGAATAGGTTACTCAAAGAACTTCCTTTGGCCAGGCATTGACCATCTTTGATTTGGCTGATTTCGGCCGCATAAACCTCAGCTTGTGCGCGGCGGCATAGCACAACATCTGCAGCATGAAGTTCTTCTACTGTCAGACCATTGACGTTATCAGTTTGTTTGCGGAACCGACGAACGCATCGTATGACATATGCGATCGTTCTTTTCAGCCTTAAAAGATTGGAAAAGTCGGAAAATTTTATGAATTCGTTACTTACGGTAAGTAGAGCGAACTTTGGGCTAAGTTCTTCGTCTTCCTTATCCTCATTATGACTGACATTGGCATAGTCAACAGGCCACAGGCTTTCATTTTGTTTTAAAAAACCTGGTCCAGTCAACCATCTTGATGAAGGGCTGAAGTCGATCTGGCAGTTCGATCGAGTTGCTTCATCAGCGACGTTCTCCTGAGTAGGTATCCATCTCCAATTGGACACATCGGTTGCGGCAAGGATTTCAGCGACTCTGTGGGCTACAAACGGCTTGTAGCGTCGGTTTTGCGAGCCAATCCACTTGACGACTGTTTTGAAATCAGTCCACAGAACACAACGGTTGATACTTAAGGTGATGTAATCTTCGATGATGGTCTGCATCAAGCGAGTTCCAAGAACGGCAGCTTGGAGCTCAAGGCGTGGAATGGTCATCGGCTTTAATGGTGCGCACTTAGTCTTGGCCCAAACAAATGCAACGGCTATTTTTCCATCTAGACTCTCAGATCTCCAATACGCTACGGCGGCAAATGCTTCTTCACTCGCATCGACAAATATGTGAAGCTGGAGCTGCGTTGGCAAAGCGTGCAGGAAGTAGTAGCGTGGGATCTGAATCTCGACAGCTTGGCTCAACATCTTACACCACTTGTTCCAGACTGCATTGATGCTGCTAGGTAATAGCTCATCCCAAAGCATATCGCACCTCCAAACCTCACGCATCAATAGTTTGGCACTGATCAAGGAGTTCGCCAGAAATCCAAGTGGATCAAACACCGACATGATGACACTCAGGAGCTCTCTTTTACTAGGACGTCTGTTTCCGGCAATAATCTCTGGATCGACTCGATGAAACTTCAACTGGTATCTGAAGGTGTCACTTAATGGCTGCCAAAACATACCAAGTACCTTTTCTGTGGCCAGGCTCCCTTCAATCGTCAGCACGTTCGCAATTCCTACCATCTTGGATTCAGATTCGCAGTCCAGGGCTCTCAGTACCTCTTGTGAATTAGAACTAAAGCTTCTTAGCTCAAATCCAGCCTCCTTATGTATTTCACGAACATGCTTAGAGACTCTGATGGCTTCATCTATTGACTCGAAGCTGTCCACAAAGTCATCCACGTAATGGTGTTGCAAGATAGACTTCACAGCTCTGGCTTTGGTTTCTCGATGCTGCAGGGCGTTAATAGACTTGACATATTGAGCCGCGCAAGGCGAGCAAGCAGCGCCAAATGTCATCACTAGCATTTCGTATACGTCTGGTGGAAAATCGTCAATGCCTTGACGCCAGAGAAATCTCTGTGAGTCCCTATCCTCTGGTCGAATGAGCACTTGGTGGAACATTTCACGTATGTCTCCACACACGGCAATGGCACCCACTCGGAAGTTAGACAGGACTGATGGCATCGGTTGGTATTGCTGTGGTCCCTTTAGCAAACACGAATTAAGTGAAATCCCATCAACTGTAGCGGCGGCATCAAAGACCAGGCGAAGTTTACCTGGCTTGTTAGGATTCACCACGGCAAAGTGTGGAAGGTACCACGTCCTAGGCCCTGTTATGGTGGCTTCTGTTGGTTCCAGTTTGCGGGCGTAACTTTTGATGACATATGAGTTGATGATCTCGTTGTAGGCGGCAGCAAATGTTTCATCCCTCCTCATCTTGCGCTCAATACTAGTGAGTCTCTTCTTTGCCATAGCATAGGAGTCAGGAAGCTCGAAGTCATCACGCTTCCAAAGAAGTCCGGTTTGGAATCTTCCATCTATCCTGACTGTAGTTGACTGCAATATGCTACCAGCACGTATTTCGTCTTCGGTTTCTACCACTGGTGCTGGCCGCACCCCAAAGCTTTCCGTGCTGAAGTAATCGGCTACTACTTCGTGAAGGGCATCATTTGTATCGATCAGCAGACATGACGTCATCGGTGGCATGTGTCCTTTAGTTGGGCCAAATACGACCCATCCAAGCTCTGTATGGGCAGCATATGGTCCTCCTTCTCGGAGCTGAACTGTACCATTGGGCAGACCCAGGTGGCAGTGGTCTAAGCCAATGAGTAGCTGAGGTGTGACGTCAGTATATGGAAGGGCTGGCAGTGACTTAAAGCATCTCGTATCCCCACGTAAGTCACTCTCGTTCAGGCTTTGCATCGGTAGACGAAGGTTGAAGACACCATAGACGTTGCGAAGAACGTGTTTCCCTTTTATGTTAGCACCACTGATGTGCATGTTGACCACAGTTGCAGGTTCTTGGGCGGCTCTTCCTCCAAACCATTGGAGATCTAACTTGCTTTGGTGGCCACTCAATCCAAGCTCTTCAATAAGGGTGCTATCCATCATCGTTATTGAAGATCCTTCGTCCAGAAGAGCGTAAGTGTCGATTCGCTTTAAAGGCCCATATAAAGTGACTGGCAGCACTCGGAAAAGAAGCTTGCTTTTCTTAACTGATCTAGCTGAACAGCTTAGAACTGCTCCTCTGTTCAACATCCCCGCACCCGTATCGTTGACTTGTTGTTGTTGTGCACGCGGCACTGGTGCACCCGTGGAGGCTGGCTGCCTTGACTCGTGCAACAATTGGTGGTGACTCCTTTGGCATCCGTCAAGGCCACAAGATCTTCGACGTCGGCGGCAGTTTCGAAGAGCATGTCCCACTTCCAAGCATGTGAAACATAATCGGCAACGTTTGGCTTGAGTCCACCTTTCGCTCACACTGTACTCCAAGAATCGTTTGCATTCAACTATGTTGTGATGGCTCTGACAGATTGGACACTTGAATGCATCTACTGGTTGACCCTCGGCTGCGTGAAGAACTGAACGACGTTTTGGTTCTGGAACCTTGTGACTCACGGTACTCCTTGTATCTTGTACTACTGAAATCAAGCTTGCGGCTCCACTCAACCAGTTGCTGAAATCGACTACAGTAGGATACGGCTGTATCTGCGATGCATATCCAGCCCACCCGATCCTTTGGCTCATGGGAAGCTTAGATATGAGCTCCTTCAGTAGAGTGGGGTTGGCTAGATGATGTTGGCCATTGATAGACGACAAGAATACTGCGAGATTTTTGGCTTTCACCGCAAACGGAATCAACTTTTCCAAAGATGTTTCGTTAATCGGAGCTATTTGCTGAACTAGTTGAAGCTGACTGTCTATCAGCTGTTCAGGGCGACCAAAACTAGTATGTAGTTGCTCGTGCTCCATCACCAGGTTGACGTTGTCGGCATGAATCATCATGCACCTTTCCACATTTCACGCATCACCTTTCAACGCCCTTTGTAGACGCATACTATTCTCCAAATTAGAATAGTTGTAAGCTGCAGTAGACTCGACATTACTTACTTACTTAGGTGGGCATTACAGTTCGGGGTGAACCTGGGCCTCAACCAACATCCTTCGATAACGACTTCTATTTCGGGCGAGCTCTCTCCAGTTTCGCACTCCAAGTCGGTTGAGGTCATCCTCCACTTGATTGCGCCACCTAAGACGAGGTCTTCCCCTTCCGCGATTTCCCTGCAATGTGCTTTCGAACACCCTTCGAGCCGGAGCGTTTGGGTCCATCCGCTCAACATGGCCCAACCATCGTAGCCTCGCGATGCGTACTCTTCTGGCTATGCCCATGTCGCGGTACAGCTCATACAGCTCGTTGTTGTATTTTCTTCTCCACACATTGTCTTCGCATACGGGACCAAAGATCATTCGGAGAATTTTTCTTTCGAAACGACCAAGGGTTTCCTCATCCGCTTTCGATAAGGTCCATGCTTCCGCGCCGTAAAGCAGGACTGGGATGATTAAGGTCTTATTTAAAGTTACCTTGGTTTTTCTGGAGAGGGTTTTGTTTCTCAATTGCCTTCTTAACCCAAAGAAGCAACGGTTGGCAAGAGTTATTCTCCGTTTGATCTCCGCACTGATGTTGTTGTCCGTGTCTACAGCGGATCCTAGGTAGACGAAGTCCTGTACTACCTCGAAGTTATGTCTGTCTATTGTGACGTTTTGTCCAATTCGTCGATGTTCTGTGTCCTTGTTTGATGACAGCATATACTTTGTTTTGCCCTCATTAACCATCAAACCCATTTTTGCCGCTTCTGTTTCAATACTCGCAAAAGCACCTATGACACCACGCTTTTTTCTTCCCATTACGTCAATATCGTCTGCATATGCGAGCAATTGTACAGACTTTTGAAAGATTGTTCCTCTGGTGTTGACGTTTGAGTTTCTTACAATCTGTTCAAGTATGATGTTGAAGAAATCGCATGACAGTTTATCGCCTTGCCTAAAACCTTTTTCGACATTAAAGGTCTCGGTGAGTTCTTTACCGACCTTGACGGAGCAGCGTGAATTCTCCAAAGTCATCCTGCATAGTCGTACGAGTTTTGCAGGGATGCCGAAACTAGACATGGCTCTGTACAGCTCATCTCTGTAGATACTGTCATACGCGGCCTTGAAATCAATAAAGAGATGGTGAATATCGATATTATGTTCTCGGGTTTTTCCCAAGATCTGCCGTAATGTGAATATTTGGTCTATTGTGGACTTCTCCGGTCTAAAACCACATTGATAAGGACCTATCAAGTTGTTGACGTGGGGTTTCAGACGTTCACATATTACAGCAGACAAGATCTTATAAGCGACGTTAAGGAGGCTTATCCCTCTATAATTGGCGCAATTGTGAGGGTCTCCCTTCTTTAGGATCGGGCATACGATACTGAGGTTCCATTCATCGGGCATGCTTTCTTT
Source organism: Melanostoma mellinum (assembly GCA_914767635.1). Lineage (NCBI taxonomy): Eukaryota > Metazoa > Arthropoda > Insecta > Diptera > Syrphidae > Melanostoma > Melanostoma mellinum. The sequence continues at coordinate 116,262,447 of OU612058.1, read as the reverse complement.
CGACCATATCATGCAGATCAGCTGGTGCATGCTCCTTTCCAACTGATCTCCAGCTGCCTTGAAAAGTTCGGCATCAAGGCCATCTGCACCTGCAATCTTATTCGATTTAAGTTTGCATATAGCAAGCTTAACTTCTTCTAGGTCGGGAGGACGGCATTCTTGATCATCGTCCAGGCTGAATGGGGCAGTCTGCCTGACAGCGGAATTTGTGTCCTCATCGCCGTTAAGCAGTCTGCAGAAATGATCTTTCCAGATCCTCAGTAGCGACTGTGACTCTATAACTATGTTTCCCTGCTGGTCTTTACAGGCTTGAGTTCGGGATTTGCCACCCTGGCAGGATCTTTTTACCTTTTGGTAAAACTTCCGAGTCTCGTTCCTGTCATGGCACCTCTCTATTTCCTCAAACGAGCGCTTCTCATGCTGCTTCTTTTTCTTTTTGAGAAATCGGTGTTCTTCCCTTCTTCTCTCCTTGTTAATCTCGTTATACCGATCGTAAGCAGCCCTCGTTCGTGTTTGCAAAAGCATTTGTCGTGCTCTTTGCTTGGCTGCATTTGCCTGCCTACATTCTTCATCGAACCATGGGTTTCGTTTTGGTGGCCGAGTGAAACCCAGAACCTCAGAGGCAGCGGTTCTGATGGCTTCTTGGCATTGCTGCCACTGGTCTTCAATGTTTAATGCTGGCGGCATGGGATTCAAGGATAATTGAAGGGACACTCGATTGGAAAAGGCATTGGCAATCTCTTGCGATTGTAGCTTTCCGACGTCATATCTCTTCACAGCGTTAGTTCGTGCTGGTCGTGAACAAGATATCCTCATTCGTACCTTGGCTACAACAAGGTAGTGGTCCGAGTCAAAGTTGGCCCCTCGGAAAGTTCGGACATCTAGCACACTGGAAGAGTGCCTTGCGTCGATCGCAACATGGTCAATTTGGTTGACGGTTAATTGATCTGGGGATCGCCATGTGCCTTTATGAATTTTGAGATGCGGGAAGCGTGTACTACTTACAACAAGATTTAGCCCCGCAACAAAATCGATTAGCCTCAATCCGTTTTCGGAGGTTTTGTCGTGGAGGCTATGCTTACCGATTGTGTTTCCAAAGATGTCCTCCTTCCCTAGTTTTGCGTTGAAATCGCCAAGAACGATTTTCACGTCGTATCTAGGGCATTGCTCATATGTAGACTCGACATACGCTGTCGAAAACATGGGCCAGTCTTCTGGTGCACCGCTGAATTCAGGTAAATCGTGAAGTTTTCGAAGCGCAGTAAATTGTTGCTGTGATGTGCCACTACAGCTTCCCGTAAAATTCGGAACAGCATGTGGTGTGAAAGGTTGTGGAGAATACCATGGCGATTGTATTCTAACATTGTTGTTTACTGTGGCATGATCCCGTTCACCTAACCTAAGTTGAATATTCTTCAGTTCAGTCTCAAAGGCATTGATTTTCCTCTGCAATTCCTCTAAAATGCCTTCAATGCGTTGCTGTGGCTATGGAAGCAATCGACGAGCTTGTTGCACTTGTTGTAGGATAAGGAACACTGGCCCGTGGCGATGCCTCAGCATTGGCCATGGAAATTATTTGTGAAGAACTTGGAGGTGATGCGGCGGCATTAGAATTTGCATCGACTGCAGGAACTTTTGGTGAAGGAGCGCCAATTGATTCGGCGGCATGGGCATCTAAGGCATTGGCACTCACTTCCATATTCATATTTTCTGGCATTTCTTCCGAAGGATTTAGGCGAGGGCTTCTTCTCGGTGGTGTACGTTGCATAGCAGCTAGGGAACACCACAGTGGCAAGAAAATTGTAACCTAGTGCTTTGCAAATGGCGGCAATGTGCAATTTATTTTACGGCTTAAATTCCACATAAAACAATTTAACCCAATAACAATTTATAAGAAACTCGTATTTGCTTCTCGGCAAGGGAAGCAGTCGTGCAGTTAAATCCACGGCTAATGGATTATGAGACTCTTATTTGCTTCTCGACAATGAAGCAATCGTGCAGTTAATCCACAGCAAAGGGATTCTGAAAACTCCTGTCCGTTTCTGCGGCAATGGGGTCTCAAATTGCGACAATCCAACGCAATTTAAGTTCACAGTTCACTGCAATGGAACTTCCAAATTGCGAGATAAACGCTGTTTTATCCACGGCAAAGGAATTATGAGACTTCAGTCTCTTTGTGCGGCAATGAAGTCTCAAAATGGCGGCAATCCAACGCAATTTAGGTTCACGGCAATGGAACCTCAAAATTGCGAAATAAAACTTTAATCCACGGCAAAGGGATTATGAGACTTCAGTCTCTTTGTGCGGCAATGAAGTCTCAAAATGGCGACAGTCCAACGCAATTTAGGTTCATGGCAATGGAACCTCCAAATTGCGAAATAAACTTTGCGAAATAAAACTTTAATCCACGCAAAGGGATTATGAGACTTCAGTCTCTTTGTGCGGCAATGAAGTCTCAAAATGGCGGCAGTCCAACGCAATTTAGGTTCACGGCAATGGAACCTCCAAATTGCGAAATAAACTTTGCGAAATAAAACTCTGTACCTTTTGCAACCCAGTCGTGGTGTTGGAAATTAATACTCGGCAATTCAGTAGTAGTAGGTAATACTAGGTAGTAGGTAGTATTTTATTTCTATTGGAAAATACAGAAATACAAATAAGTTGGTTTTATATATGTTCATAATTAATTTACTTACCGCAGTTTGCACTCCCACGACTGATGCTTTCAAAGGTTCATATTCGTCTGTGAGAAGGCGAACAAAATGAACGATTGTGGTGAGCGCAAACTACGACGAGTAAGTAAAGTATAGCTTATCAACTCTCGGCTAGGTGGCGTTGCTGCGTACATGGAAAAGTTCTGTTCGGTAAGTTCTGTTCGTTTGTTGTTTCGGTGTTGCGTTCGGTGGGCGTTCTTCGACAACAGCAACAAACAAACAACAGGCTATATGAAATGTTATCCTGTTATCCAGACATAGCAAAGGATACGCTAAACGTCCAAAATTGGAAGTTAATGACCACTGGGAGGAAATAAAAACGAATTGGATTAATTTTTGAGTTGGATTATTAATTTACGAGATAATTTTGGTTTTTGTTGTTTTTTCTTAAGTAGAATTATATTTTGTAAAATTGTTTTATACAAATGTGTTTTTTATATTTTAACAAATGCATTTTTATTATGGCTCTACGCTCTACGACAGAAGAAACTTGTCGTAGAAAAGGACGTCATATTTCCGTTTCATTCGGAATTAGTGATACCAAATGTACGAATTTCGAAATTCGTTCCACTCCGAATGGATTATGTGATAGTAACATCGGAAAACTTATACTTATTTCCATTACAATGAAATCTGCGATAGGGCTGATTGTTTCCCCGCACCAGTCGTAAGCAGCTATAAGTTAGAACCAACCAAGTCGAATTCAAAAGAGTTTTCGACTCAAAACATGATCTTTTAATGAAAACCTAAGCTCTGTAAGTGCTATCAATAAAGAATTTAGATACATCCATCTAATAGCAGAGTTTCCTACAATAAATAAAGTAAGTATTATTAAACGAACTGAGCCTGCTCTTAACATCCAGAGATTTAATTTGGGTAATACAACAAAGCTCGTGTTACTCGGCCTAACACATTTGAAGAACTTATAATAATTTCTTTTCAAAGGCGTTTCACGTGGAAGTTTAAATACCTACTCCTGGGGGACTTACCAGTCCCTCGCCCAGAGCGAAACTTTTGGAAATAAAGTCCTATTATTCTGATTCAAACCACGATCTCCCATGTAAAAGACAGACATGCAAAGCATTGCGTCACAGACTTCAAATGCAATTTAAGTTCAAAATAATAAAGTAAAACACCCGTAAATACTCGTAGATTACATACCCAACAAAAAATTATCAAAAATCATCAACATGGCTGGAGTAATACCAACCTGTAGTTATTTAACTACCTATAGGGAAATAGCATGTATGAATGAAATAATATTTTTGTAAATTTGAATTTTTTATTTTTCCTGCAAGCCAAACTCTAATAAAATAAAAAAAAAAACGAAACTCTAAAGCTTAGCCTAGTACTCCAAGCACTCTTATGGGTCCTTAACTTTTCATAAGAATACATTTTTGATCCAAGCAGTATCAAAGAAAGCCAGTCATTAAAGAAAGCCAGAAAGCTGAGCTTACCCTTCCTTGAGAGTGGAAATTTGAAATAGTAGACCATTTGAGCATTATGTGAACATTAATAAAATGATCAGAACCTTTTTTTTTCGAGGAACTCTTCAATTCAAAGACTTAAGGCCCGATTCTGGCTCAAATCTCACCACGTTGTGATCTGCTTAGAGATATACGCCAGAATTGGGCAGCAAATATCAATAAAATAAAGTCAATAGCCGGTTTTTCAAGACTGTAGCTAGTATTGTATTGAAGTTTTGCGCTGAAAACCTTCAAAACTTTGTATTCACTATAAAAAAAAATTTCTGTTTTAAAAATAGAGTGTTCACTGTACCAATAGACCAAGAGCTGGAAGAAAATTTTTGGAGTGGAGTGATAACCAAAAATTATGCACATGCATATGTAGATATACGCACCAATATATCAGATTTAAACGTCTGGCAGGTTTTTTTCAGGTGCAGGGGTTCGAAAACGGTAATTTTTCAGATTTTGACCACATAAATGATACATCAAAAAATCAGAAAAACTCCTCTGATTATAAAAAAGAAGATCCCAGACGATAAAAGCTCCCCTGACTACAAAAAGTGTGTCTCAGGCGAATTTTTCCGAAGTCGGTTTGCAACAAATAAATCATAGTAAATACAGGCATAAGGCTTTCGCCATTTCACTATGGTTGGAACATGGAGGACATCATGGTCAAATTGAAATGGTTTAAAGGAGTTGCGGCCTTAAACACCATTGAACAATTTATTTGAAAACCAAGATGATAGTGAAAATGAAGAAGACTACGAGGCATTGAATGTTTTATCCAATGAAACTGTCGATGAATAACTGCTTACAGTATTTCATTTGAATGAAATTTTTAATTTTCATTATTCAATTTGATAAATATGCTAAGGTTAAAATACGTCTGGCAGGCAGTACGCTGAAACCAAATCGTCAGAGACACACTTTTTCGTAATAAGGGGAATTTCTTTGATTTTTTGGCGTACCATTTCTTGGTTACATGTGATAAGAAAAAGTTATCTGTTAAATTGAAAAATGCATTTGAAAAGTTATTGAAATGCATCTGGCAAGCTGTAGTCTGGAACCAAATCGTCTGTGCCGACTTTTTGTAATCAGAGGAGTTTTTCTGATTTTTTGGTGTAGGTAGGTCTCATTTATGTGGTTACCACCTCGACCTCAAAATCTGAAAAATTACCGTTTTCGAACGCTCACCCCGCTTCCGGCTGAAAAAGAAATCTGACAGATGGTTGAATCTTATATAATGGGCCCATGCCCCGGGCGGCAAGTTTAGGGGGCGGCAAAGACAAGTTCAAAATTCACTCCCGCTCGCCCACAGGAATCACAGAGCGCTGCAGCACTCGTGTGTGCGACAGCGAGTCATAGCTCCCTAAAACAGACATCACACAAAAAGAGCATCAAAACCATTTCCCCATCATTACCAGACCCAGCGTATCTCGTGCAGGTAACAGGGTTGCAAGCGAAAAAAAATAAACTTCTTTTCGGTTTCAAAACAGCAACTGTGGTTGCGAGTGAAGGGAAGCACAGTCAAATGTAAGTCAAAAGTCAAAGTGGATAGATCGCATTTTTTTATCATTATTGATTTTTGTACTTTCTTCTCGATCGTCACACTGATTGTGCTTTACATATCAATAAATTTATCACAGTTCATCGACCAGTTTGCAAGATAAGTTTTGTTTATAACTACCTATCTGTGTCTGTATGTGATTAAGTCTTGTTCTAGTTACACCTATAAAATCATTATCATTTCTCCGCTTGTAAATTGTGGTGTTAGTGAAATTGTAGTCAAATCGTATAGGTAGTTTGCGTTGGCTGAGCCAGATTTTCAATCTATCCTTGGCAAAAGGATTGTTTTTAAGCGAGTGGAAAATCTCGTTTCAATCTCCTATTTTCAAATCCGGATCAAAGCAAGATATCACCAACTACAGGCTAATATGAAAGATCTCTGCCATACCAAAGCTATTTGGAAAAATTGTATATAGTAGAATTTCAAGACATATTCAAAGCAGAATTTCAGTTTTTCAACATGGTTTTGTGGCGGGTAAATCAACAGCAACAAATTTAATGATAATGACTAATGCTTTTGTATCTAATATGGAGAATGGTAACCAAACCGATATTACTTTCACGGACTTTGCGAAAGCTTTCGATAGGGTGAATCATAGTATTCTTCTGTCTAAGCTCTTTGATTTTGGGTCTAATTCATCCTTCTTAACATGGATAGAATCTTACCTGACCGAAAGAATACAAATAGTTAAAATTAAAAACTGTCACTCAGAAAGCATATTTGTTCCATCGGGTGTTCCACAGAGCAGTCATTTGGGACCATAGCTATTTCTTATTTTTATAAATGACAATTCTAATATCTTCAAGAATTCGCACTGTCTCCTATTTGCGGATGATCTAAAGCTTTATCGCAAGATTTCTTGCAACCATGATTGTAGCCTTCGTCACCAAGATTTACAAAGATTGACTGCTTGGTGCAAAGATAATTACGATGACTTAAATATCAAAAAATGCGAAGTGTTATCTTGTTTTAGAAACCATGATCCTGTAAAGTTTGATTATAGTATCAATGGTATATATCTTGAAAGAGTAGTTCAGAAAAAGGACCAAGGGGTTATAATTGATCAAAGTATGTCGTTTCGACCGCATTATGACTTTATGATATCTAAATAAAGCAAATCAGATGCTTGGTTTTATCAAGAAGAATACGAAAGAGTTTACTGATTCCTATACTCTTATATCGCTATTCAACTCTTTGGTTAGATGCTAGAGTACTGCTGCTAAGTTAGGCATCCGTACTACGCAAATTCTTTGGCAAGAAATGAACAAGTTCAAAGGAATTTTAGGCGTTATGCTTTTTTAAATTAAATTGGAGAATCATTAGACCGCCCTATGATACCAGATGCCTGTTGTTAGGGATGAGGTCACTTGAAAAGCGCCGTAAATATCTTTCGGCTATGTTTATCAGAGACATCTTGACTGGAAGCAATAAGTGCCTTCCGCTATCAACACTGTTTTTTGAAGGTAGTGCACCTCCTAGAATATCAGGGGAAAGATTCCTAATATATGAGCAACTCCATCGCACTAATCTACGGGCGCAATGAGCCCATATCCCGTTGCATCAGGGAAGCCAACTCATTATGCCGTACTGTAAGCTTTTATGTGATATTTTCAAGAGATTCTTTTAAAAATGCAATTTTAAATCAAATATAAATACAAGTATAAATTTTTCATAGGAGTCTATATTCACGCGCGCCGTTTGTTATTTTTTTTTTTTTTTTTTTTTTTTTTTTTTTTTTTTATAATTAACGCGCACATCAAGGGGTTATGACTACCCTTATAATGTTATAGAACACAGTGCGAGCATTTAGGAAAATAGGAGAGGATTTGAAAGGAGACACCGATGCACGTTGCTTTTGAACCTTTGTGAATCGTAATGAAGGGGAAATACAGAGCCAGGTAAAGCATTCCACATTCGGGTGGTGCGACTGAAATACGAATCTCTATACTTGACTGTACGCCCGAAGTTGGGTTCACGGTAAAACTGATGAGCATTCCTAGCAAGGCGGGTGTTGCGGCTTAGTTGTTTCACGGGAGGAATGCAGCTGGCTATTTCACTAGAGCACTGTTTGTGAAAAAAGCGATAAAAGAGAGTGAGACAGGTGACGTTTCGACGATGTTCAAGAGAATCAATCGATTCTACGATTGAACTATCACCTATCAATTTTAACGCTCTATTGTGTACCCTATCAAGTAGGCGCAAAGATGTTTGAGAAGCACCTGACCAGATATGGGAGTTATACTCCAGTTTTGGGCGGATGAAGGCCTTATAAATTGTAGCCAGATCAGAAGGGGTGAAGAACTTTCTGCATCGTCTTAAGAAACCTAAGCATTTAGCAGCGTTTTTGGCGACTTCAAATATGTGGTCATTCCAACGAAGATCATCGTTTACACACATACCAAGTACTGACAGCTTTTCGGTTTCTTCGATGCAGGTACCATTCATGGATAATGGCAGTGGGGGAATGTTAAGCTTCAACGACAAGAGACAGCATTGAATTTTCGAAGCATTGAATTCTACTCGGTTCATAAGACCCCATGCAACAATGCTGTCAAGGTCAGAATTCAATGAGCTTTTCATACGCAACCGTTCCAGTTCCACATCCGAAGAGCAGAGACGTGAATTTGGAAACGAATATGAAAAGCTGAGGGTCGAGCCGTCAGCAAAACAGTTAAGTGGATTAGAAGTTTCAGACAAGAGATCATTTATGAAAATGAGGAAGAGAGTCGGAGACAAAACGGAGCCCTGGGGCACACCAGCATTTATGAAATGTGTATCAGACTTGAAGCCATCCAATACAACTTGTATTGAACGGTCGGAAAGGTAGTTTCTAATCCAACGAAGAAGAGACTCATCGATACCAAAAGCACGCATTTTCGATAAAAGAGCCTGATGCCAAACTCTATCAAATGCTTTAGAAATATCCAGCGCAATAATCTTACTTTCTCCAAAACAATGTAAAGATTGGTTCCACTTTTCGGTGAGATAAGCCATCAAATCACCAGTGGACCGTTTGCTACGAAAGCCGTACTGACGGTCATTAAGAAGCTTTCGTTCTTCAAGATATTTCATAAGTTGACGGTTTATCAACGTTTCCATGACCTTGGAAAGAAGGGACGTAAGTGCAATTGGACGGTAATTGGACGGGGAGGAAGATTCGCCTTTTTTAGGGACCGGCTGGACAAATGCAGTTTTCCATCTGCTCGGGAAAACCCCAGCAGAATAGGAAAGATGGAAAAGTTTACGCAGTGGTTTTGCCAGCGTAGAAGAACACCTCTTCAGAATAACAGCGGGGATACCATCTGGACCAGCGGATTTGTGAATATTGAGATCTTTGAGGACTCTCGCAACCGAGCGAGTTCGAAAGAATATCTGCTTCATCAAAGAATTTGCAGCCTCGAGCTCAGGTGGAGCCAATATGCTATAAGGAAGTGTCGAGTTGGCTGCAAATTGGGCTGCCAGCAAATTGGCTTTGTCGATGGAGCTGACATACGGAGAGTCATTGAAGACAAGCGTTGGGACCGATGACGTGGTCGAGTTCTTAATGTTCTTCACAAAAGACCAAAAGTTTTTACTTCCTTTTGGACACAATAGTATTTTTTGCCTTACTTTTTGGTCATGTAAAAACTTATTCCTTTGTATCTGAGCATTACAGATATTTCTGGCCCGTTTGAACAAATTTCGGTTTTCTACAGTGGGGTTGTCTTTAAATCTACGAAAACTTCTTTCTCTATCCCTAATCGCCTCTTTACAGCTTGAATCAAACCACGAATTCTCTTTGGGGGTGATACTTTTTGTTCTGTGAGGAACAAAATTTCTCATGCCGTTGAGAATAACGTTAGATATCATATCAGCTGATGCATCAACGTTTCCGTCGAGAAAGCACAATGACCAATTAAAATTTCGAAAGAAATTATTCAGGCCGTCCCAATTGGCTTTCTCGTATTGCCACACAGTTCTTTTAGGGACTTTATCTTTTTTTACAGTGACGGAAAACGAAAAATCTACCGATATGACACAATGGTCCAATTTGCCTAAAGGAGATGATACTACAACCCTGTATTTTTCGGGATGAGAAGTGAGAAATAAGTCAAGAGTGTTGGCCGCATGGCCTTCAATATCTGGAACCCGAGTGGGCTCATCAACAAGTTGAGTTAATTGATTTAACTCAGCGAAGATCTCAACATATTCTCCTTCGGGTGTTGTCTGGCCAGAATGTCGAAGCCAACCTGAATTGTGTACATTGAAATCGCCCGCAATTGCGATTTCAGTGTGAGGATATTGGGAAACAATTCTTATTATGGAGTCAGATAGCGCATCAAACTCGTTAGAGGTTGAATTGCTATCTAAATTGGGGCTTCTATAAATAAAACAATAATGAATGACATGCTTACGGACAGTGAATTTAAACCACATGAAATTAAAGTTCGTATTAGAACAGAGGCCGTATTGTGGTAGAAGTTGGTAAGCAATATCATGTCTAACATATACGGCGAGGCCATGGGAGGAAAAGAATAATGGCACTAAGCTATATCCAGGCAGTTTGAACTCTGAAGGATCAGAACCAACACCCACCTGTGTTTCACTCAGTGCCAAAACAGCTGGCCTGCATTTTGCAGTGTGAGCGTACACAGCAAAGAAATTCGATCGCAACCCCCTAATGTTGCTAAAATCGACCCGAAATTTACCCGACATTACGATTCAAAAAAACACACAAAACAAAATATCGAACGCAGACGCTATCTAAGTATAATCAACAAGTGTATATCTCGATAGAAAACCAAACCAAATTACTAGCGGTGTTATGCCCAGCCAGCAACTTGATTTGATTCACCAACGGGATCAACACAGTTGATCAACTATCCGCCTAGCAAACCCACAGCCTCATTGCCTGCACACACTGCTTCGATGCGATAAGGAAATATCGATTAGAAAAAATGTGTGCAGGTACTGAGACTGCGAGAGTGGTGTGGGGGAGGAGAAGATAAGAAGGTGAGCACTAGTGTTTGGTCTATTACAGGTTCTTTTTTTTTTTTTTGATTAATTTTCACAGCACAGGCACTGCACAGCGCACTGAATATTTTTTGCACGAGAATATTTTTTTCCTTGCGGCGCGGCGGCACGGAATGAGAAATTAATAGATTTGAATTTGATTGTTATTGATTTGATTGTTTTTTTTTTTTTTTTTTTATTATTATTATTTTTTTTTTCTATTTTGTATTTTTAGTGTAGAGGAAGGGGCAGCACAGAATTTAATTTTGCAGTCACTTAGCGCGGCGCGTGTTTGCGCGTTCGATAATAGATCGGCACACTTATTTATCTATTTATTTTTTAAATGCTGTTTAATTTATTTTTATTATTATATACCCACCTTCTATTATGTAAATTAGTTTCATTAGTCTGTAAGAGTTCACGTTCTCTGATTGATGAAATAAATTCAAATTCAAATTCAAATACTTTGCGTTGAGTTGAAAATTTTATTATTCCATGCAATGATCTTGTTTTCCGGTCGATTCACTTTAAAAATATTTTTTAGACTGAAATGTTTCATCGTTCACAGTTCGTAATTATGAGCGCGCTAAGAAGAAAGCTTTCGGGAGCGGAATATAGGAAAAATGCTAAATATAAGAAGATAGACAAGATAATATGAAAAATTGGCTTCGCAGAGGTAGGGTGATCCGCCAGTATCTGCTGGATCTTCCGAAGTTGATATTGAAATAGAGGATGTTTCTCGCATGTTCGCGGGCAAGATCAAAAGGATCAAGATTTTTCAGTCTGATTTCATGTTAGCGATTTAGATATTGGACAAAGTCGTGGCAAATCTTATGATAATGGTTAATGGGTTCAATATGGCCGGCATTCATAAAGGAGTACGAGGCAGGATTGCAGAAAGATACGAACTGGCCGAGTTCGTACCGTGCTTGGCTAACTCGTTAAATCTTGTAGGTCTTCATTCTGCCTCATCATGCCAGGAAGTTTGGACTGGTTCAAAAAGTATATTGCTTTTTTTGTTGTCTCCACTACTAAGTGGGACATTGTGAAAAAATACGTTAAGACAACTTTAAAAGGAAGTAGGTAGACGAGTTGGTGGGCGAAACATGTTGCAGTGAATGCCCTATTTGCACAAAATCCAATGGAATATTGAGGCTAGAGAAGTTGCTGAAAAAAGTGGTGTCAATAGGGTCAATTTTGCAAAACAAACGAATTCCGAAACATAAAAAAACATTTTGACGATTTACAAACACTCCAACCTGTTCAACTATTTTCTAAAGACATAATGATGGTGTTTGATCGAACCACATCAGAAATTAAAAAAGGAACTCGTTTTTAAGGAGTGAGCTCCACTTTTTTTTTTTTTTTTTTTTTTTTTTTTTTTTTTTTTTTTTTGTCAGGAGGAAATCTTCAAAAGACAATATTCGACACCAAGTAGTATGGGGTTCTTACCTCACTAAAAACTCCTCGTAATCAGAACCAATCCATGAACGATCGACAACAGATTGTTCTTTCTCAATAATATAATCGCTTTAAGGGAAGCTTAAACTTTTAATGCTTCCTATAACTTTTAGACCATTAGCTCGTGTGGCTTGCTTCTTCTTAATCTCTGAACATTGCCTCTCGTATTTAATACGGACTCCATTTCAGAGTTGATATGACTATGTGAAACAGCATATTTTCTTACAACTTCTGTAACCGTTTCTATTTGTAGGTCACGATGTACATAAATCGCTATTTCTTATATACCATGGTGCATTTACTATTCCACGAAGGACTTTGTTTTGGAACTTTTGGATGATTTCAGTATTTGTTTTCCTTGTACAGCCCCATAATTGGATTCCATAGGTCCAAACAGGTCTAGGTACTTGTTTATAAAGCATTAATTTATTTTCGGCAGATAAGTCAGAATTTCTACCGAGTAACCAGTACATTTTTCTATATTTCAAGTTGAGCTCTTCCCTTTTCTTTTTGATATGTTCTTTCCATTTTAGCTTTGTATCCAAATTCATCCCAAGGTATTTGGCCGTAATGGTACAGCTTGATTATTGATGAATATTTGTACGTAGCTTTACTTTTTATTTGTAAAGTTTATATGTGCAGATAAAGCTTCATTGAGCTTCATACGTCGGTATAACGGTGTCGACGGCATTTGGGAATTTCTCAGCAGCCTTGACGACGCACTTAGTGGATGCCGAAATTGCAGTATCATCTGCAAAAGTGGCCATAATGGTGTTGTTATCCACTGGAATATCCCTTGTATATAGCAAATACAGGGTAGGTCCTAGGACGCTTCCTTGGGGAACACCGGCTTGTATTTTACTCAGCTTTGAATATTCTTGATCATACCGTACTCTGTAGAGCTGGTTTGAGATATAAGATTTTAGTATTTTGTAGTACTGCCTGGGTAGGTCCCTTTGCAGTTTGTACTCTAGCCCCTCATGCCATACCTTGTCGAATGCTTGAGCAACATCTAAAAATATAGCCGAACATACTTGTTTTTCTTCTAATGTTTCTCCTTCTTTCAACTGCATCCGTTATTCTATGAACTTGGTCTATCGTGGAATGCTTATTTCTAAATCCAAACTAATGATTTGGGATTAGATTTCTTTCTTCTACGACTTTGCTTAGTCTTTTCAGTAGCAATTTTTCAAAGACTTTTGCCATTATTGGTATACGCGATATTGGTCTGTAAGACGTCACTTCTGTTGGTGGCTTACCTTGCTTTGGTATAACAATTACTTCAGCAATTTTCCAATGATGTGGGACATATTGGGTCTTTAGGCATGCATTTATTATGAATCGGAGTTTTATGAAGCCTTTTGATGGCATTTCTTTCATAACCTGAGCAGTTATTAGATCGTACCCAGGTGATTTTTTTTTTCGATAGTTCATTTCGACACATACTTTTATTTCTTTGAGTGTGACAATTGATATGTCAACTTCATCGACTTTATCAATAAACTGTAAGCTGTTTTCAGATGTTGCTGGGAATGGCTTAAAAACATTCGAAAGATGTTCTGCAAACAGGTTAGCTTTTTCTTTCGGATTTCCGATCCAGTTCCCGTTTAGAGATTTTATTGGCGGGTTTTGTAACTGCGGTCTTTGCAGGTGCTTAGCTGCTTTCCAGAGCGAATAATCGATTAAAGCATCAGTCGTTAAATTTTTCAGGAATTTACTTAATGAATCATTTTTGAATTCGTAGATCTGTTTTTTCAGTTCGTTGCCTAGCCGGTTAAACACTGTTTTGTGGTCTGGAAATCTAGTATTTTGCCATTTTCTTCGAGCTCTTCTCTTCTCTTATCTCGGCAGGGTATTTTGTTTGTTTTATTTGGTGACATAGGAAAAGCCAACGGTTTCTCTCTCTTGCAACAGATCTATGCGCATGACTTGCAGGGTACTTTTCCAAACTAAAACTAATTAAAAATTTTTTGCGATCTTCTATGAGCCAGGAACGCTTATCCAGTCTTTGCAATCTTAGCGATAGAAAATCGAATTGCACATAAGAATTAAATTATGACAAGGTTATAGATTTATTTGCTAAAGAAAAAACTCGAAGAGTAAAATAATTTCAACTGACAAATTCAGTAATTAATTTGATTTAAGCGTATATCCTACAGAAAAAACAGCGGTGGAAGTATTTTTTCTGGAAAGCTTATGTCCAGTTGTCAATAAACTAATGGACATCTGATGAAGTTATAAAGATGATAAAGGTAAAAATAAACATAGGTTGGTAGGGGCGTCATTTTTCAGTATTTGCCCCACCTAAAAAAATTTAAGATCCGGGGATGTTTATTGCTTATTGCCTACTGTTACTTTTTTGCTCATGTCAAGTGGGCATAACATCACTAGTCTCTGATTGGAATCTTCACTTGTTGTTCCGACTGTAAATAGGTTTCTTATTGATTTAAGCAGCATAAGAGGCTTATTTGTCACAAAACAAAAAGTATCATCCCCAAAGAGAACTTGTTGTTTGATTCGAATTTAAAGAGGTTATTAGGGATAGAAAAAGAAGTTTTTGAATTCATAAAGATAATTCTGCAATAGAAAATCGAAATTTGTATTGCTCGTAAGGATAAGAAAAAGTTTTACATGACCAAAAAGTTAGGAAAAATATATTTTTGTTTCGGAAAGGAGGAAAAAACGTTAGGTCTTGTTAAGAAAATTGATAAATCGACCACGTCATCGGTGCAAAAGCTCGTTTTCAACGACTTTTCGTCTGTTAGCTTCATCGATAGAGCCAATATGTTAGCAGCTCTATCTGAGCCTGTAAATCCTGTGATAAAGAAGATATTTTTAAGAACTCGCTCGGTTGCGAGAGTCATCAAAGGGACCTCTTACTTGCTTACTTACTAAGGTGGGCATTACAGTTCGGGGTGAACCTGGGCCTCAACCAAAATCTTTCTATAAAGACTTCGATTTCGGGCGAGCTCTCTCCAGTTTCGCACTCTTAGTCGGTTGTGGCTTTCATCCACTTGACTGCCCCACCTAAGACGAGGTCTTCCCCTTCCGCGATTTCACTGCAATGTGCTTTCGAAAACCCGTCGAGCCGGAGCGTTTAGGTCCATCTTCTCTACATGACCCAACCATCGTAGCTTCTCGATCAAAGGGACCTCAATGTACATAAATCTGAAGATCCAGTTGGTATTCGCGGTTATTCTGTAGAGGTGTTCTTCTACCCTATAGAAAAGCATGTGTGAGAATTTCTACAGGGAATCTTCCTCCCCTTACAACTACCTTCCAAATACGCTTACGTCCCTCCTTTCCAAGGTCATGAAAACGTTGATAAACCGTCGATTCATGAAATATCTTGAACGAAAGCTTCTTAATGACCGACAGTACGGGTTTTGCAGTAAAAGATCCAGTGGTGATTTGATGGTATATCTCACCGAAAAGTCAAACCGAAAGTAAGATTATTGCGCTTTATATTAGAAAGAGGATTTATCTTCCACTCGGTGGGATTTAAGTTCTTCAGTAGGCATAGTTCTCGTGGATCTGCTCCGATCTGCTATTCCGATCTGCTATCGAACGTGCAAAGACGTGCCGTGTCAAGTATCCGCATTTTGCCCAACCAGTGCCATCAATTTTTCATGCCACCATATCGCAATATTTAATTTATTAAATTAATCCTCTCAAAAACAATAAAAAAAAACCTATTTTTCCCGTGCGCAGCGAGTAAAAAAATAAAATATATACTATACATTTTTTTTAAAACAAAAACAAAAAAAGTGCAAATCAACACCAGGGCCAGTGCTTGTGCAGTGCAATTCATTTAAATGCCACCTACCACCCAGCACCCATTTAAACTAATATAAAGAAGAAAAAAAAAAATACAACAATAACCCAAACCAAAAGTGCGGTTGCTTTTTGTATCATCTCCTGCCCTGCACCACTCTTGTAGTCACGGCATTTGTACACATTTCATATTACATATTTGAATTTTTTCTTATCAATGCAGTGTGCGCAAATGCTGTGGCTGTGAGTTTGCTAGGCGAATAGTCGATCAACGGTGTTGGTTCCGTTGGGGAAACATAATCAAGCTGGGCATAACACCGCTAGTAGTTTGCTTGTGTTCTCTAATCGAGACCTATACTTGTTGGTTCGACTAAGGTAGCGTCTGCGTTCGATATTTTGTTTTATGTGTTTTTAAAAAATTGTAATGTCGGGTTAATTACGGGTCGATTATAGCAACATTAGGGGGTTGCGATCGAACTTCTTTGCTGTGTACGCTCACACTGCAAAATGCAGGCCAGCTGTTTTGGCACTGAGTGAAACACAGGTGGGTGTTGATTCTGATCCCACAGAGTTTAACCTGCCTGGGTATAGCTTAGTGCCATTATTGGGCCTGTGTTCTAATACGAACTTTAATTTCATGTGGTTAAAATTCACCGTCTGTAAGCAAATCATTCAATATTGTTTTATTTATAGAAGCCCCAATTGAGATAGCAATTCAACCTCTAACGAGTTTGATGCGCTATCTGAGTCCATAATAAGAATTGTCTCCTTTATCCTCACACTGAAATCGCAATTGCGGGCGATTTCAATGTACACAATTCTGGTTGGGTTCGACATTCTGGCAAGACAACACCAGAAGGAAAATATGTTGAGATCTTCGCTGAGTTTAACGGATTAACTAAACTTGTTGATGAGCCCACTCGGATTCTAGATATTGAAAGCCATGCGGCCAACACTCTTGACCTATTTCTCACTTCTCATCCCGAAAAATACAGGGTTATAGTACCATCCCCTTTAGGCAAATCGGACCATTGTGTCATATCGGTAGATTCTTGTTTACCGTCACGGTAAAAAAAGATAAAGTCCCTAAAAGAACTGTGTGGCAATATGAGAAAGCCAATTGGGATGGCCTGAACAATTTCCTTTGAAATTTTAATTGGTCATTGAGCTTTCGTAATTCTCAACGGCATGAGAAATTTTGTTCCTCACAAAACAAAAAGTATCATCCCCAAGGAGAATTCGTGGTTTGATTCAAGCTGTAAGGAGGCGATTAGGGGTAGAGAAGGTAGTTTTCGAAGTTTTAAAGATAACCCTACAGTAGAATATCGGAATTTGTTCAAACGGTCCAGAAATATCTGTAATGCTAAAAAAAAGGCTAAGTTTTTGCATGACCAAAAAGTAAGGCAAAAAATACTGTTGTGTCCAAAAGGAAGTAGAAACTTTTAGTCTTTTGACAAGAACATTAAGAACTCGACCACGTCATCGGTCCCAACGCTCGTCTTCAATGACTCTCCTCCCCATATGTTAGCTCCATCGACAAAGCCAATTTGCTGACAGCTCATCTTGCTGCCAACTCGACACTTCCTGATAGCATATTGGCTCCACCTCAGCTTGAGTCTACAAATTCTGTGATGAAGCAAATATTTTTTCGAACTCGCCCGGTTGCGAGAGTCCTCAAAGATCTTAATATACATAAATCTTCTACGCTGGCAAAACCACTGTGTAAACTTTTCCATCTTTCCTATTCTGCTGGGATTTTCCCGAGCAGATGGAAAACAGCATTTGTTCAGCCGATCCCTAAAAAAGGCAAATCTTCCTCCACTTCCAATTACCGCCCAATTGCACTTACGTCCATTCTTCCCAAGGTCATGGAATCGTTGATAAACCGTAAACTTATTAAATATCTTGAAGAACGAAAGCTTCTTAATGACCGTCAGTTCGGCTTTCGTAGCAAACGGTCCACTGGTGATTTGATGGCATATCTCACCGAAAAGTGGAACCAGTCTTTACATTGTTTTGGAGGAATTAAGATTATTGCGCTTGATATTTCTAAAGCATTTGATAGAGTTTGGATTCAGGATCTTTTATCGAAAATGCGTGCTTTTGGTATCGATGAGTCTCTTCTTCGTTGGATTAGAAACAACCTTTCCGACCGCTCAATGCAAGTTTTATTGGATGGCTTCAAGTCTGATACCCACTTTATAAATGCTGGTGTGCCCCAGGGCTCCGTTTTGTCTCCGACTCTCTTCCTCATTTTCATAAATGATCTCTTGTCTGAATTTTCTAATCCTCTCAACTGTTTTGCTGACGACTCGACCCTCAGCTTTTCATATTCGTTTCCAAATTCACGTCCCTGCTCTTCGGATGTGGAACTGGAACGGTTGCGTATGATAAGCTCATTGAATTCTGGCCTTGACAGCATTGTTGCATGGGGTCTTATGAACCGAGTAGAATTCATTGCTTCGAAAATTCAATGCTGTCTCTTGTCGTTGAAGCTTACCATTCCCCATTGCCATTATCCATGAATGATACCTGCATCCAAGAAACCGAAAAGCTGTCAGTACTTGATATGTGTGTAAACGATGATCTGCGATGGAATGACCACATATTTTAAGTCGCTAAAAACGCTGCTAAATGCTTATTCTTCTTGAGAAGATGCAGTGAGTTCTTCACCTTTCCTCATCTGGCTACAATCTATAATGCCTTCATCCGCCTAAAACTGGAGTTTAACATTCATATCTGGTCAGGTGCTCCTCAAACAGCTTTGCGCCTACTTGATAGGGTACAAAATGGAAGGTCAAAATTGACTGGTGATAGTTCTATCGTAGAATCGATTGATTCTCTTGAACATCGTCGAAATGTTAGCTGTCTCTCATTCTTTTATCGCTTTTTTCACAAACAGTGCTCTAGTGAAATAGCCAGCTGCATTCCTCCCGTGAAACAACTAAGCTGCAACACCCGCCTTGCTAGGAATGCTCATCAGTTTTACCGTGAACCCAACTTCGGACGTACAGTCAAGTATAGAGATTCGTATTTCAGTCGCACCACCCGTATGTGGAATGCTTTACCTGGCTCTGTGTTTCCCCTGCATTACGATTCACAAAAATTCAAAAGCAAAGGGGATCGGTGTCTCCTTTCAAATCCTCTCCTATTTTCCTAAATGCTCGCACTGTGTTTTATAACATTAGAAGGGTAGTCATAACCCCTTGATGTGCGCGTTAATTACAAAAAAAGAAAAAAAAAACCTGAACCTTCTCATCTGCATTCAATTTATAAGTAGGCTTTATAAATCCAACCAAAACTGGAGTAAAACTCACATGTCTGGTCAGGTGCGTTTCGCCATATCTTTGCGCCTTCGTGGTAAGGTACATAATAAAGCGTTAAAAAGGGAGAGTTTCGTGTTTCAGCCAAAAAAAAAACAATTTTTGAATTTCTTATCCAATTAGGTATGGATTGATTAATTTTTGTACAATATTGAGAATACTCTTAACTATTTTGTATAATTTTATAATGCAGAAATTAATATTGATGTATAAACCGGTAACAGAATTTTTCTCAGAACGCCTGGGAAAAAACATTTTGCGATGATCATCGCCGCCCTGCCGAAAAAGGAAACACTCTTAATTAAAAAAAAAAATATTTGAACATTGAGTGGAAATATTTTATATGGAAATGATACAAAGCTTCATATAAACCAATTAAGTAGTTTTTAAATGGCAATGAACACGGATTAAAAAAAAAAAAAACGCAGAAGCATGAATTATTTCAATGTTAGTAAGGGAGAAAAAATATATACCTATGGCTATTTAAGGCCGCTACTGGTCAATGAAGTTACTGTAGATTCCATATACATACAATGATTTCTACTTAAAGCGCAACATTGTGAATCTGAATGATGCGACGATCTCTATTGTGTTTTATCGTTATCTGTCTCACACTGAATGGTTAGTACAGAAAGTTAACTAGTACCTACCCCATTTACCTGAAAGAGCTTCAAATTTACGCGGCATCTTTAAATGAAGTTTTCTTCATTCTCCACTGTCTCACTTGTTTAAATTATTTTCAAATAACTAAAAAATAGCGAGGGAGCCCGGTCGAGATGTTTTGATGCCATTATCAGCATTGGTAAAATAATGGCTATTTTTCTGTATAAAGTAGCTTTCATAAGCATCCAATTTTCTTTCATCAGTTATGTTTCAATTGAGGGTTGAGCTTCAATGGCAGTACTCTGAACTCTAATTTATATGCACTATGTTACCTAAGTCTTTGTTCTATGGTTCTTTGGATTTGAATATAGTAGACACTAGACACCATACTAGATTGCAATTACAGTCAAACCTGGATAAGCGAGAGTTCAAGGGAGCACAATCTCATTCTCGCTTATAGAGGTTTCTCACTAACCCGGTTTCTCGCTAATTAAGGTGCATGGGTAGCGTTTCTCACTTATAAAGGTACGCATCAATAACAAGTGACAGCAAGAACGAATGTAGTTAATATGTAATAATGATAAAATTACATAAACACAGGGACACGCGTCCATTCGAAAAGAATGCGATAAAATAACAAAATTTTATAACGTTTTTATTTTATTATTTTTATTATTTTTTAACGTTTCGCTTTCTCTTTATTCGTTGTGTATCGTATTTGCTTTATTATTTGAATTTAGTAAACAAAACACTCGATATTATGGCGGATTCGAATGGTCAAAGGAATGGACATAAAATTAATCGTTCACTTTGCATTGAATTGAATTTTGTACGACCTTTGCCACGCATCTCGAACTGCTTGTAATATGTATAAGCCACAACTAAGAACAAACCTAGCCCAACTTTTATTTTTTCGAAAACCAAATATCGCTGGGCTAGCTTCTAAAACTTATATTTTGGCATTATTTTACCAAGTTCTTACAAGTATGTAGTTTACTTTGTTGTTATTTCTCATTTCTTTGAAATTATTTTGTAGGATCCAGCATAACCTTCAAATTTTATTCGTAAAAGGCGATGATTTCGATTCAAATTAAACATTTTTCAACTAATTTCCAAATCATAATTTATAATTACATTGTTGATTCTGCGTTACTGTTATTTCAAATAATGATTTCAATGTAAGTAACTACCATACTGCTGTAGTTAAGGTATATCTTTACAATTATATACATATATACTATAAACTATTATATAGAGGAATGGGCTCCAAAACTACTGAGCCGAATTGAATAATATTTAGAACAGCTTTAGAGCCTTAGAGCCTTAGAAATGACATAGGCTACATTTCATCCCCAGATTCCTACGGGAAAGGACGGCACCTGAAAGAAAACCGGGAAGTTTGAAAATACTGAACCGATTTCAAAAATTCTTTCACCGTTAGAGTGCTACATTACTTCCGTAATGGCATGGATTATTTTTCATTCGTGAACGGGAACGAAACCGGGGGCAAAACTGGGGACTAATAAAATACTGGGTCAATTTCAAATTATTGCACCATTAGAGTGCTTCCCCAAGTATCATGGAAAATATTTTTTCCCCATATTCCCACGGGAATGTGAACGTAAACAGTGCCCCTGTTCTGTAACTATCGCTACGATAAAAGCCGGCGATAAACGGTGGAAAATGAAACGAAATTCTATGAATTTAGTAGGACTTCGTTCCGATTTTCAGTGTTTCTCGATCTATGCTATCTATGCGATGCGGGACACAGGAAAAAAAATTCCCTAATTTTTTCAAATTTTTATTCCAAACCCTTCCTTAACAAAAACTTCTTAATGAAATAGGGTCAATTTCATTAAGAAGTTTTTGTTTTTTCGATCACCCGTTCAAAAACGGCTGCTGTTATTAAAGAATTGTTTATCGAGCTTTTGTTAATAACAAATGAAATAATAAATAAAAAAATTCTATTTTAATGTAAGGTCATTAAAATTTCCGTAGATATCTTTGAAAAAATAATCCATGTCAAAATGTTGCTTACTTTTGGCGGACTGAGCGAAATAAGAAATCAGCGTTTTTGTTTATTAGCAATAGAGTGTAAGCAAATGATCTAAATTTTATCAAACATTCACTGTAGAGTGTTCAGACACGCTTCATTTGAGCCTAATTTGAAGTTTTTCCGTTGATAAGTTCAAAAATGACAGGAAAATAGGGCCAGGAAGGGTTAGAGATAAAAATATGAAAAAATTAGGGATTTTTTTTTCATTTTTTAGAACTGATTTAGGGGGCGTGGCACTCAATTCTCGCAAAAAAGTGAAAAAGGACCACCCTAGTATACATATATACATGCCAACTTACTTAAGCGTGAACGAATCCGTTGCCACAGCTGATGCAATGGGTTCTTTGAGTGTAGTCTTGAGTTTTTGTGTTTGTAAGTTTCTCATTTTGCTGGCTATGAGATGACGCAAGATTGGTACAATATCATGATGATTATTCTATCAGACTCATAATATTGGCCCATTAGCAATGATAAAGAGAAGCCACAAATAGACTGTCAGAGCTTATCCCTCGACGTTTTTCAATATTTTGAGATACCTCGCCTTCACAAATAGACGAAATTTGCTGGTTTTAAAAAAAATTACTAACACACAAAACGTTTCATCAACATTTTTACAACATAGTTTTTTCAATCAACCGAAGTGAGAAACAACGAAAATGAAGAGGCCTTAACCGCGTATGAAGATTTTTTGTTTGTTTTGTCTCCTAGCTTCAAAACTAGCTGGTTTATAAAAATGTCATCTACATAAAAATTTTAATGTTTAAGGTTTGTACTTATATTGTCGACTAGAAAATTGGTGCGTTTAAGTGTTGCCGTTTGTGATAAAGTGGCATGCGATAGAATGAATAGGAGAATTTGCTAATTAGAGCAATTTAATTCGAGTGTTAAATCTGTACGATTTCTATTGCACAAATATGGACTTTCAAAGACAAAGAAAAAACAATTGGACATTGAAGGAATATAGAACATAAAATAAACATTCAAGCATAACTGTTACAAAAAATACAATGCAACATAGGGAAATATGAGTTCTCTCGGTGTGTATAATTAGACAAATGAATGTTTCTTATATAGCTATGTATTGTATAATAGTATGAATCTTCAAGCACATGAAAGAAACAGTGAATGAAACCGAAAAGATGATAACTACTTTAATTTAATTTTATTCGTAATTACAATGAAACTATTAATGTTCAAAGGAGAACAATGTAATTTTTTGTTTGGATTCTTAACTAAACCTCATACTTTATTATTATTATAATTTTTTAAAGGATTTCTGCTTTTGAATGCGTATGTTCAGCAAAATTGTTCTGATTAAGAGAATTTGTTTCTCTTCATATAATTTTTTGTATTGTTGCACCTGCCTTATATTTTTACTTTGAGTTGATTTCTTAATATCTGTATATATATGTCCGTGTGCTACGAGAACTTGTTGTTTGATTTCTGCATTGTTTGATATAATGTCCGGTGATCATGAGTTTTGCAACATTTGCATTATTCTTCTGTTTTTCCTGGAAATTCTTGGAAAAATTTCATGCAGACAGAAAGATACGTGGCTTATTTTGAAATTCGCCGGTGAAAGTGCGGCTTAAGAAATGTGGCTAGAAAAGTTGATAAATTGCTGTCAGCTCTGCTGTAAAAGTGATTGTATATATTTTAATTTCGCTCCGATAATTTTTTTTATTTTTACTAGGAATAGTGCATGTACCTAATTTATTTCAAAATAAATATATTCGTATTTTTCAAACCAGTTTGAATACGACCACAAACAATATTTTGCTGATTCAAAAGGTAAACAAAAAAATATCGATAAAATAAAATTGCTTGGTTGTCACCGGTTTCATATGTCCGATCAAAAAAGCAAAATTAACCAAACTTCCCCCGAAAATGTTCCCATCCCGAAACCAAAATTCTCCAACCGTGTAACAAGTATAAGCCCTACTGTCGAAAACATGTCCATTTCAAATCTCAACAAAATAAAACAAATCATCGATACATCTCTGCAGAAAGAGCTCACTGTAGCGAGAGCGACTGCAAAGCTTGCCACAAAAGATGACGTACTCAAGTTGAACGAGAAAACTAATACTAACTAAGAAAGGTATACAACATTTTGAAGCGAGGTGCGAGATGTGCAAGACATGGGACACTACAAAAATGTTTAGAAATTCAGCAAAACTTAAACGAACATGTGTTTTTATTCAACGAGACCTATCAAAAAAAAAAAAAATGCATTTGAAACGTCGAATCCATCTTGCCTATAGAAAGGTCATCAAAACAAAAATATCGAATGAATCCATACACATTAAAAACAGTACGCTTACGGTTACAGAGAAAGTATTTTATTTAAACAAATATAATATTATAAAATATAAAAATGGAGACGGCGAAAAACAACTTCAAGCTGAAACTGTCGAGGAGACGTCAGAATGAATGGTATAGACCAGTCAATGAAAATATACCAGACATACCAGAGATACCTTTGTACCAAAATAGTCTATGATTGCGTCAGCGCATCGCCTCTATGTAAAATGTAATACTATGTAATAGCAATATTTTATATTAAGTTGTATTTATCAATTTCTTTAACTTTATAAAAATCTTCAATATGTTTTTTTCTGTGTAAAACTCATATAACACTAGAAAATTTTAACAAATCTTCCAAATATTTTAACGGTTTTAAATTAAAATGAAAGGCTGCAGTGAAAACATATCCCAAAAGATCGTGCTAGTGGTGAAGCTCTCTAAGCAATCGAGACAACGCTTTCAAAATACCACAACTTTGGCGAACACTAAAGAACCACTGTTTTTCAACTAGTCCGGATGCTGACGACAATACCATCATGGCTTTAAATTCATTCATTATATTACAAACCAATTATAAATGAATTGCTTACTTACTTACTTACTTACTCACTTAATAATTAATAAAAACATAAGTAAATATACAGGGTGTTCCGTACTTCGTGTATTATCCTTTGGGATGTGATTCTTGGTCATATTCTAAGAAAAAAAAAATGTTATACAGTAAAGCTCAATTCTCACCTTTGACATCACTTTTTGACAATTTAAGAAAAGGCTGACTTTGGTGTACTATGACCTATGTTAAATTCGATATCTCTGTCAATACTAATGGTAGAGACCTAATCATAGTCCTAGTTTTTTGTAGAAATAACAACCTTTAAGACTATATTTAAGTTAAGCTTTCACAGGTTAAGAGTTGCCAGATTTTCAATTTTAAGTGCTGTTCAAATTTTCTTCCCGAAACAAAGTTTTGACTTTGAGGTCATTTTTTTGCAGAAAATGCCTGGTAAACATGGAGTTTCTTTATTTTTTACTGGTGAACTAAACAATAATAAAAAAAAAAAATTATTAATAAGTGCACTCAAAAACCCATTGATTTTATGATATTTGAAAAAATACAAAATGGGTAAAATTAAAAAAAAAAAAGAAGAATTTTAAATTTGAGGTTTGTTTGAATAAAACAATAATATGGGCGTTTTTAGTAGTTTTTTTTTATGTATTGTAACGTGCGCTTAGTTCGCAAAATAAAACTTCACTTTTCAATTTATTTCAACCACTTTTATTCAGTATCTATACTTTATTCGATCTCAACTCGACTTTTGGACTACCACTTGTAGACAATTTACTCTTCACTTTATCACTCTATAATCAAAACTGCCATCTGGTTGCCTCGGGCGGGCTATT
Source organism: Melanostoma mellinum (assembly GCA_914767635.1). NCBI lineage: Eukaryota > Metazoa > Arthropoda > Insecta > Diptera > Syrphidae > Melanostoma > Melanostoma mellinum. The sequence goes on along the minus strand of OU612058.1, from coordinate 116,236,783 downwards.
TATATCGAATGACATTTCATCTAGAACTCTCCAGTAACTTCCACATTGTCTCCACTCTCCACTACAACTGTCAAACATTTTTCCTCCTAGTATATTTCTACACTTACACTAGTGTTGCCACTTGTGTTTTCGTTTGAACGTTTTCGATTAGGAAATTGGTATTAAATGTTGGGTTCACGTTACACTGCCCCCTCCTCAAGATTGTTCGTCCCGAATAATTCCATCTGCAGCCTCGCCACTATATCGATGCAGCCGGTCACAATGAACTACTTTTAACTTGCCTCTTAGTCCTCTTTGGATGCGGTAGACCACGTCGCTAATCCTCGTGACAACAGTATAAGGACCTTCCCAGTTCTGCTGAAGTTTCGGTGACAATCCCTTTTGACGATGAGGATTATAAAGCCACATACGATCTCCTGCTTGGAATCCTGCCGTTGTCGCTTTCGTGTCGTACCGTGTCTTCATCCGGTCGCTGTAGGTTTTCATCCGTTCCCTTGTTCTTTTATGGATGTCAGCGAGTCTCTCCTTGAGGTCGTCCACATAATCGTTCGTGTCTTGTGGCTCCTCTGTGGGGCATCCAAATTTAAGTTCGTTGGGCAGCCGCATGGTTTTCCCGAACAGGATATCAGATGGTGTTTGTCCTGTCGAGCTATGTACTGCACTTCTATAGGCCATCAGGAATAGTGGTACGTGCCTATCCCAGTCTCTTTGGTAGTCGCCTACGACCTTGGTAAGGTGTTCTTTCAAGGTCCGGTTGAATCTTTCAACCATCCCATCAGATTGTGGATGAAGCGGTGTGGTTCTCGTTTTCTTAATGCCAAGTAGTCCGCACACTCCTTGGAAGATGTTTGACTCAAAGTTCCTCCCTTGGTCGGAATGGAGTTCTATAGGCACGCCAAACTTACTCACCCAGTTAAACACAATCTGGTCGACCACCGTTTTGGCCTCTTGATTTGGGATGGCATACGCCTCAGGCCACTTGCTAAAATAGTCCATTATAACCAGAATGTACTTGTTTCCAGCGTTCGTCTCTGGAAAAGGCCCAGCCACATCTACTGCAATCCTCTCAAAAGGCGATCCAACTTTGTACTGATGCATCTTACCTTGAATCTTCCTACCAGGTCCTTTGGTTGCAGCACACTTGTCACATGTTCGGCACCACTTCTCCACGTCATCTCTAGCATGTAACCAGTAGAACCGATGTCGCACCTTCTCCAGTGTTTTGTTTACTCCCAGGTGGCCTCCAGAAGGTCCGTCGTGCATCTCCCGCAGAACTTCACTGACTTTGGATTGCGGTACGATCAGCTGCATCACATATGACTTACCGTCAGCGGATTCCCATCTTCGCCTGAGGACACCTTCTTGCACATATAGTGAGTCCCACTGTGCCCAATAGGCTTTGAGAACTGGACTCCTGTCAGAAATGTCTCCCCATTCTGGTTTCTCTTCATTTTCTTTCCATACGAGAATGGGTTCGATATCTGGATCCTCCTGTTGAGCAGTCCTCACTTCCTCATTGCTCCATCCGCTTATGGGGTCAGCTCTTAGTCGCTGAGCGGTAATGATTTCTTTGTCTTCTTGCCGCCTGCAATGCTTGCAATCCACTTTGCAAGGTCTTCGGGATAATGCATCGGCGTTTGAGTGCAGCTTTCCTCTGCGGTGTTGGATCTGGTAGTCATAGGTCTGCAATCTTTCTATCCACCTTGCGACTTGACCTTCTGGATTTTTGAAGCTCAACAGCCAGCTCAGAGCACCATGGTCTGTCCGCAGAAGGAATTTCTGTCCATAGATGTACTTATGGAAGTGCTTTGTTGCCAAGATGAGAGCTAGCAGTTCCCTTCTGGTCACGCAGTAGTTTCTTTCGGGTTTCGATAGGACCTTGCTGTAATATGCCACTACTTTCTCTTCGCCATCATGCACTTGGGATAGTACCGCCCCGATTCCAACGTTGCTTGCATCTGCGTCGACGATGAATGTTTTGCCAAGTGTTGGATGTGCCAGCACTGGAGCGTTACAGATGCGGTATTTGAGTTCCTGGAAAGATTTCTCACACTCACCTGACCATTTAAACTGCTTTCCCTTTTCGGTGAGCTGATGCAAACTCTTTGCAACTTCAGCAAAGTTCTTAACAAAACGTCGGTAATATGTGGCAAGTCCCAGAAAGCTTCGGAGTTGATGTTTGTCCTGTGGTGTTGGCCAATTTTTGACGGAGTCAACTTTTTCAGGATCAGTTTTCACTCATTGGGATGAGATGATGTGTCCCAAATACTTAACTTCGGTTTTGAAAAGTGCACATTTTTCTGGATTCAGTTTAAGGTTAGCCTCTCGAAGTCTCTGAAACACGGCTTTTAGGTTCTTGCAATGTTGGTCAAATGTTTTCCCGTAAACAATGACATCGTCCAAGTAGACTAGGCACGCTTTCCACGTCAGTCCTTGAAGAACGCACTCCATCAAACGCTCGAATGTTGCCGGAGCGTTGCATAGCCCAAACGGCATAACTTTAAACTGCCAGAGCCCATTACCTGTAGAAAACGCCGTCTTTTCCCGATCATCAGGGTGAATGTCAACTTGCCAATATCCACTCTTCAAGTCCAGCGTCGAAAACCACTGGGCTCCCTCCATGGCATCCAGGGTATCACTGATTCTGGGCAGGGGATAGCTGTCCTTCTTAGTCCCATCATTCAGCCTTTGGTAGTCCACACAAAAACGAGTGCTTCCGTCTTTCTTTTTCACTAGCACCACTGGTGACGCCCAAGGACTTTTGGAATTTTCGATAAGACCGTCCTTCTTCATTGCTGTTATCATGTCCTCAACCTCACCTTGTTTGGCCAGTGGAAGGCATCTTGCGGGTTGACGAATCGGTCTTCCATCTCCTGTGTTGATACGATGCTGCACCAACTGTGTCCTACCATATTGTCCCTTTTGCGATGCGAAGATGTCAGTGTACTCTTGTAGGAGATTTTCAGCCATCCTTGTTTGTTGGTGATCAAGGTTGGATGAATTCAGTATTTTAGCTCTGATGGTTTTGAGCTCCTCCGGAGTTATAGTTTTTTTCGGGGTTTCGTCTGTGATCTTCGTAATTGCTGCAACCGATTCGCAACGTCCAACGACTTCTCCTTTCTTCAACCTTACATCGTACGGTCTGGTGTTTAGTAATCGTACGGGGACCATTTTGTTTTTCGGTGCTACCAGTGTTTTCCCAATGATGACGCTTTGGGAGGAACACTCTGGGTCTGGTTCCAACATGAGGTATCGAAGGCTTCCAAACTCACCTTCCAGTTTTGTCCAAACGAACACTTCAGAAGGAGGCAGAATCAGATCTTCCGTGATGACAGTCCTCAGTGTCGACGTACTTTCGTTCGAAAAGGTCATTGGAAGTTCCTTATTTTGGTACTTCAAAACCTTATTAACGATGTCCAAAATAACTCCGTGCTGTTTCATAAAGTCGATTCCAATGATGCACTCGTCACATATATCTGCCACCAGGAATTGATGAGTAAACACTAGATCGGCCAGTCGGATCTTAAGACTCACTTCTCCGTATACTCTAGCTATTGGTGTTATGAAGCCACGTCATCTTTACCAGGTCTCGACGTACTATGGATGCTGTGGCACCGGTGTCGATGGTAGCCACATGTTTGTTGCCGTTAATAGTAGTCTCCACAGTCAGACTTTTGTTGTCTCGTTTGGTCTGAGAGACCTGGATGGTGGTTCTGGTGCCATCGATACAAGAAACCAGCCTCTGCCCCTCGAAGTTGGTTCTTACTCGTTTCCCTGGTGTGAAACGGGCTGATAGGCAACGCTGGTGTTGTTGTTACCTTGCTCTGGGTTGGATCTCTTGCTTCCACAATGTTGACAAGCGGTTTTATTTGATGGTAGTCTGCATTGACGCTGTAAATGCCCGGTCTTGTTGCAGTTCCAACATCTTGAAAGTCCGCTCCGCTGGTTCTTTTGTATTTCAGCTCTTTGGCACGAGCATTCTTCGGCTATGGCTTCTCTTAGTCGATGTACTCCATGAGAAGCCTGTTCTGCTGCTTCGATTGTCAATGCGAATGCTAAAGTTTCAGAAAGAGTACGTGTTCTAGCAGTTCGCACAGACCTCTGAAGATGTATATCGGAAATGGCACGAACGAAGGACTCAACAGCAAGCTGGTTGATGATTTCTTCTCCAGCATCCGGGTATGCCAGGTGAACCAGCCTTTCGACGTCTGCTTGAAGCTGCTGTAGACTTCCACCCCTTTTCTGGACTTTGTTATTGAGTTGGACTCGGAAGACTTCTTTCAAGTGGCTATCGCCAAAGCGTTTATCTATAGCTGCCACGAGAGAACTGAAATCACCGCTCTTACCAGCTGGAACTGTTTGAAGTAATTCAGATGCTGGTCTTCTAAGAGCAAGAGTCAGTGCAATGTACTTGTCTTCGTCATCCCAGCCATTTGTTGTCGCGGCTGCCTCAAATTGTCTCTTGTAGACTGGCCAAGAAGACTGTCCATCAAATGTTGGCGGTTTCATCTCCTTTTTCTTTGCAGACTCTCCATTAGATTCTCGAATTTTGATTTAGCGGATCTGGTTTAATTCCTTGGTCAGAACAGAGAACTGTTTATCACTTCGGCTTTCTACGATTTCGAAACGATTCTCTACAACAGAAAGCTGTTTTTCCATACCTTCAACGCGTTCGTCAAGGGCAAACACATTTTTCTCAATGTTGCCCAATTTGCCTTCTAGAATGTTTTTCTGACCTTCCAAAACATTCTGTTGCGCCTCAAGTCTTTCGAGAATATTTTGTTGTTCCTTCTTTTGCTCGTTTCGTTGCTCTTCCAGATTCTTTTGTTGTACTTCGAGTCTTTCGAGAACATTCTGCTGTTCCTTCTTTTGATCGTTTCGTTTTTTTTTTCAATCAGCTTCTTTTGTTCGTTTCGTTGTTCTTCAATCAGCTTCTTTTGTTCGTTTCGTTGTGCTTCAACAAAAGTTTCATCATACTAGAAAAATCTACATTTTCACTTACTTCCTCTTCTTACACTTCTGTTTCAAAAACAAAAGTGTTTACGTCTTCCCCTTGCTGTTCCAAATAGTTACGCAAGCGCAGGACGAGCTCATTTTTCGATCCCGCTCTAGAATGATTTCGCTTACCTAACTCACTTTTAAGCTCAATGCAGTTGAGCTCTTATAACAACTTACCCATTTTCACTGTATTTTACTCTCTTTTTTTTTACACTGTACTAGTCTTTTTTTTTATCAAATAAGTTTTAATTACCATTCTGACACCAATGTAACGTGCGCTTAGTTCGCAAAATAAAACTTCACTTTTCAATTTATTTCAACCACTTTTATTCAGTATCTATACTTTATTCGATCTCAACTCGACTTTTGGACTATCACTTGTAGACAATTTACTCTTCACTTTATCACTCTATAATCAAAACTGCCCTCTCTTGCCTTGGGCGGGCTATTTATATCGAATGACATTTCATCTAGAACTCTCCAGTAACTTCCACATTGTCTCCACTCTCCACTACAACTGTCAAACATTTTTCCTCCTAGTATATTTCTACACTTACACTAGTGTTGCCACTTGTGTTTTCGTTTGAACGTTTTTGATTAGGAAATTGGTATTAAATGTTGGGTTCACGTTACACTGCCCCCTCCTCAAGATTGTTCGTCCCGAATAATTCCATCTGCAGCCTCGCCACTATATCGATGCAGCCAGTCACAGTGAATTACTTTTAACTTGCCTCTTAGTCCTCTTTGGATGCGGTAGACCACGTCGTTAATCCTCGTGACAACAGTATAAGGACCTTCCCAGTTCTGCTGAAGTTTCGGTGACAATCCCTTTTGACGATGAGGATTATAAATCCACACACGATCTCCTGCTTGGAATCCTGCCGTTGTCGCTTTTGTGTCGTACCGCGTCTTCATCCGGTCGCTGTAAGTTTTCATCCGTTCCCTTGTTCTTTTATGGATGTCAGCGAGTCTCTCCTTGAGGTCGTCCACATAATCGTTCGTGTCTTGTGGCTCCTCTGTGGGGCATCCAAATTTAAGTTCGTTGGGCAGCCGCATGGTTTTCCCGAACAGGATATCAGATGGTGTTTGTCCTGTCGAGCTATGTACTGCACTTCTATAGGCCATCAGGAATAGTGGTACGTGCCTATCCCAGTCTCTTTGGTAGTCGCCTACGACCTTGGTAAGGTGTTCTTTCAAGGTCCGGTTGAATCTTTCAACCATCCCATCAGATTGTGGATGAAGCGGTGTGGTTCTCGTTTTCTTAATGCCAAGTAGTCCGCACACTCCTTGGAAGATGTTTGACTCAAAGTTCCTCCCTTGGTCGGAATGGAGTTCCATAGGCACGCCAAACTTACTCACCCAGTTAAACACAATCTGGTCGACCACCGTTTTGGCCTCTTGATTTGGGATGGCATACGCCTCAGGCCACTTGCTAAAATAGTCCATTATAACCAGAATGTACTTGTTTCCAGCGTTCGTCTCTGGAAAAGGCCCAGCCACATCTACTGCAATCCTCTCAAAAGGCGATCCAACTTTGTACTGATGCATCTTACCTTGAATCTTCCTACCAGGTCCTTTGGTTGCAGCACACTTGTCACATGTTCGGCACCACTTCTCCACGTCATCTCTAGCATGTAACCAGTAGAACCGATGTCGCACCTTCTCCAGTGTTTTGTTTACTCCCAGGTGGCCTCCAGAAGGTCCGTCGTGCATCTCCCGCAGAACTTCACTGACTTTGGATTGCGGTACGATCAGCTGCATCACATATGACTTACCGTCAGCGGATTCCCATCTTCGCCTGAGGACACCTTCTTGCACATATAGTGAGTCCCACTGTGCCCAATAGGCTTTGAGAACTGGACTCCTGTCAGAAATGTCTCCCCATTCTGGTTTCTCTTCATTTTCTTTCCATGCGAGAATGGGTTCGATATCTGGATCCTCCTGTTGAGCAGTCCTCACTTCCTCATTGCTCCATCCGCTTATGGGGTCAGCTCTTAGTCGCTGAGCGGTAATGATTTCTTTGTCTTCTTGCCGCCTGCAATGCTTGCAATCCACTTTGCAGGGTCTTCGGGATAATGCATCGGCGTTTGAGTTCAGCTTTCCTCTGCGGTGTTGGATCTGGTAGTCATAGGTCTGCAATCTTTCTATCCACCTTGCGACTTGACCTTCTGGATTTTTGAAGCTCAACAGCCAGCTCAGAGCACCATGGTCTGTCCGCAGAAGGAATTTCTGTCCATAGATGTACTTATGGAAGTGCTTTGTTGCCAAGATGAGAGCTAGCAGTTCCCTTCTGGTCACGCAGTAGTTTCTTTCGGGTTTCGATAGGACCTTGCTGTAATATGCCACCACTTTCTCTTCGCCATCATGCACTTGGGATAGTACCGCCCCAATTCCAACGTTGCTTGCATCTGCGTCGACGATGAATGTTTTGCCAAGTGTTGGATGTGCCAGCACTGGAGCGTTACAGATGCGGTATTTGAGTTCCTGGAAAGATTTCTCACACTCACCTGACCATTTAAACTGCTTTCCCTTTTCGGTGAGCTGATGCAAACTCTTTGCAACTTCAGCAAAGTTCTTAACAAAACGTCGGTAATATGTGGCAAGTCCCAGAAAGCTTCGGAGTTGATGTTTGTCCTGTGGTGTTGGCCAATTTTTGACGGAGTCAACTTTTTCAGGATCAGTCTTTACTCCTTGGGATGAGATGATGTGTCCCAAATACTTAACTTCGGTTTTGAAAAGTGCACATTTTTCTGGATTCAGTTTAAGGTTAGCCTCTCGAAGTCTCTGAAACACGGCTTTTAAGTTCTTGCAATGTTGGTCAAATGTTTTCCCGTAAACAATGACATCGTCGAAGTAGACTAGGCACGCTTTCCACGTCAGCCCTTGAAGAACGCACTCCATCAAACGCTCGAATGTTGCCGGAGCGTTGCATAGCCCAAACGGCATAACTTTAAACTGCCAGAGCCCATTACCTGTAGAAAACGCCGTCTTTTCCCGATCATCAGGGTGAATGTCAACTTGCCAATATCCACTCTTCAAGTCCAGCGTCGAAAACCACTGGGCTCCCTCCATGGCATCCAGGGTATCACTGATTCTGGGCAGGGGATAGCTGTCCTTCTTAGTCCCATCATTCAGCCTTTGGTAGTCCACACAAAAACGAGTGCTTCCGTCTTTCTTTTTCACTAGCACCACTGGTGACGCCCAAGGACTTTTGGAATTTTCGATAAGACCGTCCTTCTTCATTGCTGTTATCATGTCCTCCACCTCACCTTGTTTGGCCAGTGGAAGGCACCTTGCGGGTTGACGAATCGGTCTTGCATCTCCTGTGTTGATGCGATGCTGCACCAACTGTGTCCTACCATATTGCCCCTTTTGCGATGCGAAGATGTCAGTGTACTCTTGTAGGAGATTTTCAGCCATCCTTGTTTGTTGGTGATCAAGGTTGGATGAATTCAGTATTTTAGCTATGATGGTTTTGAGCTCCTCCGGAGTTATAGTTTTTCTCGGGGCTTCGTCTGTGATTTTCGTAATTGCTGCAACCGATTCGCAACGTCCAACGACTTCTCCTTTCTTCAACCTTACATCGTACGGTCTGGTGTTTAGTAATCGTACGGGGACCATTTTGTTTTTCGGTGCTACCAGTGTTTTCCCAATGATGACGCTCTGGGTCTGGTTCCACCATGAGATATCGAAGGCTTCCAAACTCACCTTCCAGTTTTGTCCAAACGAACACTTCAGAAGGAGGCAGAATCAGATCTTCCGTGATGACAGTCCTCAGTGTCGACGTACTTTCGTTCGAATAGATCATTGGAAGTGCCTTATTTTGGTACTTCAAAACCGGATTACCGATGTCCAAAATAACTCCGTGCTGTTTCATAAAGTCGATTCCAATGATGCACTCGTCACATATATCTGCCACCAGGAATTGATGAGTAAACACTAGATCGACCAGTCAGTCGGATCTTAAGACTCACTTCTTCGTATACTCTTGCTGCTTCTCCCGTTGCGGTTCTTAGACGGTAGCTATTGGTGTTATGAAGCCACGTCATCTTTACCAGGTCTCGACGTACTATGGATGCTGTGGCACCGGTGTCGATGGTAGCCACATGTTTGTTGCCGTTAATAGTAGTCTCCACAGTCAGACTTTTGTTGTCTCGTTTGGTCTGAGAGACCTGGATGGTGGTTCTGGGGCCATCGATACAAGAAACCAGCCTCTGCCCCTCGAAGTTGGTTCTTACTCGTTTCCCTGGTGTGAAACGGGCTGATAGGCAACGCTGGTGTTGTTGTTACCTTGCTCTGGGTTGGATCTCTTGCTTCCACAATGTTGACAAGCGGTTTTATTGGATGGTAGTCTGCATTGACGCTGTAAGTGCCCGGTCTTGTTGCAGTTCCAACATCTTGAAAGTTCGCTCCGCTGGTTCTTTTGTATTTCAGCTCTTTGGCACGAGCATTCTTCGGCTATGGCTTCTCTTAGTCGATGTACTCCATGAGAAGCCTGTTCTGCTGCTTCGATTGTCAATGCGAATGCTAAAGTTTCAGAAAGAGTACGTGTTCTAGCAGTTCGCACAGACCTCTGAAGATGTATATCGAAAATAAACGAACGAAGGACTCAACAGCAAGCTGGTTGATGATTTCTTCTCCAGCATCCGGGTATGCCAGGTGAACCAGTCTTTCGACGTCTGCTTGAAGCTGCTGTAGACTTTCACCCCTTTTCTGGACTTTGTTATTGAGTTGGACTCGGAAGACTTCTTTCAAGTGGCTATCGCCAAAGCGTTTATCTATAGCTGCCACGAGAAAACTGAAATCACCGCTCTTACCAGCTGGAACTGTTTGAAGTAATTCAGCTGCTGGTCCTCTAAGAGCAAGAGTCAGTGCAATGTACTTGTCTTCGTCATCCCAGCCATTTGTTGTCGCGGCTGCCTCAAATTGTCTCTTGTAGACTGGCCAAGAAGACTGTCCATCAAATGTTGGCGGTTTCATCTCCTTTTTCTTTGCAGACTCTCCATTAGATTCTCGAATTTTGATTTAGCGGATCTGGTTTAATTCCTTGGTCAGAACAGAGAACTGTTTATCACTTCGGCTTTCTACGATTTCGAAACGATTCTCTACAACAGAAAGCTGTTTTTCCATACCTTCAACGCGTTCGTCAAGGGCAAACACATTTTTCTCAATGTTGCCCAATTTGCCTTCTAGAATGTTTTTCTGACCTTCCAAAACATTCTGTTGCGCCTCAAGTCTTTCGAGAATATTTTGTTGTTCCTTCTTTTGCTCGTTTCGTTGCTCTTCCAGATTCTTTTGTTGTACTTCGAGTCTTTCGAGAACATTCTGCTGTTCCTTCTTTTGTTCGTTTCGTTTTTCTTCAATCAGCTTCTTTTGTTCTTCAATCAGCTTCTTTTGTTCGTTTCGTTGTGCTTCAACAAAAGTTTCATCATACTAGAAAAATCTACATTTTCACTTACTTCCTCTTCTTCTACTTCTGTTTCAAAAACAAAAGTGTTTACGTCTTCCCCTTGCTGTTCCAAATAGTTACGCAAGCGCAGGACAAGCTCATTTTTCGATAACGCTCTAGAATGATTTCGCTTACCTTACTCACTTTTAAGCTCAATGCAGTTGATCTCTTATAACAACTTACCCATTTTCACTGTATTATACTCTCTTTTTTTTTTACACCGTACTAGTCTTTTTTTTTATCAAATAAGTTTTATTTACCATTCTGACACCAATGTAACGTGCGCTTAGTTCGCAAAATAAAACTTCACTTTTCAATTTATTTCAACCACTTTTATTCAGTATCTATACTTTATTCGATCTCAACTCGACTTTTGGACTATCACTTGTAGACAATTTACTCTTCACTTTATCACTCTATAATCAAAACTGCCATCTGGTTGCCTCGGGCGGGCTATTTATATCGAATGACATTTCATCTAGAACTCTCCAGTAACTTCCACATTGTCTCCACTCTCCACTACAACTGTCAAACATTTTTCCTCCTAGTATATTTCTACACTTACACTAGTGTTGCCACTTGTGTTTTCGTTTGAACGTTTTCGATTAGGAAATTGGTATTAAATGTTGGGTTCACGTTACAGTATTTTATACAAATACAGTTATAACAAGTGCTCAAAGTGCCCTATTTCGTTTTGAATGCATGCCAGAGCCCGTTTTTGAATTTCATTGTAGGTGTTTGCTCTTGATAACTCTTGTCTTACTTGTAGTCTTGTTATCTTTGAAAATGTATTTAAATAAGATTCCTATAATCTTAGAGTTGCCAGATGTTCAGTAAGGATAAAATTCCTGGTATATTCGTTGTGCTCTTCTTGAATTTCCATTGTAAAACTCATATAAGAAAAAAATGTCTGTATAGGCCCTTTGAGCACTTGTTTTAATTGTATTTGTATTAAATACATAAAAAAAAACTACTAAAAGTGCCCATATTATTGTTTTATTCAAACAAACCTCAAATTTAAAATTCTTCTTTTTTTTTTTTAAATTTGACCCATTTTGTATTTTTTCAAATATCATAAAATCTATGGGTTTTGAGTGCACTTATTAAAAAGTTTTTTTTTTATTGTTTAGTTTATCTGTAAAAAATAAAGAAACTCCATGTTTACCAGGCATTTTCTGCAAAAAAATGACCTCAAAGTCAAAACTTTGTTTCGGGAAGAAAATTTGAACAGTACTTAAAATTAAAAATCTGGCAACGCTTAATCTGTGAAAGCATAACTTAAATACAGTCTTAAAGGTTGTTATTTCTTCAAAAAATTAAGACTATGATTAGGTCTCAACTATTAGTATTTACAGAGATATCGAATTTAACATAGGTCATAGTACATCAAAGTTAGCCTTTTCTTAAATTGTCAAAAAGTGATGTCAAAGTTGAGAATTGAGCTTTACTGTGTAACATTTTTTTTCTTAGAATATGACCAAGAATCACACCCCAAAGGATAATACACGAAGTACGGAACACCCTGTATAAAGATTACTCCATTTGCTTCGCCATGTTTTCTGGATAACTACCTACTTTAAAAACTTTTTGAATACCTACATTCCATTAGTAGATAAAACCACTTTTTGAATAATCTTGTCAGTTGAAACAACAAAGCATATAAAATAACATCTGTCTATGAGAAAAAAAGTTAAGTAAGTGTATAAGTGAATCAAGAATAAGTAAGTAAGTAACATGTGTAATGCAAGCTTACTTATACTTACTTACTTAGGTGGGCATTACAGTTCGGGGAGAAACTGGGTTTCAACCAACATCCTTCTTTAACGACTTCGATTTCGGGCGAGCTCTCTCCAGTTTTGCACTCTAAGTCGGTTGAGGTTTTCATCCACTTGAATGCGCTACCTAAAACGAGGTCTTCCCCTTCCGCGATTTCCCAGCAATGTGCTTTCGAAAACCCGTCGAGCCGGAGCGTTTCGGTCCATCCGCTCTACATGGCCCAACCATCGCAGCCTCGGGATGCGTACTCTTCTGGCTATGCATGTAACGGTACATCTCGTTGTTGTATCTTCTTCTTCACGCATTGTCTTCGCATACGGGACCAAAGATCATTCGGAGAATTTTTCTTTCGAAACGACCAAGGGTTTCCTCATCCGCTTTCGATAAGGTCTATGCTTCCGCGCCGTAAAGCACCTTGGTTTTTCTAGAGAGGGTATTGTTTTTCGATTGCCTTCTTAACCCAAAGAAGCAACGGTTGGCAAGAGTTATTCTCCGTTTGATCTCCGCACTGATGTTGTTTTCCGTGTCTGTAGCGGATCCTAGGTAGACGAAGTCCTGTACTACCTTGAAGTTATGTCTGTCTATTCTGACGTTTTGTCCAATTCGTCGATGTTCTGTGTCCTTGTTTGATGACAAAATGTACTTCGTTCTGCGCTTATTAACCCTTAAACCCATTTTTGACGCTTCTGTGTCAGTACTCGCAAAAGCACCTATGACACCACGCTTTTTTCTTCCCATTACGTCAATATCGTCTGCGTAAGCTAGTAATTGTTTTTTGTAATGAGAATTCTCCAAAGTCATCTTGCACAGTCGTACGAGTTTTGCAGAGATGCCGAAACTAGACATAGCTCTGTACAGCTGGTCTCTGTAAATACTGTCATACGCGGCCTTGAAATCGATAAAAAGATGGTGCATATCGATATTATATTTTCGGGTTTTTTCCAAGATGTGCCGTAATGTGAAAATTTGGACCTCTCTGGTCTAAAACCACATTTATAAGGACCTATCAAGTTGTTGACGTGGGGTTTCAGACGTTCACATATTACAGCAGACAAGATCTTATAAGCGACGTTAAGGAGGCTTATCCCTCTATAATTGGCGCAATTGTGAGGGTCTCCCTTCTTTAGGATCGGGCATACGATACTTAGGTTTCATTCATCGGGCATGGTTTCTCTCGACCATATCATGCAGATCAGTTGGTGTATGCTCCTTTACAAATGGTCTCCAACTGCCTTGAAAAGTTCGGCATCAAGGCCATCTGCACCTGCAGTCTTATTTGATTTAAGTTTGCATATGACAGGCTCAACTTCTTCTAGGATGGGAGGACGGCATTCTTGATCATCGTCCAAGCTTAATGGGGCAATCTGCCTGAGGACTAATGTCCTCATCGCCGTTAAGCATTCTGCAGAAATGATCTTTCCAGGTCCTCAGTAGTGACTGCGACTCTACAGTTCGGAGCTTGCCACCCCGGCAAGATCTTTTAACCTTCTGGTAAAACTTCCGAATCTCGTTTCTTTCATCGCATCTCTCAATTTCCTCAAACGAGTGCTTCTCATGCTGCTTCTCTTTAATTTTGGGAATTCTGTGTTCCTCCTTTTTTTCTCCTTGTAAATGTCGTTATACTGATCGTAAGCAGCCCTCGTTCGTTTTGCATCAGCATCTATCGTACTTTTTGTTTGGCTGCATTTGCCTGCCTGCATTCTTCATCGAACCATGGTTACGGTTATATAGGCTACGTTTTGGGGGCCGAGTGAAACTCACAACCTCAGAGGCAGCGGTTCTGATGGATTCTTGGCATTGCTGCCACTGGTCTTGAATGCTTGATGCTGGGGGCTAGGATTGAAGGATAATTGAAGGGACACTCGTTTCGTTCGTGCAGGTCGTGAACAAGATATCCTCATTCGTAACGTGGCTAAAACAATGTGGTGGTCCGGGTCAAAGTTGGAAAATCGGAAAGTTCGGACATCTAACACACTGGAAAAGTGCCTTGCGTCGATCGCAACATGGTCAATTTGGTTGACGGTTGATTGATCTGGCGATCGCCCTGTACCTACATATATGAGTTTTGAGATGCGTGAAGCGTGTACTACTTACAACAAGGTTGAGCTTCGCAGCGAAATCGATTAGTCTTAATTTATAGATTAGTCTTTGTTTACCGATTGTATTTCCAAAGATGTCCTCCTTCTCTATTTTTGCGTTAAAATCGCCAAGAACAATTTTCACATCGCCGTTGTGTCTACGGCACTGCTCATATGTTTCTTCGAGGAGCTTGTAGAAACAGTCTTTGGAATTGTCGTCTTTCTCTTCTGTGGGGGCGGAGGCGCATATTATGCTAATGCTGGCGAATTAAGCCCTGATGGGGATAGCTAATCCGCCACCATCTCTACACTGAAAGACCTCTAAGCCAAATATGTTGGAGTAGCTTCTTCAGGGGTTTCTGCTTTTTTGACTGCTGAAGTCCACCGTTGATTCTGTCATTCTAATTCATCCGCTGGGACATTTCCGAAAAGCTGCGGTAGACAACTGAGGTTCGGACAGTCAGTTATTATTCGCAGAGCATTATAGTGTTGATCACAATTTTTTTCTTCCACATTCTTTTGTCAACACTCGCACTTACTAGTTGAGCAGGTCAGCTCCGAGCAAAGCATCCCAGTGCCCAATGGATACCGCGTGAAGATATAGTAAGCACAATTGACGTGTACTATAAGTTGCAACATCTGGGTGCATTATATTGTTATTATAATAGGCATACATGCCTATTTATCTATATAAACTCGGTATATTATATATTTGAAGCAAAACGCAGTGAAAATCGAAACTGAAATGTGTCTGTTAGTAGTGCTAGTTTGCCTTGTAAAGTCATCAAGTAATCAGCTTAATTCTTAGACTTAAGTTACAGTTAAATTTTTTATGAAATTTTTTTGGCGCTGCTGAATAATGTCTGGCTAATAACAAATAAGCTTTTGTAATTAAAAAAAAAACACCTTTTACTGTATAAAGTAATCCCCCCGCTTAGTTGCATTACCCGCTTAATAGACCTGAATCCTAGGCAAACAAAAGATTTCATAGAAATATACTTATAATTTCCTGTTTAAATGCATTCCGCTTAGCTGCGTTTCCCGGTTAAATGGTAAAAAAATCAAAACTCTTTATTCAATTTAAAGCGAAATCGCCCGGTTATTTAAACGAAAAAAAAAAAAAACCAAATCATGGCAATCACTTTTTGCTTACACCTTAAATGAAATTAGAAGCTAGTAGTTTGGCCGCATTGTTGCGCGCCTCCAAGTAAATTGTCGAATTGACCTAAATCATTTATTATTAGGTTTGTTCGTTAAAGCTCTAGGGTCGCCACAAAGCTTTTTTTTGAGAAACCTAAGGTCGCCCTGGATGCCAAATTGAGTGTTTTATTAGCCCTGGGGTTGACCTGGGTTTTCTATCAACTCACCCTAGGGTTTTTGCTGTGGCGAGTTGAGGGCTGTCAAATGGTATGTGTTCTTAGTCAAAGGACAGGGATGTGTGGTGATTTTGTGGCTTAGCGTATTTTGAAAACTGGAAAACCCAGGTTATTTTTGACAACTCTAAGGACTGCCAAGAAAACTTGGGTCAACCCTGGGTAAAGTTCAACGAACGAGTCTATTGTTTGCTGAAACATCAGAGTTTAACGATTGCAAATTAAAATCTTGAAACTGTGTAAGAAAACATTGCAGGCGAAAATTACAGATTCTAACCATGACATAATATTCTAGCCAAATAAAAAGCAAATCTGCCTTGTACGCTTGCTAGACATAAACGCACGCACTATTTATTGTGTTGTGTTTATTATGAAAAATTGTTCCTTTTCAATCATTTATAGGCTGAAACTATATTGTTCTTTTTTTACATTTATGTTAATCTTCCGTTTAATAAAGTTTTAATTTTTTTAAAAAAGGTTCTTCTTGACTTTCTTGCCACAGTCGTAAGAAATAGCTTTATTGCGTTTTCAATTCAATTAAGCGGGGTTTTTCTAAATGGGACAGCAAATCAATTAAGCGGGATTTTTTTAATTGTGTACCCCTGTTAAATGCGTCTAAAGTTGTGCATTTAAGGTGACGCAATTAACCGGGATTACTGTGTGTATAGCTTACATGAATAAAAATTTTTCTGAACTAATTTATTCATTGTTACGCATCATTGAACGTATGCGGACGTTCATTCACATTGTGGTTCTCAAAGGCCAAACTTTTTTGAGTTTCGCGTATGGAATAGAAATCAGCTTCTGAAATCGTGACAAAATTTGAAATAATGACAGAGAAACATATTTATAAAAACTAAAACTGATTATAAGAAACTTAAAATTCCAGTGATCAGAACCATTTATTTCTCTCTTTCACGTGCGACAAGCTATTTAGTTGGAGGTATTATTCTTTTGTATGAGAGTGTATCGTAATTCCATTTTCTATAATTTTGTTTTCAAAAATTCTGAAAAAATTTTCAAAAATTCCAATTATGTACTTAAATACTATTTCTTGAAGTCCATTTTCAATTTCACATTATTTTATAAAACAAAGAATATGTATTTATAACTTATAATACTGTAACAATCAATGAGTTTGAAATAAAACTCTGCTTTCACAATAATTATAGCACTTTTATTCGAAAAACAATTCGACTAATAAACACACTAATTCAATCCTTATACTCTCACTTTACAATCAAAACTGACTCTCTGGTTGCATCAGCGGCCTTTTTGAAAACAAAACACATCCAGAGCTTCTAACTGTTTCAAATATTGGGAGCATTACATTAATTTGCTCTAAACCATTCCCCAACCTCCTTCCGGTCATTGTATATTGAAAAGTGCTGTAGCAAATGGTATGTATTCGTTACTTAGTAACGAGTATTCTCTTATTTACCAAATAACGAAGCGTTACTCGCAAGTCGCAAATAAATGTCGTTACTAGTACGATGTCATTACTTTCGTTACTTCCGTTACTTGGTATCAGTATACACATTTCGTATGTTAATTTACTTTCGGTACTAGATATTCGTATCGGCATTTTGTATGTTTTAGCCTATAGTATGTTTTAGTCATTATTTTTGGAGCCAATTAGGTATAAACAAAAAATCTCTCCTCTTTATAATAGTGTAAAGCTTGGTTTTATTCGGACACGAATTTCAAGCCATATCTTGCTGATTGCAAGGAGTTTGGTTTTATTTTAACTTGTCATTTCAATGACAAAACCAATAAAACTTAAAAGTCGTGCGAATTCTTATAATGCCATCAGATTTTTTACTCAAACAACACACTTTACCACCGCCATTTAAGAAAACAAAAAACAGTTTTTACTAATTTTATTTTAACTCAATACTTTCATTAGTAGACTTATGTCACTTTCGATTGGACGAAAAGAACCGTCCAGCAGCGTCCAGGAGCACCCTCAATCAATCAATTCTGAGAAGTGACACCTACTTCTCGATTTGAAGTGAGAATCCACTCAAGAAGCACTAATACAAATGTTATCCAAATTTCAACAGTACAAGTTGCCTCATGGAATATTTTTTATGTGCTATAGGTGTTTCACTCATACAAAGCCAACACGTTAAGTTGAGCAAAAACAATTTTAGGTGTTCCATTGGCTTTCAAAATGAGTGCTTACCCGAATGAAACCAATGGAAAGCGCCTTTAAACGTTGCACTCCGCGACATTATACTTGCTCACGAAATGAATTCTAGATCGCCAGCACACTTAAGCTTGTAAATGTCAAAAAATGTTTCACGAAATGTTGCAAATTATCTTGTTTTTCGAGATAAAAACTTTTTGAACAGGTTAGCTGAGATCTTTCAAAACTATCTCGTAAGACAGCATTAATTTAATTTTAAATTTTTAATATTGAAAATGTCATTTACGTATACAAGGAAAAAGAGCATAACAAGGAATGTGATTCCAAAAGATATTATTGAAACTGTAATAAAAGAATTACCGATCGAAAAACTCCGAGCCGGTACTTATGCAGTAAATCTAATCTGAAAAAATTTTTTAGTAAAGCAAAGCAATATAATTATTCTAAATTCTTTAACATTGAAGAAAACAGCCATTGGCTGATTAATTTATCATTATATAGCAACTTAAAGAAACGGTTGACTTTGATTAACTACCAAGATTTTTAAAAAGGAATCAAACATACGAGTATGACTTGCGAATTCCAAAAACTACATGTTTTATAACGCCAAGGATTTTATAAAAAAAAATCTTCGAGAAGTTCTTGAAAAATTAGATTTTTTAAAAATGCCAAAATGCTAGCAGGCGAAATAAATTGGACAGACAAACTCTGCAGAGCAAATTAAAAAAGTAGTATTTTTTTATAACATAAAAAGAGTTCGAATTGGAAATGAACATAATATAAAAAAAATTAATATAATTATAAAAACGAATATTATATTTGCTTTCGTTGTTTTACTGTAGGATTTTCAATATGATCAAGTGTCTCAAGAGGATGGCCAAGTCAAAAATTTGTTCCTTTTTAATTTAGCATTTGGCGAAAATTACTTGCGTATCGACACGTAAATTTAGAGAAATGTATAATACCTACTCTTCTTGAAAAGATAAATTTATGTTTAAATTAGGGTTGAATATTCGTTTGTACGTTTGTATGGGACTCAATTTCGTTTTAATTAATCTTTGCTTTACAGACCTTTGGCCACCTTTAAATACACTTTTCAACGTTAAATACACTTAAGTGGCTCCTTAGAATGTGAAAACATAATTAATATAGATACCGGTTTTTCAATTAACTGTCACATTATTTTGTTTGGAGCATAGGCAATGATCTTTAAAGCTGTGAAAATGTTTGAAGGCAGTCACAAACCGTCTTTAAATCCACTCCGAATGCTACAAAAAGCGGAATTTTGTTTCGATTGCACTGCTCGCTTGCTTGGGCTGCACCGAGCTTATCTCAATTTCATCGCGTTGTTGTTTAATAATTATTAATTATTGCAATTTGTGCATTATTTTCCTAGAAGAATATAGAAGTCGAGTGAAGCAATTGCTCTTCATACTTCTGCAAAGGCTTTTACTTTGAAGCAGAATAAAATTAGACATATACCTATATACTGTTTGTTACAATTTTCTTGTTCAATAAAACCAACCCTTAAATCTATAAAGGTCAACATTAATTTCATACAAAACATTGAACAAAATAAAACCGCGCCATTTCTAGTGTGAATGTGTAGATATGTGTATACATATGTATGTAGAATGTAGATATCTTTAAGAACCTTTGCGAATAAGAGTTTGAACCACAAATTCAACACCGATTTGTTTTTGATTTCCTTTACTATATCTTAGGATTGACAATATGTGGAATTGGTAGAAGTTATACTACGTGTAGTACTTTTAACTCTGGAAGGCGCGGTTGCACTAGTGTCTCAAGTTCCGCCCAACCTTCATCCGGATACCAACAGGGCTTAAATCTTCCTCTTGCAACCGCATTGACACGTTCATCTGCCATCAAATCACAGTTTGTTAGAAATGTCAGTTTTTAAAAGGACCTAACCAAAAAATAAATAAATAAGTATACATACACATATACATACATGCAAACATGCATATTTACTAGACCCTGAATAAAAGTGAAAAATTAATAATTCAATAAATTAAAATAAATGCTTAGCGCTCTTTCAAATTTCTTAAAACCTTAGATCAAATGTAGTTATTTACTGATTCGATGTTAAATACAAAAACTATGATGGTACCTATCCCTACCTATTTATTTTGATAATTAGGTGCTCAGCTATAAAAATAGATTTCTTTCTACATTGTTGCATGAAATATGAATATCATCTTCAAAGGGAAAAGGAAAAACTTTAGCTTACTTATTTGAAAAGAAAATCGAGAACAGAAATCCATAGAACATTATTTTGATCCAATGTAACTTGTTTTTAGTTCTACCATCGGTTTAATTAATTAATTAATTTTTTTAGATTTAACTTGAAATAATATAAATTTTTTGAAATAGCAAGTTAAGTAACTTACACTTTCAATACTTTTTAGGTTTCATATCTAGTCATTGGCCATAGTCGTAGTTCCTCCTAAACACACAACAAAAGAACGAAACTTTTGTCGGTCAATATTCAATTCCATTGACATATTAATGCGCAAGATTTTTCTACGTTTTCATTCTTGTTTATAATTAGAAGGATTTATACTGAAGCTGAAACCGATGAAGGTGCTCATGATGTTTTACGAAAAATATGCAGAATGATATCCAACCGTCAGAATGTAATATATCAGATATATTGAAATGCATTCAGGATAATACAAGCCTCTGAACAACACTAGCGGTTTTAAAAATCAATTGCTAATATTCCTTTGAATTTTCGTTTTAGTCTTCTTATACTATATTTAATAAAATATTAGTAGCTAATAGTGAAGGATAATTTTACTTCGCATCCCGGGTATGTATGTAGTGATTCATTCATCAAAATTCCGCTGGGATCAAAACGTTTCTAATATTAAAGTCAGCACTATAAGTTACTTGCTACAATTTCTTCTTTTTTTGTGGGCAAAATAAAAAAATGTAGTTATCTGAGAGCACATAATATATTTTTAAAATCAAGTATAGCTGTATTTGTTTCGTTTTCGTGGAGTAATATATCAACAAATTAGTTAGATTTGCTGAAGTAAAAGTATTCCTTTTTGTAATTTGATATCTGTGTGTAGTGTGCTTTAATTAAATATTAGACCGTTTCTGCTTTGCTACTTAGTTTAGTTTAGTTCAATCAAATCTTTTTTTTACCAGATATTCCCATTTTTAAAACTAGCATTCTAATAATAAGTGTTACTTGTACGTAAGAATTATTAATAAAATTAAATTTTAATAAAATGTCCATCCATTTTTGTAAAAGTAAATTCAAAACAAAATATTTTAGGAAAAAGGTGCACATAAATGCTTTTTCTCAAATTTATACATGCGTAAAATATATTTTAACTATAGCTACTTTATATCAAACATATAAAACTTTTTTAATAGAGATTAACTGCTCCTTTAATGATATAAGCTATCCAATATTTCTGACTTCACGGCTCTTGCAACACAGTAAGAGATAATGCAAATAAACTTGTAAATAAAAATTTAAAATCATCGCCACTTAGCTGCTATCTTTTTGTAATCTGTGGCTTTAGTTCAAACTAATAACTAACTATAGGTAATAATTCGCCGTTTGATTGCTGACGTTATGTAATCTCAAGCTCAAAATATGTATCAAATAAAAAGTGTACTTTCAATACAAATTTTTTTTTTTTTTTTTGAGGAAAGGTTTCAATTTATTTTGTAATTAAAACATAAATAGTTTAATAGATGGTTCGGTCGTTCGCCTCCTCTGAAGTCGCAAACAAATTTTGTTGATCATTTAATGCTACGACATGAGATATCGCTTGAGAAATAACACTAATGGACTCACCACAAAACGTACTTCCAGCAACAGCAACTGTTGACATAAAGGTCAGATAATAAGATTTATTTTATCATGTGTGTAACCAAATTATCTGTGATTTCTATAGTATGAATTTGCTGCATTAATTTGTTGTATAGCTTAGATCTTGTTATAAATAGAATAGAAACAAAATTCAAACTATAAATAATAATATAGACGT
The DNA here is from genome assembly GCA_914767635.1 of Melanostoma mellinum. Lineage (NCBI taxonomy): Eukaryota > Metazoa > Arthropoda > Insecta > Diptera > Syrphidae > Melanostoma > Melanostoma mellinum. The sequence continues at coordinate 116,214,929 of OU612058.1, read as the reverse complement.
GTTTGGAGTGAAAGCTTTTTAAATTTTGTATACAAGGTATATAAATTACTTAAATATGTTAACACTCAATATCAACATAAAAATTCGTTATGTACGATTATTCAATAATTTTTTACTTCTATATAAGTATATGCATTGAAATTATTAGTCTAGTTTAAATGATACATGTTTTAATATGAACTTAATTTAATTTCAACTTCCCTGGGTGGTAAATTTTTATTGTCGTTCCTCATATGTTTTGTTTTCTATTAAATTAATATCCATTCCAAAAAGCTAGTACGAACTCTTTGTAGCAAACTTTACAATGTATACATTTCATGTTCCTTGTTTAATGTAACCAGCAGGTTAAGACATCGATATTCATTACAAACCACCGTGGAGCTACTCTTTGACGATTAACGGTTTCGGTCTCGTAAGCAACTAAACAAAAACAATAGCTCTACTTTTTTTGAAAGCTCGGAATCCGTCGTGTTTTTTTGTACTAAATAAAATTTAATTGTAGTAAAAGTTTCTGAAATATCTGTTTTGAATTTAATTGATTTTATAACTGAAAAGTTTATTTTTTCAACTATAATCCAGGTTCAAGTACTCAAGTTGTTATTCCGAAATTCAAAATACTAACTTTCAAATCTACAGGCTGTGATACCTACACAAATATTTGACAACAATGCAGTGCAAAGCATTGATCGGCCTATTTGTAAACTTATAAATTACTTTAATGGGCAATACTGGGTCGCACGAGGCACGAGCTTGTTATTGTATGCTTAGTACAATATAAAAATTTCAAAGCTGAATACAAGTATTTAATATTAGCTTTTCATTATATATTTGTTGGTATAGGTTAGCCAAATACACATTGATTATGAAAATTGATAAAAAAAAAAAAAAATGGACACGACAGGGTGCTAAAAATTAAAGCTGAGTAAAAGGTTTTAGTACTGTCTCTGAATATATTTGGCGGTTTCAGGATTGCCAAGCACACATTAATTATGAAAATTTAAATTAAATATTCCAAAGGTTCCAAACCAAAACCTAAAAACGCCAATTTTTTGAAATTGCTATCACACAAAAACAGGTAAAGTTAAACCAAAATCGTTAGACTCGTTTTTTGAGAAACCGTTTTTTAATTTTTTTTTTAATGAGGTTTTAAAAATTCAGGTACACAAGTTTTAAGATCTTGCTGAAAGATGTATGAACAAAAAATTTGAAATTCATCTATGATACAGTTTTGAAAATATTAAAAAAAAACAAACTTTTTTTTCATAAATGTAAATTTAAAAAAACTATTTTTTCAAATTTTGATATGCAATCTTTCTTAAACCATCCACGACTTCCTAAACATAAAATTAGGTCAAAATCGTGTCAGCCATTAGCAAAAATTCGGTTTTGAAACTTTTCAAAAAAAAAAAAATTACAGTATAACCTATTCAAAAATATTACCTCACGTAGAATTTTATCAAAATCGTTACAGCCGTTTTCGAGCAAAAGAGGTATTTTCATAAAGGTTAAAGGGCAGGTGCCGTTTGTTCAATTCCTAGAGACCTTATTCCAAAAACCCCTCTGTAAGCTTCTCTAGAGATCATTTCTGACCATTTATCAAAATCGTTACAGCCGTTTTCGAGCAAAAGAGGTATTTTCATATAGGTTTAAGGGCAGGTGCCGTTAGTTCAAGTCCTAGACACCTTATTCCAAAACCCTTCTGTAAGCTTCTCTAGAGACCATAACTGCAAATTTTGACGAAAATCTGTCAAGCGGTTCAGGCTGTAGATCCATATACGGACATACAGACACACAGACATACAGACAGACAGACAGAATTGCAGGACCCATTTTTTTCATATTCTCTATCATTGTAATGTCATATTTGATTGTTATCTCAAATTTTTTTTTCTGCACGATTGCAAAACTTGCCTTAAACCAAACTTGCAAAAAAATTTGTAAAATATTCCGAAAGCTTTTGACGAAAATATAGAAACATTTTGTTTTTGCAGTTGCTGCATATAAACGATGAAAATTTAATCAAAATCGTTGGACCACAGTTTTTTATTATTCACTTTTTATTGAGGTTTAGTAGGAATTTTGATGTTTTTTCAGTATATTCTGGCAAAAAAGTTTTGAAAAGGTTTGTCCAGATGAGTTACGCCAAGTTTAGCTTTGAATGTTTGGGATTTTGTCTTTTAGAGAATTTTCCATATCTGTTTTGTACGAGACCCAGTCTATTTTTCTCTTTAGACAAGTTATAATGTTTGTGTCTAGTTTGAAGCGTATTTGTCTATGATCTGAGCAGGATGGTTCGGAGGACACCCTCCAGTCATAGACATAGTTTTTAAAAAGAGATAAAGACAGTGTGATGTCTGGGACCTCTTTTCTAGTTTTAGTTATGCTTAAATTTTCTTTAATAATATAATCAATAAGCGATTCACATCTTTTGCTTATGTCCTTACTTCCCCACAGGGTGTGATGAGCACTTCAAAAAGTTTTATTACCTGTGGAGGCGGACAATGTGTAAAATCTCCAGAGAAATATGCTGAGGCAACAATAATTTCCTTGGGGTGTCCGATCCTCACTATTGCTGCCGTCAGATCAGAGGTTACAAATTCTGTCAGTGGGTTGAAGGGCAGGTTATTATTAAAAATAATACAAGTCTACTGGCTGAGGTTATTATTATTACCTGTAGGTGTAGTTAGAACAAAGATTTTACCTCGAGCTCTTCTATTTTTCCTGCACGAATGCAATTGCTAGCTTGGTTTTACTCAGCGAGTGAGTTAAGACCGCTGTGGCAGCCTTGGCGTGTTGGAGGTTTATTTGGACAACCTCCATGTAGATAGATAGATAGATAGATCTTTATTCAACATAGTAAACAGTATATAGAGTCATTGAAAAAATCTTGAATAAATAAAGGCATGACATACCTGTCGTCTGCCCGAGTGGCAAAAGTTTTTTTTTTACAGTATTTTTCTAGTAAGAATAATCACATATTTTATGCAAGTTGAATATAAAAAAAAACACACAAAGTTTTACATTAATTTGAGCAAGATTGAAAAAGAGTAAATCTTAAATAGGATTTTGAGTTCTGAGTTTTAAGTTATTTTTGTTATAAATTATGGTTTAAAACATTTCATTTATAATTCAGGATCTGTAAGTTCTAGCTTCAGTGTAATAATCAAAAAGCAGCTTCCACTTACCACTATTCAGATAATATTGCACCTCATCTTCTTGTAAGACATTTTTTCCAAAACAGATTCTTCTTATTTCTCTTAGAATTGGACATGAACAGATTTCAATGAAATGACCCAGATCTTCACGTGCAACCTCCATGTCAATTTCTACGGATGGAGCTCAAGAATAGGAGCTCCCTTTATTTTCACCCCGTTTCCCGGCTTGGGGAGACCTCCGGAAACTTCTCGCGTTCGTAGATGCCGGTCTTAGGGCTCTACGGAGCTGCGACGTGTCTTGGAGGTGGGTGGTGTTTGATGTGCTGGTATTAGTCAGTTTGCTGGGGTGAAGGAATGATTTTACCTGTTCAGACGATTGTCAAGCGATCTCCTGAACAGGTTATACAGGAGTGGGAGTGAGGGAAGGTCTTTCCGGCCTTTAATCTTCTTAAGCCTCGGAGGCGGATTTAAGCCTCAGGCTAGGATTCTTTTTAATCCAGAATTGAACCCTATTGACGTTAAGGAACGGTTGGCAGTTCAGATCTCCAAGTAGGGATATTTTTCGCCCATCGATATTGTCAGGGCAAGACCCTGAGAGTTAACTACCTTCCGAAGGACTGTCCAGTCTTGGTTGGTTAGGGCTTGGTTTTGGTTTTGTAGCCGTTTCAGCGCATCTTCTGCTGTATTGTTTGGACCAGGGAAGTATGCGGTTGCCAAACATCGTTTCGGAAGGTATTCACCTTCCGCCATTCACAGCTTGACATTTTTATATTGCGAAATTAGTTTGACTGTTTTTGCCAACCAGTCTCTACTAATGGCATCTGCGCACTTCATTGTGAGCCATCCTGGTTTGTGCGAGCAGCCCAGAAATCTTATCTATGGACCCTCCTCAGTGATCTTATGCTGCTCAGTAAGGAGGGCATTTTCCACTGCTGTGATTTGCACATTTTCAAGATGGCTATTTGGGTAATCCTCGGCGATTATCCCAGGTTAGGTTAGGTTAGGTAAAATGGGCTGACGGTTGATCTTATTTCCGTCACACTTAGATCAATGTAGATCCATTGTGATACCCTGGCGTATTGTAAAGTCCTAGAAACCAATGATTTTATGTCTGTTCAGTATTTAACCATTTTGTGGCCTTGGTGAAGCTTAACAGGCTGCTTTTTGGAGCGTCTGATAATTCTTCTAGTTCATTTAAAAAGTAATTTCCTAGAAATTTTTTTCCTAGTATGACAGAGTGCTGGGCATTGACAAAGGAAGTGACTTGTGTCTTCGTGTTCGTCTTCGTCATTGCATCCTCTGCATAGGTCATCGGTGCAAAGACCCATTTTCTTTTTGTGATAACCTAGTAGGTTATGTCCAGTTATGATACTGACAAGCATTCGCAGTGAAGGTCTATTCAATGATAGCAGCTTTCCAGATTCTTTCTTATCATATTTCGGCCATAGTTTCCTGGAAGTAACAAAGGAGTCTAGGCATTCCCATCTTTCATTGGATTTTCGTATTATTTTGTTACCAATAATCTGTTTCATTTCACAGGGTGGAATCCTGATCGATTTATCAATGAGAGAAGGGTCAAGTGTTGATCCTTTTCTCGCTAGTTCGTCCGCTTTTTCGTTTCCCGGTATACCACTTTGACCGGGAACCCAGCAGAGTCTAACGTTATGCTGCGTGCCAAGAACCCTTAGCTCTTCGCGACAGCAAGAAACAAGCTTTGATTTGACAAGAGTGGCAGAAATCGCTTTTACGGCGATTATCCCAACTACGATCATTCCTGCAACCTCATTCTTCTTTTGTTAGAAGGGTCTGGGGTGTCTTTCGACGGACTTGAGAGTACTGTCTCTATTGTGGCGTGTCGTATGGTAGTTTTTCTGCTAGCAGTCTTCTCAAGTGCTTTTTTTAGACGTAGTTAGGCGTCTCCGCTTGATATTAAGCTTGTCATGCTCTAATGTATTTTCTGTGTCATCTCTGAGAGCTTCACAGCTCCCGTACGGTTCCACTGTTAGAACAGACCTTTTATATTCGACGGATTCTATGTCGCTGTCGGATGTTAGGTTAGGTTTAAATGGCTGTCAGGAAAATAAACTGACACACTTAGACCAATATTAGGTCCATTGTGATACCATAAAATTATGCGAGGAAGTATCTCACTTAACAAAACCATTTGGAGCTTTTTATAAAGCGAAGGCGATGCAGGGGATCTGTGTTCGCCAGATCGCTTGGATCATCGAGAAAATATTTTCCTAGATGCTGTTTTCTTTTAAAAGAGAGTGCAGGACATAAGCAGAGGAGGTGTGGGATTGTCTCCTCCTCCTCCTCATATAAGCAACTTCTGCAGAAGTCATTAGAGGGAGCGCCAAGTCTTATGGCGTGTCTTCCTATCAGACAATGTCCGGTGATGACATTGATTACGGAGCTAACTTGCAATCTGGTAATGGATAACAAATGTCTTGTGCGTTTTGGATCTTTTCCTGGCCATATCCGTTTTGTTGCCACGCACGTGGTGATATTGTTCCACCTATGATTTGTTCTATCCATTGCCTTTTGCTTTAGCATAAGTTTACATGTAGCGATTGGTATACCAATATTCAACCTGCTGCTTGAGATCGGTAGAATGGTTCTTTCTCTGGCGAGTTCATCGGCTTTGCAATTACCCACGATATCTCTGTGCCCCGGCACCCAAATAAGGTGAATATTGAACTGTTCAGCCATCGTCTTAAGAGATAAGCGACAGTTAAGAGTGGTTACTGAGATCGTAGAAACAGCGCTGAGTGATTTGAGAGCTGCTTGACTATATGAGAAAATCCGGATATTAGTTGAGGATATCACGTTTTCTTTTAGCCATGATAGGACCTCTTTGATCGCCGCTTGGAATACGCTACAATGGTTTGGAAGGCGGAACGAGAGACTTACGTTAAGTCGGTTTGAGTACACCCCGTAGCCTAACCCTTCTTCGGTTTATGGAACCATCTGTATAGAAATGAATTGAATCGTCTCTCAAAAATTCTTCGTCTTCCCAGGTCGTTCTCGGTGGGATTGAGACTTGGAACTTATTATCAAAAACCAATTGGTGGATGGTGTAGTCGGAGTGGCAAGGGGTTGATCCGAATAAATTCAGGACTGTAGCGTGACCGGTGTTGTTATCGGCCCATTGGGAGATAGCTCTCATACGAATGGCTGCACTGGCGGCCATTTGTTTGCTGAAGATATCTAGTGGTGTGAGGTTAAGAAGTGTATTTAGGGCAGCTGAGGGTGTTGATCTCAGTGCTCCGCTATACACATACCGGCTGATCGTTGGACCTTGCTTAATTTGTCGCAGTAGGTCCTGTTATCAAGAGCGGTCCACCATACCACTACTCCGTATGTGAGTATTGGTCTGATGAACGCGGTGTAGAGCCAGTGGGTGATTTGGGGGGAGAAACCCCATTTATTACCAATGGATTTTTTACAGGAAAATAAGGCAACGGTGGATTTCCTGATTCTTTCCTGTATATTGGCTTTCCAATTTAGCTTTATGTCTAGGATGATACCCAGATATCAAGTGGGATTCCATTAATTGATGGAGCTATTAGTTGAGGTATTTTATATTTCCTGGTGAAGAGAACGAGTTCAGTTTTCTTAGGGTTGACCCCTAGATCACATTTTCCTGCCCATTTTACTAGTATATTTATAGCGGTCTGCATCAGATCCGTAAGGACGTGAGAATTTTTGCCAGATACCGCAATGGAGACGTCATCTGCATATGCAATCACTTTGAATCCCTCAGCTTCTAAGTCAACTAGAAGTTCATTGACGACTAGATTCCATAGAAGAGGGGATAGGACTCCGCCTTGCGGTGTTCCTATACTGACAGATCTCTTTGCAGAGAAGTTTCCTAGAGTAGAGTTGATTATCCTGCTTTTTAGCATTAGATTTATCAACTCCACGATGGAACCATCTACTTTGAGCTTCGTCAGTGCCTTTGTTATTGCAGAGTTGCTGCATGATTTTTCTTAATCTAGAAGCTTCTATTTTTCCACAGAAGTTTCTCCAGGAAGTTCTTTTATTTTTCCTCAGTTGGTATTTATAAGTTTTGAGGGATTCCTTGTAGGAGTCCCAGTCTATCAAAATTTTAGACTAAACACGGTTGAAAAGTTTCCTGCATTCCTTCCTGAGCGGTTCTAGCCCCGAGCTCCACCACAGTGGTCTCTGTTTTCCTCTTATTTTTACAAGAGGACAGGATTTCTGAAGTGAATGGTTAAATGCAGTGGTAAGATCATTGACTTTTTTGTCTAGATCATGTTTGTTTGTAGAGTTTTGTAAAAGTTCAGGTTTAATAAACTTTTTCAAAGTTACCCGATATTTTTCCCAGTTTTCCGGTAGTTTCGGAAGATTGGTTGCTTAAGAGGTTCATCACTAAGATCAAATTGAATGTATCTATGATCAGAAAAGGAGTGTTCAGTAGATACTTTCCAATTAGTAATCCTACGATGAACCGAATCGGAGACAAGAGTGATATCTAAAACTTCTTTTCTGTTTCTGGTAATGAATGTTGGATCATTGCCATTATTACTTATTATGAGGTTAGTACTTAAAATAAAATGAAAAAGTGACTCACCCCTTTCATTTATGTCAGTACTTCCCCATACTGTGTGATGCGCATAGGCATCGCATCCAATGATGAGGCAGATCTTCTGCCGTTCTGCTTCAGCGACAGTCCTTTTCAATAAGTCACCTGGGGGAGGGCCAGGATGGTCGCGGCCGAGGTAGGCTGATACCAGCCAGTAGATGTTGTCACTGGTCTGGTATCTTATTGTGGTTACAACTCGATTGCTGTAATTAGGGGGTAAAAATACATTAGTGCTACTTCTTACCAATATGCAGGATCTGGGTTCACCTTTGTCCTTCATATACAGCAGAGTATATCCAGGAGCCCTTAGTCCATAAACGATGGATTTGATGATCCAAGGCTCTCGGATAAGGACAATATCTTTCCCTGTCTTGTTTAGGCGGAGAAAAAGGGAGGCCGAAGCCGGCTTGGAGTGTTGGAGGTTAATCTGTGTTAGCTGCACCATCTTGGGAACAACTAAGTAGACTAACCCCCACCACAGTCTGGTTGAGGTAGTCGTCTGTTTCGCTCTCAGAGTTTGACCTAAGAAGATCATCCTCGCTGAGCGAAATCTCGTTAGCGGAGTCATCGGTCTCCAAGCCGGAGAATTTGATGACGTTTTGGGCATCCAAGTGGGATGTGGAGGGTCTATTTTCATGAATTTCAGCAGAGGATGTGCCGAGCTCATCTATGTGCATGGATGGAGGGTCGACTTGCCCTGCGGGTTCTTCCACTGAAGACGCATTTTTTGTTTCTGGAGATGGAACGATGTTCTGTTCTTCATCTTTTTTGTATATTCTTAAGGCAATGTTTGACCAGCCGAACAGAATCACGCCTTTTGTCACAGCCAGGGGAGCTAGGGAGTCCTTATTGATGACTATTATAGCCAATCTATAGTGACCCTCCGGCTCTTCCAGCTTCGCAACTTTCCAGTCATGAGTAGGAAGGGTTGGATTGCCAAATTAAATCATTTTCATGATTGTCTCTTTGCAGGAGAGTTCTGCTGGTAGTCTAGCGCGAGCCCTAGGCCTGCAAGGGATATCCTCCCTTGACACGACTTGAAGCTTAGCACCAGGCCAGAGTCCCTCTAACCTGCTTATCGCGAGCTTATACAGATCGCGCGATCTCTCTCCATCAAACGCGATTAACCTGACGCGTTCCTGATACCATCTTGCGTCCTCAAAGATGGCAGGTTCCCCTGGGTTTTCCATCATAAGATTCCAGTAGGAGGCCTGGAGCTTGTTCATGATGATCGCCCATTGATCGAAAGAGATCGCACCATCCGCGTTACTCCTGTCAATGACAGCGAAAATGGGTTTGTCCTTCAGTGCGTCACTGTACGACATGTCCTTTTTGGAGCTGAGGGTGCTTGGTTTTTGCACCTTAGGCCTTCTGGCGTTCGGGGTTGACTGCTCGAACGAACGTTGGCTCTTAGACGTTGAGTCTACGCAGTTTTTTTCATTTATTGCAATGATTTTCATTGCCCACTCAAGTTTGGCAGATTGAGTTGAATCAAGCTTAGGTTTAGGTACCGCACCTAACACCTTCGCAATTTTCTCCGCATTCCGCCTTTCTTTGTGGTTTGGGAAGGTAGGGAGGTTGGGATGCCCTTCGTTGTCCGTTCCACTGTTAGACACAGTTTCACCTTCAATTTAGGGGTTAGGGGGACTGGAAACCCTTTCGTTTTCAGTTCCACTGTAAGTCACAGTTTCACCTCCAACGTTGGGGTTAGGGGGATTGGACACCCTTTCGTTGTTTGTTCCACTGTTAGTCACAGTTTCACCTACAACTTGGGGGAGGGAAGGAGTGTTTCCGGAGCTCGAAGGAGGTCCTCCCCTTTCAGCCACGGAGCCGATAGTCTCGGCACCCGTACCGTCCGGGTTGGTCGACCTTGAGTCCTTTGACATAGGATAGGATGAGGTGGGAGGTTAGGGCAGTGTTTTTGATGAGGGTAGCCCCTTCGTCAACATATCACAGTTCGCGTTAGAACCGACAGTCTTGGCCCCTCTACTTGCTACAATAGTCTTCTCCGGGGTCCCTTCAATACGGGCAGTATGAGTGGAAGTGCTACAGAAAGTCACTGCAACCCTTCCACTGGTTTGGGCATCCTCCTAAGGAGGGGCGTTAGAGCCAGAAGGCTCTCCACATTTCTTGGTTGGCTTGTTAGGCCTTCCTCGAACTGCAGTCGGCTCCCCAGCCCTTCCGCAAATCGCTTTATCCGTCATCGTAAATAAATTTGTCACTGGCGACTTTTTCTCTTTCGAAGCCAAGCCATCACCGGCAGTCGCGACACCTGCCGACTTTTGAACGTATATCCCCGTTCGTTTTTTGTTCCTTTTATTTACTTTTTCCATTGTTTCATTTCAAGTTTTCCAACATTGAGGTTTTGTTTTGAGTTATGTTGGTTGGTCAAGTTCTGCAGCTGGATTGCTGGAGAAGATGTCCTTAAGCACCCCACCACGACAAAGTCAACTCATAGGGGGTGTTGTCGGATGTTACCATTGTATCGGTCTATCCGTCCCGCAAAACTTGGGAGTTCAGCCAACGGCTAAGAGACAAGCAGTTGCTTGCTTATCCATCACAAGGTTTGGTATTCAAATTTTCAATTTTGGATCCCACGAGTAGCTAGGGAAGTAATGGGGTACGTCCACACAGAGCCCCGCAAGCATGGATATGACTGCAATGAAACTGGAATTCGCCGCAAAACCAGATTACACCGTTAGTGACTGAGCTATTTGAGATGGGCCCTCAGACTAGTAGATCATCGGCACGGTACGGTTGACACCTTGATGCCGGCCCATGGGAAGGTAAAGGATTACGGCTCGCGTACACTAAATCAGACATCGTCCGAATTATAATCGGCCGTTGTCGGCCGAACTCTGACGTTCGAACCAAACATGTGTTAAACAAAGAGAGCACGTACACCACTACAACCGACAACGTCAGATGTCGTCCGATGTCGTCCGACTTCATCCGATCAACAGACAAATCCGAACTTGTTTGGATTTATCGGACGTCGGACGTCAGTTTGCCTATAAAAACACACAATGGATAGTGAAAAGTTAGTAAATTTCGTTTTTAGTAGGACACCACTGTGGAATAAGTTTTCTAAGACGTATAATAATATAGATGTCACAAAAAATCTCTGGAAAAATGTTTCAATTGAACTGAAATAAATAAATTCAATAAAAGGCTGTCTGTCAGCTATCGTCAGAGAACAGCAGCAGTGTATGCAGACGAACGTCCGAGCTTGTCGTCCGAACAGTTCCGATCCGATATCGGCCGATAAATCGGATTCAGTGCACGCGAGCCGTTAGAGCTAAACCTATTGAAGCTAAACTTAAATACAGTCTTAAAAGTTGTTATTTCTACAAAAAATTAAGTCTAAGATTAGCTCTCTGTCATCAGTATTGACAGAGCTATCCAATTAAACATAGGTCAGGGTACACCAAAGTTAGCCCTTTTTTAAATTGTGCAAAACGATGCTTTCCACTTAAATCACTTAAAATGCGGTGTAAGGCTACAAAAAAGTTTTTGGGTCTGTCAAATGGGTTGGGTTCGATATCCCGTTTCTTATAATCCTGCTTTTTATTTTCCCGCATTTAAAATCCCGTTTTTTTAAGCCCGTTTTGTTATTATCCCGCTTTTTTAAAACCCCGTTTTTAGAATCCCGTTTGTTGAAATCCCGTTTATTAAAATCCCGTTTTTATAAGTCCACTTTTGTAATCAACACCAGGTGTTTTATTTTAAAAATCGCGCGATTTTTAAAATAAAACACCTGGTGTTGATTACAAAAGCGGGATTTAATAAAAAAAAGAAGAAGAATATTTGGTCTAGATAATTTTATTGCAAACATTATTATTGTTTCAAAAGAAAAGAACATAATACATATAATAACAAAAATGTAATTCCAAAAAAGATCACAACAAAAAATAACAAAAAATGATTACAGTTGAATATTGTGAGCTATACGACGCAAATATTCAGTTTCATTCAACGTATCTGTATAATGGTATTAATAAAAAAAAAAATGTTGAGACAGCAAAACTTTCAACATTTGAGAACTGATATGTAGTGTTTAAATGAACAATATTGAATAATACTTATCCAAATATAAAACGGGCTAAGCGGGATTAAACGGGATTTTAAATTGCGGGCTTTTGATAGACGGGATTTTGATTAAACAGGATTGTCACGAACGGGATTTTAACAAAACGGTATTTAAGAAGACGGGATTATAAACTTTTTTTTGTCGGGATTTTAAAAAACGGGATTTTAAAAAGCGGGATTCCGATACGCTCCGCTGTCAAATAATCGAGAAATTTTTCACAAATGTGTTGTTAAATGAAACAATACAAACCTCACCGGCAAACAGAACAACATTCTTTTATTTGTTGCACCAAGTGCAACCTATAACCTATTTATTTTATTAATACATATGTTAATTTTAGTTTTTTTCTTTATAATTCATTTATTTACTTACAATAGTCTTTTGCTTTTTGGTTTTTAGTTGATTTCATTGAATATAATCCTAGTTGTCTTAAGTTTTAAGATTTTTGCTTTTCTACAATCTACAATGGCGTCTATACAATCACAATGTTTGCACTCTTTGGCGTTTTTTAGATAAAAGAACGAAAATGCCGGATATGGGAGAGAAAAAAAGGAAAGAAATATGGCGATTAAATCTACTACCTTAGAATGTCCCTACCGAGAGTAATACATTGGCGAGCGTTGCCAACACTCCCCCCTGGTAGGTCATTCTGAGGTCTGCCCTCTTTCAGGCTCCCTAACTTCTAGGACTGCCAACCCGACGGCGGGTCTTTCGTAGACGCCGGAGATGGTTTGGACGTGGGCGCTTCTAACTTGTCCATCCTTTGACGTTCTGGTTCTCACTACTCGGCCTTTGGGCCAGCAATTTTTAGGACTATTCGGGTCCACAATAAGGACTATATCGCCCTCTGCTATGAGTTTCACTGGCTGAAACCATTTTGCTCGACGAGTAATTGTAGGGAGATATTCTTCTACCCAGCGCTTCCAGAAGAGTTCAGCGTACTGCTGAGACTTTTGCCAATTTTTCTTTAGTACCCTACTGTAATACTGCCATAGGTTTTGAACCACTCGAGGACCCTAAAAGGAAGTGATTGGGTGTAAGTGCCTCCTCATTTTCGCTGTCAATGGGAATGTACGTTAGTGGTCTGGAGTTCACGATGTTCTCTACTTCGATGAGCATATTTTTCAAAAGTTCTTCCGATGGATTCCGAGTGGGGTTTATTGCGTATAAGGTGTTTTTCACTGATCGCACCAGCCGTTCCCAGCTGCCGCCCATGTGGGGTGATGACGGAGGAATAAACTTCCACTTAGTGGTTGTTGACGTAAAAGCCTCTATAAGTCCTGATTGACGTTTGCGAAAGCCTCCTTCAGTTCTCTTTCGGCACCTTGGAAGTTAGTTCCATTATCGCTATATATTTCGGTTGGCGTTCCACGACGTCCAATGAAGTTGCGTATGGCCATTATGCAAGAGTCTGTTGAGAATGTATGTGCGATTTCGAGGTGCACAGCTCTAGTGGTCAAACATGTTATAAGGACCCCCCATCTTTTTTCGGTTCTTCGATAGATGGTTATATTCATTGGTCCGAAATAATCCACCCCGACGAAGGAGAATGAGCGGCAGAACGAAGCGAGTCTCGCAGGTGGTAGCTGTGCCATTATGGGATGAAGTGGTTTAGCTCTATTATTCTTACAGGTCTGACAGAGACGTTTTATTGTGGCAAAGATGGCTCTTAACTTGGATATGTGATATTTTTGTCGTAGCTCGTTGACTACCGTCTCATGATTCTGATGTTTAAAGCGTGAATGAAAATCTTCTATAATTAGGCGAGTTACTCGATGGTTTCTTGGGAGAATAATTGGGAGCTTCATTTCCTCGTTTACCTTCTTTGCTAAATGTATGCGCCCATTCGCTCGAATAATGCCGTTCTCGTCTATTCCTGGACAAAGGTTATGGAGTGTACTGGATGAGTCTACGAACCGGTTGGCTTTCAGATCTGCTATTTCCTGAGCAAAAGCGCTTCTTTGCGCCTCTTTAAGAATTGCTCTCTCCGCCATCTGAAGTTCTCGTTGCTCTAGGGTTCCTACGATGCGCTCATACCCGAGTTTTCTACTTTTGGTGTTGTAGACGAAGCGAAGTGCAAACGCCGTGCTCCTTAACAGTCGATTCCATCTGGAAATCTCATCAAACCTAAACACGTTGTGGTTCATTTCGCTGTGCACGTTGATGAAACAAGCTTTAAGTTCTTCCTTTTCCAAGATTTCTTGTGGGTTTTCCTTAGGCCAACGGGCGGGGTGTAGCCTGAGGAAGTCTGGTCCACTAAACCAACGACTTGAAGCTTTAAATTCAGGGATCTTCTGCCATTTCGTGCCCTCGTCAGCTATGTTCATTTTAGTAGGAACCCACCGCCAATCTGATATTTCTGTGAGGTCTAGGATCTCGCTGACTCTAAAGGCCACAAATTGCCGGTACCTTCGGTGATCGGATCGGATCCAACTTAAGACGTTTATAGAGTCCGACCAAAAATATCGTTTGGAGATTTCGAGTGAGTGGGAGTCCACAATGCTTTTCGCTAGCCGAGCGCCTAAGACTGCTGCTTGTAGCTCAAGTCGGGGTATGGAGAGATTTTTTAAAGGTGCTACTCTCGTCTTGGCCCCAATGAGAGCGCACTCTACTTGGTTGGTAGTCGTGCTTCTGATATACGCTACTGCGGCAAACCGACTCTCGCTGGCATCGACAAAGACATGTAACTGTCGCTCTGAGCTACGGTCGGTTTTTACGTAACACCGTGGTATTTTCAACTTTTCCATAGTTCGAAGGTACCTAGTCCAATTCAACCACTTACTATATTCTGCGTCTGAGATCTCGTCGTCCCAATCGGTCTTTGATCGCCATATGTCCTGCAATAGTACCTTCACATACATCAAAAAATGGGCTAGCAAGCCTAGCGGGTCAAATATCGTCATTAGAATTCTGAGTACGTCCCGCTTCGTAGGACGACGATTTCCAAAAAGAATTTCGCTTTGGTTTTCGTTTGTAGTCAACTTAAAGGTGAAACAGTCCGATGAGGTACATCACCACATTCCCAGTACCTTTTCTGTAGTGAGTTCGAATTCTGCCTCGAAGTTCTTGTTTTCAGTAATATCACTCTTCAAAGCTTTGAGGACAGCAGAGGAGTTCGAGATCCAGTTTCTGATTAGGAAGCCTCCTTGTTGGTGCACGAATCGAATCTCCTTCGCTAGACGAATCGCTTCTTCTTCCGTCTCCACACTGTCCATTAAATCATCCACATAGTGATTTTCTTTTATCGCTCTAACAGCTCGCGGATAGATCTGAATATATTCATCAGCATTCTTGTTCTTGATGAATTGAGCGCAACAGGGTGAGCACGTTGCCCCAAAGGTCATAACGTTCATCACATACACCTCTGTTTCGTGTTCGTCACCTCTGCTCCACAAGAATCTTTGGCAATCGCGATCCTCCTTCCGTATTCTCACCTGGTGAAACATTTCCATAATGTCTCCGCATATTGCAACTCGATTTTCCCTAGCTTTATATATAACCGAAGGTAGTGACGGTAGTTGGTCCGGACCTTTAAGTAGCGCTGAGTTAAGTGACACCCCTTTGACCGATGCTGCCGCGTCCCAAACTATTCTGAGCTTTCCAGGTTTGTTATGATTAAAGACCGGAAATATCTGAAGATACAAGGATCGATGATTTTCTGTACGAAGTTCAGCTCCAGAAAGTTTTGTGGCGTAACCTTTGATTACATATTCTTTAATTTTTTGTTCAAGTGCTTCAGCTAGCCCTGACTCGCGTTTCATACGTTTATGCAAACATATTAGTCTCCTTTTAGCCATATAAGCTGTCCGGTAGTTCGACCTGGTCAGACTTCCACAAAAGTGCAGTTTCAAAGCGCCCGTTCTTCTTGATAGTAAATTCATTCAAAATCTCTAATGCTCGTGTGTCTTCTGTGGAGAGTAACGGCTTGCTGGAGTTCGATGCACCAAATTTGTCGTTGCTGATGAACTCTTTGACCAATAGCTTGAGTTCTTCGTTATTGCACTCACAGGTGTGAAAGCCATGATGATGGTATGGAGACGCATCCCTGGAAGCTTGTGTTTCATAACAGCCATGTACCACCCATCCTAACCGCGTTTTAGTTGCAGCTGGATAATTTAGCCCACCTTCCTTCGTACGTATAGGGAGACTTAACTTGGTGTTGTTTAAACCTATGAGTAGTCTTGGAGTAGCATTCTCATAAGATGTGATGGGTAGTCCTCTTAGATGTTTATATCTCTGTTGAAGTTTATCGAACTCTACCGATTGTGTAGGCAGTTGTAGCCTTGCCACGGTGTGTACGTTTGTAAGCATAAACCGTTCTGTTGGTAGGATAGTGCTGGAGATTTGAAGAGAAAGTTTCTGTGAGTTTTGCTCGAACCTCCGGGTATTTCCTGTCCACTTCAGACATAGTGGTTTAGGAACTCCCTTCGCATTCAGCTGTCTTGCTAGGTCTTCATCCATTAATGAAAGCGATGAGCCGTCGTCCAAGAACGCATAGGTATCAACTTGTATTTCCTTGTTGTATAATCTCACAGGCACGACACGAAATAAGGTTGAATCCGAATCGTCGCGTCTGCTGGTATATCCACATTCCGAAATGAGCTATATTGCACTCTTGAATATATCTCCTATATTTCGTTCAATCGAGTCGAATGTTCAGTGGCAATTTAAGTACCTGTTGTGACAACAATATGAATGAATCCGGAATCACAATTCTAATAAACGGTGACAACTCAAATATGAGAACACATTTCCAGAATCATATTTCAACAACTGAACAACGAGTTCAACAGCACCACAGCACGAATGCCAAGGTCATATCAAATTTATTATTTCTCACAAATTGCACTTTCTGTCTACTAGGCAATTTGATTTTTGTGTACATATTATTTTCTAAGCTAAAACTTGCTTGCCATATGCATTCTCATGCATTTATCAATGAGTCAGCATTAATGCCGAATTCACTTTTGTAACTTAATTCCTTTGAACTCAATCAATACAAATTTTGTGTACATTCTGCAAAAGCATACCTTTGTAAATAAGTTAGCGTAAGCATTTAATTAGTATAAAAGAAGAATATTTATTTGAATAAAACTCACTTGCTACTAGAACAGCGAGCCATAAACAATTTGACTTATTTCTAACTTCCCCCCACCAGTCGGTAAGGAGTTACTTCTAATATTTCAAATTGTCGACATAACATTTGGTCCTTCGAGGAAAGAAACAGTGGAAAAGCGTAACCAGGGCTTCAAACATTGGTTTAATTTTGAATTAATTTTTAAAATCGAAGTGTAAAGTGTCAAAGCGTAACCAAGGCTCTTAACATTGGTTTATAACAAATACGTCTGGTGAAAAAGCGTTATCAGGACAAATCCAGTTAATATAACACAACTAAAGTTATAAAGAAAATACAACAAAATGATTGACGAGACAGAAGTATTCATTATCATCGGCAAACAGAAGAAAATCGCCGAGGAAATCGACAACCAAAGTCGAAACTTTGGCAAAGATAGTGCTTCGAGGAAGACTCAGAAGTACAAGGAAGAAAGACTACAGCGTCTTGAAGCGTTATGGTTGGAGTTCGAAAGCAACCATAATAAAGTTGCTGGTCAGTTGAAGCATGATACGCCATACATGGAAAGAGATACACTCGGCAAAGTAAAAGCAGTTTACGAAGACTACAAGAAAAAACTGGAGGATATTGTCCCAGCTCCAATCATGCCAGTCGCATTACCCAGTACAAGTGATGCGGCCGCCAAGTTCAACGAAAACACAAGGGTAAATGAGAATATGGCCCAAAGAAAAAGGCTTCGAATTCTTCAATTGAAGATAACATCAATTGTAGAAAACATGGAAGAGTTCGAAGGCACTCTGAACGAATATTCCAAAGAAATATTTGAATACCAACAAAAAATATTGCTGCAGCAATTGAAAAACTTGACTGAGCTTCACGAAGACTTCATATCCAATGCAACGGAAGAAGACTTCAAAGTGGAGTATGTTTCAAAAAATCACTACAAAGGGATAAAGCAAGATATAAATCGACTCTTGCATGGAATGGCATCAAGAATTAGTTCCAGCAATAGCGAGCCGAAAAATAAACACGAATCAGTGCTGCCTAGACTTAAAATTCCGACATTCAAAGGCAATTATCTAGAATGGCCACAATTTTATGACTTGTTCATAAATATAATTCATGCCAAAACAAGCCTGTCTACCACTGAGAAAATGGAGTACCTAAAGACCCATTTGGAAGGCGAACCTCTTCATTTGATAAAACACCTAACATTCTCCAGCGAAAATTACAACAGTGCCTGGGAAATTCTAAAGGGAAGATACAATTATGAAAGAAAGATTGTATCAATGCATATTGAAAAGATGTTAAGGACTGGGCATAGTAGCACACCAACAGCTACTTCAATCAAGAACACCTTAGATGCGATCAAAGAAGGGTTAGCGGCATGGGGTAATATGGGATATGACACATCATCATGGGGCCCAATGATTGTTCACTTAACAATAAAATCCCTCGACACAGAGTCCAGAAACCTATTCGAACAAGGACTTGACGAACCAAACAAGATGCCTGCCATAAAAACTCTTCTAGAATACCTGGAAAGGCGGTATCAGGCCTTGGAAGTTATGGTAACAGGCCTTGGAAGAAAACAACAAAAGACTCCTGACAAACCAAAAAATGCAGTTCGTAACTTCGTCATAGACGCTAAAGCAGTTCAGTGCCCAATTTGCAATGGGGAGCATAAAATATACAAGTGTTCAAAATTCCTCAAGCTATCTCCGAAAGAAAGATGTCATCAGAGCAAGCAAGCCAAGTTATGCTTAAATTGTCTAAGTCATAACAAGCAGCTCCAGTGCTTCAGTAAGAGGAATTGCCATCACTGCAACAAAAAACATCATACCTTTCTACACATGGACTGTACAGAGAAGTCAAAATCATCCGATCTTGAAGAACCTTCATCCAAACAGGTGAACCATGCCGAACAAAATCAGAATGTTTTGATTGCTACAGCAATGTTAACGGTTCACAATGATAATGGCCGAAGCATAACAGTACGAGCACTCATTGATCCTGGTTCACAAGCTTCACTCATCACTGAATCAGTTGTTCAAACACTGAAACTTAGTAAACAAAGCATTTGTGTTGAGGTCAGTGGGCTAGGAGCCACAAAGGCAGGAATTGCGAAGAACAAAGTGGAAGTAACAATAGCGCCACATTTCGAGTCAAAATTTAAGCTGAAGATGGAAGCACTTGTTTTACCAAAATTAACCAGACAGTTACCATCAAAACAAACAACTAAACCAATCGAATACCTGACTCAACTAGAACTTGCGGATCCTACTTTTAATGTTCCTGGACCCATCGACATGATAATTGGTGCTGATACTTACGGTGACATCATCCTCAGCGGTATTAAACGAGTGACTTCTAATGCTCTGGTCGCTCAAAAGTCACAACTAGGATGGCTTGTTTCTGGGCGGACATCGAACGAGTTATCTGAAAAATACAGTGTTACCGGACTGGTGGCACTAACATCGATTGATGAACAATTAGAAAATTTTTGGGAGATAGAAGAAATAATTCAACCAAAACTTCAAAAGCTAGAAGACAAACAGTGCGAGCAAATCTATGAGGATACGCACTACCGAAAAGAAAATGGGAGGTATGTCGTAAAGATAACATTTAACGAAGACATAATCCAGACAAAAGAACTAGGTGAATCGAAAAATAGAGCTACAGCCAGATTTCGCCAGCTCGAGTCACAACTAAACAAAAATCCAAAACTCAAAGACGACTATACAAAAGTTATAAGCGAATTTATAAGCCTTGGGCACATGGTTGTAGTCAATAGCAACTCATCTGCCAAAAACGAGATTTTCTACATGCCACACCATGCCGTTATTAAACCATCGAGTACAACAACAAAACTTCGGTTGTATTTGATGGTTCGGCAAAATCAACGACTGGAGTAAGCCTTAACCAATTAATGTTGATAGGGCCTAAACTCCAAGACGATATCACTACAATTTTGACGCGTTGGAGGAAGCATAAATACGTTTTTACATCGGACATTGAAAAAATGTACCGTCAAATAGAACTGCATGAAGACCATCAGGATTACCAGAGAATATTATGGCGCAGTTCTAACAACCAACCGATTACGGAGTACAAACTTACGACTGTCACGTATGGTACAGCATCAGCACCGTACCTGGCTATAAGGACTCTTCAACAACTGGCTAAAGACGATCAATCCAAGTATCCAATCGCAGCTGAAATAATCAACCACGACTTCTATGTGGATGATGTGATGTCCGGAGGAGATACGATTACCGAATGCAAAAGAGCTCAGAAAGAACTTGATGAAATGCTAAGAGGAGCAGGCTTTCAGCTTCGTAAATGGGCTGCAAACAACAAGAAGCTACTTCAGCATATTCCGATTGAGTTACGTAATCAACAAAAGAAAGACGTAATGAAAGACGAAACAATAAAAACGTTGGGGATACACTGGAACCCTTTAAGTGACACCTTCCAGTTCAAAGTAAACCTGGAAACAGCAAAATCCCCGGAAATACTTACCAAACGGAAAACCTTGTCCGAAATAGCCAAACTATTCGACCCTCTTGGATGGTTGGCTCCAGTAACTGTGAGCGCTAAAATCTTAATGCAGCAGCTTTGGAAAGCAGAACTCGAGTGGGACGAACCACTTCCTGTTGAACTATTAAAACAGTGGAACAAATTGAAGAAGAACCTTATTGCAGTCGAAGACATCAGGATCCCAAGGTGGATAGAGTCCAAAAAAGATCAACAGTTTGAGCTCCATGGATTTTGTGATGCTTCTGAAGCAGCATATGCAGCCGTTGTATACGCAAGAGTAATTCTTCCATCTGGCCTATATGCCTGCACCATCTTAACTGCAAAAACAAAAGTGGCACCAATAAGGAAGAAACTTCCTCTTCCGAAATTGGAACTATGCGGTGCTCATCTGCTTTCAAAATTATTGGCGGAAACAAAGAAAACCTTTGGATTACAAGTAGAAAAAACCTTTGCCTGGAAAGATTCTACTATAACACTAGCCTGGATCCAAAAATGTCCATCTACCTGGAAGACGTTTGTTGCGAATCGAGTCTCGGAAATACAAGAGGTAACAAACGTAAACTGCTGGAGACATGTTCGTTCAATCGACAATCCAGCTGATTACGGTTCAAGAGGTTGCTTTCCAGAACAGATGGCAAACAATCATTTATGGTGGAATGGACCTAGTTGGTTGAAATTCGACTCCGAAAAATGGCCTTTAAACGAACAAAATACGAATGCAGTGATCGATATTCCCGAAACCAGGAAGGTTTTAACCATTGAAGTAGAAGAAATTGATGACTTAACTAAAAGATTCTCTACGTACTCAAAACTAATAAGGGTCGCTGCTTATTGCAGACGATTCATTGCTAACTGCAAAAACAAACTAATGAACCATCCCATGCAGACGGGTAACCTAACAGTAAAGGAATTGAACGAGGGCAGTAAAGGAATCATACGATATGTACAACAAAAGGTCTATTCCGAAGAACTAGAATCCTTAAGAGATGGAAAAACTATAAACAAAAAAAGTAGGGTACTATCCTTAAACCCATTTATTAACAACGAGAACATTCTTGTTGTGGGCGGACGACTACAAAACGCGAAACTTTCTGGTACAGAGAAACATCCGATTATTCTACCTCATCAAGAGTGGTTCACTAAACTATTAGTAGAAGACGCCCATGAACGCACACTGCATGGTGGTATTCGACTTACAATCAATGTTGCCGCAGGTCTTTTTGAAAGTGTAACAATTTTTTTCAAAAAGTGTAACAAATGGAAAGAAAATAAAACATTAGAGTGGGCAAAAAAAAATTTTTTTTTGTTTCAAAAACCATATAGAAAATATTGTATTATATCTAAAAAAATTCCAAAAAGTTTGAGCTCAAAAGAAAAGTATTTAGAGATCTATCGATCGTGGTTTATATTTCTTAGACCTAACCTTACTTGAGCGTTCAGAAAAAACACGTTCTGAAGCAGCGGAACTGTGAGGTAAGCTACAAATTGTACTAATTGTACACTATTTTCAAACAATTTTACTTTTTGTGAATTTTGTAAAGATTTAACAAAGCCCCAAAATGTTTCGTAAATAAACCTATTTTAAGTTTTGTTGTAACTGTAAATTTCTAAAGTCAGTGCATATTTTCTCATCACAGGTCTGCAAAGAAAAAGCTGTCTGGATGCTTTCAACTGATTTTTATGTATTTAGGTGTTCTGAAAACAAAAAAAAATACTCAGGTTGTTTTCCTAAGCCCAAAATATTCTTAAAAAATTGTTTTTATGAGCTAAATTAAGTCATGAATAAATAAGTAAATTTGTATTTTGTTATTATTATTATTACTTTTTGAGTGAAAAGTGTTGGCCTTCGAGGGAGCAAGGTAGGCCAAGGAACGTCCCGCATGTAACTTTGGTGCCACGTTATAAAATTCTTTTACCGCCGCTTCGCATAAAGCTGGGATTGATGAAGCAATTTGTAAAGTCACTTATAAGAGATGGAAATTCCTTTAAATATGGTATGAAAGCTTCCAGGCCTCCCGGAGGCAAAGTTGAAAGAAGGTGTTTTCACTGGAACAGATATTAGACGGATACCTCTATTGGCAGAAAACGTGACGTTCTACGAGCAAATGAAAGTCATTTTCAGATTCAGCACACCCAAAAACATAAGTGTGTCACAAAAAACCAGAAGAGCTTAAGAGCTTAGACTTTTTTGCAGACTTGTGTTATTGAAAAGTGCAGTGGCGAGATACAATTGTTTTCAGAAACAATTTTACAAGGATCTAGCAGTGCAACATTTTTTAATTTTAAAATCGAACCTCTTTTTAATCTGAGAACATAGTTCTATATAAAATAATTTCATATTTGTTTTTATACATTTTTTTTTAACAATAGATAGACCTAGTTTGTTCATAAAATATTCTGCATTAGCCTCAATATAAATATCACTTATCTACAATTCGGCTATAGAATTCATATACAAATGGTTCAAAAGAAAAAAAGCTTTTCAATATTTTTTTTACGAAAAAGAAAACAAAAAAGATTTTTACGGGAAAAGTGTAACAAATTGGAGAAAAAAGTAACATTGTAACAAATTTATAAAATAACTAAAAAGTGTAACACTTTTGTTACACTTGTATCATTGTGGCAACGCTGCTTACAATAGCAAAATTGAGACAACGCTATTGGATCATTCAAGCAAAAAGATGTGTTCGACAAGTTATAAATAAGTGTGTCAGATGCTTTCGGTTTGCTGCACAACCAAATACACAACAAATGGGACTACTTCCAGCAGCTAGAGTAACACCATCAAGACCCTTTACTCATACAGGCGTTGATTATGCTGGACCAGTTCAAATATTAATCTTAAAAGGAAGAGGAAACCGATCGACAAAAGGGTACATCGCTATATTCGTCTGCTTTGCTACTAAGGCTGTTCATATCGAACTTGTGAGTGACCTTAGCTCAGCGGCATTCATAGCAGCGTTAAAACGATTCACATCAAGAAGAGGAATATGCTCGCACTTCTATAGTGACAACGGAACTACATTTGTTGGGGCTAACAAGGAAATCCAGCAACTAATGCGAGAAACAATTAAACGCTGTGAAGAAGATGTCTCCTCAAAGCTTACTAAAGACGAAATGCAGTGGCACTTTATACCCCCCGCATCACCTCATTTTGGTGGATTGTGGGAATCAGGCGTTAAGTCTACAAAATTTCACTTAAAGAGAATAATCGGTGAAACTGTGTAAACATTTGAGGAGCTCTTCACGCTTTTAACACAGGTAGAGGCGTGCCTTAACTCTCGACCACTAACAGCAATCGAGAATGATGTTGAGGATACTACAATTCTAACTCCTGGACACTTTTTGATCGGAAGCTCTTTGAATGCAGTACCCGAACCAATAATTGATGAAAAGCGAACATTCCGATCTCGATGGCAGTTAATCCAAAAAATAACTCAGGACTTTTGGAAAGTTTGGTCATCTGAATATTTGACTCAATTACAACAACTTCCGAAGTGGAAGCAAAAACAAGAAAATATGAAAATTGGGGACATCGTTCTTATCAAAGAAGACCGACTACCACCAACAACCTGGATGATGGGAAAAATTTCAGACGTTCATCCAGGAAAAGACAACGGGGTAAGAGCTGCAACAGTGTTCAGCAACAAGAAACATTTCAAGCGACCCATAACAAAGTAATGTAAATTACCAATTGAAAATGATGAAGAAGAAAAGGAAGGGGGACAAGTCAATACATCCACAACTCGCTCACATAAAATTCTTTCTTTGTGCACTTTGTTTGCCTTTCTCAACATGGTTGGCTCCACTCCAGTCCCCCACGATGTCGAAATAATTCGATTTCAAACACACCCGGGAATATACTTCGAAGATGTGGGACAGGCAAATTTGATTTCAAGTTCATGGAAGACAATTGTGTTCTTCAATTTAACAACCTATTGGCAAGAGTTTGAAAACTACAAAAAACTTGTGTCGCAAATGGAAAAAATTTGCTCATCTAGTGACTTAAAAGATTTCAAATCGGTTCTGTGTGAAGGAATGCTACACCAGTTTCAACATCAAATTCAACAAATACAGCTTAATAATGAGATCCTACTACATGCAAACGAAGATTCAACACGACGTCAAAAACGATCACCGTTTGACTTCATTGGAACAATTACTAACGAATTATTTGGAATTCTCGACCAAAGATTTGCTAAAGGTTATGAGCAAACAATTGAAGCTGTCAAGGAAAATGAAAGCCACCTATTAAATCTAATGAAGAACCAGACAACCATAGTTGATTCTACTGTCAACATCTTTAAGAAAGAACAAATGGAAAATAAGAAGCAAATACAGCTCCTAAGTTCGATTGTTTCGAAACTTGAAGATGAAACCGGAAAATATGAGGACATGAAGATATTTTCGTCGAATGCTCTAAACTTATTATGATAAATTATAAAGCAACTCAGAGCATATTGTTGGATATCTTGCTGTCCACTCACACTGGAAGAATTCATCCACTTATACTTTCGGTACAACAATTTAAGGATGAACTTACGAAAATTCATGAAAATATACCAAAATCTTTAATGATTCCTGGAGGGCGACATCATGAATCGATCCTGCAACTATACAAAATTCTGAGTGTAAGGGCTAGAGTGACCAATAGCAACATTATAATTGAGATAAGCCTTCCACTGCTGTACAATGAAGAGTTCAAGTTGTACAGAGTATTGCCAGTTCCAACCGAACACAACGGGAACCTCACAAGCATCATTCCATCATCGGAATATTTAATGGTTAATCTACAAGCTAACCATTTCTATCCACTCAACAAAGACGAATTTTCAAAATGCAAAATGAGGCCCTCGGACATCGTATGGTGCACACTTCAACATCCATTATACACAACTGGTGCTGCAGTTAGTGTCTGTGAAATGAACATAATTCAAAACAAACCAATTATGGGTTCATGTAATACAAAGGACATACCAGCAAGGTTATACTGGATTGAAATACATCAACCGAATTCATGGATTTACAGTACTCCCGACCTGGTTACAGTAAACATGAATTGTGATTTTAACACGGTACCCATAACTTTGCAAGGCAGTGGTATGTTAAAGTTGCCCGCAAGATGCATTGTACATGATCAGACCATGACTGTTGTGGGAAAACAAACAATGACAAGCAAACTGAGATCGTCGTTTTTACCATCATTCAACCTTTCTGAGCAGTTAACATCGTTTAACTTCAAAAGAGAGAAACAATCTGTCTTACCAACGAACGCTTCATTGGACATTTCTACATTAGAAGACTCAATAAAGCTGCAAAAAAGCCAAGAATACATACTGAACGAGATAAGCACTCATCGAATTCACCAATACTCACTGCTTGGAGTCAATGCTTTCGTAATCATTGGAATCATCTTGATCGTAATTGTTGTAATCAGACGAAAAGGAGCGCAACAGCCTACGCCACCAGCTACAGCTATACCAATGAGATCGCTCAACAAGCCAATGAGATCTTTTAATAAGCGACGAACCAGCCAAGCTTCCTTTGAAGACATGGACTTTTGCGTATCATCAATCTAAGGGGCCCAGCATGTTGTGACAACAATATGAATGAATCCGGAATTACAATTCTAATAAACGGTGACAACTCAAATATGAGAACACATTTCCAGAATCATATTTCAACAACTGAACAACGAGTTCAACAGCACCACAGCACGAATGCCAAGGTCATATCAAATTTATTATTTCTCACAAATTGCACTTTCTGTCTACTAGGCAATTTGATTTTTGTGTACATATTATTTTCTAAGCTAAACTAACTTGCTTGCCATATGCATTCTCATGCATTTATCAATGAGTCAGCATTAATGCCGAATTCACTTTTGTAACTTAATTCCTTTGAACTTTGACGAAGCATCGTTGCGTTATTTAGATGTGTGAGTAGACCAGCAGCTTCAATTGTTGCACAAAGATTTTGAACTGTGAGCGCAAAGCTCACTATTGTCTCCAGCTTCTCAGCTTTCAGCGGTGGCGTTGATTCAATTTTCCTTA
Source organism: Melanostoma mellinum (assembly GCA_914767635.1). Taxonomy (NCBI): domain Eukaryota; kingdom Metazoa; phylum Arthropoda; class Insecta; order Diptera; family Syrphidae; genus Melanostoma; species Melanostoma mellinum. The sequence continues at coordinate 116,188,408 of OU612058.1, read as the reverse complement.
TTAGCGTATGTATGATTACTTCTGGATCCCCATATAGCATCTTTAGTGTTGAGAGTGCTCGCTCCACACAATTCGGTTGCACTAAAAGGCTTTGAACATACTCTAAGGCTTTCCGCTTCAGAGCCTTTTGTAACCTCATCATGTTTTCCCCATCCGTGAACGCGCAGAGTTCTGTACTCCTATAAAAGTTCGCTATGAATAACGGCCATTCATCGGGCATCCCTCCAAATGGTTGAAGGTCTCGCGATATTAATTGTCGAGCGGCTATATTGGCTTTCATTAAGCCATGAATTGACCAACCAGGTTGAGAGGTGTTGGCTAAATTCCAAGTTCGAGTATGGTCTGGCTGAGGCTGGTATTGTGACGTTATTTGCGGTTGTTGTTGTTGCAGTAGCGGTTGCTGTTGTTGCATTAGCGGTTGCTGTTGTTGCATTAGCGGTTGCTGTCGTTGCATTAGCGGTTGCTGTTGTTGCAGTAGCGGTTGCTGTTGTTGCAGTAGCGGTTGCTGTTGTTGCACTAGCGGTTGCTGTTGTTGCAGTCCCTTCGAGTTCACTGATCTCGTTGCGCATTGTTCTCCGTATGTTTTGTGGCATTCAATGTCATTAAAACGCTTTAATGCATCGTGTTCGGGAACGCTGGTACCACTTGGAGCTGATGAAACAATAACCTGTTGTGTAGTGTTGAGTCTACCATGCGCTGAGGACGACAGCGCCGTATCTGACATGGCAGGTATATTTGCATTTGACATGCGTTCTAAACCGACGTACGTTGAATCTCCACCTAAACCCACTTCATCCATTTGAGCTAAACCACCTAAACCCACTTCACCTATTGGAGCTAAACCACTTAAACCTATTCCTACTTCATTCGATGGAACTAAACTTGTACTATGCATAGACGCAGTGACAGACTCCACTGTATTTGAAGTACGTGAACCATCTCCATGCATAGGAGGAGTGTCAGACTCCACTGCATGTAATGTGGCATTATGCATTAAAAACATTTTTTCACTATTTAAGTTTAAGGCATTGGTTGAGGCAGTAATGACACTATCTAGGGTTGTTTGTTTTTTATTTTTGGCAAAATTATGTCCCGCAGACGCAAAAACTACTTTGGAATTACTAAGTATACGAATATTCTTACCTGAGGTGCACGTGGTGCAAATCCAATTTTCATGTGCTACTGAAGCATCCACTTTCGCACAAGTATAGTGGCTCCATGCTCCGCAACTGTCGCATTGCACCATGTCATCGGCAGAGTCAGGTTCGGTGCATGCACAGCAATTGAATTCCTCTGGTGGAACAGGTGTCTTTCGCGTCTTGTGACTGGTAACTTTCGGTGGCATGTTCACTTTGTGGATGGTTTGCGACGAATATTGTTATAAATTGTTGGAACAATTCGTTTCCAACAGCTTCTTACTGGTTATAAACCGTGGCACTTGGTGCAACAAATAAAAGAATGTTGTTCTGTTTGCCGGTGAGGTTATAACCTATTTATTTTATTAATACATATGTTAATTTTAGATTCTTTTCTTTATAATTCATTTATTTACTTACAATAGTCTTTTGCTTTTTGGTTTTTAGTTGATTTCATTGAATATAATCCTAGTTTTTTTAAGTTTTAAGATTTTTGCTTTTCTACAATCTACAATAGCGTCTATTCAATCACAATGTCTGCACTCTTTGGCGTTTCTTAGATAAAAGAACGAAAATGCCGGATATGGGAGAGAAAAAAAGGAAAGAAATATGGCGATTAAATCTATTACCTTAGAATGTCCCTACCGAGAGTAATAGATTGGCGAGCGTTGCCAACATACGTGGACTTGAAATCGATAAAAAGATGGTGTATATCGATATTTCCAAGAACTGCCGTAATGTGAAAACTTGGTCTATTGTGGACTTCTCTGGTCTAAAACCATATTGATAAGGACCTATCAAGTTGTTGACGTGGGGCTCCAGACGTGCACATATTACAGCAGACAAAATCTTATAAACGACGTTAAGGAGGCTTATCCCTCTATGATTCGCGCAATTGTGAGGGCCTCCCTTCTTTAGGATCGGGCATGCGATACTTATGTTCCATTCATCGGGCATGCTTTCCAACCATATCATGCAGATCAGTTGGTGCATGCTCCTTCCAACCAATCTCCAACTGCCTTGAAAAGTTCGGCATCAAGGCCATCTGCACCTGCAGTCTTATTTGATTTCAGTAGCGACTATGACTCTACAACTATATTTCCGTGCTGGTCTTTACCTTTTCGTAAGTCTTCCGAATCTCGATCTTTTTACCTTTTCGTCTTCCGAATCTCGTTCCTGTCATGGCACGTCTCTATTTCCTCAAACGAGAGCTTCTCAAGCTGCTTCTTTTTCTTTTTGAGAATTCGGTGTTCTTCCCTTCTTTTCTCCTTGGAAATCTGGTTATACTAATCATAAGCAGCCCTCGTTCGTTTTTGCATCAGCATTTGTCGTGCTTTTTGTTTGGCTGCATTTGTCTACCTGCATTCTTCATCGTATCATGGGTTTCATTTTGGGGGCCGAGTTAAACCCAGAACCTTGAATAGGTAGAAGCAGCGGTTCTGATGGCTTTTTGGCATTGCAGCCACTGGTCTTCGATGGTTGATGCTGGCGGTATAGTATTCAAAGATAATTGAAGGGACACTCGATTGGAAAAGGCATTGGCAATCTCTTGCGATTGTCATATCTGTTCACAGCGTTAGTTCGTGCGAGCAGGGGCGGAGCGAGGGTCCAAACCATGGGGTGTGAATTTTTGTGAAATGCCGGCTATTCTTAAGAATTTGCTGGCTGCATCAAAAAATAAATCTATATATATAAAATAGGATGTATGTATGTTTGTATGTATGTCCGTTATAGACTTCTTAACCACACAACGGATTCTTTTGAGATTTTTAGGTTAGACATAGTTTAAACCAGAGATGGTTCCTGTCAAGGTTTGATCTCCATATTCAAACAGGAACGGGGTCGGGGACGGAAACCTAGAAAGGACTGGATAGATTTAAAAAATTCTTTCGCCATTGGGATGTCACATAATCCCACAGTAAAAAAAAATTATGTTTCATCTCCATATTCCCACGGAAGCAGAAGAATGAGAAAGGGAACCTTAAAATTACAGACTCGAGCAACACCGGGCAGCTCAGCTAGTAAATAAATAAAACTAATTAAAAACGTAAAAGTGTTCATTTCACAGAAATCCATTTACTAACAAAAAATCAATTTATAATTGCAATATAACGATATAACAACAAAACAAAAAAGTTATAGGATTGGAATACAATATTCATCACTTATTGATGGAAGTGTAGATATAATTTTTTGGGCTGACACCAGTCTTTTTTGTTAGAACGACATCCATTTCCAAAAGGCGTTCAATAGGGACGGGTTTCTCGTCGGCTTGGACTAAGTATCGAATGTTGGCAGCAAGTTGATCTTGATGCGATGAGTCAGGAGTTGTGTCAACCATTACAGAAAAAATACCTGCTTTATTGATCTCATTCACGATGATTTTTTGAGATTTAGTACCCAAGAGATCAATAAATTCATTTTGGGTAGTCGGACTAAGATACGTCACACCTCGTGGCCCTTTTGAAGACCCGTCCAACCATTTTTTCATTAATGGGCAATGTCGTGAAATCAGTAAAGTGATTTGTCGAAAATTTCCATTGCCCTCAACGGACTCCTTATGACCACGAAAGGTAATCCCTGCCTTCCAACATCGCAACATCGACTAAAAATTGCAGCACTTTTAAATGGTACGCATTTTCTTGTTCTTCTTGAAAATCTACTTCTTGGGAAATCTACTTTGTTTTTTACCTTTATTTTCCGACTTGTGATTTTTTTTTTTTTTTTTTTTGGCAACAAATCGACTATCGCAAACACTTCCGCTGGTATCTTTTTGGTTGAGTTGACTTAACTCGACAAATCAACTTCTTTTTTCTTTCTCGATTTGCCGACTCGGGAAAATCGTGGGATGGTGCAACACCTTCAATATTCTAATCAGAATTGAAAACGGATGTCAAATTTTAAAATTGAAAATATACGAGGAATAACTTTACCTAAATTGACCTATATTTCACACAACTTCAAGCCATTGTCAACATATCAAGTCATCGTCTTATATTTGCGGCCTTATACTTCTATAGCGTGCTTAGTTTAGATGTGAAAACATCTAGAGATTTGTAACGCCAGCTTAGCCAATAATATTCATTTAGCAGCTCCGAATTTCCGTAACGTTTTTGACGACTAACGTTTAAATACTAGAAACTATAGCAATAATATTTTATAAGTGTCGGTGTAATCCGAACGAAATTTGCGTCTTAGAAGGGTAGGGCAACATTTATTGATGAGCCCAATTGCCGTACCTGGTCGAAACGCAATATGGAGTTGAGGTGATCTTTTCAACCTTCAACATATATTTAAAAAAAAAAATTCTTTTCTTTTTTAAAATGTTTTGTAATAATTCAATTCAATTAAAACTCCAGGACAAAACAAAAACAATAACAAACACTTGTTTGCTATAAATATAATAATAGTGGAGGACTATAAAATTTTAATAATTAATTATAGTTTATATTAAAACTAAGATCACATAAAATTTTTTTTAACTTTTTTTTTATGCTATTTCAAACACATTTCATATTTCATTTCCGGGAATAAAGTTCAATTAGCGGGAAATTAACGACATTTTGTTTTCTGGAAAAAAGAACCTTTGGTTTTTTTTTAAATTTCTCTTAAAAAAATTAATAAAAGCATTGAATATGGGAAGAAAAAATAGCCCTTCATGGAGCAAAATTATGTGAAAAAAAATTAATTAAGAAAAAAATTTCTACTTTTCTCAAAATTTTGACTTTGAAGCTTGATCTCTCAAAAACTTTTCATTAAGTGAACTCAATTTAAAAATTTTTATTTAAGAACAAAGCATTAGCTTTCAAAAACACTAAACTATGAGAAAGTAAGTGGCTTAGTTGATTTTTAATAATTTTTTAAGAAATTGAGTAAATTTCAGATAAAATTGCCCCTCGCATCTACACGGAGGGATATAGACCCCCCACCCATACAATTTTATTTTTGTACTGACCAAACCTATTGATCCTGAGCACCGTATCTGAAACACCCTATATAAATAAAAGAAAATTCTAAAAGTTTATAATTAATTTTAAAAATATTTAAAATATTGAGAGCGGTGAAATTTTTTTTTTTTTTAACTTTTTTCTATACGCCATTCAAAACACATTTCCGAAAATTTCATGAAAATACATGGACTGGCCTCGGATTCCTAGGTTTTTTTTATGTCTAACGGCTTTCCACTATAACGTGTTAAAATCGTTTGGCGATATAATAAACAGTAGACAAGTGAATGATAATCGCCTAAGGTTAAGGAATCCTTGCCCAGGTCAAAGTTATAAATTTTCATTTTTTCGGGCCATCGCCAATTTTAGAAATATTAATTTTTTTTAATACTACAAAGAACCCCAATATTAAAATACTGAAAGTGACATTTTTTAAAAAGATCTTTATAGGCGTTAAGATACTTGCGTGTTACGGCTTCTCTTACTCTTCATGTTACAGCTACGGCGAGCAGTGCCTGTAAAATAAACTCAAACACATCAGACCAGCCTATGCTTTTGAACTTGCCAACGCTGATGAAGTTTACTTCGTTATGTCCGCTACCAAAAATTTGTCGAATATGCAAATATCTGTTAATAAGGACCTAACGTCGAGCGAGAGGATAGACCAGTATCACCTTCGTCAGATTAAAAGAGGTCTTCTTAAAAGTGACTTGAACTTGCGGATCGAAATCAAACGCTGGACCCTTACTGTAGGTGGACGTAGGCGGTTCAAATACAACAAAGATGGTGTTATAAGAGCCCTTAATGAAAGTGACAGAGTATTTCTTCAACAACATTTAGGAACTGATTTTTATATCTCCGTAGTACTTGATACCCATTCAAACACGCAATAATCTAAAGACAACCTAACAAACAAACAAAATTAGCAATTGAATTCTCATAATACTGTTTTTTTTTTAGAGGAAACTTTTCTGAATCAGTCCTAAATTTAATACCAAACTACTTTAATTGTAATCACTGGATTCGTGACTTTGATAATTTGAAATCTTTTTTGATGAATTTTGATCAAATAATTTCATTATTATTATTATTATGGAGAACGGGAGCAAAGGGATCTATTATGCAAGAACATCTTCATCTTCTATAAGCGAGGTGCGGAGTTCAAAGGATGCTGCAAGTGACAGTAGCGGCAACAAGTTTAATGAGTTTTTAGAGGACATCGGTGCATTCATTCTAAATGGAAGGGGTTTTAATGATAAAACGGGCGAGTATACGTTTGTGTCAAACAGAGGTTCGTCAGTTGTAGAATGTAGACTATTGCTGCCCGTCATACACTGCTTTGGAAATGATAAACTTTTCGGTAGGATGTACAACATTTTCGGATCACATGCCACTAGTTTTGGATATAAAAGCATATCAAGTTACTTCCGGACAATCTGTATCATACCTTCTCCCCATGCTCAAATGGTCATACAATAGAAGTGCCGAATACTTACAAAAAACTCATGATATAACTAATGAAAACATCATGCCAAATAACAACATTAAGACACGATGTCTCGCCTTAAAGGAATGTATCTACAAAGCGCATGGAAATTCTAGTTCAGTCAATATTAACTGGATGGATTACTCATTATTGGATTACTGGAACACTAACTTGCTGCCACTGCTAATAATCCTATGAAATTGAGAAACTCTATAGGGTATGATGTGACTTGCTCAGTGTCCATAATATTGTCATCAATATACATTCGCCAACATCCCCAATACGTCAAACATAATTTATTAGCTTATATGGTTAACTATCTCATTAGTCGGCGCCGAAATCGACCTTTCACACAGCCATTCCCGATCGCCAATTTTTATTTGAAGATCAGGATAGACATTTCCTCTCAGGTCAAATGTATTTTCGACAGTTTGACAGAAATTACCCCGCAGTGAAAGAACTTTTGTCGACCCAGCAGTTTTAAGGTTCCCGTTTACCGTGTTGATCCCGTAGAAATATAGGGATTACTTACTAAGCCCATGTCCTTCCTCAGGCTCTAGGCTATCTCTGAATAAAATTCCATTTAAATCGGATCAGTGGTCTGGGCGGGAGATTGTAACAAAGAAACACGAACAGACAGAGTTAATTTTGGATTTGTAATATTAGTAAGGATGTCCATCTTTGGATTCGGTTCTAGACTATCTCTGTACCAAAACTCATATAAATCGGTTCAATAGTTTTGGGCGGTAGATATAGGCAAAGACAGACATAGTTCATTTTGGATTTATAATGTTACTTAAGTCTTCCATTCCCGTGGGAATATGAGGGCCGTTTCCGGAGGATGACTTAAAGTTTATATTACTTGGGAATATTGTAGTATTTTAACAGTGAACATTTTTTGAAATGGGTGCTGTATTTTCCAAGTTCCCGTTCCCATGAGAGTACAGGGATAAATCATATTGCATAATATACATGGCCATCCTCCCGTTCTAGACTGTCTCTGTACCAAAATTCATATAAATAGGTTCAATAGTTTGGGCGGGTAATGTTAACAAAGAGAAATAGACAGACAGATTTAACTTCGGACTTATACCTAATATTAGTAAAGACTCCCGTTCCCGTGGAAACATGATGACCGTTCCCGTATAAGGAATATGGGGATGAGTGGATTTATGAGGATAATGGAGCATTCCAACGGTGGAAGAGTTTTTGAAATCGGTGCTTTAGTGTCAAGTTTCCCGTATAAGTTCCTGCTCCCGTGGGAATATAGGGAAAAAATATATAGCCTATGTCCTTCCTCAGGTTCTAAACAATCTTTGTAAAATTTTTTATTTAAATCGGTTTATTAGTTTGGGTGGGAGATGGTAACATAGAACGACGGACAGACAGAGCTACTTTCACACTTACTTTATTAGTAAGGACTCCAGTTCCCGTAGGAATATGTGGATGAATTGAAGTTTATGTTACTCTGGGATAGTGAAGCATTCTATCGGTGAAAAATTTTTTGAAATCGGTGTTGTAGTTTCTAAGTTCCTGTATACGTTCCCGTTCCCGTGGGAATATAGGGATAAAATGTATAGCCTATGTCCTTCTTCAGGTTCTAGACTATCTCTGTACAAAATTTCATTTAAATCAGTTCCGTAGTTTGGGCAGGAGACGGTAACATAGAAAGCTGGAAAGACAGAGTGACTTTCACATTTATAATATTAGTTAGGATTAGGATTCAACCTCGACGCATGCACTATTGTTAAACAAACCGGAAGTATAAAGTCTTATGTAAAGAGAAACAACGATTGTACTATCAAAGTTTGCAAGGCAACTTTCTAATATCAACTCTGCAAAGGACTGGTGGAAATTTGCAAGGGAAATTCGTGGTAGTTCTACGAGTACTATACCTCAAATCACAGCTATCGATTTCATGTCCCACTTTGTAAGTGCCCTTAGTTATGATGGTACATAAAATAGTTTGTTTATCCAAAATACACCTTCTGTTTTTAACGCCGATCTTGATAGCCCATTTGAACTACAAGAACTTAATTTGGTTATAACTTCTGCAAGGGATAACAAAGCTCCGGGGATAGATGGTATTCCTTACGAATTTTATAAATATGCTAGTGACAGTTTTATTACCGAAGTACATGCTTTTTTCAACGAAATTTTCGAAACTGATACGATACATACCTTTTTCAAAAAATCAATTATTTACCCGCTTTTCAAAAAGGGTGATGCAAAAATTGTATCCAACTACCGAGGACTTTCGTTTGTAGATACCCTCTATAAGTTATTCACCATTTTAATCCTAAACCGCCTAACAACCTGGATCGAGAACAATAATGTACTCAACGAATACCAAGCCGCCTATCGAAACAATTATAGCACCATCGATCAGATCTACAATCTTTCATGCCTGATTCAAATACAACTAAGTCAGAAAAAAAAAAACTGTATGCATGGTTTGTAGATTTGAAAGCGGCTTTTGACAGCATCAACCGTCAAGCCCTGTTAAGCAAGCTAGCTGCGTTGGGTATATCATCGAAAATGATTTCAATTATGAAACTTTTCTATCAGGATACAGTTGCAGCAGTTTGGGATGGACATAATGCATCAAATTTCTTCAGCACGAGCAAAGGTGTTAAACAAGGATGTGTATTAAGTGCATTATTGTTTATCCTGTTTTTAAATGACCTACACTCTGAACTTCCCATCGGAATATTTTTTTAAGGACTTTGAATAAACGTTCTTTTGTATGCTGATGACATTGTGCTCTTAGCTGATAGTCCCAACAAGCTGCAAACTATCATCAATGAGTTCAGCACCTATTGCCAAAAATGACAAGTACCTTGGCGTCATATTTACCTACAATATGTCATGGTCTAAACACCTGACAAAAAGACTGGTATCATCGAAAAATGCAATAAACTTGGTCGAAATTCATAAAAAATGGATAGATACGGCTCACACTCAGCCAAATTTGAAGTACAGCCACCAGATCGATAATGTATTATTGTGCACAAGTGTGGGGGTACAATGAGTACACTCAAGTTGAGAAACTACAAAGGTTCTTCGTTAAAAGGATAAGAATAATAATAATACACCAAACCAAACTATGTAGTAAATATCGAAACTGGTCTGTCCAATGCATTTTTCACAACACTGAATGCTCATTTCGGATACATACTTTATGTCTTAATCGTAGTAGATTGCCCCGTGTACTCATTATGGCAGTACTTAAAAAAAATATTTATTGGGCCCGGGAATGGTCAAGCTTTTTACAAGAAAACGGAATGACTTTCACCGTCAATGACAACAGCCACGAATGGAAAAATGTTCACAACATGCTTTTGGAAAAACTTAAGGGAAATCTATGGAAGCTGTTTACCGATCGTGCTCTTCTATCTCAATTCCATGACGAATACTGTAACTTATCCTTCACAGATGTGCCCAATTACTTTGATGACTCAAATTCACGAGAAATGATAAGCCTTATATTAAAAGCACGACGCGGGTTACTGAATTTGAATGCAAGGGCGTTTCGTAACGATACTGTCGGACTTTGCACGATGTGCAACCTTGATTCAACTGAGAACACGTACCACTTCGTTAGTATTTGTCTTATTTTCAAAACTTACCGCAGAATATATCTGGGAGCTGAAACGATTGATCATGCAGAATTTCTGAATATACTGAACGGCAAATGTTACTTACAACTATATACAAATTCTTAAAACATGCTCTAAATTATCGAAACTTAATTGTAAAGGAATGTAATTGAACTGAATCAAACCTTAAATTCAAACTATCTTGTTCTTATAACTATTTTTTCGAAAAAATAAAATTATTTTATCTATCTATCTATCTATCTATCTATCTACTTGCTCGCTCACCTCTTTTTTCGCACCCATTGGGGTAGCACGACCGAAATTATCCAATTGTTTTCGGTATCTGATTTTATTAAACATCTTCAAAAAAGAGTTTGTGTATGAATATATTTTACAGAGAAAACAGCCGAACTCTTCCAAATATTTTAATCTTTCATGTTTTTGGTACCTACATATTACCATACCAACCTTACTCCTGATGGCTTACACACGTACAACATAATATGCATAAACCAACAATAAAAAAAATGTTTATTTTTCTTATGGCACTATTTTTTTAGCTTACTTGTCACGTTTTTGTCTTGTCTCAGCAATTATACAATCACCTACTTATAAAAACCACTGTACTTATTGAACTTTTCAGCAAACAATTGTAGTGGTGGGTTTTTATGGGTGACGGCTATGAAAAGTACACATTTCCAGTTGTTGGCTTACATCTCAGCTAAAACAAAGTCTTTGTCTTTACCCATTAGACAAATTGAATGAAAATTCCCTTCTTTGTTTTTTGCAACATCAATGTTTATTCGAATTGAAATATTTCTCTTATTTCTCAAGTTCGAGTTTTTGACAGTAAGTTCGCAACTAATATTATTGAATAAAAAAGCCCGTTTTTTACCGTAACTCAGCAATTCTGTAATCAGCTCAGCAACGGGTTATGCCACTTAGCACAAAAATAAATCAATACTGAGCACATTTGGCTCAGTGTCATTTGTTTTTGTGTTCAGTGGTAAAGTACACTGCCAAGCTGATCATAGTATTGCTGAGCTGCGCCAAAAACGCACGTTATACCTTTTGAGTTCTACCTGTATTTTCAAGATACTTTCACCTTACTCTCAGCCACTTGCTGAGATATATTGCTTGCTATAGATATTGCTCATTATTGATTTGTTTATGTGTTCAGTGGTAAAGTACACTGCTTGGTTATAGGATTACATAGTTGCGCAAAAACGATCCTAGCTGCTTTTGTAATCACAGTTCACAGCATTCATCTGTGGGTCAATTCGTAAGCAGTCAACAGTGTCACGACTCACGACACGATATCGTTTCGACGGTGCGGTGCATGAAGGCAATCGGCAATAAGACTCGTGGGTCTTAATTCCTCTTTGTTTTGGCAGTTAGGCCCACGGGGGTTATTTCCATGATGAAATGGCAGTAAGAGCCGCAGGCTTGAGTTACTTTTCTGCGAACTTAAATATCATTTCGTAATGGAAAGTAGTCTCACCGTTTGCACTTTAACTTATTTTCAATACGAATAAACTGGGACAGGACGCAACTCCACTAGACATCCCGTTTCGACTATAGTACAGCTCTCAATAAGATAGAAAAACTCTGTCAAGCAGTGACGATACGACGAAGGCAATCTGTTTGCTATCGTCTCATACATCTTTTGCCTTGAGAAAGCTTTTCTAAGGATAAAATATTAATCTTATGAATGAAATCATCAAAAATACTATTTTTGACTGATTGCTTACATGTGCAAAATCGATATTCTATATGGAATTTTTTGCAATATAGTTTAAACTAAATTTCAATATTGCAGCTTGAGCCGTTTAGAAACAGTATCACCATTTGATGAATATTTTTCAAACTTCTTTTGTTAAAGTTGAAAAAAATTTGAAAAATCTTCATTATAATTCGCTTTCGCAGTACATCTCACCGAATCAAAGGAATTTATATGCATGCAATTGAAAAACGCTCACGAAATAAACCAACAGGAACGCTTTTGCTGGACAAGGAAAAGGCATTTGATTCAGTTTTGAGTAGAGGTCTAGATTTCAAATTGATAAAATTTAATTTTCCAACTTTTTTTGTGTAGGTAGCTATTGCTCAGAGTATTTTGTTTAGCCATCTTTTTTTCACGAAAAGAAAAAAACCTTGCTATCTTCGATACGATTCCCTTTGAGTATTATGCCATCTAAGGAACGCGTTAGAAATTTACAGTCGTATTTATATTCCCATTCCAAAGTATGTATAACTTTGGACAGCTCTTAGCTTTAGCACTTTCATCGCTGTCTAAGGAATGCCTAACTTTAGACACCGAAATTGGTTGTCTAAACTGTGGCTAAAGTGGCATTTGATACAACAAAAAACAATTTTGTTGAACATGTTATAACACACTGTTGAGAGTGTTAAGATCGATAAAATTTAGTAGTTTGAGGTGCAAAAACACTACTTTCAACAATTTTATTTATAAATTGCACAAATTTAATCATTTTATGAGACTTGGAAAAGCTGTAACACAAAGTCAAATCAGCTGTTTTTTTGGTCTAGTTCAAGTCCTATACGCCACACTCTTTCAGAGCCTTTTGGTTGTTGTACTCGTATATCAAAACACAAACAATGATACTGCACGGATACATGATGAACGCCACCATTTAGTTTTTCGTTCAAAGTTGACAGTTTGAGGGGTTATTTAGACAACTACTGCTGGAATGTGTTTATAAATACGAAATTGGCTAAGGCTTGTCCAAGTATTTAGACACCGTCTAGCTGGACAGTTGTCTAAGGATGTTCTAAGCAAATTTTATAAATACGACTGTTAGTGTTTATCTACACTCTAAACCTACTTTCAGTCACTACATTAAAAATAATTTAAATATTTAAATAGGTCTAATAAAAGTTACATAAAGAATTGTAATTTCACAGAAATAAGTTTCAAAGATGATGCTGTATTGGCCTTGGCCTCATTCTACCCAAGGCTTACACACATTATCGAATTGTAAAGAGATTTCCGATAGAATTCTAAGGCTTACAATAATTCAAAAACTAGCTTATCTACAGATAATTTTAAGAATTGCTATATGAGTTTATGAATTAGTTAACAAACATTTTCTTTTTACCTATTTATTGCTTACCTAAGAACTAATTTATTTGTTGTTTTATTAAATAATTTCTTTATTTGTTTGTTTGTTTGATTTATTTATACTTCGATCTATTTATTTAATAATTTTATTGTTTATTTATCAACTGATTATTGTAAGTGTACAATGTACATACATACTTATTAATTATTTATGTTGTTACTTTGTTTTCATATTGACTATCCAATTCCTTAGTGTTAAACGTGCGGTCACATCCTTTGTGTTGAGTTATTGCATAGTAAAAGATTGAATTAAATATTTCTTTCCTAGGTTTCAAAAAATGAAGGTTCGTGAAAAATGAGTTCTAACTTGGAGCCCGGCAAGTATTTCCCTAACGGCACTTTGGTGACTATGAGCTGTGACTTTAATACTAGGACTTTCGATCTAAATTTTTCACAGCATGTTTTTGATAGATTTTGCTATCGAAATATGCGATTTTTCCGAATGGTTACATGAGACTACCCCTTGAAGTTCATTATGCGCGTACCTACATATTAACTTAATTTATTCAAAACTGTTCCTTAGCTAACCTGTTAGCATCAAGCAGTCATAGCATACATGTAACATCAAATTTACACAAAACACAAAAAAGAGATTTTGTTTAAAAGTGTTTTTAATTGAGTGCCTTTAGAATGTGAATATGTCTGTAGTTCTCAAGAACTTGAATAGTTTGAAGACTGTGGTTTAGTCCAAGGATTGTGTGAATTGATGGATTGGTTGAGGTACCTTCAGCACTTCTGAAAGACAGCTTTTTGGAGCTGGACGCAAATATACTCGGCCCATCTAACAAAGCGAGAAAAATTACATTTTGGGTGGATGTTTGGACCTAAAAGAACACCCACTTTGTGATCACATGTCCTTATTCTAAGCAAAACGCAATTCAATTTAACTTACCAATGCCAAAGAGTTCTTTTGCGTCTTGTCCGAGAGCTGTTTGAGAGTATTCTTTTTTCTTGGCATTGGCAGTGGCTTTCTAACGACCGGAATAGCTGGATCTACCTTCTTAGTCAATGGCTATGAAAAGCTATAAAACAAACACATTAGAATGTTGGAAGAAGAACTAATTGGAAAACTGACTTTAGACTTTGATCGAATAAACATTTACCTTCTTAACAACCGTGAATGTGGACATTTTAAAATAATTTGTGGAATTTAAAGTAAAAAGTTATACATATTCGGCTATATTTTATGTTTAATCATTTTCCAACAGTGAATAAGGGCTGAGTAACTTAAACGCAGAAGTACGTGTCTTAAGCTCATTTTAGTGCATAAAGGTCATTTATTTCGAGTACAAGGTTGTCATTCAATAGTTGATTAGCAAATTTTGAATTGAAAAATAAAATGGAAATATATTCTAACTGTTTATAATTATAATAACTTGGAGGAAGTTCTCTTTCGCCGCATTATTATTCAGCGTTTTAAGAGTGTTTTAGTAAAATCTAATAAATACGGCTGATTTTGTTTTGTTAGTTGAAGTTTGAACAAAAGAGCTGTTCACACTGCACCGTTTTAAAAGTGTGTTTTGTAAAGTCAGGAGAGATATAGAAGTGCTTGTAAAGTTTTAAATCTTGTTCTCAAAAACTAGATACATACTGAGTATTTTTGCAACTACCACTAGGAGGGAACAATTTTTTATGTTTGATTTGGAATTATTTGTCATATCTATTTATAGTTGTTTTTGTAGAGTTTTAAAGTTTTTCTTTTAATTTTCTATTCTCTTTTTTAATTTGTTCTCGATTTTTTTTGATCAAATTAAAAAACTTGTCATCCGTGTAGATATTTATTTTGGGAATAGTTTTGAAACCTTTTAAAAAAAAAAGAGATAATAAAGGAAGAGCTTTTTCTACTGTTCTTGAACTATTCATTTATTTGTTTCAACAATTGTTCCCTTTACTTAAATACTATCAGCCTCGTTTCTCGTTTCAACCTCGTATTAGTTAGTACTAGTTGTAGCACTTCATACCCCCTTACGTCAATCCTTATTTATAAAACATCTTTCAACCCGTACCAGTTACGCCTTGCTTATGTCAAATTTTTCATCAAAAAAATGACCCATCTGTAGCTCTGGTTACTTAAAATTTATTAAAATTATTCACAAAACCAAAACAATTTTCTACTTTTCCTCCAAAAATTTGAACAGTATTTTTCTTACACTTTTTTCCTCAAAATGACATTTAGACCTTAATCCTCTTTTATTCCTCCTATGAAGAACCAGCATTAGCTTAATCCGCCTCTAATACTGGTGTATTTTTTTTATAAATGAGGTTTGGAGTATTAGAGGGGTATTTAATTCGTATTATCCTTAATCTGCCGATAATACGAGCTTATAAATAAGGCTGTATGTGTGCACAGCAAATTGTGAAAATAAAAACAGCACCAGTGCTGTCAGGTGTGCCTAAAGCTTTGACGGTGATTTGCGACGAAGTGTCATATCCAACAATTCCAACACCGCCACGTCATCAAAAGTTCGTAATGAGCATTAAACACAACGCACTTGTTCCCTACCACAACCTGGAGGTTTCGGAAACGAATATTTACCAAGAGAGTCTAGCTCTTGGCTCTTCATCATTGCGGATGTAAAGACTGCAATTATTTGAGCTAATCTAACGGCTTTTCCTCACCTTATGTACTTCACAGAACAGCTCAACAACAAAACTTTGTCCTTAATCCATTTGATATGATAGAGTTCGGTGCTCTGTAATCGAAAATGTTGTGTTTTTGGAATTCTTTGGATTAGAAACTAACATTCAAGCGGCGCTTAGTTCGCAAAATAAAACTTCACGTTTCAACTTATTTCTACCACTTTTATTCAGTATCTATACTTTATTCGATCTCAAATCGACTTTTGGACTATCATTTGTAAACATCAATTCACTCTTAACTTTATCACTCTATAATCAAAACTGACATCTGGTTCCCTTGGGCGGCCTATTTATATCGAATGACATTTCATCTAGAACTCTCCAGTAATTTCCAGATGGTCTCCACCCCTGTCAAACATTTTTCCTCCTGGTATATTTCTACACTTACACTACTGTTGCCACTTGTGTTTTCGGTTTAACGTTTTCGATTAGGAAATTGGTATAAAATGTTGGGTTCGCGTTACAATATATATACAGGGTGTTCCGTAATTCGTGTATTATCCTTTGTGGTGTGATTCTTGGTCATATTCTAAGAAAAAAATTGTTCTACAGCAAAGTCCGTTTCTCAACTTTGACTTCACTTTTTGACAATTTAAAAAAAGGCTAACTTTGGTGTACCCTGACCTGTGTTAAATTCGATATCTCTGTCAATACTGATGATAGAGACCTAATCTTAGGCTTAATTTTTTGAAGAAATAACAACCTTTTAGACTATATTAAGGTTGAGCTTCCATAGGTTTAGGGTTGCCAGATTTTCAAATTTAAATGGTGTTCAAATTTTCTTCCCAAAGCAAAGTTTTGACTTTGAGGTAATTTTTTGCAGAAAATGCCTGATAAACATAGAGTTTCTTTATTTTTTACAGATGTACAAAGCAATAATAAAAAAAACTCAGTATAAGTGCCTTCAAAAACCAATGCAATTTATCATACTTGAAAAGATACAAAATGTGTAAAATTTGAAAAAAGAAAAAAAATAAAAAAGGTTTGGTTGAATAAAACAATAATATGGCAATTTTAGTAGTTTTTTTTTATGTATTTCGTACAAATACAATGTTACGAAAACACTGGAGTGCTTCGGACTAAATTGCTACTTGTTCTTCTATTTTCGTCGTCGTCGCAGTTTGTTCTCATCGCCTTTACTGAAACTTGGCTTAATAAAGAGCATAATGATGCTGAGATGTTTAATACGAATCAGTAGACATGCTGTTTTTCGGAAAGCTCGTGATTATGAACTTCTAAATTGTGAGAGAAAAATTGATATATAAAAGATTAGCTCCGGCTCTAAAAAATATTATTTCTCCATATCAATGTGGTTTTGCTAGCGGTAGAACAACCAGCACTAATATTTTAAAATTTACAAACTTTGTAGTTAAAGGCTTCGAGAAAGGGTATCGGTATCGGTAGGTATAAGCAATGTTGTTTATACTGATTTCTCAAAAGCATTCGATCGAATTGTTTTGATTTACTTCTTTTGAAACTTAATAAAATAGGTTTCCACGCAAAATTTTTAAAATGGATAAACTCTTATTTGAGAGATCGTACCCAGTTTGTTAGAATAAAAAATGTGCTCTCTTCACCTGCATATACATATATGCCACCTCTGGTGTGCCACAAGGAAGTCATCTCGGTTCATTCTTTTTTTTATTTATTGCGTCAATGACATTCCCAGTGTGTTGAGAAACTGTCGAATTGGTGTTCGTTAAACTCCTTACCCCTAAATATACGTAAATTTCAAAATATAATCTTTTGTCGGAATCGTACTCCAATAAATATTGCTGATAAAATTAATAATTCACTTTTGTCAAAAGTAACTTTCAAAAAAAATTTTGGAGATATTTTTGACCAAAAACTGGACTTTGTTAAACACATCGATTTTTTAGTTGCAAAAGGAAATTCAATGTTGGGTTTTATTTTGCGCAATTCAAGAGAATTCAGTGATCCTCTCCTCACACATTGAAAAGTCTTTACTATGCGTTCGTAAGGTCTAACTTGGAGTATACATTGTAATATTATTTGAAATCCTATGTATGAAGTTCACTCGTTTAGAGTTATTTGAGAAAATCCAAAAACGCTTTACAAGAGTTTTAGTAAAAAAAGCTTCACTGGGAAATAGATACGCCTTCTTATGAAACCAGGTTTAACTTATTTGGAATATTGCCTCGTAAAACCCGAAGAAAGTTCTCTGATGTGATGTTCATTCGCGACTTATTGACTAGCCGTATTGATTGCTCTGACATTTTGGCGTTGATAGGGTTCAGTGTTCCTGCGAGAATGCTCAGAAACCAAGTTTTTTTAGTATTCCATACCACAAAACAAATTATGCAGCCAATGAACCACTGACTAGATGTTTAAGGACTGCTTATTCATTTCATGCAATGATTGATCTTAGTTTGAGTAGCCTTTCATTTAAAAAATAAATTTCTTTTATTATTAAATATTTTTTAAAAGTGGTAATGTTAGTACGAGAATATTTTTAATTTTCTTTGCAACTATTTTATCTGTTATTTAATTGTCCAATTATTGTTATGTTCTATAGTATTCACTAAAGTACCTATTATATCTTTGTTTTATGAAATATAAACTATACACCAACTTGTCGCCACTCCTAATAATAAAAAATTGAGAAACTCTGTAGGGTATGATGTGACTTGCTCAGTGTCCATAATATTGTCTATTGATAGACATTCGCCAACATCCCCCAATACGTCAAACATAATTTATTAGTTTATATGGTTAACTATCTCATTAGTCGGCGCCGAAATCGACCTTTCACACAGCCATTCCCGACTGGCAATTTTTATTTGATCAAGATAGACATTTCTTCTCAGGTCATATGTATTTTCGACAGTTTGACAGAAATCACCCCGCAGTGAAAGAACTTTTATCGATCTAGCAGTTTTAAGATTCAAGTTTACGATGTCGATCCCGTAGAAATATAGGGATTACTTATTAAGCCCATGTCCTTCCTCAGGCTCTAGGCTATCTCTGAATAAAATTCCATTTAAATCAGACCAGTGGTCTGAGCGGGAGATGGTAACAAAAAAACACGAACAGACAGAGTTAATTATGGATTTGTAATATTAGTAAGGATGTCCATCTTTGGGTTCTAGACTATCTCTGTACCAAAATTCATATTAATCGGTTCAATAGTTTGGGCGGTAAACATAAACATAAAAAAGTTTATATTACTCGAGAATAGTTTAGTATTCTAACGGTGGACATTTTTTGAAATAGGTGCTGTATTTTCCAAGTTCCCGTTCCCATGGGAATACAGGGATATAACATATTGCATAACATTTATGTTCATTTGTTCATCCTCAGGTTCTAGACTGTCTCTGAACCAAAATTCATATAAATAGGTTCAATAGTTTGGGCGGTAAATATAAACAAAGAAAAACAGACAGAGAGAGTTAATTTCGGATCTATAATGTAACTAAAGTCTTTCATTCCCGTGGGAAAATGATGGCCGTTTCCATAGGATGACTCAGAGATTATATTACTCGAGAATAGTGTAGTATTCTAACGGTGGACATTTTTTGATATGGGTGCTGTATTTTCCAAGTTCCCGTTCCCTTGGGAATACAGGGATATAACATATTGCATAACATATATGTTCATTTGTTCATCCTCAGGTTCTAGACTGTCTCTGAACCAAAATTCATATCAATAGGTTCAATAGTTTGGGCGGTTAATGGTAACAAAGAGAAATAGAAAGACAGATTTAACTTTGGACTTATAATATTAGTAAGGACTCCCGTTCCCGTGGAAACATGGTGACCGTTCCCGTAGGAATATGGTAATGAGTAAAAGTTTATGTTACTCGGGGACTATGCAGCATTCCAACGGTGGAAGAATTTTTGAAATCAGTGCTGTAGTGTCAAAGTTCCCGTATACTTTCCTACTCTCGTGGGAATCTAGGGAAAAAATATGTAGCCTATTTTCTTCCTCAGGTTCTGAAAAATCTTTGTACAAAATTTCATTTAAATCGGTTTATTAGTTTGGGCGGGAGATGGTTACATAAAACGACGGACAGATAGACCTACTTTTCCACTTATTATATTAGTAAGGACTCCCGTTCCCGTAGGAATATCTGGATGAATTAAAAATTATGTTACTCAGGAATAGTGTAGCATTCTAACGGTGGAAAAATTTTTGAAATCGGTGTTGTATGTTCTAACCTCCCGTATACGTTCCCGTTCCCGTGGGAATATAGGGATAAAATATGTAGCCTATGTCCTTCCTCAGGTTCTGAACAATCTTTTTACAAAAATTAATTTTAATCTGTTCATTACTTTGAGCGGGAGATGGTAACATAGAAAGGTGAACAGACAGAACTACTTTTGCATTTATAATAATAGTGAGGACTGGTTCCCGTGGGAATATTCGAATAAAATAAAACCTATGTCCGTCTGTAAGTTCAGAACAATCTTTGTACAAAATTTCATTTAAATCGATTTATTAGTTTGAGCGGAAGATGGTAACATAGAACGACGGACAGACAGAGCTTCTTTCACCCTTATAATGTTAGTAAGGACTCCCGTTCCCCTAGAAATATGTGGATGAATTAAAGTTTATGTTGCTCTGGGATAGTAAAGCATTCTATCGGTGGAAAATTTTTTGAAATCGGTGTTGTAGTTTCTAAGTTCCTATATACGTTCCCGTTCCTGTGGGAATATAGGGATAAAATATATAGCCTATGTCCTTCTTCAGGTTCTAGACTATCTCTGTACAAAATTTCATTTAAATCAGTTCCGTAGTTTGGGCAGGAGACGGCTACATAGAACGCCGGACAGACAGAGTGACTTTCACATTTATAATATTAGTTAGGATAAAATACCATTGTCGTTGTCCATATGGAAGTCCAAATCGATTATATGAAGGTGCGAGGAATGATTTTCGAGCACAAGTGACACTTTGTGCGAAGGAGACACATTTGAATGCTTTTTGAAGTGTTTGAGGAAATACAAAAATGATTCTTCTTACATACAAGAAGTTTCCAGTTTCCTAAGGGACCATCCCATTCTCGGAAAATGCGGTGGTCAAATTGTCATAGAAAGCATCAATTTTAAATTTATTAAAGCTAGTCGCTCTTAAGAGGCTGCTCGTATGGTCAGTTGACGGTTCCTTATCATCTCATTGTCATCCTAAGCCCGAGGCTGAGACAAATATACTTAAGCGCAGGCTCAAATGAAAATTTTCTAACCTCTTTTTTTGTGAGGCCATAATATGTATATATCAGCGCTAGGCATGTCCAAAAAATATCGAAATAACAATATTTTGTTTTCGAAATATCGATATATATCGGCGAAAAGTTTTTTTCCGATACATCGATATAAATAAAATTTCAGTATCGAAGTCCTGTAAAAAAGCGATATTTTTCACTCGACTAAAGATAAACAACTTTCATTAAAAAAAAATATTTCAATATACCTACCGCTGCTAATTATTTTAGACAGACTTAATAACTTCAATGGAGCTGAGCATCATACGGGATATGAAAGTCCTTCTAACACCGTTCAACGAAGCAAGGGAAAAATACGTTTCTAGCTAGCTTAGCAATAACCATTGCAAAATTACTACAAAGTGTGCTTTGGCAAATAAAACTTCTACTAAAGGTGGATTTACATGCATCTGCAAGTGCAGATGAAAGAAAAAGACACAAGATGTAAGATTCATTCTTGTCTGATAGAGAGGGAAGGTTCCATCTGCACTTCCTTAGTTACAGGATGCGGATGAAAAATTATAAGTGCTGATGAATATGTTCATATCCAGAAAGGAAGATCCAACGACATCATGGTATATTTCACTCTTATTCTGTAGTACCTACCACCAGTTACGTCTTCTCATTCATCAGAAAGAATTTTATCTGATAAATGATACATAGATGCATAAAAGCTTATTTTTTATTTTTGTCAATTAGTATGTAAAATTTTACTCATTTTTAATGATAGCTAAATTTAGTACATATCGATGTATCGATATTTTTTCTAGTTCTATATCTATATATAATATATATATATATATATATATATATATATATATATATCGGTATAGATATTTTTTTTATATATACATAGGGTAATTAAGGGAGAGATGATGCGTCAGGAGGGATGCGACATTCAACCAAACTCACCTATCTAGTCGTCCACACAAAAAATTTTATTTTGTATTTTGTTTCTAAAAACGCAAGACAAAAAATTGGAAACATCCGACATGCAACGGGTTTTTTTGTCGTTTGTTTTGTTTTACGCACCTTTTTCCGAAGGAAATTCTTAAGTTCGTTACAAGTAATCGATTTGGAAAGATACTATCGAGTGTTTTGTGCAGGGAAAGTATTTTGCATAATATATAGGTAGGTGTTTATTTTTTTGTGTGAATTTTTTTTCACGATTTTTCTTATTTTTGTAATGTGCGGCATCTCTTCTTCATTTTGGGAGAGATGCCGAACTTTTGTTTTGAGAACATGCAGCAGTCTGAATTGTCTTTTGTATTTTTTTAATACTCGGTTAAAAATTTTGATATACTTTTTAATACAGCCCTTGTATTACAGCTGTATGCAATACAGTAAAAACTAGTTTTTAATATTTCAAAAATATTAACTTTCATTCTGAACTAGGTGGTATTACATTTAAATATTTCTGTATTAGGCTTACAATTTGTAACACAAGCCCGATTCAAATGTAATCAACACGATTAGAAAACTAATTAGGTATCTTATTAAAAATCTAATAATTCAAACCTGTTTTGAGATGAAAAATGTTTTTCAAGGAGTATTGCCTTGGGAGAGAAATTAGCAGTTGGGTTAGTAAATTCATTGCCGTGGCAATTGGAGAGAGTGAGAGCAGTTGTTTAATAAAACAAATTAAAATGTACTGTTAAAATGTACTGTAAAATGTAATGTAAAATGTAAATAAATGTAATGTACTACCTCAAAGTTATAGCTGTCAATCGTGACGTTCTGTTCAAGACGTCGGTGTTGGGTGTCCTTTCTTGATGACAGCATATACTTGGTCTTGCCCTCATTTACCACTAAACCCATCTTCTTCGCTTCCGTCTCAGTGCTCATAAGCGCGCCATTGACATCACGCTGCGTTCTTCCAATTATGTCAATATCGTCGGCATATCCGAGCAATTGAACGGATCTTTGAAAGATTGTGCCTCTTGTGTTGACTTGGGAGTTTTGCACTATTCTTTTAAGAACGATGTTGAAGAAGTCGCATGACAGTGCATCGCCTTGCCTAAAACCTTTTTTGACGTCGAATGTATCGGTGAGATCTTTTCCGACCCTGATGGAGCAGCGTGCGTTCTCCATCGTCATCCTACGAAATCGGACAAGTTTGTTAGGGATGCCAAAACTAGACATGGCTCTATATAACTCCTCTCTATAGATGCTGTCATATGCGGCCTTAAAATCGATAAAAAGGTGGTAGGTATCGATTTGAAGCTCCTGGGTTTCTTACAAGATCTACCGTAGTGTGAAGATTTGGTCTATGGTGGACTTTCCTGGTCTAAAGCCGCACTGATAAGGACCTATCAGGTTGTTGACGAATGGCTTCAGACGCTCACACAATACGGCAGAGAGGATCTTGTATGCAATACTTAGAAGACTGATACCTCGTAGTTGGCGCAGTTCAGAGGGTCTCCTTTCTTGAGGACCGGGGAAGCAATGCTGAGGTTCCATTCATCGGGCATGCTTTCTTCCGACCATATTTTGCAAATGAGCTGGTGCATACTCCAGACCAGGTCATCGCCTGCCGCTTTAAATAATTCGGCAGTGAGGCCATCAGCTCCAGCAGCTTTGTTGGACATTAGCTTGGATACTGCTGTCTTCACTTCAGTCAGGTCGGGTTGGCGGAATTGTTGGTCTACGTCGCCTAAATTGAATGGTTCTATCTCTCTAACAGCGGAATTGGGTTCATCATCGCCGTTATAGAGCTTGGAGAAGTGGTCTTTCCATATCCTCAGCATTGACTGCGGTTCCACCACGATGTTCCCTTGGTCGTCTTTGCAGGCTTCGGCTCGAGGCTTATAGCCCGAGGCAGTTGTTTTTACCTTTTGGTAAAACTTCCGAACCTCATTCCTGCTGTGGCACCCTTCTATCTCCTCGATCGCGCGCTTCTCATGCTCTCTTTTTTTCCGTCTGAAAAGCCGGTGTTCGTCTCTCCTCTTCTGCTTGTAGAGCTCGTAAGCAGTTCTAGTCTTTCTGTGCAGCGCCGCTTTGTATGCTTCCTGTTTAGCTTCATGTGCTTGCCGGCATTCGTCGTCAAACCAGGGGTTTCGTTGTGGTGGCCGTTTGAAATCCAGCACTTCAGAGGCGGCATCTCTGGTGGCTGATTGGCAGTGCTGCCACTAGTTCTCTATACTTTTATTAACTGCTCTCTTTTAGTATTTGCCGTTTACTAGATTCTAATAAATTTTTGGTGTTGTCATATATGCAACCCAAAAAATATTAAAATCAACACCAAAATTTTTAACCGTATAGAGTATTAAATTTCAGTATGCCCCTGAAATACAACAATACCAACAGCTATATTTTCCGAAGCGGCCGTTTCATGTTCTGATACAATCCTGGATCCGGTAATTGCAACTACTAGCAATAGGCAGTCTTTCCGAAAATGAAACGCACGCCTCATCATGTTTCAACAAACTAACACCATGAAAACTACTGCAATCAATTTCACCACTGTCGAAATTCCAGTGCCTAATCGTAGGCAATTGGCAGAGGTGTTAACTTCTCCTATTTCAATTAAAAAAAAAACTTGAAGCCGCCTAAACGAAAGAAAAAAAAATTAACTAAAAGAAAGATTTAGTCCACGGACGATCCAAATGTTTTTACTGAATGTTGGGAAAACCACTTCAAAACAACAAAAAGGAAAGATTGGGTCGATTGTTCTTCATGTCAGAAGTGGCTGCATGAAAACTGTACACGTACACAGTACAAAACTTTTGAATCTACTCTGAGTACGGACTGTGGACGGGATCAGGAACGGAAAAGCATGTTAAATGTTCTAAATTCATTGAATTTGCTTTGCGGCATCTCTCCCACACATGCAGGGAGAAATGGCACATGTAATTTCCCAGTAGGAGTGTTTTTTGAGCCATAGGTTTGCCATAGGTTTTCCCCCAACTCGCCCTAGCTTTTTGCTGTGGTGATTTGAGGGCTGTCAAATGGCATGTATTTTTTTTGTAATGACAGGGATGTGTGGTGATTTGTGGTTTAGCGTTTTTTGAGGAGTGGAAAACCCAAGTTTTTTTGACAACTCATAGGGTTGTCAAGAAAACCTGGGTCAACCCTGGGGAAAGTTCAACGAACAGACCTATAAAATGCACAACTGTCTTACTTAATAGTGGGGTTCAGGCTATCCAATTTGTTTGTTAAGCATCGAGTTTGTCAAACAAATATGATAATGTGGCCGCTCATTAAGCGGTTTGTCAAATTTGTTGGATGGTTTTCAAAATTTTTTGATATTTTTGCAAGTTGGACAATAAAGTTGGATGAATGTGAACGCTAGTCGTCAAACTTGGATGAAATTTCATTTCAAAAATGTTTTCAAGTAGTGCACATCGCATGGAAAGAATATTTTTCTTTGTTCGGTAGGTGCATTGAAAGAGGAATTTATGATATTTTCAGGTAGTGGACCTCGCACGGAAAATTTTTTTTTTTTGGTAGGCATATTGAAATAGGAATTTACGATACTTTCAGGTAGTGGGCGTCGCAAGGAAAAATATTTTTTCCTTGATGATCACATATCTACAAAATGCAAATTACGATAAATTGATAACAGGTATAAATAGTTTGGTGGCACCAAAATGTTATTATCATTTAATTACAATAAAGTAAAGGGTTGCTTTTGTTTATAGCTTATCATTTAAATTAAAAATGAACTGACTCCAAGTAAAGAAGTGGTAAAAGTTAAATCTAATCTAATCTAATCTAATCTCTTATCAGTGAATTAAATGGCTGTAACCAAAAATTGCGAGTTTTGAATTAAGATTTTTGAAATCTACAGAAGTTTTCCAGAGATATGGCATATAAAAAGCGAAGAATACAAAAATAAAACTAAAAAGTAGGTATAAGGCCTATGAAACTCTGTTGGAAAAATGTAGTGCACATGCACATCGTACGGAACGAATATTTTTTCTTTGTTGTTCACATTTATGATGTTTTCAGGTAGTCCACCTCTTTAGTCGCTACACACTTTCTTTTGTTTTTCTTGCTTTTCTAAAATTTCATCCCTAAATTGCGCTGCTACTGTTATGTCCTTCATGGTTGAAATTCAGACCAGAATGAAGTTGGACAACTTGTTTGATGAGTGTGAACGCAATGGGGATTTTCCGTCCAACTTTTCATCCAACAAATTTGACAAACAAATTTGATAGTCTGAACCCCGCTTATGTAAATTATAAAAAATAAATATTAAAGTAAATATTTTGAAAACAACGCACAAGATTCAACTTAAACTGCAGACTACCTACCAATTGCATGAATTTTCATTAGTGAATTCATTGATGACCTTTTGCCTTATGAAAGCACCAGATGAATTCCTCGAGGAATTCATCCTTTTTTTCCACTGATGAGCAAATTTCCTACTGGAATATTTTTCTCTTGTGTTATTTTTGAAAAAAAAAAAAAAAAATTATATTTTTTTCAATTTAAGTTTTTTTTATGGTATAATATAAATCCATCATTAAGTTTTTATATAAATATAGCTTATTTCACTTTGATAAACAAATTATACAGATTTTTGGAAAACAGCGGCATCTCTCCCGCAATTACCCTATATCGATACGATATGTACCTATCGATATGTTTTTCCCTCTCCAACATGCAACATCCCTGAGCGCATCGAAGAAGATATCTTTGGAGCATCCGTTCTTGTTCCTGCGTGAAAACTCTGTTGTGTGCTATGTATCCCATTTTCTATTTTTCGAAATTTCCAAAAATTCACTATTGGAAATGCTGCCTTTTCCTCGGGGAAAAGTAGCTGCACTAGTGAATTTCCTCCTGAACCCCTTGCTGAATTTAACATGAGCTTGTCATTAGAAAGAAGCACCTACAAACTTTCTCGATGAATAAAATGTAGGGAGATCACCATACCCACGGGCCACGGCATCTTCGTTTTCATAGCCTCTATTTCGTGCGTGAAAAAACTTTTGATCATCAAACTGGCGATTATCATCTAAAAATAATATTGTAATGAAGCGAACCTATTTTTTTTAACTACTCCAAAAAGCCATTTTATTCGTCTACTTAGATACTCTCGCACTGCCACCCTGTCTCCGTTTTTCAAAACACGATCACCTTGTTGACCGTGCATTCTTCCCTCCGCATTTAAAGCCTCTGGTAACATCAAATCAAGCCTTGATTTAATGTAACGACCAAACACCATCATTGAAGGTGATTTTACTGTGGCAGGATGCACCATTTTCCTATAATCTAATAGGATATTACATAATATGTAATTTTTGTTTTTGAAGTCAGTGCTTTGTTTTTTCAAGCATTTCAACTTGTTTTTAATTGTTTGCACTTATGCACATACCTTTCAGCTTGGCCGTTGGTTGCTGGATGATAAGGAGCACCCATTATGTGAATTATCCCATTATGTGAAAGAAATTGTTTGAATTGATAGTTAGTGAACTGAGTACCGTGATGAGTGATGACTCACTAAAACTGAAGGAGAAGTTATTCCGATACGACTAAAAATATCTCTACACACCTTAATGGTGGACTCCGTTGTTATATTTGATAGGTAGATACAGTGTAGACCTTAGGCCATTTGTTATAAGCGTCAACTAATATAAAAAAAATATTTACCATAGAATGGCCCCGCAAAATCAACATGCACCCGTTGAAAAGGAGAACTTGGTCTTTCCCATGAATGACAATCGGTTCTTTTTGGGTTTGGTTAGACCATTTCCACATCTTCGATGTCGCTATCTATTTTCTTCCATCAGCAGCAGCTGCGGGCCAGTGATTAAGTTCGTGTAGCTCCAAAATGTGTTGAATGTAATTCACTCAAAACTCTCATTCTAAGGCTAGGTAGTATGTTAATAGCCTCTCATAATACAGTTCTGCCTCCATTATTTTTCCGGTTCGTAGACCTTGCATTACAATATTAGTTACTTAATGTTTCCTTTCCTAACTTTTTTACTGTTAACGGAAGTGTGGTAATTTTATCCTGATTTCTAACACATCTACCTCATCCATTACAAACTCTGACGTATCTTAACATTGCGTCTGCGTTGCATTCTGGAAGCCGAGGGGGCTGGAATTCCCTTTTTGGGTTAGAAAATTTGTGCTAAGGTCTTTTTGTCAGTCATTAAAGTAAATTTACGGCCATACACATGTTAGTAGAATTTTTTTATACCAAATATAATCGACTATGCTTCGCGATCTATTTGGCTATATCGCTGCTGGGTGGCATTCAGTGTTTGAGAAGCGTACATTATTGGTTTTTCCGTTCCATCTTCTAGTTTATGGCTTAAAACAGCCCCCATTACTTAAGGAGATGCGTCGGTTGCCAATATTAACTTTAATTTGAGATCGTAATAGATAAGAAATTTTTTGAAATGCATTTCTTTCTTTATTTTCTTATGCACTAACTGTCCCAAGCAAATTTTACCTTTTCTTTAAGCAAGTTATTATTAATGGGGTAGGGGTATAGAATCGTGCAAAGGTTCTTGAAAAATCTACCATAATAGTTTATCAAGCCAATATAAGCCTTAACTTGATCTTTGTTTGTTGGTGGTTTCATATTCTCTATAGCATTTATTTTGCTTTTTGTTTTATGAATGCCATGCTTATCAATTGCGAAACCACAATACATACTCAATTTGATTCCAAAAAAAACTCACATTTATCTACGTTAATGCGCATATTATTTTCATTCAATCTTCGCAATACCTCATGCATACACTGTAGAAAGGTTGGTGTTATCTGGGCCCGTAATTTAAATGTCGTCAATAAATACACTAACTCCTGGAATATCATGCAATAACTATTCCATATAGCGCTGAAAAATCGCAGGGATCGACGCACGCAACCCCGTACATTAGGCGAGTTGGTCTCTAAAGACCTTTATGAGTACTTAGAGCCAGGCATTCTCTATATTGCGGATCAACTTCTAACTGCAGATAGGCTCGTGTTTGATCTAACTTACTAAATTACCCCCCCCCCCCGCTCATTGAAGAGAAAAAGTGAAAAGCTCTTCAAGCACTTGACCTTAAAGTCTCCACAGAGATGAATTTTATTGTTTCCCTTTCTTATGGGGACTATTGGTGTTGTCCAGCTACTTTGATTTAAATTTTCTAATATACCTCCCTTAACCATCCGAGCAATTTCTCTCTCTACCTCCTCACGGATAGCAACTGGAACAGACCTTATTAATACTGGCTGTGCACCGTCTTTGATTTTTAGCTTTGCTTTAAAATATGGAAGGGGACAACCACAGTCTTATGAGGATTGACGGAGAGACCGTTTCAAGCACACCAGGTGTAAATCATATATAGCGCAGCCTGTGCTCTGGAACAGACAGCTTGGAGGCTGGAACCAACCGAGAGCACGGCAACTTCGTCTGCATGTGCTTGAGCGTGAACGTTTGACCCATTGAGCATTACAAGTAGAGTCGATCAACATGCACTACAGAAGAAGAGATAAAACGCCACCTTGTGGACAGCCTCTATTCATTCCTGTTGCACATATTGTCTACACTCCGCCTCAGCGATGACGGTTCTATTCACTAGCACTGCTTTAATCCAATACACTAATAACTCGCTGACACCCTGTTCTCTGGCAGCATTGCACATATATGTACCATCGAAGCTAGCAGGTGCCGTGAAATAAGGCCAAGTGAAATAAGGCCAAATGAAGAGATATGGCCTTATTTCGCTTTCTTAAAGTGAAATAAGGCCAAATTGTAACGTTTGACCATATTTCACTTTGTCAAAGTGAAATAAGGCCAATTTGGCATTATTTCGCCTTCGATTGCCTAGATTACCCAAAATGAACAAAAACCCAGTCTTGAATTTTTGAAATGAAGATAACATATTTAAGTCAACGATCTTTTTCAAGCCTGACAATTCAGTATAGTATTTGTATAGAACTAACAGAAGATTTTTGTGCTGTTTTCAACAATTTGCCTACAAATTGGGCACAGAATCGGGTTCTTATTTTTTATATAGTTATAATAAGGAAATTTAAATACATTTAGCATTATACACTCGCCTATTTAGTTCGCGCGAATTTTTTGCTATTATTATTTTTTCAGTAAGAAAATTTAAATACATTCGCCTATTCAGTTTTCCTTATGAGATCTTCCAAATTTTTCATGCTGCTACGTTGCCTTCGAAACTATGTATGCGAATGACAAGAAAGCAAAATTGTTTCTCATCAATGACCTCACATTATCTAACGGAAAGACCCGTTACCAAAAACAAAAAAATTTATACTTTGTCTACCAGATCCTTAATGAAAATGGAAAGCAATTTATATACAAAAAAAATACAATTAGACTTTTCTCCCGTTTCAAGTTGATTTGGCCTTATTTCACTATCGTAAAGCGAAATAAAGCCAAATAATAGCATTTGGCTTTATTTCCCTTGGAATGAGTTAATCTGTTTGGCATTATTTCACTTCAACAAAGTGCAATAATGCCAAACGTTAAAATTTGGCTTTATTTTTTTGCATCTCAGAGACTAAGTCGCACGAAGCTTAGAGCAAGCTCATTTGTACGTACTTATCTACGCTCTTCATCATAAATGCAAGTGTTAGAGGTTAGAAAACACCAACACCAGCACAAAACGACCGTATAGAAAATATATATATGAGAAAAAAAAATAAATACAAATAGTGACATACAATATAGAACACGTAACATGAAATACAATAATAATTAATTAAACAAAACTACTTAAAATAAAACAAAGTATAAACTACAAATATTTTGAAAAACAATAAACTAAGAAACATTGAACAAAAATCATGCATGTGGAGCACTGGTTTTAAATTTTTGTTTTAAACTATATTTATTAATGTTGAAATCTAAAAGTAGGGAGTTAGAATTATATAATCTACTCATGCGCGATAGCGGCTCATTCATGCCGTAATTGGTTCTATGATGGGGGCAATGAATCAACTCCAAATTACGCAAGTGGTGAGATCCTCCGCGGTAGTTAAAACCTATGGACGAGAGCAAGTAAGGAGCATCTATAAAGCCAGTCAAAAGCTGATGGAAAAATACTAGGTCGTTGTTGATACGTCTTTGACTAAGGGTTTGCAATTGCAAAAGTTTGATTCGATGTTCATAAGGAGGTAGATTGAATGGATCTTCCCAAGGAAGACCCTTCAAAGCAAAACGTATAAATTTATGTTGCACAGCCTCGATACGATGTTTATGAATTTCATATAGGGGAGACCAAACTTGTGAGGCGTACTCGAGATGAGGACGAACATAACAGTTATACAAAGATAATGTTACATAAGGATCATCAAATTCTTTTGACCACCTTTTTATGAAACCTAGCATAGAATTTGCTTTCCTTACTATTGAGCTTATATGCTCATTAAATTCAAGGTTAATATTGAAGTAAACACCTAGGTCACGAAAACTTGAGACACTACATAATGAATGACCAGACATTAAGTATATAGCATTGCTAGGTTCACGTTTTTTCGAGAATGTCATTGTTTGGCACTTCGAAGGGTTAAGACA